>JACATO010000119.1:0-617500 GCA_018389105.1 Nautilus pompilius
TCGTCTTGTCTAGAAAAATGAACAATCTGTATTCATTATTATCTTTCCTGGATTGTCGTATTAACCTATCACGGCATGCCAATCCTTCGTACGAACTATATAGAAACAACAAATAGTCGAATTCAATGTAAAATTTTCCCTCCTCCAGGTCTCACTCGTTTTATCCAGTCCTGCAGTATCTCCTTATTTAATATCAACATGCCTTTCTATTTAGAGAATCATTCTCGTCATCTTATGAACCTGCTGAAGAGTAATGGATACGATTATATTTGAAATGTTACATGCAGGCTTCATTGCTGACCTTGTTGGCCGATCGTTACGAAAAATATTAGTGCAAAATGAAACGATGCATGCCGATGAGGTATGAACAAATGCTGGATAGCTGTTTAAGTAATATTATTGAGGTTGAGGAAGTTGTTGAAAGACGAAAGATTATAGTCAACGGGTGCTTCAGTTCGCTGGTGATACGAAGAAACAAAAGAATCATGACGATAGCAAAACGTTCAGGTATTTTCTCCCTTTTACAAAATAATTGGCCCGATTGCCGATGGGAATGTATGTGTAAAATAAAACAACAAACATCCTTCTTTTCTCATATGAAGCGTATCAATATTTTTCCTCGTCGTTGAGATCGTAATTTTCTTTCTCGACTAATAGACAAACGACAGTTTTCTTTACAGGGCTCGTCCGGGAGTTGAACCCGGGACCTCTCGCACCCTAAGCGAGAATCATACCACTAGACCAACGAACCACAACCCGTCCTTGATTACCTTTTCAAACGCGCAATATTTGTTGTATGTTCCAAGCATTAATTCAACAGCCTACGTTTCATTCTTTCACTACATTTCTTTTGTCTACTGTGCTACTATGCATCCGTAGATCAGCTTGTTAGCTCTATCGAGCGCATCATCCATCGTTTTCTCACAGTCATTCTCGAAATCAGACATTATTCATTCAAATCGATTTTCGTTTCTTTACGCAGCAGTGCAGAAGTAGAATGACATAAAGATTTTCATTGAATTAGACGCTACTGTTAAGTTTCTATCTATCTCTCCATTTCAATATCATCATTTATCCTTACGACATTAACACTCTTGAAATAAGAGAAAACGTTTCAATTTGTATACTTCTAAACGGTCTAAAAATATTCCGGAGACCACTCATTTGCAGTCGATTGCTCTACTACTGAGCTACGGACCCATCTATTTTACTTTTATTTGTGTATGGAAATAGTATATGGTATTTGAAGGCAAATTAGTAAAAGAATAGAACGGCAATGTAGATGTTAACTTAAAAATACGGTTCAATCTACGTTATTTCTTGGCCAGCATGGGGATCGAACCCACGACCCTCGCGTTATTAGCACGATGCTCTAACCAGCTGAGCTAACCGGCCGTCTTGTCTAGAAAAATGAACAATCTGTATTCATTATTATCTTTCCTGGATTGTCGTATTAACCTATCACGGCATGCCAATCCTTCGTACGAACTATATAGAAACAACAAATAGTCGAATTCAATGTAAAATTTTCCCTCCTCCAGGTCTCACTCGTTTTATCCAGTCCTGCAGTATCTCCTTATTTAATATCAACATGCCTTTCTATTTAGAGAATCATTCTCGTCATCTTATGAACCTGCTGAAGAGTAATGGATACGATTATATTTGAAATGTTACATGCAGGCTTCATTGCTGACCTTGTTGGCCGATCGTTACGAAAAATATTAGTGCAAAATGAAACGATGCATGCCGATGAGGTATGAACAAATGCTGGATAGCTGTTTAAGTAATATTATTGAGGTTGAGGAAGTTGTTGAAAGACGAAAGATTATAGTCAACGGGTGCTTCAGTTCGCTGGTGATACGAAGAAACAAAAGAATCATGACGATAGCAAAACGTTCAGGTATTTTCTCCCTTTTACAAAATAATTGGCCCGATTGCCGATGGGAATGTATGTGTAAAATAAAACGACAAACATCCTTCTTTTCTCATATGAAGCGTATCAATATTTTTCCTCGTCGTTGAGATCGTAATTTTCTTTCTCGACTAATAGACAAACGACAGTTTTCTTTACAGGGCTCGTCCGGGAGTTGAACCCGGGACCTCTCGCACCCTAAGCGAGAATCATACCACTAGACCAACGAACCACAACCCGTCCTTGATTACCTTTTCAAACGCGCAATATTTGTTGTATGTTCCAAGCATTAATTCAACAGCCTACGTTTCATTCTTTCACTACATTTCTTTTGTCTACTGTGCTACTATGCATCCGTAGATCAGCTTGTTAGCTCTATCGAGCGCATCATCCATCGTTTTCTCACAGTCATTCTCGAAATCAGACATTATTCATTCAAATCGATTTTCGTTTCTTTACGCAGCAGTGCAGAAGTAGAATGACATAAAGATTTTCATTGAATTAGACGCTACTGTTAAGTTTCTATCTCTATCCATTTCAATATCATCATTTATCCTTACGACATTAACACTCTTGAAATAAGAGAAAACGTTTCAATTTGTATACTTCTAAACGGTCTAAAAATATTCCGGAGACCACTCATTTGCAGTCGATTGCTCTACTACTGAGCTACGGACCCATCTATTTTACTTTTATTTGTGTATGGAAATAGTATATGGTATTTGAAGGCAAATTAGTAGTAAAAGAATAGAACGGCAATGTAGATGTTAACTTAAAAATACGGTTCAATCTACGTTATTTCTTGGCCAGCATGGGGATCGAACCCACGACCCTCGCGTTATTAGCACGATGCTCTAACCAGCTGAGCTAACCGGCCGTCTTGTCTAGAAAAATGAACAATCTGTATTCATTATTATCTTTTCCTGGATTGTCGTATTAACCTATCACGGCATGCCAATCCTTCGTACGAACTATATAGAAACAACAAATAGTCGAATTCAATGTAAAATTTTCCCTCCTCCAGGTCTCACTCGTTTTATCCAGTCCTGCAGTATCTCCTTATTTAATATCAACATGCCTTTCTATTTAGAGAATCATTCTCGTCATCTTATGAACCTGCTGAAGAGTAATGGATACGATTATATTTGAAATGTTACATGCAGGCTTCATTGCTGACCTTGTTGGCCGATCGTTACGAAAAATATTAGTGCAAAATGAAACGATGCATGCCGATGAGGTATGAACAAATGCTGGATAGCTGTTTAAGTAATATTATTGAGGTTGAGGAAGTTGTTGAAAGACGAAAGATTATAGTCAACGGGTGCTTCAGTTCGCTGGTGATACGAAGAAACAAAAGAATCATGACGATAGCAAAACGTTCAGGTATTTTCTCCCTTTTACAAAATAATTGGCCCGATTGCCGATGGGAATGTATGTGTAAATAAAATAAAACGACAAACATCCTTCTTTTCTCATATGAAGCGTATCAATATTTTTCCTCGTCGTTGAGATCGTAATTTTCTTTCTCGACTAATAGACAAACGACAGTTTTCTTTACAGGGCTCGTCCGGGAGTTGAACCCGGGACCTCTCGCACCCTAAGCGAGAATCATACCACTAGACCAACGAACCACAACCCGTCCTTGATTACCTTTTCAAACGCGCAATATTTGTTGTATGTTCCAAGCATTAATTCAACAGCCTACGTTTCATTCTTTCACTACATTTCTTTTGTCTACTGTGCTACTATGCATCCGTAGATCAGCTTGTTAGCTCTATCGAGCGCATCATCCATCGTTTTCTCACAGTCATTCTCGAAATCAGACATTATTCATTCAAATCGATTTTCGTTTCTTTACGCAGCAGTGCAGAAGTAGAATGACATAAAGATTTTCATTGAATTAGACGCTACTGTTAAGTTTCTATCTCTATCCATTTCAATATCATCATTTATCCTTACGACATTAACACTCTTGAAATAAGAGAAAACGTTTCAATTTGTATACTTCTAAACGGTCTAAAAATATTCCGGAGACCACTCATTTGCAGTCGATTGCTCTACTACTGAGCTACGGACCCATCTATTTTACTTTTATTTGTGTATGGAAATAGTATATGGTATTTGAAGGCAAATTAGTAAAAGAATAGAACGGCAATGTAGATGTTAACTTAAAAATACGGTTCAATCTACGTTATTTCTTGGCCAGCATGGGGATCGAACCCACGACCCTCGCGTTATTAGCACGATGCTCTAACCAGCTGAGCTAACCGGCCGTCTTGTCTAGAAAAATGAACAATCTGTATTCATTATTATCTTTTCCTGGATTGTCGTATTAACCTATCACGGCATGCCAATCCTTCGTACGAACTATATAGAAACAACAAATAGTCGAATTCAATGTAAAATTTTCCCTCCTCCAGGTCTCACTCGTTTTATCCAGTCCTGCAGTATCTCCTTATTTAATATCAACATGCCTTCTATTTAGAGAATCATTCTCGTCATCTTATGAACCTGCTGAAGAGTAATGGATACGATTATATTTGAAATGTTACATGCAGGCTTCATTGCTGACCTTGTTGGCCGATCGTTACGAAAAATATTAGTGCAAAATGAAACGATGCATGCCGATGAGGTATGAACAAATGCTGGATAGCTGTTTAAGTAATATTATTGAGGTTGAGGAAGTTGTTGAAAGACGAAAGATTATAGTCAACGGGTGCTTCAGTTCGCTGGTGATACGAAGAAACAAAAGAATCATGACGATAGCAAAACGTTCAGGTATTTTCTCCCTTTTACAAAATAATTGGCCCGATTGCCGATGGGAATGTATGTGTAAAATAAAACGACAAACATCCTTCTTTTCTCATATGAAGCGTATCAATATTTTTCCTCGTCGTTGAGATCGTAATTTTCTTTCTCGACTAATAGACAAACGACAGTTTTCTTTACAGGGCTCGTCCGGGAGTTGAACCCGGGACCTCTCGCACCCTAAGCGAGAATCATACACACTAGACCAACGAACCACAACCCGTCCTTGATTACCTTTTCAAACGCGCGCAATATTTGTTGTATGTTCCAAGCATTAATTCAACAGCCTACGTTTCATTCTTTCACTACATTTCTTTTGTCTACTGTGCTACTATGCATACCGTAGATCAGCTTGTTAGCTCTATCGAGCGCATCATCCATCGTTTTCTCACAGTCATTCTCGAAATCAGACATTATTCATTCAAATCGATTTTCGTTTCTTTACGCAGCAGTGCAGAAGTAGAATGACATAAAGATTTTCATTGAATTAGACGCTACTGTTAAGTTTCTATCTCTATCCATTTCAATATCATCATTTATCCTTACGACATTAACACTCTTGAAATAAGAGAAAACGTTTCAATTTGTATACTTCTAAACGGTCTAAAAATATTCCGGAGACCACTCATTTGCAGTCGATTGCTCTACTACTGAGCTACGGACCCATCTATTTTACTTTTATTTGTGTATGGAAATAGTATATGGTATTTGAAGGCAAATTAGTAAAAGAATAGAACGGCAATGTAGATGTTAACTTAAAAATACGGTTCAATCTACGTTATTTCTTGGCCAGCATGGGGATCGAACCCACGACCCTCGCGTTATTAGCACGATGCTCTAACCAGCTGAGCTAACCGGCCGTCTTGTCTAGAAAAATGAACAATCTGTATTCATTATTATCTTTTCCTGGATTGTCGTATTAACCTATCACGGCATGCCAATCCTTCGTACGAACTATATAGAAACAACAAATAGTCGAATTCAATGTAAAATTTTCCCTCCTCCAGGTCTCACTCGTTTTATCCAGTCCTGCAGTATCTCCTTATTTAATATCAACATGCCTTTCTATTTAGAGAATCATTCTCGTCATCTTATGAACCTGCTGAAGAGTAATGGATACGATTATATTTGAAATGTTACATGCAGGCTTCATTGCTGACCTTGTTGGCCGATCGTTACGAAAAATATTAGTGCAAAATGAAACGATGCATGCCGATGAGGTATGAACAAATGCTGGATAGCTGTTTAAGTAATATTATTGAGGTTGAGGAAGTTGTTGAAAGACGAAAGATTATAGTCAACGGGTGCTTCAGTTCGCTGGTGATACGAAGAAACAAAAGAATCATGACGATAGCAAAACGTTCAGGTATTTTCTCCCTTTTACAAAATAATTGGCCCGATTGCCGATGGGAATGTATGTGTAAAATAAAACGACAAACATCCTTCTTTTCTCATATGAAGCGTATCAATATTTTTCCTCGTCGTTGAGATCGTAATTTTCTTTCTCGACTAATAGACAAACGACAGTTTTCTTTACAGGGCTCGTCCGGGAGTTGAACCCGGGACCTCTCGCACCCTAAGCGAGAATCATACCACTAGACCAACGAACCACAACCCGTCCTTGATTACCTTTTCAAACGCGCAATATTTGTTGTATGTTCCAAGCATTAATTCAACAGCCTACGTTTCATTCTTTCACTACATTTCTTTTGTCTACTGTGCTACTATGCATCCGTAGATCAGCTTGTTAGCTCTATCGAGCGCATCATCCATCGTTTTCTCACAGTCATTCTCGAAATCAGACATTATTCATTCAAATCGATTTTCGTTTCTTTACGCAGCAGTGCAGAAGTAGAATGACATAAAGATTTTCATTGAATTAGACGCTACTGTTAAGTTTCTATCTCTATCCATTTCAATATCATCATTTATCCTTACGACATTAACACTCTTGAAATAAGAGAAAACGTTTCAATTTGTATACTTCTAAACGGTCTAAAAATATTCCGGAGACCACTCATTTGCAGTCGATTGCTCTACTACTGAGCTACGGACCCATCTATTTTACTTTTATTTGTGTATGGAAATAGTATATGGTATTTGAAGGCAAATTAGTAAAAGAATAGAACGGCAATGTAGATGTTAACTTAAAAATACGGTTCAATCTACGTTATTTCTTGGCCAGCATGGGGATCGAACCCACGACCCTCGCGTTATTAGCACGATGCTCTAACCAGCTGAGCTAACCGGCCGTCTTGTCTAGAAAAATGAACAATCTGTATTCATTATTATCTTTTCCTGGATTGTCGTATTAACCTATCACGGCATGCCAATCCTTCGTACGAACTATATAGAAACAACAAATAGTCGAATTCAATGTAAAATTTTCCCTCCTCCAGGTCTCACTCGTTTTATCCAGTCCTGCAGTATCTCCTTATTTAATATCAACATGCCTTTCTATTTAGAGAATCATTCTCGTCATCTTATGAACCTGCTGAAGAGTAATGGATACGATTATATTTGAAATGTTACATGCAGGCTTCATTGCTGACCTTGTTGGCCGATCGTTACGAAAAATATTAGTGCAAAATGAAACGATGCATGCCGATGAGGTATGAACAAATGCTGGATAGCTGTTTAAGTAATATTATTGAGGTTGAGGAAGTTGTTGAAAGACGAAAGATTATAGTCAACGGGTGCTTCAGTTCGCTGGTGATACGAAGAAACAAAAGAATCATGACGATAGCAAAACGTTCAGGTATTTTCTCCCTTTTACAAAATAATTGGCCCGATTGCCGATGGGAATGTATGTGTAAAATAAAACGACAAACATCCTTCTTTTCTCATATGAAGCGTATCAATATTTTTCCTCGTCGTTGAGATCGTAATTTTCTTTCTCGACTAATAGACAAACGACAGTTTCTTTACAGGGCTCGTCCGGGAGTTGAACCCGGGACCTCTCGCACCCTAAGCGAGAATCATACCACTAGACCAACGAACCACAACCCGTCCTTGATTACCTTTTCAAACGCGCAATATTTGTTGTATGTTCCAAGCATTAATTCAACAGCCTACGTTTCATTCTTTCACTACATTTCTTTTGTCTACTGTGCTACTATGCATCCGTAGATCAGCTTGTTAGCTCTATCGAGCGCATCATCCATCGTTTTCTCACAGTCATTCTCGAAATCAGACATTATTCATTCAAATCGATTTTCGTTTCTTTACGCAGCAGTGCAGAAGTAGAATGACATAAAGATTTTCATTGAATTAGACGCTACTGTTAAGTTTCTATCTCTATCCATTTCAATATCATCATTTATCCTTACGACATTAACACTCTTGAAATAAGAGAAAACGTTTCAATTTGTATACTTCTAAACGGTCTAAAAATATTCCGGAGACCACTCATTTGCAGTCGATTGCTCTACTACTGAGCTACGGACCCATCTATTTTACTTTTATTTGTGTATGGAAATAGTATATGGTATTTGAAGGCAAATTAGTAAAAGAATAGAACGGCAATGTAGATGTTAACTTAAAAATACGGTTCAATCTACGTTATTTCTTGGCCAGCATGGGGATCGAACCCACGACCCTCGCGTTATTAGCACGATGCTCTAACCAGCTGAGCTAACCGGCCGTCTTGTCTAGAAAAATGAACAATCTGTATTCATTATTATCTTTTCCTGGATTGTCGTATTAA
Organism: Nautilus pompilius; assembly: GCA_018389105.1. Lineage (NCBI taxonomy): Eukaryota > Metazoa > Mollusca > Cephalopoda > Nautilida > Nautilidae > Nautilus > Nautilus pompilius. The sequence goes on from JACATO010000119.1 coordinate 8,427, forward strand.
CCTATCACGGCATGCCAATCCTTCGTACGAACTATATAGAAACAACAAATAGTCGAATTCAATGTAAAATTTTCCCTCCTCCAGGTCTCACTCGTTTTATCCAGTCCTGCAGTATCTCCTTATTTAATATCAACATGCCTTTCTATTTAGAGAATCATTCTCGTCATCTTATGAACCTGCTGAAGAGTAATGGATACGATTATATTTGAAATGTTACATGCAGGCTTCATTGCTGACCTTGTTGGCCGATCGTTACGAAAAATATTAGTGCAAAATGAAACGATGCATGCCGATGAGGTATGAACAAATGCTGGATAGCTGTTTAAGTAATATTATTGAGGTTGAGGAAGTTGTTGAAAGACGAAAGATTATAGTCAACGGGTGCTTCAGTTCGCTGGTGATACGAAGAAACAAAAGAATCATGACGATAGCAAAACGTTCAGGTATTTTCTCCCTTTTACAAAATAATTGGCCCGATTGCCGATGGGAATGTATGTGTAAAAAAAAACGACAAACATCCTTCTTTTCTCATATGAAGCGTATCAATATTTTTCCTCGTCGTTGAGATCGTAATTTTCTTTCTCGACTAATAGACAAACGACAGTTTTCTTTACAGGGCTCGTCCGGGAGTTGAACCCGGGACCTCTCGCACCCTAAGCGAGAATCATACCACTAGACCAACGAACCACAACCCGTCCTTGATTACCTTTTCAAACGCGCAATATTTGTTGTATGTTCCAAGCAATTAATTCCAACAGCCTACGTTTCATTCTTTCACTACATTTCTTTTGTCTACTGTGCTACTATGCATCCGTAGATCAGCTTGTTAGCTCTATCGAGCGCATCATCCATCGTTTTCTCACAGTCATTCTCGAAATCAGACATTATTCGTTCAAATCGATTTTCGTTTCTTTACGCAGCAGTGCAGAAGTAGAATGACATAAAGATTTTCATTGAATTAGACGCTACTGTTAAGTTTCTATCTCTATCCATTTCAATATCATCATTTATCCTTACGACATTAACACTCTTGAAATAAGAGAAAACGTTTCAATTTGTATACTTCTAAACGGTCTAAAAATATTCCGGAGACCACTCATTTGCAGTCGATTGCTCTACTACTGAGCTACGGACCCATCTATTTTACTTTTATTTGTGTATGGAAATAGTATATGGTATTTGAAGGCAAATTAGTAAAAGAATAGAACGGCAATGTAGATGTTAACTTAAAAATACGGTTCAATCTACGTTATTTCTTGGCCAGCATGGGGATCGAACCCACGACCCTCGCGTTATTAGCACGATGCTCTAACCAGCTGAGCTAACCGGCCGTCTTGTCTAGAAAAATCAACAATCTGTATTCATTATTATCCTTTCCTGGATTGTCGTATTAACCTATCACGGCATGCCAATCCTTCGTACGAACTATATAGAAACAACAAATAGTCGAATTCAATGTAAAATTTTCCCTCCTCCAGGTCTCACTCGTTTTATCCAGTCCTGCAGTATCTCCTTATTTAATATCAACATGCCTTTCTATTTAGAGAATCATTCTCGTCATCTTATGAACCTGCTGAAGAGTAATGGATACGATTATATTTGAAATGTTACATGCAGGCTTCATTGCTGACCTTGTTGGCCGATCGTTGCGAAAAATATTAGTGCAAAATGAAACGATGCATGCCGATGAGGTATGAACAAATGCTGGATAGCTGTTTAAGTAATATTATTGAGGTTGAGGAAGTTGTTGAAAGACGAAAGATTATAGTCAACGGGTGCTTCAGTTCGCTGGTGATACGAAGAAACAAAAGAATCATGACGATAGCAAAACGTTCAGGTATTTTCTCCCTTTTACAAAATAATTGGCCCGATTGCCGATGGGAATGTATGTGTAAAATAAAACGACAAACATCCTTCTTTTCTCATATGAAGCGTATCAATATTTTTCCTCGTCGTTGAGATCGTAATTTTCTTTCTCGACTAATAGACAAACGACAGTTTTCTTTACAGGGCTCGTCCGGGAGTTGAACCCGGGACCTCTCGCACCCTAAGCGAGAATCATACCACTAGACCAACGAACCACAACCCGTCCTTGATTACCTTTTCAAACGCGCAATATTTGTTGTATGTTCCAAGCATTAATTCAACAGCCTACGTTTCATTCTTTCACTACATTTCTTTTGTCTACTGTGCTACTATGCATCCGTAGATCAGCTTGTTAGCTCTATCGAGCGCATCATCCATCGTTTTCTCACAGTCATTCTCGAAATCAGACATTATTCATTCAAATCGATTTTCGTTTCTTTACGCAGCAGTGCAGAAGTAGAATGACATAAAGATTTTCATTGAATTAGACGCTACTGTTAAGTTTCTATCTCTATCCATTTCAATATCATCATTTATCCTTACGACATTAACACTCTTGAAATAAGAGAAAAGGTTTCAATTTGTATACTTCTAAACGGTCTAAAAATATTCCGGGGACCACTCATTTGCAGTCGATTGCTCTTCTACTGAGCTACGGACCCATCTATTTTACTTTTATTTGTGTATGGAAATAGTATATGGTATTTGAAGGCAAATTAGTAAAAGAATAGAACGGCAATGTAGATGTTAACTTAAAAATACGGTTCAATCTACGTTATTTCTTGGCCAGCATGGGGATCGAACCCACGACCCTCGCGTTATTAGCACGATGCTCTAACCAGCTGAGCTAACCGGCCGTCTTGTCTAGAAAAATGAACAATCTGTATTCATTATTATCTTTTCCTGGATTGTCGTATTAACCTATCACGGCATGCCAATCCTTCGTACGAACTATATAGAAACAACAAATAGTCGAATTCAATGTAAAATTTTCCCTCCTCCAGGTCTCACTCGTTTTATCCAGTCCTGCAGTATCTCCTTATTTAATATCAACATGCCTTCCTATTTAGAGAATCATTCTCGTCATCTTATGAACGTGCTGAAGAGTAATGGATACGATTATATTTGAAATGTTACATGCAGGCTTCATTGATGACCTTGTTGGCCGATCGTTGCGAAAAATATTAGTGCAAAATGAAACGATGCATGCCGATGAGGTATGAACAAATGCTGGATAGCTGTTTAAGTAATATTATTGAGGTTGAGGAAGTTGTTGAAAGACGAAAGATTATAGTCAACGGGTGCTTCAGTTCGCTGGTGATACGAAGAAACAAAAGAATATTGTCTTAATCCATATTTTCACGTTAATTATCCACTTTAGACCTAGGTGGCAATAGTTCACGTTTGAATGTATTTAAAAAGTCAACATTTATGGTCAATAATGATCAGACTTTTTTCTCTTCTTATGTCCATGAACAAAGAGACCAGGCAGAACCTTTGTATAGATCTGGAATTTCTGATCGAAACTCTTCAACCGCTGCACGATACGCGAGCGTACAAGCGCAGGCATTCACGCTCACACACACACACACACACACACCACACACACACACACACAAATGTGCGCGTGCACAGAATTTGAATCCTGTTGTTAAAATAGTCAGCATTCTCTAATATGGAGGTGTACAGCGTTCTGGTAAACGAGGTCTCTGCTGAACTTCTTCGCAAAAGCACTTCTGAGGGAGATTCCAGATAAAAACAATCTGTTCGTGTTCATGTTGCCATTCAATGAGCGGGATACTCCCCGAAGTGCCTTCCAAATTTTTGATGAAGAGGTGTCATAGAAGTGGGAAGCTACCGTCATTCACAATATGTCGTCTGAAACTTTTCACAGCTAATCGTCATTCTGAAAATTCTTTGTGCTGTTTGATCTTCGTCGATAAAGTGCGGCTTCAACTGATAACCTCGCAGAATGTAGTCGTGTAACCACCCACTCCCACTTTGGCTCCTGGTGAAGAAAGTACTGAACTGGAAAGCGAATTCCGGGTGTTCGTGGTGTTGTCGGCCCCCAGCAGACGACCACATAATCAATCCTCTTCAGGTCTGGAAAATCCACCGCACCTACTTTCCATCTTTGAGCCAGTCTGTATCTCGCATCCTTAGGGTCCTCTGGCTCAGATGATGGGGGGGGGGCGAGTCTTTTCGAAATTCATCTACATACAAGACTGCAGGAGAACGAGTGTTAAAGACACTTTTAAAATGCTGCTGCGGGCCTAGCTGGTTAGTGCCTAAATACAGATAATGTATTTTATATTAGACATATTGTTTTTCATAAACTCAGAGGTGGCAGGCTTCCAGGGTTCTACGGTCAGTTAAAATTTTACAACAAAATCAGGAGATTTTAGTTATAAAAGCGTTTGTCTACTTTTTTCTGTCCACCAAAATAAACCCCGATATTTACCCAAAGCCATTTTCACTCGTTTTTGTTGTTACAATAACACCGATAAATCCCGGGAAAGATAAAAGAAAATAAAAACCGAAAACTAAGGGCCTTGCTAATAGAGTTGGTCGAATTTCACATTTTCCAAAATTTCAATATGTTACTATTTAACTTCGTTCAACTTGATCATTTTTTCTAGTACTTCACACATTAAAACAACTTCCATAATGCTGTGAATATGCTAAACATTTAAAATTTCAAAGTTGCTATTCGGAAAAGAAGAGAAAACCATAAATAGAAGATTTTGTTTTGGAGAAAAAGAAGAGACAGGGGATATCCGGATTCGAACCGGAGACCTGTCGATCTGCAGTCGAACGCTCTACCACTGAGCTATGTCCCCAACTACCCGAGAATACCTCGTGTGTGTTTCCTGTATTTGTTGTTAAATTTGTAACAGGCAAAATTAAAAATAGTACGTCAAAGTATTTGTTACCCGGCACTTATGGGAGCGAGGAGGTGCCGGCTAATCAAATATGCCGGTAGCTCAAGACTTCTCGATATTACACATAAAAGATTTTTAGCCTGCTTCACACATTGTACGCACCGTAATGGCGACCCGATAAGGCAACTAGCAGCGCCACCACCGGTAAGCGTTGGAGAGTTAACGTCCTGGATGCCGAGTGACAAACTCCTGTATATGACAGTTGTAAGGGTTTCGGGTCCCGGTTTCTAAAATGTAGGATTTAATTTGAATATTTTACAGATTCATTCCCCTCTTTTTTTGGCCAGAATGTGCGTTACACCCATAATCCTGTTTTTATTAGCACCGTGAGGTACATCATCTTTTACAGCAGAATTTTTCTGATTATTTTTACACGACAAAAGCATGTGAAGCAGAGTTGCATCGGTAAAATAGAAAATCCCGGTGAAGTTACCGGCAATTACCGGTAAAACCCGGTAAAACTCGGTAAAACCCGGTAAAACTTCAGATTTTCAAAAGTTTGCTTTTTATGGGTTTAAAATGTCAAAAATGCTTGTTTTGTTCACATACAGCGGTTTGCAAAAGTCTTGCATAAAAATTATTTTTCCTGTAAATTAGCTCGCATTTTGTCGAAAGCAGTTGTTATCAAATCTTGTTCATTAAAGTATTTCTAAATTACTGTTGTGCATCTATTCCAATGATATCAAGCATATTGTTTCATTGTAAGAAAAGTTATAATTTTTAGAAAATCATTTGCATCAAATCAACGTGAGCAGAAGTGTTGCATAAAATCTAGACAGCTATCTAATCAATTCAGATTTAATTCCAATTATGCAGAAAGTGATCAGATCTATCAATAATTAGTAGAATATCCGAAATTCTTAATAACTTGTTCACAACGATGAGGCATGCTGGCTACCAAACGCTGACAATTGTCACTACTGAACTCCGACCAGGCTTCCTCGATTTTCTGTTTCAAATCAGTTTTTTGGCACTAACGGTGAGTTTAATCGAGTGCCAAATGTTTTCGATGGGATTGGGCTCCGGGCTTTGAGCTGGCCAGTCGAGAAGAGGGATTCGCAACTCTGCCATCAAGGCCTTGACACTCCTAGCTGTGTGGATGGGGCCGTTGTCCTGCTGATAGATGGCCGTCAGGGGCATGTGGTCACACACATACAGTTCGTCAATGTCCGAGACGATCTTAGCATAGTCATGAGCATTCATTCAACCCTCCACGTGATGCAATGGACCAACACCGGACGATCGAAAACAGCCCCGAACCATGGCCGAATCTCCCCCTGCCTGCAGAGTCGGTCGAGTGCAACTAGGATGGTATTTCTCGGACATCGATCACCGAACGTACACCTGACCCGCTGAGTGGATCCTCGCGAATTTGCTTTCGTCGGAAAACAACACTGGGCCACGATGCAGTGGAGATGGTCGCAGACCCGCTGCAGTCGCTTTCGACGATTGTCCAGACTGATGAATGGCTTATTCTGTGCTGATCGTCCAAACAGTCCCATGTGGATCAAATGCCATCTGATGGTGCACGAGGCCAACTGGATCCCATGGTGCCTTGACAAGGCGGTCTGAAGTGTGGAATCGATCAGAGTTCGACGTGCGGGCGATCAAACAATCCTGTCGAGCCGTCGTTTTCTGCAGTCTGCCGGCTCTGCGTTTCGAAATTACACTCCCATCGGCTTCCCAACATTTCGGGGTGCGAGATATCGTCGACTGATTGCAATCGATACGATCTGCAACGACCCACTCAGTTTTGCCATCTTATTTCATGTGAATGATTGTGGCCCGCTGTTCAGGGGTCAAATATCGGACTCTCGGCATCACTATATTGAAGAACAATGAATCAGAATAGTGGAAAATGACAATTTTTTCATATTTATATTCTACTATCCTAAACTATTATAGCACAAAATATATATTCTATTTTTTGTAGTTTATGCAACACTTTTGCACACGCCGATTTCATGCAAATTATTTTATTAATATTTAAATTTTGACTGTGCAATTACAAAATAGATCTTAGTGTTATAACTCGTTTAAAGACACCGACACCTTTCAATTAAAACAGAAAACATACAATAGTTACTAATTTCTACAAATAAGAACCCATTTTCTAAGTCTAGTCATTTTATGCAAGACTTTTGCACACCGCTGTATATTATTAATTCCGTATTTTACTGATTTATATAAGTTTATATTCATCAACAAAAACGAATAACGCGAGGAACTGATTCTGTAGAAGTTAACTTTGATCATGAAATGGACAATCTCTCGCCAGCGTGTATTGTCTGCGCTGCCACGAGGGCGGCGGAGCGACAGGAAACCGCTGATGCAAGTGCGAGTTACCGCAGAGACCTGTGATGCAGCCAGGAGTGCCTGCCGTGGGAGACAAGCCTGCGGAGCGGCAGCGGCAGGGGGCGGGCTATAACACAACGCTCTGTGAAACTTCAAGTGTGTTTAATATTCGGATTTGCTGCGAACAGCTTACTTCACAGGTACCTTCTACAAATAAATTACCGGTAAATTCGAACCTTAAACTCGGTAATCGGTAACGGTAATGTAAAATTTTAGTTCAAACTCGGTACCCAGTAAAGTAAAAGTAAAAAAATTTTCGCAAACTCGGTACACGGTAAAAGTTAGCGAACACATCACTGATGTGAACACTTATTCAATATTCTTTAGCTGAAGGGCCACATCCGCCCAGAAGTCGAGGGAGCTGTTTTGATAAATCCACGTTCAGTTTCAATACGAAATGTTAAATACATTGTTTCATGATCTGCGATGTGAACGTAAATACTTTCCTAAAACGACTCTTACAATTTCTTTAGCAGAATTTTGCATTTCACTCCTCAACTTTTCCAGAAAATTCATGCTACTCCTTTTATCAATGTTTTAAGTAAATACATAGTGTACGGTTATTATTTTCAATCGTGGATTTTCTGCGTTTAAAAAAAAAAAAATTCCCTTTGGCCAGTATGGGGATCGAACCCACGACATTCGCGTTATTAGCACGACGCTCTAACCAACTGAGCTAACCGGCCACCTATTTCACAGAGATACTTACCACTTATTTCTATGTGCTCTCTGTGTGTATTCCTGCCTGCGATCTCCTTACATCGCATTCTACCTTCGCTCAGTTCTCTGTTAATCATGTTCCTGAACGTGCGTGATGCGTGTTCGTGAGTTCCACTTACGTCTGTTCTCTGCCTGAATTTGCTTTCCATTTATATCGCGAAATATTATCGCTGGTGATGAATATTCATATCGATAACTAATCTATGAAAATCAAAATTTTGATCAGATAATATATATGTGAGAGAGAGAAAATAGCTAAACAAAATAAAAAAGAAAAAATCATTCGGGCTCGTCCGGGATTTGAACCCGGGACCTCTCGCACCCTAAGCGAGAATCATACCCCTAGACCAACGAGCCAACTACGAATGGACTCTAAAATTGTGTATTAAACACTTTTGCCGTTCATTATTACTTTTTTAGAATTTAGGTTGCTGTACGTGTGATTCCTTATTCATTAACTGGTCGTTAGAAACACGGCTTTTAATAATCTTTACTTCCTTCGTATGCGTAATACGTTACGGGTTCGTTGGATCTCTTTACCCGTCCGTGGCACCAGTTAGATTACCCCGAGTAGATTCCTTGGAGACTTAGAATTGCCGTGTGCAATGATCGTCACAGGTTACCTCCCTTCCTTCCTTGTACAAGAGGACGCAGCAGGTATTCACTGCCAACTGCGTAACTGTTTCCTCGCTGGGAAAGTTTACAAACTAAATTCATGACCAAATAAAATTACGTTCAGGAATTAATTAAGAAAGTGATTTTCCGGAACAGTTAGGCTCGACCGCATTTATACCACCCTTCCCCGACCGTGAACCGGAAGACCGCAGTACTGCTGTACATATCAGTACGCCTCAAAACCGGTAGTTGAGAAGTTCTCTTTCTCCTACATCGATATTTTTAAGTTAGATCATATCATTTTACAGAATGAACAAGATTACTATACTTTAAAAAAAAAAACACAGCCGTTTCTTCTTCTTCTTGACCCCCTTCCAACAACATGAACTGATTTCTGCCACCAAGTTGAAACATCTTACGATTAAAACTTTCTTCAGAGATGTTGATTTGTTAGTTTCAATTGTCTCTAAATGTCTATAAACTCTTATTTCTCTTCCACGGGGCCCTGGTTTGTATAAGCAAGGATGGCTAAACTAAACTATCTTACCCTGATTGAATGTGGCTTTACTGTCAAATAGTTTTTCTAAAAAAAATGTTAATTTATTTCCTTTATCACAGCGATCCACATCTCCCTCATTTTTAGAATTTTGTAATGAAGCTAACTTAAAATGATACGATCCCTTCTACTTCTCTTGGCAAAGATGTAGTCATTTAAATGGCCATTAAAATATTTGCTGAATGACAGGTTAAATTTTGTTAATATACATTAGTTCAAGACAGAACAGGAAAACTTTCAGAAAATGACAACAATATGAGGCAATCACATCGAAATTACTCGCTTTAGAAACATTAAAAACTTTATTTTGTATGCATTATTTTAGTCTTTCTTTTCCACTTTTTGTTGTTTTCTTGTAATCACTTCATGGTATCTTGAATTTTACTTTTTAATTTACAACTCTGTCTTTTTCTTATATACCTATACCTCAATGATTCCAGGCTCTCTCTCTCATTTTTTTCTTATCTCTAAAGTGTCATACTTGTTTCTATAATATGTTATATTTCTTCGCTCATTAGCTTGCTCTATAATCACTTGCTATCACCAAAGATTTTAATGTGTTTTCAAATGATTTTATTTCACTTCGACACATCTCTGTTTCTTCTCTGCTGTTCTATTTCATTAATCAATTTTCTTTTTTTTTCAGCTTTTTCTTTGGCTGTCAGCTTGTGCCATTCATTCAGTTTTACACGATGTCCAAATATTTTGCACTGAAAATATCGAAATATAAATTAGCTTACTAGAAGAACACATACTGTTGTTAGAGCATCTGAACTGAAGCATAATCAAAAAATACACAGATGCAAGTATTAACTGCACTGCATCTACTTAATCAATAAAGATAAGCTGATTAGTACCAAAAATACATAATAAAATATTTTAACAAGTTTATATCCACAAATGCATATTACAATACTCCTAATAAAGATATTCTTTTTTTAATTATTATTATTATTTTATGCTCAACTTTTTTCACACATGGAAATTTTCTCCCTATACTTAAGTTAAAACTGCAATTTTAAAATTAATTAAAGTTAGCATAAAGTTGTAGTGAAATGACAATATTAGTTATTTTACAATTAGAGATATTTATAGATATTTTATTATTGCACCTAAAATGATCTATCTTTACTTGCAATGACATTATTTCTTAGCTGAGTTAGCCATTAAGAATTAAGAAACAGTTAGGGTAATAAAATATGGAATTACTTCTGAACACAATTTACATTAAAGCTACATCAAGAATTTAAGCCAAAAAATATAAGTGTCTTTGAAAAATTAACAAATTGTTACACGTTTTTATTTGTTAATCATTCTACAATGCTGATAAATTATAACTTAGAATCCCTTAGTTCTAAATGATTCTAAAATTATTATTAGTATTATTTATTTTATTTTATTTTATTTTTGTACTGTTCAGACATTGAGAAACAGTTTTATTTGTAGAAGTATTAATAAACAACAGCATTCATTTACACAAAGATAAATAATTAGATGTAAGCTCATAAAATTAAAATAAAATTCTCTGGATAGGCAAAGTGAAAAAAGTCAGACATAGGTAAAAAAAATTTAGAGATACACAATATTTGGTTGATTAATGTAGCATTAAAACTATTATTACAGTTAAGGAAAGTATTATAACTGTAAACATTTAAAATGTCTCTTAAAAAATGTAAAAATTAATTAATCTTTTAAAACTTAGCCCTTAGTACTTACTTCTGCTTTTATCATATCTTCCGCATAATTCTGCAGGCAGATTTTGCTGTGTTTGTTGAGTTGTTCCACTTCACCTTTCTCACCGTGCACAACTGTAAAATCCCAAAATTGTTTTAAATGACAAGTGTCTTACATCAGCAAGTAAGAAAATCAGCCAGATGCTACAGTTATGAACCATTCCCTTTAAAGCTTTTATTACATATCCATACAAGTTAAAAAATGCTTTCAGAAGTGCTAAATTACAAGCATGCATTTTAATCTTGTGATATATTTTATATAGTTTTTTTTCCTTCGAATTTCTCAAAACTTAACTTGTATGTTCAGTCTTAAGCTAATATTTTGAAGTGATAACCTTCTAAGGAACCAGTGACTTCTTATAAAATAATTAATTACTATAATTTTGTGATGATCTAACCATTTAGGCATAGGAAGATAGAAAGAAATCAGTTGCAAAAAAAAAAAATCTAATTTTTTTCCCTTTTTTGCTGTCATTTTGGTATGCTGAGAGGATTATTTCTATTAACAAGGAAATATTTCACATAAAACATGCATAGTAAACCAAATTCCTAAAAAAAGAAAATGAAAAATTATCAGATTTAAAGCTATCATATTTTTCAAGTTTAAGCTGCTAACACCTTGACAAGATAATTTTTAAAATTCATTTTCTGAATGAAATACTCTCAAGAAAATGTCTATATTTAACATCAATTCAGGATGCAATGAAATAGTTTTCACATGTTCTTTGTTTGCTCATTTGAGGTGCATATTTTCATGATAATATGTGTAATCTCAGGTAAAGTGAACAGTTAATCCAAAGCTGATGAAAAATAGCCAATGAGTAAATTTTAAAAATTTAAAAACTAAATACCTAATTTTAATTAATTTTATACAAAATTATGTTGTTCATGTAATATTTTATCTTCATCTTATTATGAAACAACAGACTGTATAAATTTTAAAAATCCAATATTCTAGTTTCTGTAGCTGTAGTATAATGTTTACTTTTATTTATAGTGCATCCCACTTTGCCAAGTAGGTCCATCAAAATAGATTCAGCTTTTATCTTGCCATTCCCTGCTGATGTAAATGTGGTAGGTAGTTGCTTGGACAGCAAGCTGGCTGGGGTTGGTGGAGGTGGAATCAACACTTGACTGAAATATTCCAAAACTTAGCACAATTCCCAATATATTAAAGAAAATAAAAACAGATTTGTGAAAAGTATACATTCTGATGTTCCCTTTCATTAAAAAAGACTGGATAAAGGACTATTAGTTTGAAATTATAAATAGCTTTTCACCCAGAAGTTTAGCTATAAAGAACATATTTTATATCGATTAAACATCAATACTACTAACATCCTATCTTTTGTAACTGATAAAAAGAAAAATTCCACATTAGCCATCACTACAAACAGGAGTAGATTGGGCCATCTGGATGCTGGGAGAATTCCTGGTGGAACAGTTGGTTGGTAAGAGCTACATATAGGTTTCATTAAACATACATATACTAGCACAACTCTCTTCTTTAGCTAAATAGTTGGCATGGTTTTAAATTATTCAAGAAAGTTTGAGTTTTATTTCACTGGATCTTAATATTTTCTTATTTGTTTATTGTAATAATATATATATATAATTAAATGTAATTGTACCTGTATAGATGGTTAAATATATACATATCTAGATATTAGTCAATAAAGAGTAAATTTTAAAAAATGTTATTAATGATTAAGATATAATTAATCCTACAACCATTAATACCATTGGTAACAAAATTAATTTAAAATATTAAATATTCATATCAGCTAATATTTTAGTTACTAGTTATCTGCTTTCCATAACCTCTTGTCTAAACATACAGTTTGTCTAAATACATCTTTTGTGTTGCTTGTGGTAATCATTTAGCATATGAAATATGTTATTGCAGTGATATCTATTTAAGAATGCTCATAAGTATTTCACAACACAGTTTAAGGTCTTGCATCTAAAAAGTTTGTTTTACATGGTATTATGTTGCTTTCATCTGAAGTTGGCTACTTTAACCAAATGTAATAGGATGCTAACTTTTTTAAATGGAGAAAAAACACAAAAGAAAGGTGGTGCAGAAAAAAACTGCGAAAGAGAAGCTTTTCGTCTCAAAGTGGAAAAGTGCCCAAGGTATACTGACATATTCAAAGATAGACCAGTACTGGTCCTACTATGACACATGCATCAGAAGCTCCCCTGTAGAGGGAGGTGCCTTCCACAACACAGGCATAAAAAAGGAAGACAAGCCAAGATAACTAAGAGCTCCAATGAAAAAAAGCCTAATTCTCTGCCATTTTCATCTAAAATGATATCTTTAAAGAAAAATGATTCTCGGTGTTATTGGTTATCATATAGTAAGTCGACAAATGCTCTCTATGCACAGTATGTTTGACATGCAGGAAAAATAATGAAAACAGTGCAATAGTATAAAAGACTGGAAAGATATTTACCAGTATCAATGAACACGAGAAAAACAAGCACCACCAGAGGCTCTCATTCTAAGTTAAAAAATACAAAGACATTAAAAAATTGCTATTTTCAAATCAAAAGCGAGTGACAAAAGATTAAATTTTAAATAAGATGGGTAATGGACAGGCTGGTTGAAGCTATAAAGCCAATTGGTAAATGACAACTAAGTTACAGCAAAGTACAGCTGAAGCCACATACACACTGCATGATTTATTCTAGATCATGGACATTTTTTTAGAATTGATGATACTACTCAGCAGATAAGATGTTGCTAGAAAGGCAGTTAGACAAAGTAGTGAAAAAAGTCAAAAGACAAAAATCAAAGAGTATAAAAGGAAGCTGGCATGTTTCCTGTACAGCTAGACTCAACATAAAAGTATTTTAGTGAAAGATTAATGTTCTCTTATAATTTAGTATGTGAACTAAGACATCCAGAAAAATGTTGCTAACTCGCAGATTCCACAGGAAGGTTTCTTGAACTTTTGTAAAAAGTACTGGGAGAAAATGTCTTGGACATAACTCAGTGTATCACTAATGCAACAGCTGGAACAGAAAATACGCAATAAACATAGTGATTTTTCAACTTGGTTAAATAACGAATCTCCAGGAAAAAATTATGCAACTTGATCACCCATTGATGCAACCTCACTCATTTTTCTTTCAAATGGGATTGTTGTATCTGTTAGATAATCTTATTTAAATATAGATTATGAGGTCAGATCAGTGAAAAAGCAGTCAACAAACTGACCAAAATATTTGGTTCATTAAAATACCTGCAAAGTTTGATGTACAATGATATGATTCTCTTGTTAAATGTGAATGAAGAACCAGAAAAAACTTAATCTGAATTGCTAGCAAAAGCTAAGTCTCACAAAGATACATTTCTAAAATAGAAAATAGTTATGACAGCATTAATTTATCTATGGATCTTTAAATTAACAACACCCTTATCTAGATATTTGCAAACAGTTGCTATGGATCTGCTAAAAGACAAGTTGGCAAAAAAATACAAAAGGGCAATGAAGGAATGAAAACTAGAGTTACTGATTTTGCTGACTGGGCAACAGATGAACTTAAGAAGCAAAGCCCACAAAAAAGGTATTTCATCCAGAAGTTCTTTCTGGAGAAAAGGCTATGAAAGAGAAAAAGGATGCCTGAAGAATCAATTGTCAGTATTTTTAGACATTGAAGTTGGTGTGCATAACAAGATATTAAACAATTATTGAGACTTTAAAAGCAAGATTTTAGAAAAATGAGGCATTCTCTAGGAACTTGGCTAGTTAGTCCCCTGTAAAGACACCTTTGCATCATGCATGATGATGCATTTCAAAAGCTAATTGAAACATTTGTGAAGTTTGATGAGCAAGTAACCAAGGAACAGTTCCAATCAAGGCTTGTCAGTTTGGCAAAAAAATGGGACAGGCTGAAAAGTCACATCTTGCTTAACCAAAAGATGAGTATTGATAATATAGACATTAGAATTATGGGAAATTTTGAGCTAGAGTACCAAGAGAAGCAAATGATGCTACAACTGTGAAGTGTGTTTTTACCTTACTCTATAGAGTGTTGAGACTTATTTGGTGAGACCTACACAAACATAGGTTTAGCATACAAATACTGCCTAATACTTTCAATGACTCAGGTAGCTTATAAAAGTTTTTGAACACTCAAATTTATTAAAAAAAACAACAAAAAACTGAGGAATGCTCCAAGTACTTCCCATTTGGAAGCATTTCTTTTGAAGACATTCTACATCATATAGACTCTAATGCAATCATTAATAATGCATCCTTGGAAAGTTCATCATTATGCAAGGATATATATCTGCAATGACCTGATAATTGTATTATTGCTATTTTCAGATAATGGCATACAAAATGATTTTCAATTTTGGTGTATATGTATGGTGATATTTTTGTTAATTATTGTTTTCAGTTATTTGTAAATAAGCACTACATGCAATTGTACAGCAAGCAGTATTATTTACAAATACATTTCATGAAACTATTATATAAAGTCGTAAGTTCTCTGAATAAGGAGGAATGAGATTATCGAAAAAGAGGTTATAAAACTACTAGTAGATGGATGACATGGACCACTTTCAAAATATTTTCCAAGGCTGTTTTAAGTTCTCAATCTCCCCCTGATTACAAAACTAAGCAAATTTAACAAAATATGAGAGAGTTCTTAATTTTCATTTTTTCTAAATAGTATGCCTGAAATATATACACTGGCAGCATAACTGTAAACTCACCAGTGAAATAATACATCAAACATAAGAGTTATTTCAATGAAAAAAGTCATATGTGACAAAAGTTTAAAAATAAACATTTTTTTTTACATGTATGATGTTTCTATCAGCCACATGCTGTTATACATGTAACTATGTACAATAATAAATTGATTTATGTATAAAATATGAGGTATCTTATTAATAAGTCAACAATTATGGCAGGCTGTGTACACATTCCATGCAAACTGTTGATTCTAAGGGGTTACAGGTCATTTATATCCATACTACAGCTTTATTTTACAATGAAAATACTAGTGACATTTTTTTAATTAAGAAAAGAAAAAGTAATGCTGTAAACTTGCACAAAGTACTCTAGCTATGCAATCAAGATCTGATCGTACAGGCTCGAGATTGCAAATGAATTCTAGGAATCTTTAACGATTGCATGTCAGGTAACTTCACCTGTAATGTATAGAAGAGAGAAAGATTGGGGAAAATAAACTATTTCTGACTCTTCTCATTTCAAATATTAACAAATGTATTTTTACTCCCCTAAGAGTCATTATTTGTTCAAATTTTACTCTCTGACCAGAGGTATTTTATTTTTTTGTTTGTTAATTCCTTACCTGATTGTTGAGTTTATACTGTAAGCAGATGATTGAGAACATTTCTGTAAATAAATAAGGCAGATGAGTTTGCTTTATTACGTATAAATCAAAATAAATAAATTCAGTTTAAATAAATGTATTGTCTATGTAGAAGTTTTTTTTCAAAAAATAGAAATATAATTCTAAAAAAACTCAGATTTCTGTTTGCATAAAATGAACAAACCTGCATCTGTGTTTTTAGTAATGCGATTTCTTCTCTCAGCTTTAGAATTTCATCATCTGCCCATCTCTCAACCTTTTGTCTCTGTTCTTTTTCCTACAAAGGTATGGCACAAGGAAGAGAATATTTGCAAAAATATTTTGATCATAATTTTGATAATACATAGCAGTAATCACAATACTGCAGTCAGTGGCATAGCTACATAGTTTTGTAAAAAAAAAAAAAATGTGGAAATTTAAGATTATTTACTTCTCACTACTGGACTACTTGGATTTTTTCCACTCTACAGAGTTAGTTGCATGAAAAGGTAAAATTCCAATAAATACTGAAGCTATAGTGAGCAATTAATTAATAATGATATATAATTTACAATTTTAAAATGGAAATGTGAAGTTTAAGAATGATAACTTACAATAAATAACACTTGGGCGTATGCATGTAGCGGTAACTAAACTACTAAATAATGCACTGTGACTACCACATGTCTTGAGCTGCCAGTTTGTTTAAAAGATTTAGTGATGCATATTCCCTGTACCTCGTATTCGGAAAACTTCAAATGTTTTCTCCCACTGCCTGGCAAAAAAAAACTGAAGCTTTCATTCTAAAAATTAAATTTTACTGACTGTTCACATTTATTTACTAGCAAAAGTATTAGTGAAATTTTGTATTTTAAAAAAGGTAAATATTGATATAAATGCAGATATACTGTAAGCACTGTAATGTATTTTGCATATTATTATTACTATTATTATTTTATTATGGACACATTTATAAGGCCTGCTGCTTAACCATTCTCACAGTAATCATCAGAGGAACCAGCTACCATACCAAGGTGCAGCAGGCAGCTTAGCAGAAAGTCCCCAATAACACCCTTCATTTTTGGAAGAAAAGCTACTTGGCTGGCTGGGAAAGAAAACAAAAAGAAACCAATGCTAGTGAGCTCTGCCAAATTGATCCAGTCACAATTGGAAGTCAAACTTGGAGCCCTAAACCTCAGCAGTTCAGTAGTATAACAACTGGACTACCATGCCAACTAATTTGTATAGTACACACCGTTACATGCACATTCCGAGAATTTTTCTTTATAAAATAATTTTTATTTAAAAAAAAAAAAAACTAAATTTTTAAAATCTACATTTTTGACTTATAATAAAATTTGGTAGACATTTCCTACTTTTCACTCTTAAGCTCTAGTATATAAATATCTAACCTGAACTCACATGCACAAATTTCCAAAATTCTTCACAAAACAATCTTAAAATAAATACCTGTGCAAGGAGATTTTCTAGTTCCATATTTTCGTTTTTCACTTTTTTTCTTTCTTCTGTGACTAATTTCATTTGTTGTTCCACTGCAGCTCTTAAAAGATCATAATAATAATAAAAGAAATATCAATCATAAAATGTTTTTAGTTGTGATTGTCAGGAAAAGAAGTACAGAATAATAATTTTAAAAGACACTAGAAACAAAAGAACAAAAATCAATAATAATACAGTAAGTAGACAATCATCATTTACAGAGTGGTGCAAAAATCATGCCCAATAAAGAACATCTTTTTTTTCAAATCAGCATTGTGTTAAGACAGGTTCATTATCCTGTATTTGTCGAATCTTAATGGCCAACAATTTGAATATTTGATTTAATAAATAAAAAAGAAATGAGTTTTTCTTGTTATTATTCAAAATTCCTACTGGATACAACTTTTGCACCATCCTGTATTTTATATTGTTTATTTCCTTGTCATCATTTAACAATGTTATTTATTTACTTTTACATTCTCATAGATTTACAGCTTATGGTGCTATGAGTAATAAGCTAAATGAAATAGTGAATAGCTCATAAAACAAATGAATATTCATCTCAATAAGTAAAATAGTGAGAAAATAAATTTCACGTGTTAATTAATAAATCTTTTAAAATTTCTCACTTCATGGCTCTTTCTCCATCAGATCTGATCTGTTTTTCATTGTCAACCAGTTGTTGTGCTAATCTACAAGAGAAAAATTGTTGTTGAGCCAAAGAAAAAGAAAAAAAAAAGAGAATTATAACTTATTTTAAAAGATAAACACCAAAAGACAGAGTTGATTGTTACACTTTCTGTAATGTTTAGGTGTAACGTGAATATTTGTTATAAGAACATTTTTAAAATCATCTTCACTAAATGTGTTTTCTTACTGATTTCTGTTCTATCTAAAAGAGCTACCTGACATGAGAATTTCCTAGAATACACAAGTTGGTTTTTCAAACATTACAAAACAAAATCAAAATATTATTTACAGTTTTCTGATAAGTTACTTGAATTAGCTTGCTATACTATAGTGTCTCACTGGCCACAATGTAATCTCTGTTTGTCTAATATCAGAGGTTGGTAATCACAGCTAACTATGCATTCATAAAACTTTACTTCAATATGTTAACAGATACTGATAATATTTACAACAGAGTATTGTTTACTCAGTGACATGACGAGTAGAAAAGAAACTGACTTTATTCATCACCTTTCATAGAAAATTCTGATTCTAAGAAACATGATACTTAGTCAAATAATCTATATATGCTTTACCATAAAGATATTGGATAAAAAAGAAATGCTAAGCAGTTTGGTTTGAAAATTAATTTTGATTTCAATAAGTACATTTGATGGGTTCATTCTTGAAAAACTGTTAGCTACCTAAGAGCTAATCATGAAGGATTTAAACTACCAAAGAACAGTCAAGAATGAGCCATCTCATTGTATCCTGTGCCATTATCACCCCCCCCCACCAGTGTAGCCTGCAGATTATTCAGCATCCTTGCTGCATTTTGACAATTGTGGATAGCTTTTCTCCCATAAGTTTTCAATCAGGGAGAAGTCAAGCAATGTAGTAAAGTGACATTTACATTGGCTTATATAAATCCATCATAAATCTAGAACAATAGAGACACGCACTGTCACCTTGGTAATCTGGGTCATAACATTGTGTAATGGCACTAAAATCAGCTGGAGAATGTTATCACCTTGGTATACACTTGTTACATACATTTTTCCTGATGTTGTGTCATACTGCATATTGTTTGCCCACAACCAGTGAGTTTCTGCCATACCAATCCATACCAATCATAAAATCAACTAGAGAATATTCATGTAACAAAACAATGTGAATTTAAAAAAAAAAATTGTGCCTACAGATTCCAATATTCATAATTTTTGTGCACAGTATATTATATAATATTTCCAACATAGATTTCTGTGTCTCACAGTTGGAAAAGCTTTTCAATCTTCCTCCATATTTCCTTTCTGGTTACAATCAGTAAACCTTTTTTACCTGTACACAGACTATTTCGTTAACTTTTAAATATATAGAATCAAGATTTTAATATTAGATGTTCTTTATATTAATTAATAATTAACAAAAAAAGGTAGGAAAGTTTAGTAAGAATATAAAGATACAAAAACATTTTTTTAGTCATAAAGATATGCACATTTACAAACAAACATGCTTTTATCACTCAAATTTCAAGGGATGCAGTGTAGAGAATAAACTTCATTTCTAGCTAATTTTTTTCTAGATATTATCAGATATGCAACTATATGGCATGGCAAACCAGTCTATATTGATCAAACATCCTTTAAACATTAAGTATTTTTAACCATGAATCTTAACCCAAGCCCCAAACAAGTCTGACAGTCAATGAATAAAAGAATCTTATCTTATTTCTCTTCCTGATAAAATAAACATATACTCTGATTAGTGTTTCCTTTTTTATTTCCTTATTTGTTAGCATCACTAAATTCAGATTTACTTTAATTCTTATTCTTGATCAGGAAATTTAAACTATGCACTTTGTAGTGACACTCAGATGTTCATTTGCTAACATAGGTTACAATATTTCATTTTTAAAACAAAAAATAGAAAAAAAAAAAAACAAAGATGAAAATTTTAAATATACTTAAATAAATAAAAAAAACTTTCAAAGAACCAAAATATTGTATTTGACTTCACAGGCAGATGATATACAGAACCAGACAAAGAATATGCAGGTTATTCATTGTCTACACTTATTTACACCTATCTTTTCCCTATTTAAAAAAAAAATAGCAGATTTTGCTTGTAAAAATCAAAGTGTGATTTATAAACACGTCTCTCACTAAAAATAAGATAATTAATTTTCTGTTAAAAATTTCTTTAAACATTTACAGTTTAGGAAACAACAAGGTTTCTTTACATGTTCAGTCTTGGAAAAAACAAATACACATTTTGCTGCCATACTTTAAAATGGATTTCCGGTAAATTTTATATGGAAATTAGCATCACTGAAAACAGTTTTGTCACACTCAGATTCAGCCTCATTTCAGTCTCTCTGATTGTAATTAAGAAGGTACATCACCGTTCTCTCTCGGCCTCTCTGTTTTCTCTTGCCAGTCTTCTGTTTAGAGGGCGAGTATAAGGAAGCATATCCTCATCAAACCACTTGTGCCACTGTGGATAACAAGCTGTAGCCAACATTAAAAAAATAGATTTCTATTATTGAAAGCCTCAGGAAATTACAAATATTAGCAAAAAAATAATAAAACATAAATGAATTTACTTAAAATAATATGCAGTAAGGAGAACTGTGGTATAGGAGATATTTCCATAACAAAAAAAAAAGAAAAAAATGTTTAAGGTGTAGAATGCAGTTTTAAAGAGACTTCAGAGAGATCCTACCATGAGTTGGATCCAGCACTGGAACAGCGGCTTTCTGGTCCTGGCTGAGCATGGATAACAACTCTTGATAAAAATGTGCCTTCACCTAAAAAGAATGTTAAGATTCTGGTGAATTACTAACACCATTGTACAGCAATCAGTAGATGTCTGCATAATATATCAAAGCATCCTGTCAAATTATTAACATCTAGATCCTAGGCACCATTTCTCAATAAATGAAATGTGTACATACTTAGGAGAGAATGTAAAAGCAAATTAGTGTTGATTAAATACATACCTGATATTGCAGTTCTGATAGCATAAGCTTAGCACATTCTGAATGAAGCATAGCTTCCATGGCAGAGATCTGAAATAATGGTAAAATACTTTTAAAAAAAACAATCATATCAGGGACATTTTAAAAAACTACTGGGTATTCTTAAGGAAAAACGTGACCAGTGACTGTTTGTGAAAAAAGACAAAACAATTTTAAGAGAACTGACAATTTTGATTTTATTGAAAAAGAAAGGT
This sequence comes from Nautilus pompilius, assembly GCA_018389105.1. Taxonomy (NCBI): domain Eukaryota; kingdom Metazoa; phylum Mollusca; class Cephalopoda; order Nautilida; family Nautilidae; genus Nautilus; species Nautilus pompilius. Next base: position 29,948 of record JACATO010000119.1, read on the forward strand.
TTTCCTATTGTCTTAGTTCCAGTTATTCTAAAGCTCTGAAGATCCCTCTGTAGATTTCAATAAGAAAAATATTGGTAGTTAAACCAACTTGAACTAATTAAGTAGTGAAAATGCCCATATTAACTCTCAAAAAAAAAACTTGCTGCAATAGTCTTGTTGCTCACTTTTTACTGATCTCTTTTGGGGAAACAGATCAATTTACTGATTACAACTATTTATTGAACTTAAAACCAGCTGACCTCAGATGTCAAAAAGTTTCATTCTTCTACTTAGAGCTACAAGCTGAATCTACATAAGTAAGACATACTTACTGACTGACAAGCTTTCATCTTATCCTTTAACAAAAACAGTACTATAACAGTAACAGTAGCCAACCATTCTGTAAAGAACCCAGGTGTGTCCATCCCTAATATGTATTGGTCCCACACATATAGCATTGTATCCACATTGAAGTAACCTGATCAATAAACCAGCCATTTTTTTTTCACATTTTTAAACCCATACATTTGCATTATCCATTAACATTCAAATCTGAACAACTTAGGAACTTTGAACAATACATTAACTGAATTCAAACACCATGGAAAGATTATTTATCTATATAGTTTTGTAAGTGCTAGGTATTTGCATGTAATAACTAATTAAAGTACCATGGATTTTCATAAAAATCAAAGTTATTGAGTGGTTTGAAATAAAAATTAGCATGAAAGAAATCTGTTATAAGCTTTGCTGTGGAAAAATAAAAATCCACAATGCAGTAAAATACAAAAAATAGGCTTCAACAAGACAGGCCACAAGGAGAAACTTGCAGGAAGAAGAAAAATAAGACTGAAAACAAAGGTATCAATGATTTAGTGTGGAAGTGGTTCGCAGACACACATTCTAGAAACCTGCCTGTTTCAGGACCAATTCTACAGTTAGAGGCAAAATATATTTCAAGGCATCAAATATATGGCTGAAGAGTTTTAAAATTTGATATGGTACTTATAAAAAATTGTGTAGAGAAGCTAACGATGTGGAATTGAAGGTTGTATCAGCTTGGCAAGAAAAATTGGCCAACACCACTCAAGAAAATGCTTCAAAGGACATCTTCAACTGTGACAGAAATGGTTTATTTTTTAGAAAACTGTGCACTAAATCACTAGCTCTGAAGAGAGTATAGATGAGAAATTGTCAAAAGAGTGACTTAACCTGGTTTTATGCTGTAGCAGGCTAAATAGCTAGAAAAACCACTTGTGATTGGGAAGTCACAGAAGCCAACATGTTTCAAATATCTTGATTTATGACAACTACTTGTGGAAATCAAACAAGAGAGCTTGGATGACAGCAACAATAAAATGAAGAAACAAAACAGAAAAGTACTGCTTTTCCTTGACAATGATACTTGCCATCAACACAATGAATTGCCAAAGCAGCACCGCATATGTGACTCAACCTCTTGATCAAGGTGCTATCTATTGCATAAAAGTGAAATATAGAAAGTTGCTTTTGAAGTTGTTGGTAGCACACATAACTAACAGTGGTTCAGTGTCAAAGTTGGCAAAATCAAAGTTCTTGATGCTGTTAACTGACTAGCCAAGGTTATAGAAAAGATTTCACCAGAAACAATCAAGAAAGCTGGTTTTTAATCATATAATATAAATGATGGCATTCTGGAAGCAGAAGATGAAGATTCGCAACTAGATGAAAGATGCAAACACAGGCCCAGTGTCTGGTATGAAATACACCAACTTTGATTCAAAGCTATGCACATATAGTGGTATTCAATCAGTGGATGATCTCATAAAAGGACACAAAGCTACCAAAAATGATAGGGATAATCCTCATGAAAGAATGAAGTTGCACAGGGAAGAGAATACCCAATAAAAACATGCAAACAGCATCCTGAAATTTTTCACTGTGAGTGAAAAATGTTAAATAATGCTTGATAAGTCATAAAAAACTGCAATGTTGTTCAGAATAAAGCAGAAGTAGGGCAGTCAGCTCTGCCAGTATTTTGAAAGAAATAAGTACAGCCAAAGTGTCAGTTAGTCAGGACTATCCTTATATTGTAAGCCTGATGAGAATTACAGTAATTTTCAATTTCAATAAATCTTTTCAAATTAAAAATGATTCCATATGAATTCTGTGAATATACATTACATGCAGCCCATTACAGGCAGGTGCAATTTCTTTTCAGAATAATTAAGATGTAGATAAATGTTTCAAAAAAATGTTCCATAATACATATAGGACCCCAAAAAAAAGAAATCTACTTTGATCTCAATGGGATCTGCTTTATGCAGTTACCATTGTATCAAAAATGACATTTATCATATTTTTGCATTTTGTAATACAATGATATTGTTTTAAAAAAGCAAACAAGTCAAAATATAATCAAGCCATTAAGTTCAAAATTAACAAATTATTTACACAAACTTTTGACATTTATAGTTTGTATAAATCTAAACTTACCAGCAAACAAATTCTGAATTAACGATTTCATAAGTGTATAAAAGACTTTGTGATCTGACTCTGAGATGGTTTCATGAGCAACTGTTTGTTCTGTAAGATAACATACAAACATAGAAAATTAGAGGTGTGAATCCCAGAACAATTCACCTTAAATAAATTATAATAATTATTATATAAAATAACATCTTAATTTTAAAAGTATGGACACACCCTAGAGCAGGGGTGGGGAAACGTTTTGGCTCAGGGGCCACATTGACTTAAAATTTGACAGATGGGTCAGGCCAACACCGGATGCGTATAAAAGCATATCATATCAGCATATCAAAGATAAACATAAAAATGGCATTACAGTGTTAATACTTACATTCACTTTTAGTGGGAGCAGTGTTGTTGATCACCTTTTTTTGCCAGTGCGTCAAAGTCTGGTGTTAGTTTTGTTGTGGCAATTCTCAAAATAGATTTGGGGTATTCATCACTCAACTGGGATCTGTGGGGTACTTTGCTGGTGTTCATCACACTAAAAGTCTGTTCACAGACATACGTAGATCCAAACAACACCAGCATCCTCTGTGCCATCTTCTGGATGCTTGAAAATTTGGCTGGGCTTAATGAAGCATAAAACCCATCCAGTTTAAGAGAGTGGAACTTCTCCTTCAAGATGGTGTCACATTGGAGATCAATTAGTTCCAACTGCAACTCCTGTGGCACTGTTTCAGGATCTTGTGTGAAGGGACATGACACCAGCTGAAGTGACTTGTCAATTTTTCCAAAATCAGAGAACCGACGGCAAAATTCTCTATGCAGGTCATCCAGTGATTTCCTGTATTTTTTCACATGCCGAGGGGCCTCTTTCAGTGTCGCCAGTGTGGGGGAAATGAGTGAATGACTTGTTTGACATTTGCTTTGAGAATAAAGCTAGCTTGGTTTTGAAGGCTTTGACATTTGTGTACATTTCATGCACAAACTGGTCTTTCCCTTGTAGCTTCACGTTCAGCTCATTCATGTGTGTCAAAATGTCCACAGCAAAAGCTAAATCACAAAGCAAATCAGCGTCACTCAGCTCAGGAAAATCGTCAACTTTCTCAAGTTGCTCCAAAAATGAGATAATCTCCTGTTTTAGCTCCCACACTTGTTGACATACTTTCCCCAAACTTAACCAGCGGACAATGGAATGGTAAAGTCAGTCCTGGTGATCGGCGTCAGTCTCTTCAAGAAACTTAAAAAAACTGATGATGCTGAAGTCCCCTCGCCCGAATAAAGTTAACGAGCTTTACAACTGGCTTCACTACGTTGTCAAGCTGCAATACGGATTTGCACAGTGCTTCTTGGTGGATTATGCAGTGTAAGAAAATTTCCTCCTGTTCGGGGTTGTCCTCTTTCGTCCTCTACTGGATTCTTTTGAGCAACCTGACATTTTTTCCTGTCAGATTTGGTGATCCATCTGTGGTAACGTTGGCGAGCTTACTCCAAGGTAGCTTGTGCCTCATGAAGACCTCAGACATGCTGTTATACAAGTCCTCTCCCCGCGTTTTCCCTTGTAGGGATTCCATGGCCAAAATCTCCTTGGTTATCTCAAAATTGTCATTAATCCCTCGATGAAAATTAAAAGCTGAGCGGTGTCCTTAATGTCATTACTTTCATCCAGTGCCAAGGAATATAATGTAAATGACTCAGCTTTTTTGTTTAGCTTGCTAACTAAGTCTTCATCAATCAGCTCAACATGGCGAGTCACTGTCCTGCGTGATAAGCTAATTTTTTCAAATTTGTTCTTACTCTCAGGAAAACAAGATACCTGCTGTCTCTACCATGCACTCTTTGAGAAACTCCCCTTCGGAGAAAGGCTTACTGGTCTTTGCTAATTTGAATGCCAGCAAATAACTTGCCTTCGTGCTTGATTCTTGGATGGCAGTTTGTCGGATAAAGGTGTTTTGCTGAGCCTGCCAATTAGCTGCCAACCTCTGAGTGGTAGCTGTCCGTTCTTGCGTTGACTGGTTGTTAGCATAATTAGCATGCTTGGTGGATAAGTGATGGCTGACGTTGTATTCCTTTAAAACCACGACAGTTTCTTGGCAAATAAGACATACAGCCTTTGACTGGACTTCAGTGAAAAAGTATTTAGTTGTCCATTCCTTATTAAACACTCGGCACTCGCTGCCGACTTTTCTTTTCTTTGGCCCATTCATTGTTGCAAATGGGTTCTGTGGTCAGAGCAGTAGCAGAGTAATAACAAAGAGCGGCCCAGGCTGTGCAAAATCAATGCGCCATCTGGTGGAATTACCAGGCATTACAGGACAAGGTCAAATGAATGCAGTCATAACTATGATATGATTTGGGCAATTCTGTACCAATCTTTGGCGGGCCGGATTAAAAAGACCAACGGGCCGGATGTGGCCTGTGGGCCATAGTTTGCCCACCCCTGCCCTAGAGAGTATGCTTGCAAGTTAGATAAAACATTCATTAAGGTAAAATAAAGGATGAAAGTATTATGTTTAGCAATAAAGAATTCAGTCTGGATCAGAAGTCAGTTGTCATATCATTAATGGCAGATCAAAAATTTTGGTGAATTTATAATTTTGGCACACAATCATGCTGTTTGCCAACAATATACTAAAGTCATTATGCTTAACTTCTTCAGGTTTCATTTTTACATTAAATTAATAAAAAAAGTTCAATAATTGTTATTTTTCTAATAATTAAAATTATGTTATCTTTATCCAGTTTTGGTACTGAAGAATTCATCATTAGAATACAGAAGCTTAATTTAGTCAATTTAATATTAAAATCTTTGTTTGATTTTTCTTAAAACTTTAGAAAACAAAAGAAAAACCAATGTGTTGTTTATAGTAGTGCGCTATTAAATTAATACCTTGGGTATAAAAAAATGTGTTCTTTATACTTCCAGCAGCATCAGGATACTTAGTTTCCAGAATGTAAATTACTCTTTTCATGAAAGTTTTCAGTTCAGCACCAGAATTCTAAAAAAAAACAACAAAAAGTCAATCAAACATGCAATTGTAGTTTTGGGTTCTGTTCTAAAATGTACTATTGGGTAGAAAAAATCTCAGAAGGCTGGAAATGTTTGTTCCTATGCAAGACTCCATGAATCAAGAATCCTTTTATCTAACTTTTTTCCATACACCACTACCTCTTCACCATATTATTTCCTAGTAGCAGGTAAACTCCACACTCGACCAGTTTACGTGGTTCTCAATAATTAAGTCTATAAAAGGCAGTTCTACAGCAAAATAGTGATTTCTTTTAAAATTTTTAAGGAGTAAGATATTATTTCATATTATTTATGAATTTATTATAAAAAGTTAAAATCAATTTTTGATCAATTAAAGTTTATTCACATTTTTTTAATGAAACAGTTAGCTAAACAAATTTAATTCAATACATAACTGCACACTCTCAGTGCTGTATAAAAAGTGCAATCAAAGATTTTTTAATTTTATGTATTACATTTATCTTCTTAATAGTTTAAAATAAGTTAAAATTATGAAATATTAGTAATGAAATTAAGCATTTTGTAATACCTGTAAACTATGAATAATCTAATAAGAACATTCAAGTAAAACCCTTCTGAAATAGCAGTGCCAAAATGGTATCCAGCCCCAGGTTTAATATGAATGTCCTTTGTATCATGTAAAAGGTATAGAATTAGTAGATTCTAAGATTTTAGAAAATAAAGATGACTGGCTCATTTTTATGAGTTGTCAAGTCAACAATGCAATTTTGATTCATTTTTGCATTTTTGAAACCAAAAAATTGCAAACTTTTTTTCATACCTGAAAATTAGTTTTGTGCACAAAATTACAAAAACTATCACTTTTGTTCCCAAAATAAAAAAATCAAAGCCATAGAAAGCAATTTAATGAACCAGATTAATTCAGGCTGACAAAAAACAATTCCTTTTGGAATCTCACAGTATTAAACTTCATCAAAACACAAAGAGAATCAAACTTAACTTGCAAATAAGCCCAGTTAATCTATAGATTGTAATGTATTTAATAAAACCATAGTATTTAATCATATTTACAAACTATTTCCTACATAGTCACATAAAATAAAAATGCCATTTTGGTCACTGTTTAATTTTAAATGTCCTGTCATCAAAAATTTTATCACAAACCCAAACAGAAAACACAATTATTGACATTCTGTATGATGCAAACACAATAAATACACAATACTAGATGGAGTTTTTTTGTGGACTAAAAATACTGAATTATACTTTAGAATCTACAATGAATCCTGGTCTTCTGTCCATGAATGTTAGAAACTCTTCTACCATTAATACTACAATCCTTTCTGAGGCTGGTTCATGCCTGCAAGTATAAAACATTTTAAAAACAACTCCACGAACAACAACAATGATGTTATAACACAGTATTGCCTAGGACAGGCTGGTTCAACTTTTCTCCCACTGAGGCAGAGCCAGATTACCAATCTGCAGATAAATGAGCAGACCATATGATTTTGTTTTGCAGGAGGAAAAGTTCAATGAATTAATAACATTCTAACTGAAATTGTAAATAAAAATTTCATTTTATCGGGCATCCTTCTTTACACTTGTAACATGATTTCAAATGAAACAAAAATATATTTTAAAAAAATTACTTTCGATTTAAAATTACAAAAAAAAACCCAAAAATGTATCACAATTAATGAGACAACTGTACATTTTTATCTTTGACTAAATCTGCAGTTTTGCTAGATATGTTCATTGTAGTAGCAAACCTGAGAGTAGAAATGAGTTTCATTGATAATTCTGCTCTTTTGTTTCGATTTTATATGGTTCATACTTGAGAAGGTACTTTCACAAAGGTAAGTACTTCCAAACATTGAGGGAATTTCAATCCAAAATCATACAATTTATGGTAGTAATCTCTGAGAACCATTTTCAAAAATTCTTTCACATGGAATATGGCTTTTTTGCTTGGAAGAATAGATCCCTCTGTATCTCAAATAGTTCCATCTGATACTGGTTTGGCTCCATATTTTCACAACCATAGAATCATTGAATAAACATAAGCTGTTGCTTAGTTTCTGAAAGTTTTTGAATCTGGCATTAAATTAATTTTAAAATTCAAAAATTATTTTCTCAAATTTTTTAAAACATGTTTCCTGAACTCTTTACAAGAGGGAAAAATGCTCAAAATTGTTTTCTTAAATGAAGCATTCAATATATTCAGTTTCCTTCAAAATCCATGAATGGGACCAACTATATTTTAAATATTCTAGCCTTTTCATTGGAGGCAGAAGTTCAGTGTGTTAAGGTGAACAGTGATGTTGGTCAGAAAGGCTGGTGTGCAAAGAAACAGTGTATCTTGCAGGTTCTCTTCAAACTTGGCAGTATTGCCTTTGACCTGATCTCTTAAAATATGGTTTCCTTTCTCTCCTAAAAGCAAACAATCTGGTACAAGTTTTTCCAATGCTTAGCCATTGAATATCTGTGTGAAGAGGGATATTCTGTGTACTGGTTTAATTTCCTGAACAAGTAACATGAGCTTCTAATGGTTTTGAGTGCATTTGCTTCCTTGTATCATATTTGTAACTTTAACATTTGTCATCGCCTCATTAAGTCAGGGGAATATGTCACTGCTTTCCTGTGAATGATACGATAAAACAGAAAACACTCATTGCCATTTTATCTCAGCAAACCAGCTAAACCTGTTTTATCCTCAGTAAAAACTTTGCACAGGTGCATTTTTCAGACAGTGTATTCAAAAAAGTGTTGTAAATCTCAGAATCTTTCATAGATGTGTGCAACTCAACAACATCTGACAGTTCTTGGATGTCAAAACTGTTGTCAATTGTTCTCATGAAAATTATCAACAGACTTGAATCAATGATATTTCATCCACAGCTAACAAGCAATAAACACAATTTTCAATGAGTACCTTCAGCTTATTTTCAATGTCAGCATTCATTTCTACAAAACATCTTCCTACTGTCTGGTGTGAAAGTGCTACACTTTCAAAATTGTTTGCCATTTTTTTGTCTCCATAAGCTTTAGATATTTTAACTGCATGTCTTAATCTATCTTCACATCCCTGAAAAACATTTAAACTTTGAAGTTGCAAAAACATTATAAGATCTCATTAAACTTGGAGTCTGAGCAGTCTCAGATTTACAAAAAGTTTTTTTTCTTGTTTAAAAACTTGTTGTTTTTCAGATTAGATACTTATTTTCACTTATGAATCACCCCTGTGTATTAGCTTCCTCAGTGGTGAGTATAGTAGCAGTGCCAAATTAATCACTAGGCAATCTAGGTACAGATACAATCTTTTCAATTAAATATTTTGGTCTACATTGATAGAAACAAGATAGAAGAAATGTATATAACTAAGATGTGCCTTGGCTTCATAGTCCATCCCTGCATGGTAATGACAACTGATGCGGTATTCTTTGAGGACAGAAAGCATACAAAACACTGAGGTTTCCCATTAGAGTTTGCAAAAAATCAATCACTCTCCCACTTTGTTTGAAATTCTGATTTCACTGTCAAACTTTTCTTTTCTAATTCAAAATCAATCGAAGTCTCCAAAGTATAAAAACACAGAGGTCAAATTACTGATAATTAATACAGAAATAACATAAAATTCCTTCTAATGTATCACTCCTTTGTGGCAGTTTTCAGAGGTGCCAAACAGCAAACTGATTGCACTGTTCTCAGGTACTTGATAAGCATGGGCTTGCTGCAAATCCAGTTAGCATTAAAAAAAAGAAAGTAACAGTACTTAACACTGATATTCAGTAGGAAAACAATTCCAGTGCAAATATTCATTAGCACTGTGTGTTGTAAAAATGTGTTGCATCTGGCACATTTGATGAGAAAGAAGCAATTTGCACATTTGGTAAATTGCAGACACTCAGTGTTCCTTAATGAAGTATAAAGGAAATAGAGCAATTCATGACATCAAGCATGTTTCATTAACCAATCAAATCTAACCATACAAATCTGTTTGGGAACCCTTAATCTAAAACACTAAATATACTATAGAACATAAGAGGTGGTTTTTGTTTCTCAGTTGATTTAAGAATAAACAAACTCTCCTGTGAATGGGAGCCCCCCCCCCCCACAAGTCACTGAATGAACCAGCCTGGTCTAGGAAATATCTGTAAAATACTGGGAGATAGTAAGTGATTAAAACCATAAACACTAGAATTTTTCTTTGCTGAATATCGGAATAAAAAATATTTTGATGCTTGAATTCTCAAAAAATAAACAAGAAATCACTTAAAAAATTAATTACTTTAAAATATACTACAAACATTTACTAAAATAAATATGCATAATATAATATTTATGATACTTTTAATAAAATATTTAACTCTCTGCATACTATCTGGGGTGCATTGTCACTACCCTTCAATCTACGCTACTCAGCACAGGTAGGGGCTGCAACACACTATATTCCCCATTAATATTACACTTTGTAACAAAAAATCCATACAACTCCAACCCAATTTTTTGTATTACAAGTGTGTTTACTAAATACATAATCAGTTCAACACAAATAAACGACTGGTGCTTCTAGGATGAAGTGCAAATTTAACTTGCAGTAATATTTTACCTTGAGATATAAGGTAGCAACACATGAATAAATGGAGTAACTAGCAGATAGTCAGCATCAGTCAGTGGATCTGGGGACTGAGACACAGTATGATAGTATGAGAGGACAGCCTTCATCCCATAGAAAGCCCCTAAAAGAAACAAGAACACATGCCATTATTTATAAAGCTGACTAAATTTTTCTATTATCCACTCTACTGTTTCTGTTAAGTAATATTTATTTTTAAAAACAACTATATTTCATTTTCTGTATTTCAATAAATGATAAAAATAATACAGAAAATCCTGCAGAATTATTTTAAAAATATTTGTAATAATTTAAGCTGTTTGGGATTCTTCATACTAATTTTTATGAAATACAACCAGATCTGATTTACAAAAGCAGAAGAAATTCTTTCTTATAGCTCAGATAAAATGATATGACTTACCTACTGACCCTTTGATGTCTGTTAAAGTTGGTTCTGAACTTAGTAATGATTCACATTTATTGGAAATCTCTAGGTCATATGATGAAATAGCAAGTCGTGGATTACCCATCAGAATGTCCACATAGCGTCGTTGAACTAACCAATATATATAATTAAAAAATGTACTAATAAAATTTAAATGAAATTTAAATAGAATGTGCGCTATTCCATTAAATATATACACCATTGTTGTGCATACTTTAGAAAACAGGAGCATACATATTTTACAAGTAATTAGATGCTTCTCCCATCTTGAGTACACAATTTGTGCAGGGTAATCTTATGGTAAAGTATGCCCTATGCTGCTATCTGGTATTACATATCATCACAAACCAAATCCTCACTATATTACCTTAATTTTTAAAAAAATTTAATTACTTTTTAGTTTGAGTATTATAGTTAAACTAATTCTAATTTGTTTTTTTAATAATTAGTTTAACATAAACAAAAATATAGAGTATAGTGAACTGGAACTTTAAAATTCGAATATAAGAAAACAGATGTCTATTTGCTGAAAATTAACAGGTCTTTCCATAATGTAATGAAAATAAAAGTTAATAATCCTCAAGCAGATCTTGATCACAATGTTTTCTTTTTTTTATTTTTTGTGTATGTTACCAGGACCATTTGCTTTGTAAATTTAAATTAATACTATTGAAAAACAAGAGATAAAGCATCATGCATCACTTAAAAACTGCTGTAGATACATGGTTTTAATACATTAGGAAAGAAAACAAAAACTGGGTAAACTATGCAGCTGAAAAAGTGATAACCATATTAACTGTTAGAAATACCATCAAGTAACATGAAGTAATTAGACTGGATCCCCCCCCCACTCACACACACATCAGACACTGTATTACTAAATGGTACAGTCAGAAATCATTAATATGAATCACTTTAATTAGTTTCAATAGCATCATGGAAATAACTACACCCTTTACATTTATTAATCGAAGTTTTTGATTCTGACACCAACTCACTCATCTAAAAAGAAAGCAGGTTAAAATGTCATAAATTAAAAATATATTGACTGATCCAAAATTCCATTTTAATTTGAATTTTAAATAAATCTGACTAGAAAATCAGAGCCATTACTGCTTGATTAGGTTCCAATGAATGTGTTCTTAGTCAAAATATCTTTGTATCAGCAATATGAAAATTTTAACAAATAAAAGCCATGATTTAAATTAAAATAATTTCTACCTGGTGCATTCTGTAGAAAGAGCTTCCAAATCAAGTGTCTAAGTGGCATGGGAAGTGGTTGATTAAAAAAAATATTAAGCTTAAATCTCATTTCTGGCCAATATTTTAGTAAACTTGCCACTCCATCTTGTGCATGCTCAATAATAAGATCCGTCTTTGTGTCCATAATTGTATTATCATCCAGCAAGCATCTAAATACCTCCCTGTTTAAATGATGGTCTAGAGATGATGAGACATCATTGTATAAAGACTGAAAAGGTGAAGCTGAAAACAATACAACAATTGTCTAATTACCACCAACCATTAATTAAATGGAATTAAAAAATAAAGCTCACATGTAAGTCAATTATATTAGAATAGCATCTTCAACTAGTTTAAGTAAATTATGCTTTTTTGTTTTTATGTTGAGAACTAGGAAAAAATTCCTAAAATAGCTAACACTCAATTCATATACTATTGTTTATAAAAAAATTTATGCATCTCCAAACAACTGTTCCAAAATCAAAATAACTTAATCATGAAAACCTAAAAAGAAATTAAAACAAATTCTATAAAACATTACAATAAATACTAACCTACATACTCCATATATCTAATCTTTATAATATTACAGCATTCATTAATTATTATTTTGTTTTTTTCAGTAAAACTGCCCAAACATAATTTGTACTTGATTAAGTTGTGTTTTTTTCTTGTGGGCAAGAAAAAACCATAAACTATTTTTAAAAAATAAACCATATAATGGTAAAATATTTTGTAAACTTTTTTCCACAGCCAATGTTGCCCGCTTCATAAACAACTTCTTTTCTGATTCAGAAAGATCCGTAAAGTGCTGTACATGACTCTCGGTGAGATACTGTTGGATTGCCTCATGCAACTGTTTCACAAAATTATTCCATTCCTAAAATAAAAATTGTTTTAATTAAATTTTTTTGTAAGGAAAGATTATATACTATACAAATTAATTCAAAAAGCACGTATGACTTATAATGGCATTGGTACCTTACCATAGGAAAAAAAAATAGCTCAGCTACGATTATTATTATTAAGAGGAAATGTTTTTTTTTTTTTTTTCGTTTAAACAGGGACAAAATATGATTAGGTATAATGAAGCATATTTTGAGGAATGTATCTCATTCCTTTCTCCAGATTCAAAGATTGCGCACTTTGGAAATACTAATACACTTTTCGTTTGTTTGTTCGTTTTTTGAACAGAGGAAAATTAAGAAATAGAACTGAAGTTTTTCTTTGTTGATGCTGTTGTTGTTGTTGAGCGAGTTGGGACTTCCGAACAAGGCTCTTTCAATGGCATTGCATCCCGTAAAGACAAGTGGCCTGTTGTTCTCTGTCGAGTCCTCCTCGTGGTTGAGAGACGTTCGTAGAGCCCCAAGGAAGGACCCCGGAGGTCTCTCTCTCTCTCTCGCGTCGGGCTGCTGCTGCTGGTCGCGGTCTTTACTGGTAACCCTATACCGGAGCTTACGAGGTTAGAAAAATGTCCGGATTATCTTAAAAAATAACACAATGATTTTAAGAAAATTGTTGCATTCCAATTTTGATTTAGGCGTGTTACCTCTGAATGGGTGATTTCGTTCTTACAGTTTAGAAGCCATTTGGGAAAACCAAGTGTCGCCGCCATATCTCGTCAACATTCTCCACCAATCAGCTCAGACCTTCTATCACCAAGGCTACGTTTCAAGTCAACAATTCAATTCTTGGTTTTAATTGGCGATCATTTTTTCAGGCCTTCAGAAGTCCTCCAATCACGACGAAGCTTTTATTGGAAGAAATTTGGGTATCAGCGTAGAAGTCATCATGGCGGCCGAGTCGAGATCCGTGGTGTTAATGGCGGTGTGCGCCTTTGTTTTAGGTAAATTCCGATTTTAGAAAAAAAAAAACAAAACGAAACGAGCGATCGTTTGTTAGCAGAATAATGTTGTTTGAGTAGGCTCAATTGTTTCGAAGTGTTTAGGATGTCCTTGGTTTTCGTGTCTCTTCTGTTCTAGGGTTTTCACTCTCTCCAGCCGAGACCGGCAGCGAGTCCGATGGAGGTGACCGGCTCCTCTTCGAGACAAAGCCGCCGTCGAAAATAGGTAAGTGACCCCCCGCGAGCTCTGCTTGGTTGGGCAGGTCCCTTATTTGCTGTCTGTTTCTCTTGACCCTCGGTTGGCGGAGGGATTGCGCGCTCACAGACTTCATGTTTACACACAAACGCCGATTCTAAAAAAAAAAAAAAAAAGGGGAGAGGTGGGGGATAAAAACTGCCAACGAATCCATTCTTTCCTATCTTTTCCATGGGCTAATTTGAAGTTTGTAGAATCTCTGTTATTTACTGATAATTGGTTATTAACTTGTACCATATTTCTGGGAATGGAAAATTTGGAGGCAAGAACTGTAGTAGACGTGGATCTAACAAGCGTGTAGTAAATAAAGGCTGTGGTGAGTACCGATTTCTTGATGTCTGATGATGGGAGCGAGATGAACTCCAGCTAAGACCTGAGTCTGATGATGGGAGCGAGATGAACTTCAGCTAAGACCTGAGTCTGATGATGGGAGCGAGATGAACTTCAGCTAAGACCTGAGTCTGATGATGGGAGCGAGATGAACTTCAGCTAAGACCTGAGTCTGATGATGGGAGCGAGATGAACTTCAGCTAAGACCTGACTGAGTCTGATGATGGGAGCGAGATGAAATTCAGCTAAGACCTGACTGAGTCTGATGATGGGAGCGAGATGAAATTCAGCTAAGACCTGACTGAGTCTGATGATGGGAGCGAGATGAAATTCAGCTAAGACCTGACTGAGTCTGATGATGGGAGCGAGATGAACTTCAGCTAAGACTGACTGAGTCTGATGATGGGAGCGAGATGAACTTTAGCTAAGACCTGAGTCTGATGATGGGAGCGAGATGAAATTCAGCTAAGACCTGACTGAGTCTGATGATGGGAGCGAGATGAAATTCAGCTAAGACCTGACTGAGTCTGATGATGGGAGCGAGATGAAATTCAGCTAAGACCTGACTGAGTCTGATGATGGGAGCGAGATGAAATTCAGCTAAGACCTGAGTCTGATGATGGGAGCGAGATGAAATTCAGCTAAGACCTGACGTTGCCGCAAAGCTTGTTTTGTTGTTTTTTTTTTCCTTTAGCATCCTCACAGTTCCACCAATACAACTTTTTTCAAGTAAAAAATCTTTTGAAATTCTCGATGTATTTATATTTTAACAAACTATTTATTATCATATTTCTAATTTGAAAGTTTAGAGGACACTATGCAGTCAAATATTTAACCTACTAAGAGTCCAGTCTGTCCGATTAATAAAAAGATCCTGTTCTAAAAAACACTAGGTCTGTCAACTTCACCGAACACTGATTGTGTATATAAGAGAATAAAATTGTTTGGTTTTGATTAATTGATTAACAGCTAAAGGCACCCTAAAGTCCATTCATTTTAAATGTGTTTTAGCTACTATTGATTTAGTTTCATAAATTTTATCAAAAGTGTAGACTTATTTCAGTCACTCATTATTACATTAGATGTGGAGAAATGCAGGTAATAAAGTTTAATTGTTGTTAATTGAAATGTGGATTGATTCATTTCAGTAAAATCCTTAATGAAAAAACTGCCAACTGTTTCACATGTGTTTATAACCATTTAAATTTGCCTTGTCGTTTTCCAAACTTCACTTGTGTACAGTGTGACATTCTTTTGCAAAATAAATACTGAATAACAAGTTAAACAGCAATTACATTTATTAACCTTGGACTGTAATGTTTTAGACCTGCATTGGCTGATTTTTCATAAAAAATGTATATTTATAGTGGTAAATAACTTTAGTCCAGATATTTTAGTAGTACTATTTACAATTTATTCATTTCAATGTTGAAATTACTGATTACAAAATTAACAGGTGAATGTAAGAAATCGTTAGTACACGTAGCAAGAATCTTGTTTTACTGAACTCTTTTGAAGTGGAGAGTAGAAAAAGTAGTGATGTTAGAACAAGAGTTGTTGATCTCGACATCTTTGGTGTCACCCCAGATGTTTGAGAAGTATCGAAAGTTTATTCTTGAGCAAAGTTGAATTTGAAGCGTTTTTATTGGCAACCTCATATTTCTAATTAAAATTTTTTTCTAATTTTTAGTAAATGAAGAAATGGCAGGTTTTCTTTCTAATTTATGATCATTGATAATACTGATGCTAAGATAATTATTTTACAACTCTTTATTTTGTTTGCTTTAATGTTTTCCAGGTTTATCCTTTTTCCAGTTTAACAGTAAATCTGTGTTTGAAAAACTTATCAGTGCTCAATGAAAATAAAATTGTGTGAAATATTTTTCAATATTTGTTTTTACTTTGGGGGATGGATATTTCATTCTCAATTATAAAAGGGATTTAGAGTAAAATTTGTTATAAGTTTATTTACAAAATTAGCTGGTCTACCCTAATGACCTGCTCAGTTTCACAAAAACATTTGTTATTGATTCATTTGTTGCATTGTTTTAGCAGCATCCATTAATAAGATTTGATTAAAAGCTGAATTAATAAATGAATTAAAGTTTTTAATTAAAGATTTTTTTTTACTTCTTGACTTAACACAAAAGTGTTGGAAATTTGTGAATCTTTACCCATTGACTGTATACCATTTATCTTGGAAATTAATGCTATAAGTTATCTTTATGGTGTTCTGTTTAAAAAAAAAACAACTGAGTCATGAAACATGGCTTACAGTATGTGAAAAGTTCAGGAAATACTAGTGACTGAGTTTGTTTATTTTTTTTTTACATGTTTTGCAATCTTGAATAGGTTTGAATGTAGAAATTGAATACCAGACTTTACAGGAATCAACTCACTCTTTCCTCTCTTATTTAAAAATTATAAAGGTACATTAGAAAGCAAACAAATTGCCTAGTATGTTTTCTGAGATTAACCTGTTAGTATTTTTACCTTATTATTAAACAAATTTAAGTTTTATTTTCTTAATCTTTGAATTGTTTGTTAATTCAGTTTTGAGAGACATAATATTTATAGTGCTGACCCAGGCAAATAGGTATCATGCAGAGAGAGCAAGAGTATTTAAGCAGGATTTCCGTGCTCAGCTGAAAGCATTGAAGAAGGTAAATATTATTTTCTGTATTAACTACAGAAAGACAATGCTAACATTTTACACATGCTACTATATTGGAAATTAATTCAGTTTATTACTTTTTTATTATGCCATAGAGTTGTAGATAAGTAAATTCAACATTGCTTATTCAATATCCCACTGTGAAGTAATGATTTTTGAATGTGGAAGGACAATAAACAGTTTTACTTTTGAAGTGATATTGTATAGTACCATAACCGTGATAGATTTGAGCCTAAAACTTTGTTCAGAAATGCTTTTCCTCATAAAACCTACATGTAAATTTGTATCTTCAGAAAGAAAGACCAAAATTATTTTTATCGCATGAGAAATGGCCAACACTTGGAACTTGGACTGTTTTTCCACTTCTTGCTGAGTAAGTATGAAAATAGGATTAGCACTGCAGATGCTAAATTGACAGATTTCCTCCATACAAAAAATTCTTTAAAGATTTTCTAAGTGCAACACTAGTGTTGTGTTAAACACCTGCTGAATGAATTGTATAAGCTATCAGACTAACTGGTGAATAGTGATTGACTAGCAGTTGGTTGTAATTTTTGTTTCAGATTTGCTGAGCACTTTTCAAAAAAAGCTTGGATTTTTGTGTGTGAAGAAGAGACCAGGATTGATTTGTTACATCTCCTGGAAATAATTAGCAAGTATGATCATACAAAGGTACTGTCAAGTCACTTACTGTTAAGAACTTCTTTAGAAAACATTGCACCATCATCATACTTATTCTTATTTGAGAAATATTTTTTAAAAACTGGATAAAGAAAATTAGGTTAATACAAATGAGACATCAATTTTTTATTCTACTATATTTTCCAGATTATATTAGATATTTCAATTATGAAGAAATGTCAAAGATAATTCGAGAATTTTTTGAAAATAAAAAAGGATATCCACAAATTAGTATTAGTCAGTTATGAGCTTAGAAAGGCAAAGAATGAAGATCTCTTGTATGACTATTTACGGTAATCTTAGTGTATGTATATGATCCTTCAAATCATTATCAACCTAATGACTTGACATTTCTGTTGTTTCAATTTTTCTATGTGGTTCTCTGGCAAGGGTGTACATGCAGAAGTCATAATGCTCAGGTGATGAAACATTTGCATAACAATGGTCAAATTGGGTTATTAGAAATGTTACGAATCTTTATGTAATAAAGTTATCAAATATTGTAAATATGCTGGTTGGACTATGATGATTATAACATTGGTAAAGTGTTATCAGCAACATACTTTGGCAGAGGTAGAGAGAGACCAGTTCATGAAAAACCTGGCAGGGAGTGCCACAACATTAGTGACCATTACATAACCTATCCGAGTCAGCATAACTACATTATACTGATACATTCCATCCAGAACCAAACTACAAAATCAGTTGCATTTCTGATTTACATGCTAGATGTCCAATATTTCATAAACACTAGCAACCCCATGGGATGAGATTGGACTGGGCTTTGGCAAACTGGTGCCTGGTTCTCTTCTCTGGTAAGAGTAAATTCAACTACTATGTTGATGGTTGTTTAAATAGTTGATGGGAACTAAACCAGTGCTATGCTAAGTAACATGTCGGAGAGATTATTTTGGATTGGCAACGTTCTATTATCTTTTATCGATGATAATGGAAAAATAGTCATAAACCACCACCAAGAGGAAAATATTTTTCAATGGCTTGCTCTTTTCCCTGGCCAAAATATACCCCACAGAACATGTCTGGCAAACCTTGACTGAAGTGTTGAAAACACTGTCATAAGACTATGTCACCTGTCAGGTGACTCTCTGTTATCATCATGATGTCGCTGAATGCATTGAACAATGTCTAGATATTGTACAAAATGAACTCAGTATATCAAACCTTATGGTCTGTTTTGAATTGTATGTAAATGTTTTATCAAAAATGTATACATTTGTTATCACAATATATCTATACTAAAAAAAACAAAAAATTAAATATAAGAACATTGTTCTATGTATTCACACTATAAGAGAGAAGACTAAGTTTAATAGAAGTTGTACCATCAAATAATTCTTAGGCTTTTCTCAATACTAATAGTGTTTACTGAATTGTTGTTCTGTTAACTTTTATAATAATAGTTAATTCAGTAGTGCTATCTTGAAAATATTAATGATTCCGTAAGTATAATAGTGGGTCTTATTTCTTTTTTTAGCCAGTTTTTCTTGGGAAGGCTCTGAGAGATAGGACACCAGTAATAATCCACCATTTTGCTTTTGCTGAAAATCCTGGACAATTTAAATATCCCGACTTTGCTGCAGGATTTTTGATGTCACTTCCCCTGGTCAGGAGGTAAGTTGGTTAATAGTTGGAGATGAATTAAAAAAGAAAAGTAATTATTCTTTCTTGTACAGACAATGTTAGTGTCTGTATGACTTTGAATATTTTGTATCTGCAAGCATTACCTTTGCTATTTCTTTGCCAGATTGGTTGAGATGTGGCCACCAACAAATATTCGAACAGATTTCTCTATTGATCCAAAGCATGAGGTAAGCTATAGACTTCTTTTTTTAAGGGGATTTTTATTATGTACAGTAAATATTGTTACAAAAAATATGTATGTTCTAATTGGAAACCTTTACAAAATAAAGTCCTTATATCATATTGAATATTTAAGTAATCTTGTGTTGTTATGTTTAAATTTTACATAATGTTTATTTGTCATAATCACATCTGTTTATAAGTTGTTATGCAGGAAGTAAATTACTAATTAGTCTTAGATTTGAGAAATGGTATTTAAAGAGTACATTTATCAAAATTTGAATAAAAAAGAGAAGTGGTGTGAAACAAAATCACTTGATTTTTGGGTTTTTCTTTAATTTTTTTTTTTTTTTTTCAGTTAGCAATGTTTTGTTGGAATGATGGTAAAGGTGTCTCTCTGACTGATGTACCAGAGCTGTGTGCAGGGAATGAGAATGAGCAGTGTGCTACAAGTTATCCTGTTAAGTTCCCCAATTGTGTATGTTGGAAGTTTCCAGATCCTGGACCTCCTCCATTGTTGTGGTAAACACTTTAAATAAGACCTACCTACCATACATGGCTACTTACCATTTTCAACGATCAACTGTTCCATCCCCTCTATTTATTTTCTTCTTAGATACATTTAGATTTCAGCTATCACTTTCACAAGTTAATACAGAATAACATTTTGTTAATCCAAAGCAGGGTTCATTTAAGAAGTGCTTATAGTGATTCTACACTGTATACAATCTTCGTTACATATGTTCTCAAACAGATCGCTTTGTTTGAATGATTATCTGCTGTTATGGTTAAGAATTCATGAAAATGCTTGGCACAGATGTTTGGTTTATCAAATAGCTAATTATTATAAGAACATTTTCCACATTCATGAACTGCTGTCTCATAGTGAATAGGTGGTGGCTCAGTTAGTTTATTTTGTATTTAGGATGGAAAGATATTGGAGTAAGTTTGGGCTTTTCTTGTCACCACCATCACCAAGGTTTAGCTGGTACATCTTGGTCTGCAAGGATTCTTTTACTGATAGAGGGGTTTAAAATACCCCAGGAAGTAATATGCTCCATAATGACACAGTGGGCTGAAGTGTTGGTCAAATTAAACCTGCCAAAGGCTTAAACAGGTTTGAGACCAGTCACTTACACACAAAAAAAATAGCAATATCCTGCTGACATTGATAAATGTAGGTTCATTTGTTTGTTATATCACTTTGCTGGGAAAAGTTGGAACCCACCCACCCTCCAATGTAGTTCATATATTCACTCTCTGGATTGCTACATGCTGGATCCCATGAGAAGACTGGGTAAAATACATTCATTGCCAAAGCAACAGAGTTCAGGAAAGAATGGAGGATGTGTCTTCATTTCAGATATTATGTATAAGGTGACAGGACACCTGATTCTGCACTAAAACAATTCTTGGGAAAACTTGATTATTGTAAACACTCGGAAATTTAAACAGCATTCTGCCACTGACATCGCAGTGGTTGCTGATGTTGATATTCCTGTGTTTGATTTGTGTTGTACATGGATGTCTATAATGGAGACAACCATGGTGAAGAGAGCATAGTGCTACAGTTGTCTACTAGGAAGTGTTGCCAATCCCGTGCCACATTGGGCTTGGTACTTCTGACTTTGGCAAGGAAATACTTGCTTAAAGCCCTTATAATTTTTTTTATATATATGTAGGAGGAAACTCACTTAGCTGATGAAGAAGAAGACTGTGAAGAAACCATTGCCAGGGAGGTATGCCAACCAAGCCCAGTTCAGATGGACATGAAGTCAGTCTAGCAGTCTACTTGTGTCAGGTTGGGGAGATGCATCATTGTTGGAGAAATGTGTGCTTCATCTCATGCTTCTGAGAGCTTGCTTTAGTTGGATAGATTGGTATTGTGGCACAGTCATCGCACTGAATAATCTTTGATGTCATGTAATAAACTCTTAGATAACAAATTACACATGTTTGTAAATTATAAGTTAATTGCTTTTCAATATACAGGGTTATTCAAAAAGAATGAACCGATTTCATTACGCAATATTTTAATAAGGAAAAGCAATAGAAAACTCCAGCTAAGTCACAAGTATTCTACTCACAATCAAGTTTTATTTCCTGCCTTACAAGTGTTCAATGTGGCCACCACCTGCAGCACGGGCAACATCAATGCGAAAAGAGAATTCCTCCCAGACGTGTATCAGCATATCACGATCCACTGAGTTGATCACTGTTGTTATTCGATGTTTAAGGTCATTGAGGTTAGTGGGTAGCAGTGGATCATAAATGCAATCTTTTACATATCCCCATAAGAAAAAATCACGCTGCACCGTGACAACCAATTTTGTTTTCGCAAACTCAAGAACGCATAACGCCTTTTGCTGGGGACTCGCCATTCTGAGGGTAAACAAACAACTGAACGTTGCAGGAGGAGGAACGATGCGACTACAGCGCCCCCTGTGGCAGCCAATCAAAACTTAGAAAACTCCTCTTTCAAATGGTCACTGACTCATTCCATGACGATGCTTGAGAATGAAGTAATGCATCATGAAATCTGTTCATTCTTTTTGAATAACCCTGTATGTAGCTGGAGGAGGCCTTGTACTGCTGTTTTCAAATGTAACCAGATTCATGATACGTGTGCCTCAGAACTCATTTTATAGCAATGGGTTTTATTCTCATGAAAAGCAGCCCAAATTTAATGTACTATAATTATCCACATGTCAGATCTTTCAT
The DNA here is from genome assembly GCA_018389105.1 of Nautilus pompilius. Lineage (NCBI taxonomy): Eukaryota > Metazoa > Mollusca > Cephalopoda > Nautilida > Nautilidae > Nautilus > Nautilus pompilius. The sequence continues at coordinate 52,001 of JACATO010000119.1, forward strand.
GTATGAATTCTAGTTATAATAAAATGCAGAACTCTCATCACAAAATAGTTAAATCAAAATCGCTGATGCAGTAGGATTTAGTATAAAGTTCCTGATGTTAGCACAGCTGCATTTATGCTTAAATCACAGCAAAGCCATGCTAATGTTAGATGTGGAAATACATTTAATGGAAATTAATAATACATATCTTATTGATGGTGATTATAATGTTTGGTTTTTAAATGTTTTTGTTTGAATAATAAAATGGAAAATGTTTGTATATATTTTTTGTTAACACACAGGGTGGAGCGGTGTCCAAAGATGACCTCTTTGTGGCGGTAAAGACTTGTGAAAAGTTTCATAAGGAAAGAGGTGAGTCTGGTTAATTCTGTGGTTCTCATCAACTGATACTAATAAACTGGCCTGTTGTTGTTGTTTTTAACCCTTAATAACCTGCTTTAAATATATATGGCTTACAACTTCACCTAGCTGGAATAATTCATAATAGTAAAAGAAAAACTTATATGCAGGTCCATTTCTGTAGTTTTCTATAAACTCATTGCCCTGATGATGATGAAATAAAGGAAGACTAATCATGGCTAGGTGCTTTGACTGGCTACCTTAAGAGAGACAAAAAAAATCACAAACTTGCACTTGTCTTTAGGGGTCAGTGGTCTGTTGTGTCATCTAATGAATGGTAATAACTGTTTACAGCTGAAAGGTGGCTATGCCCAGGGCTGCCTGTTTAGGGTAGGTGGTGTGTAATGTAGTGTGATTTTGAGTGCCAGGAGACATTAATGTTTCCCAATTCATTCGTTTTTGTGTGTACAATTCCCAGCTGAAAGTCAGTGTTCCTTGACCAGTGTCCCTGTCTGGTTTACTCACTAGGAAAAACTTACTTTGGAAAAGTGTCGTCTTCGTTCCCTAATAGGGATTAGCCACAAGGAGGGAAGACTCAAATATCTGTCACTGTTTTGTATTGTGAAATAAATTGATAAAAACAAAATTTGTTGTCTCAGGTTTTGTTTTCAAAAACTGCTGACTCCTCTACCAGAAAACTTTGGCTCATAAATGATTATGAAAGGGTTTGTTTGTTTTTTTTTCCCCTCCTGGCAATAAATGCAGATTTATATTTTTAGTAAATAAACTAATGATTACAAGATGCTTCCCAGAGAGACACCACTAATAGTAACAACAACAGAATTTGGGCAAATATTGAAACGATTGAAATGTTTCAGATTGAGTGAGTGAATGCTGTTTTTCTGCTATCAGATTTTGGGAGGGACATAGCTGAAAATTAATGCACTCCTATTTTACCCAAAACACTAATGAAGTGAATGTGTAGTATTATTAACTGCTTAATACCTTAACTACCAGAATTTATCATCTGCTCAGCTGTTGGTATAGCATTGATCATCTGTAAATCTATCTACAATTATCCTTGTTAGTTGAACAGTTTTTTGTTTTTTTTTTAAATTTGTTAATTAATAAAGTAACTGATCTTATGTCGGTAAATATTTCTGTTCAAGAACTTTCTGATGTAGTTCTTCAGATACAAACATTTGTAACTGTTGATCTGAATTTTTTTTTTTTTTAGTGCCAGTGGTGAAAGCTACATGGGCAAAAGAAACTGAACAAATTGAATTTTTCAGTGAAAAGGAAGATCCATCTATACCAACTATCAATGTTGGAGTGCCCAATACAGAGAGGGGTAAGGACTTTGAGGCTAATTGCATATTGCTTTTCAAAACTAAATTGGTTAAGATGCGAGCACAGGTTAATAGATCTTTTGAAGACAACATCTATAATGCACTGTGTTAATGATGCAGCATTTTACTTTGTATAGTGATGTCTAGCATTACTGAATCTCTGAAAATCTGATCTAGGTGATAAATGTGATGCTTAATTAAGCATCTGTTTTTTTTTTTTTTGTTTATGTTGTATTTCTTCAAAATAATAATTTTTAGTCAAACCAATATTAAGGTCTCTGCCTTATTGCTCTACTGAAGTTACTACAAAGCTATCTTTATTTGTAATCTGCAGACTGCCCTGTGAACCCAAAATTTTGAAATGAATATTTTTATTTTTAAGGCTGTCCATTTGGCTGCTTTCATGTGTTTGTTTTCAGGAAGCACTGTTTGTTACTGTGTGTACTGGTGGTTTTCTGTAGGTCACTGTCAGAAGACCTTCAACATACTGAGACGTGCTTTGGAGGAATCTCACATAGCATCCAAACCCTGGCTGCTGATTGTTGATGACGATACCATCATCAGGTCGGTAATGTTTTCGTGTTGTTTTTTTTTTTCTTTAAATTATTAGAATCTTCATTCTTGGCACTAAGAGTAAGTGTGTAAATGATGGAGAGAGAGACTTTTGTTTTGTTCATTGGTTTCTACAAGAGAGGACACAGCACCGTGGTTGCCTGCTAGAGAGCTATCTTGTGACACGCAAGCTTGGCATTTCTGACGTTGGCGGGGAAATCTCAGATGGGAGAGGAAGCAAAAGAAGAAAGGAAACCATGCAGAGAAGTTGCACTGACCCCTACCAAGGATAATCTCTGGTCCTCGCCCTTGGCAGTCCAGTAGTCTAACCACTGGGGCATGCATATGTTAATTGGTAGTTTGAAAAAAATAATGATTATCTCACTTATTGTGAAGGATTTGTGTGAACAAAATAAGTCTACTTCAGTTTTCAAGTGCTAATCCTGTCTCCTTCACTGGATTTATGTCAGCTGTAGTGTTAACTTTAGAAACAACTAAATTGATAATTAATTTGGTTTGTATTCTGAAATCAGATTTCCCCATTTGTATGCTTGCTAAAGAACAGTATAACAAATGTATGCATTTCATACATTACACCCACTCACGCAGGATCACTTGGAGGGTGCACTGGTTTTCTTGCACTTAACAATTACTATGGGGTTTTTGGATCCCCTGCTTGGACTCAAATGCTGAATGTATAGAGGAGATTCACTGTGGTTGCCCAGGTTATTTTGTTATATGATGATTTAAATCAAAGGATAATTAGAACTGTACAGTCAGTGGAGAACACATCAGTCCTTGATCAAAATACATAGACTAAATTCAGTACCGACCCTGACAATTAGTAGTTATAAAGGCATTATTAATACAAATTTTGTCAAATATATTTGATTACTTTTGAAAAAAAGTTACAACATAATTAGTACTGTTTTTTTTTCACATGCTGTTGTTTGTTAGTTGACTTGGAACATTTCTTCTTAAGATCTTTATCTACCTTTGTTTCCATTCTGTTATTTTGAGTATATAATTCTACAAATGTGTAAGAAGCCTTGTCACAAACATTTGTATTTATTCATACCAGTTTCAGCTATAAAGAAAAACCTTTTTTTTTTTTTTTTTTACATGCAGAGATCTCAGATCAAAATTAAAATTTAACTTTGTTGTGACTTTCATGGGTCCATTTAAATTTATGATGATTTTACATGAACAGACATTTATAGTTGAAATTTTGTTTGAGCAAAACATTAAATGACTTTGTTGTGTCATTGTATATCACAGAGTTCTCGATAGGAAGGGAAGTATTAGAGAAAAACCTGCAATCTGTCTTTGCCTTTCCCCCTCCCATTAAATGGTATGTTTTGCTTGAAAGTGTGATTTTATATTTTGCAAATTAATTTTTTACAGCATTACCAGACTTCGCAAATTGTTAGCCTGCTATAATGCAGATGAACCAGTGGCCCTGGGCGAGAGGTATGGATATGGAGCAAGTACCCAGTCGGGATATGATTACATCACAGGGGGAGGAGGGTAAGTACTGATTAGTTGTAGTAGCTCTTTGCTTGCAGCGTGTTTTCTACTACTTTGAACTCAAAGAGTGATAGAGTTTATACAACTGTTTTTCTCACTTTGCAGCATGGTGTTCAGTCACACTGCGGTGCGCCAGATAATTAACAGCGGCCAGTGCCATTGTGTGAGGGATGATTCACCCGATGATATGACATTGGGAATTTGTTTACGAACATTATCCATTCCAGTCACACACACACCTTTTTTTCATCAGGTAAAGTAAAGATTGTTAGGGGGGGTTTAAATTAAAGATCTGGGTCTTAATATATTAACTATTTGTTTAGGTACAGTGGACCCTCCATCTAATGGTGTAATTAGATCCAAAATTGTTAGATTGAGGATGAAAAACATGTGGTACTTGAGAAAATAGTCAGACTTTTATTTTAATATTTTCAAGGGCATTTAGGAGTTATGGGTGTTTGCTTTGCTATGCCAAACTCTATGCTCATAGCAAATGATATATATATATATATATATATATACCAGCCTCTATTTTCTCAACAACCTTTAATTTTTCTACAACAGTTAGGACTTTGCATTTCCTTCACACTGCACTTGTCTTAGAGGACATTATTACAAGTTAAAATAGCTGAGAAGGCACAAAAATTAATTTTGAGGGAGAATTCACAGGAGCTCTCGATCATTTAGTTGCCAATACCAACTGCTGACAAGGCTAGAAAAAAACATGGCAGCACTGTCAATCTGTCAGACCAAGGGTCTACTGTATCACTATTCATTTTTACTCTGCTTGCAGTTAGTTACAGTGCTGTTGCCATATTAATTTGTTTGCCCCACTTTAAATTTGCGTATTTTAGGTGGGTCAATAATTAGTGCTCTGTGGCCTTACCAAAAGCGGGCAGATCCTGCAATAGTTTTCCATTTACCCAAGATTGCATTTAGTGTGGCTTGAGTCAAGACAGATTTTATCAATTTTCATTGCTTTGTGGCAAGTATTATAGCAGAATTTACCAAGAATGGCAGCAAAGTCATCTGGAGGGTCTTCAGCAGTGTTACCATCACCCATGCAGCAGAAATGAGCCAAGGAATGGCCCAATGTCATTTTCACCAATCTGGCTGCTGCAGGTGTGTAGCACATAAGAAACTCCTTTTGTCTAATAGGAATTAAGAATGAAATGCTTCCAAGTATTCCTTGACAAGTCCAGATTTTGATCATTCTCACCTGAGGTCAATACTTAAGTTTTTAGAAAACCTTCAACCTCATTGTCCTTATTCCACAGTCAGTTACGGATTTGAGTGTGTTATGTCATGATGGCTGCAATCTGGCATGACAGAATTGATGTTTGCCAAAGGACATCTCAATTCTGCCAGGTATCCATCATTGTACTAAAAAGGCATACTGAGATTTAATGTCTGTATTCTTTAGGAAGATGGTGCTGCATGTATACCTCTCGTTCTTGTGACTACAGTCTTTCCTGGGTACCCCCAAAGTCCTGATACAAATCTGATTGAGCACATCTCGGAGCAGCTCTATCATCAACTAAAGGAAATCCATCCACATCCTGCCAATATGGAATCAAAGGAAGCTTTCATATGAACATAGGGAAACCTGGATTGGATTGTGATACAAATTCTTGTTGATTTAATGCCAAATGGAATAGATTTTCATTGTGCTGCAAATTTCAACTAAGTACTTGGATAAATAATTTCACTCTATTGCTCTCTTTATTTGCTGTTTTGTACAACAGACTAATTTATTGTGATAATGCCAGGTTTCCAAATTATTATGGCAAGGCACTATTAGGTATCTACTTTGCTTTTTGTTTCTAAATTAAACATTTGGAAGTATCTTAGATTAATTATTTTACTGTATATTGAATGGATAAGTTAACTATACTTAAAGTGAGGTTGGGGGATGGTAAATAAAATTTTAAAATAGTCGTCCCTCGCCATATCGCAGTTCACTTTTTGCGGTCTCACTGTATCGCGGATTTTTTCGATATATTGCGGGATTTTGCGGTATATAGGTATTTTTATATATTTATTATTTTAATTATTTTTGCGGTAAAATAAGCATTTTCTAGCCTAAAAAATTGAAAACAATATTAAAAGAATATTAAATCAAAATAAAATATGTAGCGTACAGCAGATGAGTAGACAAAGACTCGCACGTATGGAAAACACAGCTACGGTCGCTTCCGCTTGAGCTAGTTTGCCCACGTGAGATCGTACACGGCACACTATTGGTAGTATGTTCACTGGTGAGTACCCATATAGAATTTTATGTTGTTAAAATTACATAGATTTAAGAGTGTAGAAAGTGTTTAAGAGCATAGGAAGTGTTTATAACAGTGTGGGAAAGGCTAATAACAGGGTGGGAAAGGGTTATAAGAGTGTGGGGCGGGTTTATAAAGCCTTAAAATATATATATAAATAATAAAATAAATATAAGGTCGCTACTTCGCGGATTTTTGCCTATCGCGGGGGGTTCTGGAACCTAACCCCTGCGATAGACGAGGGACCACTATTTTAATTTAATAACATTAATACACTATAAAAGAATTATCATTTTGAATTGTTCTTTTAACAGAGATTAAGCATTCTGTTCCAATAATTAAGTAAATGAAATGAATGATTGTTATTATAAAATAGTGGAACATGTTTATTTAATAAATAAATAAATATTGATAAAATATTTTTAATATAAATATTCCACTGGTATGCATTTCAAAACAAAGGACAAGATATTTTCTTTCTATTAAGTGATCTTATACAATTTTACCATATGATTTCAAATTTCACAACCATTTTTGTATCATGCCAAGGATTTTCATGAGAAATGTTAGATATTCATAAGTGGAACCTTTCTCTTTGTTCCTCAGTTACACTACCCAAGTTTTCAGGAAAATAGTCCAAATGCAAGTGAAGGAAGCGAACTTTTAGACTCTTGTTGCAGCTCATCTTTTTAAATTTGCTAAGCATTTCGTTGACAATGACCTTGGTTGGAATCTTTGTGATTGCCCAGAAAGTTCTGAATTACACTCTTGAATGCAGAGTAGGTTCCTTTCTCTGCTCTGTTCATCATCATTTTCCAATGTTGATTTCTTGCTCAACTGTCCCATTCACATAAGAAGCAGGGCATTTTTGTGTACCCAGACTGCTGACCAACAAGCTGCACCAAACCTTCAAATCTGCCCACTGACGTTCACTATATCCAACCTTTTCCAGATTCTCATGTTTCCTTCAGATGCACTGAATGTGCAATAGGCCCAGAAGCATGTTTGTTGCCATTGTGAAGTACTCCTTTCCTACTCGTTTTTTGGTTGATATGCAGCTTCTAAGTTTTGTATCACTTCTGGAATGTTATTGCAGTAGACAAATGTGTTGTATGCATAAAAATATGGCACAAATTCATTTTCACTGTTTTCACCAAGAAAATGAGTTCCAGGAGCAAGTGGATTTTTGCTTGGAGTTAGATTCCAGAACCTTTGCAGAATTTTTTTGGCAAATCCAGATCTCTAACCAAATCATTTAGCTCAGTGTGTGTGTGAAAGGTTGAAATTCACAAAGTGCTTTATCTGGTTTGTAGCAATCAATATCTTTGGCTTCAGTACTCTCCAGTTCACAGTCTGATATGAGCTTCTCAAGCTGTTGTGCTGAGGAAATAGGTTCATTTGGGCCATGCTGTATAGGTCTCAGTGCAGATTTAAGGTTGGGATAGGAAATATATCTCTTGTTTTTTGTGAAATAACCTTCAATGTTAATGCAAAAGTCTCCATGTGGTTCTTTGGTTCATGGCATACTATAGGTATTCCAAAATTCAGTGACTATTTTCTACCTTTACTCCAGTTTCTCAAAGCCTCAACACAAGTTTGATAAACTGTATGTAGAACCCATGATTTATCTTGATCTCCAAACTTCATTCCAAAATATGCATGATACTCTTTCTTTGTTTATGCACTGTAAAACTACCATAAATATAGCAGGACTTATTTATAAAAACTCTTGTTGCCATGTAGAACAAGTCGGGAAAAAAAAACATACCATTGTGTATATATTGTACACACACATTGCATGTATGTCTATATACCACCCATACAAGATAGGTATTGCTAGAAAACTATGTGATTAGAAAAAAATGGATGCCATTTTTGGATTCAGCTCACCTGAATTGATATAAAAAAAAAAAAAAACTGGACGTGTGTTGATACATCAGATATGTTGCACACCAGTGTTATTATTTTTTTTCTAGATAAAGAACAAATGACTCTGAGTTATAACAAGTTAGTATGGTTCCAGAGGAATGTGCAAACTAAGAGAAACACACAAAAACTTAGTACCTTAGGAAAAGAATCTATTGATTGTACAAAGATATTATACTGATTTATATTTCAGGAAATGCATAGATGTCTTGCTAATCTTAGAAAATTACAGAATATGAGATAGTGAATTTAAATGATTTGTTTTTGGATTTCTTGTTTATTGAAATTATTTTATTGTTGCTCAAAATTAAGTCTTAGCAAAAACATGTTCTTAAGTAGCTTGGAGCTCTTGGCTAAACAGAAAAGAAAAATCATTAAAACAGCTGTAAATGCAGTCTGACCTGCTAATAATTTAGAAAACCTTCCCACAAAATGCCCGTCAATCTTCAAAAGCAGATCCCTTTTATTGTTTTGTCGTCGTCTTTCTTTTTGCTTCATCTACCATGAGAGTTTTGAGACTATCTTTTCTTTTGCATATTTCTTAACAAAAAAAATGAATATATTTGGTGGGAACGAATTTCTTTATTTGAGAGAGTGAATTGGAGTTATGAACGTATTGAAATATTTAGAAGGTTAAAAAGCAGATAAATTTTTTTGGATTCAAAGTGCTCAGATCTAAAAGTTATGAGGGAGGTGAGTTTATCAACAAAGGAGTAACAGAGTTCACTCGACTCTTTAAATATAGCATGCATAGGGATTGTAGTACAATACAAAAATTTCATGGCTAACAATGAATTTATGGCCAAACTTGAAAAAATTTTACTTCGATTGTGTTTATATATTTGGGAGTAATGGATTATAAGACTAGAATTTGGAGAAGCTACTTTTATAGTGATGCACACATGTACATTTTTGTAAAAGATTGCACTATCTTTCAGCATTAACTCCCACTAGTAGTAAATAGTTAAGGTACGAGTATTTCTTATGGTGGCCCAGTGGTTGTACTGTGGTTGAGGGCCTGAATCCTGGTTTGGGGTATGCCTCTCTTCACCACCAATGACCATGTGGGTGGTCTTAGATGTTCCTTCTCACCAGGTCACCTTATGCTGATAGAGGGAGGAGATGCTGTGCAGACAGCAGCTCCTACACTATAAACTCCCTCCCTTTTCATTTTTTAAATATTAAAGGTAATTTAATCATTTTCTAAACTTCTGATGATTGTGTTACATATACACATAAATGGTGATTTTGTATTAGATATTATCGACCAGGTAAAGCAGTTTAAATCTAACGTAAAACTTCAAGCTCTGTTGTTTTTGTTTTCAGGCCAGACCAAATGACTATGCACCAGAATTCCTAGAACATCACATACCTATATCTTTTCATAAACACTGGATGACTGACCCCAAGAAGGTATATGAAAAGTGGTTTGCCAGTGATGCCTTTAGCCATGATGAACTCTAATACTCTTGTTGTTACATCTAATAATAGGCTTGCTGTAGACTTGTACATCTGGTAAAACTGGTTTTACACCATTGTCAGAATAAAACGTAGCGTTTGTATTTACAACAAAAATGTCACTTCATTTGTTGGAGTCCTTACTAAATGTCTTTGACCATCCATTATCTTATTGCTTTTCTGCTTTGGCAGTCATGGTGTAATGAAGGCTTAAGTGAAATATTTACCACAATTCAAATGAGGAGGTTCAATTGGGAAGTGCTTGGAAAAAATAGAGCAAATTCTTTAGGAATGTTCCTCTGAAACTCATGTCTGCTACTGAATTATAGAAACGTTTCTTGCACATTAACTTTTAATCTTCAAAAATTTATGATGATGTAGTAAGTGAAATTCTTCTTAATCCCATTTATGGTATATAACATTAGAGAAAGACAAAGAAAATTCTTGTTTTGTGATGTGGGTTTGCAACCTTTCAGTAGAATAAAGACCGAGACTTGAGTAAATTTTGCATAACAAGAAACACTAATCAGAATGCACTTTTATTTCCTATGAAATATTAAATAAAACTTATTTACAGTTATAAACATTTGTTGGCATACTCACTATGTAAACATTGCAACTTAAAACAAAGACTCTATATACATTTAAATTATGCTTTTTACATTTTATTCTCATAACACATGCAAACAGCAGTACTCCTCCCTTTAACTGCCCTCTCACACTATGATATGTCACTAATCTATGCTTCAGTTTACATACAGTACTTGGTGGTGGTTTTTTTCCCATGATGTGTTTGCCAATCTGTTTGTACAGAGGAGCAAATCGCATCAGCAAGTGGTACTGGAAAAAAAAGTTAAACACAAGTGATTTCAATGTAACTGTCAGCAGAAACATATTTACGGCCCAAAAGTAGATTAGGTTGGTCACTCTGATCATGATTCATTTTAAATGCGTTCAAACAGTATTGATATTAGATTTAAAAAAAAAAACAAAAACACTGAATGAATATATAATGCTGATGAAACCTCTTTAGCAAAAACTACTTCAATGATTGCAGCAGTATCAGGCTATTTATAAGTACTTATTTTTTCCTGTATGTAGATAGATTTATTAAAGGTTACTGAATTTGGAATATCTCGGCTGATGCAATATTGTTGTAAAGAAAGATGCTAAGATACCCTGATGTCTGTTACCTCTAATGAGTAAGTTTTGCTATCTAAATCCTTAAATTGGTTAACAGAGAGCTTGAATCTGTTTTTTTTTTTTATATGAAGCATAACATGGAAAATTTGTTCCAAAAGGTAGTAATAATTTTTAAAATTCTCAACAATCCAATAAAAAATTTTTGGTTCAGAGATTTTGACTATTTATTTATAGTGTAAAGGATACATATTGGTCTACAGACAACACTCAATGCACTATACCAAAATGTTGGCTATATTAGTTTTATATTGCAGTTAAAATATTTTTCCATAATCTAAACAATTAGACTGCAATAAAATAGTAAGCTTACCTGTTGCCTTTTATATTACTTATTTGCATCCATCTTTTAAATTGGGTGGCAGAGGAATTTTTATTACTGCAGAAATATCCTAACCTTTCTAACATTGTTTACCTAGTTCAACAAGTAAATAAATAACATAATTCACTATTGTGCTAGTTTGGAAATATTTTTTTAAATTTATGAATACCATGGACTGAAATATAAACTTTTATTTAACCATGTCCTATGTATAAAATAAATTTGACATTCATTTACTTATTACTACAGGTTGAGAATCCCTTATCTGAAATCCGAAATATTTTTGTGGTGCCTTCAGTGGAAAATTCCAGGTTCCTGGGTGAATGCACATTATTCAGTGTAATTTTGTGCTTTGTTGTTGGTGTGAATATACTTTTAAAATGTTGAAAAGGCCTGCAAATACCCTAGGGTACTGGAAGGCCTACCATAGTGATAGCTTACCTTTCTGGTGGTTAAATGTACAGCTTTTTATTACGGTTTCATGCACAAAATGATTTTAAAATATTGCATAAAACTACCTGTAGGCTGTTTGTGTCCATATGCAGTTATGTTGTTGTAAGTGAACTTGTGCCAGTGGATGCCAGTATATCCATATTCCAAAATCCGAAACATTCAGCCCCAAGGATTTCGGATAAGGGATCCTCAACCTGTAAGCAGTTTTTAGTATTCCATTTTCTTCAGCAACAAAAGATTAACACCAGGGAGCAGTACCACTAGTGATTTTGATGATGGTGCTGAGCTCCCTCAACACTGCACATGAGACAGCTTAAAGCCATTTGGTGTTTGGTTGTAATAGTGTCTAGAATGATCTGACACTGGATTTTAATGAAAACAAAGTTGAAATAATATTTCTCCAAAGCCATTCTGATTTTGGAGCAAATTAAAAGAAACAGTCATGGAACTATGCACAGTGCAGAGAGAGTAATAAAAGTTTTGTTTTCTTCTTTGTCCAAGCTAACTAGGGCTATTTCATTATTGTTTGGTCAGCCAAGCCACAATGACGAACAGCTAAAAATAATGCACTGGTAGAGGGTTGAGGAAAGGATTTCCATGTGCACTTCTAAAGAACCTCTCACCTGTTTTACAGATGCTAGAAAAAACCAATCTCAATGAGGCTGTAAAAAGGAATTCATATACTGACTATCAAGTTTAAGTCTACATGATTTAGTTGAAAAATATATAAACTTTACAGATTTAAAGATGGAAACAGGACAAAATAATAAATACAATAAATCAAGATATGATGCAAGCAAATTTATGGGTATCTTTAAATAAATTGTCTGCAGATGAAGAGGAGGCCTATGCATGCATGTTATAAATTAAATTTCTGAGAATCATTTTAAAGTGAATATTTCCCAGTAATGCTTGATTTCAAACTATGGTAAAAAATTTTAAATCCACAAGCAAAAAAGACATTTTCTAAAATGAAAGGATAAAAGTGGAACTAGAGTACTGATGGAAATTGTGAAGACAAAGGTGAGAAAAGTATTGAAATTCTGATTATAATTAAAAATGGCTGGAATCCCTTTCGACTACCTGATTGATAGTTGAAGCTTACATCTAAAATAGATTTCAAGGGAATTATTGGTGAATAAACTTAGAAATTACCTTGATAATCATCATTCCATCTCTATGCATGCACCTAAATCTGCATTTAAAAAAATTATTAGTATTATTATCATTATTATTTAGGTGTATTTCTTTTAAAATTACGTATCCTGATAGGGTCGGTAAGTAACAGTCGGTCTTCCTCCCAGCTTTAGCATCAGTAATCTCAGTCAATGTTCAGGGAAAGTCAAGATGAAGAACTTCATGGCTGTTAAGTCCCTATGTAGGTAGAATATCACATTAACTGAACATTTCTACCGGATACAAATCTCCTTTGGTCTGCAAACTGAAGAGCCGTGTCTCTACTTTACTCTTGTCTGGAAGAAAAAAAACAAAAAATATCCATAGATGTTTTTTCTTCTAAAGGCTCAAGGCTGCTCCCTTCCACCAGATGCACCCTTAAGACCTCAAATTCAGGACAGACAGAAATTCTGTTCATCTCAAGTTCAAATAAGAATGTTTCTTTCTAAATAACAATGAGACACCTGTGTGAATATTATTAACACAATAAGAGGGTAGTAAACTTTGATGTCAAAAAAGAGATTGTAATCTTTCACCAACATGAAAATGCAGGATACAAATTACTTTACTTTGGCGATTAAAAGATCGAATTTATTTAACTCTACCACAAAGATGCCATTTTGCAGAAATGACTACTGCACGTATATCATGCAGACACTTCCAGAATCTGCTAATAATGTATTTATAATAATAACCAACATAGCAGGTTAATTTAAAGAAATCAAATGAAGGGTTTTCAAACAAAAGCTAGGTAGTTTGGGAATGCATCATGTGGAAAGAGAATAGTCTATGTGGTAAAGAATTAATTTCCTAACACAACATTTTTTCTTTTTAAACAAAGTGCCTCCATTAAAAACACCCAACAAATCAACAATTTATTCGATAATATAGAAAAAAAAGTTTAAATACAAAACGCTTCTAAAAAGTAAAGTGTGTTGATCTGCCAGCCTTCAAGGCAGAACATTATTCACAGCCTATTCTTGTAATTAAAATAGCCACATCACAGAGATTAATCTAATTTCTGCATTTAGTTACTACAGGTTTGGAATCCCTTATCCGAAATCTTGGGGGCCCAATGTGTTTCGGAGTTTCCGGAATTTTTTTGATTTTGGAATATAGATATACCGGCATAATTTGGTAGCTAACCCTCTGGGGAGTGGGGACTGAGCACAAGTTCATCTACTGCATATGGATACATACAGCCTGCAGGTAGTTTTGAAATATTTTAAAATCATTTTGTGCATGAAACCATAAGAAAAAGCTGTACATTTAACCATCAGAAAGGTAAGCTGTCACTATGGTAGGCCTACTGGTACCCTAGGGGTATTTGCTGGCCTTTTCGACATTTTCAAAGTATATTCACACCAACAACGAAGCACATGAGTAATGCGTGTATGTCAAGCGTGTTGGGATCTGCACATCACTCGGGAACCTGGAATTTTCCAATGAAGGCACTGCAAAAACACTTTGGATTTTGGAGCTTTTCGGTTTTCAGAATTTCAGATAAGGGATTCTCAACCTGTACCATTTCAGAAAGTTTGTACTAATAGCAATTTATACTTAATATCTTTCACTAGCATGCAGCCTCACCATAGAGTAAATACCATGTTAATTCCATTTTCCTGTTAATATGTTTAATTCTAACCACTAATCGAATAATAAGAATAGTCAACAATCTACATCCACAAGCACCTATAGGACCAGGTACTTACAGTTTGTGAGCACCCTTTTGTCTGTGTTATCTTTGGCCTGCTGAGCCAGACTGTGCAGAAGGATGTGTGCGGTGCTGTAATGGCGGTAGCTCTGAAAATGATTAAGCCATTAAGTGCAATTTCTTCCAAAAAAAAAAAATTATTGAAAGATCATGTAGATAAGCCAGATAAAGTTAACAATACATTTTTTTTTTAAAAGGTATAATCTTTTTAGCTGCCATTAGTGAGATACCTAGGGCAGCCCTCCTTCTAAAAACTATTTTGTCTAAAGGTTAATAAAGTGTTAGTTATTTCAAAATAAAATGTTCAACAATTACTGTACCGGAGACAATCTGCTCAGTAGTTTACACACTACAAGAAATAAGGTAATATAACAATACCATACCTCTTCCATCTTTTTCAGGATCTCATCAATCAAACCTGTCCGGAACTTTAAGAAAAGAAAAAAATAGTTAGAAATCCATTTCAAATAAAAACTTCTATAAACAACCTGAGCTAAATAAGTTTTATATCTTTATACAATATATTAATGATGCCACTAAATTAACTTTGTTCAAGAGTAACCTTGGTCATCAAGAACTTTATCAGTTTCCAGCAACTGAGCATGGATAAACTTTTGGATACCGATTTAAAAATTCATTGTGCTGATCTTCATGCACTTAGGGAAGACTTGATGATAAGATTCCAGGATCTGGATGAACTTTCAGTACCTGACTGAGTAATTAATCCATTTTTACAAAGTGTGCATGAAACTTTGCAAGAGAAATTAAATGACTTCAAAGCCAGAGCACAGTTCAAACGAATAGGGTATAAACACCCTGACTCCTACCCTCAGCTTTGAAGAGATGCAGTTGTTAATTATAGCTTTTCCAACATCACATTCACAGTTGGTGGAAAGGAGTGCATAGTAACTAAAGAAACTGGCTTCAAATAAGTGACGAAGGTTATTTTATACCATCTGTCAAGCAGAGCCTAATGTTAATAAACTAGCTGAGTCACATCAAACTCAAGGGGTCCATTGAGATTAAAGGATTTCTAAACTGTAAGCATCACTTTTTTAAACACATTTTATTGTTGTTAATATTTTCAAATTCAAAATGGTAATCTTTAGATAAACATGTTGAAAATACATCACTCTGTAATGCTCATATTCACTACACTGTAATACATAGAGGGGGACTGCAATAAACTTTAGTACTTACTAATTCAAGTGCATGCAGGTAGATAAGCTTGTCTACTGGAGCCACCATTAGCTGTGATAACTGTGTTGCATGTTGGAGCGGTCCGTGCCGCCGAAGTTGTTTGCACATCTCTAAACATCTGTGGTAGCGTTCGTTCATTTTTGTAACAACTGCAATAGAAGTTTCAGTATGTGACAAGGCCAGAGGGTGCGCTAAAGTAACAGTTAAGATGGAAAAATAACTAATAGCAAAGTGATAGAAGCCTACAGGAAACCAGTAGACAGGCAGGTAAAAAACCACTTGGAATGAGATTGTTACCTACCAGATGCTGAGGGGCCCAAGAAAGAGAGTGGCTTGGAATCAACAATCAAGGCAGACTCAAAAATGATATGTATACAAAAACTAAAGCTGAGCTGTATTTCTACAAGTTAATGCTGCCTGACAAACAATACACAGTCCAGACAAGAGAACATAAACCACAGTGATCATATGGCAGAACCAGAATCCAAAAAAGGTAAAAAATAAAAAAACATGTCTGGAAAAAACCCATACAAAAGCTAAGGTGAAATAGTTTTGTGATAAAAAAATTTTCATGGGAGCTGGTCAAATTGGTTCCAACTAAGCTGTTTAAGTGCCGAGATGTCATACATCATTTAATTATTCAAGCTAAATGGTATAACCAAATTAGAAACAATACCATAATTTAAGATCTTTACCATAACAACCAAAAAGTCAATCTGTTACAACTTTTAACATCACTAATGTTTAGTTAAATGTATATAACTTACTTGATTTTAAGGAGGAAAGTGGATGAAGACGAGAAGCATTTATTTCATCCTTTGCCAACTGTAATGCTGAGGTTAAAAGCTGTAGAGATCTTACGTAGAGAAGCAACTGATTTAAACGCCTGCAATGTTAAAAAAGAAACAAAATAACATCAAAATTTTAATGAGTAAAGCAAATGTAGTTAGAAGGAAATGCAAATCTTTCATCAATACTTTCATTTTAATCAAAGATGGCCTTAAAATTCCAGCCCACATGACTTACAAAAAAAATTCCAAGCATTTGTTTTCTTTACAGATATGAAAATAACCATATAGTATCATTATGAACAGCAAGTTGCATAAACACAGTCACAGATTTTGTGAACTAATGTCATTTTCTCAAAATAGTCCCAATTTATCTTGTCATTTGCTGATGGCAAGGCCTGAGTTTACTGCCATCCATGTGTTAGAAAACATAATATATTTGACAGTACCACAATGTGTTGCTATATTGCACCCACTTTTCATTCCCATTCTACAGGAGTGGGAATGCATCTGACATTTCCACAAAACAAAATCCCCACTCATCCAAGCTGACACACTTTCTTAAGGCAGAACATCATCAGTGTGCTTGACTGACACTAATGAAACTGTTTGGGATGAACTAAAGTGTACATGATATTCTAACTTGCTATAGCACTACATGAAAAAAAAATGACAGCTACAATATAACATATAAGCCAGTCCATGAGCCATAAACAATTCTGGAATTCTGCTATGCTACTTCATTTATAGACATTGTTGTTATATTTGTTCAATAATATTCAAACACCATTTCTGCTCATTTTTGTTTTGCTAGTGCTCATTATATCATAACCACCCTAATTAAATTGTTTTGAAAATTTTTGATATACATTTAAAAGTATTAGTATTTTTACTTGAAAAGCATGAAAATGCATCAGAAGGTATTACTATCATTTTGAGAATTCATTATCTTAATTTTCCCTTACCCTGCCAATGTATACAATACATTTTTAAAAATAAACTAAATGTATTAAATAATTCTAGACATCAAAAGACTAAAAACTATATACTTTTGAGTCTCCATGATCCTCTGACCTCGTTCTGATGAAAGACATTCACTCTGAAAGATAGAAGGGTAATGAACTCAATGTGTGCCACATATCATGGTTAAATAAAGAATGCCGAATGTTGCCTTCCAGTGTTTAACTACCCACCTAGATACAGTAGTAACTTGATGAAAAGATGATAAAACACCTCACCTACAACCATTCTGCTACAGTGGTTACAATAAGTATTTATACAGACCAGATGTGGGGAACGCGACTAAACCAACAAGTTTAAACCATGCAGATGCCTCAACAACATTTTTCCTTACAATGTAAAAACCTATTTTATAGGAAAAATTCAAAACACATTCACTTTTTTCCAAGTCAAAATGAAATATAAACTATTGTTATCTTCAAAAGTATTTCAGTAAATAAATTTGGAATTAAAATATTTAGCAACTATCTAAGAGTCGGACATCTACTTTCAAATATTATTTTTAAAAAGCTCAAAATTCAGGTTTACTTTATATTACTCTGCTTTGAGACTTCATAAAAGCAAAAAAAGCAGCTTCTGGAACAGCAGATGTTGCTGTGTTCTTGTAGTACATGGGTTAACTGCTCTTACCTGATACATTGTGAGACTGTTAGAAAACGTGTTGAAAGGTGTTCCATGAGCTTGAGCTATGTGAATGATGCAGTCTACTAGATCTAGTACAAAGCTAAGTTTAGCCATGATTTCCTTATGATGATCCTGGAAGGAAAAAAAAAAAGAAATAGTAGTGGTTTATCTAAACAATGTTGTTAAACATTAAAAAAAAACAAAGAAAAACATTCAAACAAAAATCTAATGATACCATAAAATTACATTTGATGTGTTAAATTATTTACATTTTAAACTACACATAGACTTACATCCATTAAAGTATCCTCTGCCAATTCGGGAGCTTCAAAAGGTATGTTTGCATCCATATTTGTAGGAGAGTGTGCAAACATCAATGATGCTGGTGGTGATGTGTCTGGATAAGCAAGATGTGCAGTAGCCCGTCTGAGAAATACCTCTGAACAATCTCTTTCGTGTCCAACAGAGTAAGCTCTTTCTCTTCCTTGCCAAGTGCCACCGTATGGTACCATGGTAGCAGGCAGCTGAGGGGAGTAACCTTAAAAAAAAAAAATACTGACCATTAATAAATCTAAAAGGGGTAAAGCATTAATTAGATGTTTTTTTTAAAAAAAGGTAATTAAGTAAAAACCTTACATCTAAAGATTAATGGTAATTTCTATAATATGAGCTGCTACACATAAAACTGAGGTCCTAGATTTTCAAGACTAACAAGAAATTACTGCTTGATATTCCAACAAAGTTAAGCATGGAAACTCTAATAATGGACAAAAGAACGTGTTTGATGACCACTGCAAACCTGGTTAGTTTTACATTACTAAAATTCATGTCCATTCCACCATTCATTTCCAGTACATCTTAAGTTATAAATACAGCTCACCATAAACATGAGGAGACACGTAAGGTGTTCTTATGAGTTGCTGCGACAACACGCTGGACCCTGGAACCTGGCAGTGTAAAGGCAGGTCTGACTGACCATGAACACACCCTCGACATCCACGAGGAGGAGATACTGCTGCTGGAACAAAAAATTGCACACATTTAAAAGTTCGTGAAAGAGAAAAAAATAAAAAACTCCAGCTTTTTGTATATCGGTCAGTATCTTAGTTATTTAGTTCTGTAAATAACATTACTATATTATTTACAGGCAAGAACAAAGTAATACAAGGGTTAGGGTGTAAGGTCAATAAAGGTATCAAGTTAAAAGTTGATGTTGAAGAATTTATAGTTCTTATAAAATACAGAGGTTTTACTGTTTTTCTAATTCACCTTTATTAATGATGTAAAAATTAATTTTCTCACTAAGATAAGGCTTACAGAATCTAGGTAAAAAAACTAACAAAACTGTGAAACAATATTAAGTTTTAAACAGTATAAACAAATGTTTTTTTCAAGTCTGGAAGCGTTGTACAAGCCATAACAATTTCTGCAAGCTCTTAGAGTATGTCTATGACAGTGTCTAATGGTGAAACAGAGTAGAACACTGCTTACGGTGTTCTCTGGTACAGGTGTAGGTGGTCATGTTGTCTGGGACAGTCCTGGGTCTGCACGGGATGAATGGATGGAAATTTTCGCTGCATCTCAAATCAAAACAGCGTGTAGGTGATCCTAGTATTGTGGGCAAGGAGGCTGGCCCAGTAAATGGCTGTGGAGAAAGACGGGCTGGACTTGTACCTAAAGAAATGTGGGTTTTAAAAAAAAGTTTTCAAATCTGTATTAAGTGGCAATAAACAAAATAAAGCAGAATTTTAAAAGATTATGATTGTGATTTTGTAGTAAAATGTTTGGATAACCAGTGTACATAAATTATAACTTAATTATGCTTGACTGTTTCAAGCTATTAACAATAATGGTATTTCTGTTGATTTTGCCAGTCAGTCTTTCCTTCAGCATTGCTGCTTGTTATGCACCTGCCTTGCAAGTATGCAATAGTATTTTATAAGTGTTGGTTCGAGGGAAAGTTGTAACTAGCAATCCTTTAGCTGCTGTTTCTAATAATGGAAACTTCTCCCAAGAATCCAAAGATAATTTTGCTTTCCTGCTCAATAAAATTTAACTTTGCTAAAATTCCATGTTATCTAAAAAAAATTTTTCTTTTCATATTTTTAAAAAAATGTCTTAATCCAGTTATATTTCATTAGCTGCGTGTTTTCTTTTGTATTGTAAGCAGAAGATATAAAATAAAAGTAGCGACAATGCACACAAACAGAATCTCGTTAGAAATGACATTACTTTTGCAGATGAACAGTGAATGGAAATACTGACAGCACATATTTTAACAAATTTTGGTTTTTGAAGGAAAATCCACAAACTTGTTTATTCACAACATACTGACAAACATTCAAAAATGGTGGCATATGACAGCATCAGTGCTGGTAACGTAAAAGATGGTAGTAATGATGGATTCAGTACTCCACTAACTTGCTGCATTTTTATTTTTTTATAAAAAGTCATGTGACCGCACATACCCGAGCGCCTAAGAGGAGATCCCGTTGCACTGGGTGGGGTGGTTGAATGTCGATAAGGTGGTGGGGTACCACTGCTTCCCCTTCTCCACTGAGTACCAGGTGGGGTACCAATTGTAAATTGGACTGTAATAAAAACACAGTAGTTCTCAGCTCCACTAAAATTGGGAGGAAAACACGTGTATTTTCCCTTCAATCCAGTCATACCAGCAGACTCACTGAGCATTCTCAGATGCTGTTGGAGAGAAGAGTTGTCAACACACAGAACCAATACAGCTTTCTTTTCAGCAACAGACTGCCTGAGTACAGTTTCCAAACAACAGGGTATTCACTAAAAATTACTCCACCAGACAGATGGTCCCAATGTTTATGGATACTTGTTTCATAAGTAAATTAAAAAAAATTAAATCAAAACCAAAGATGATTGCTTTTAACTAAGTATATTTTATTTTAAAAACTTTTAACAACAACAACAAAAAATGTCTAATTTCATACAAACACAGCATATGATAATTTCAAAAGGGCTTTTTATTTTTTTAGGACTCCATAAAAGGGTGGTTATGTTATCCATGTCATTGTATAACTATCTAATACTTCACAACAAAAAGTCTTGACTTTGTTTCAAAACAAGTAAATACTGTTAACAGAATGACTTTAAAAATCACTGTTGCTGTTTATCTGAAAGGTTAAAAAATATAAAGACAGGTGAGTTAACCTAAAAGGTGTGTGTGTGATCACTGTATGCTGCAGTAATCTAAAATAAAGTTTACATCTTGTTTTATTTAATGTAATTACAAATATCTGGTAAATTGAATATTCAAAGAAATAATCATCTGTTTAAAAAAAATTTCCTTAAAGCTTAACAATGCTATTTTAATTTGCAAGCCTAATTTTTATGTAAGTTGTAAGGATGCCAAAGCTTTCTATGTTGAACATACCTGTTGGAGGAGACAGTGATCCAATGTCTGGTCCACTACTCAGTCTAGTCTCTGAACTATGATGTTTTATACCCTGAGTACTTTCTTCCTTGTCCTTTAAACAAAACAAACAAGTAAATACCAGTTTAAAAAAGAAAAATCAGATTGGAAAAGTAAAAATTAAACTTTTCAACAAACTCATACATTGTCAAACTATCTGCAAGATTTAATCTCACAAAGACTCAAATGAATAAATACATCTAAACATGCAGTAAACCAGACCAAACCAAGTGTTCAATTTGGAAAGCTTCCAGTCATCACTTTGATGGTATCAGAAAATGAGACAGAAATTTTGGAAAACAAATTTATCTCCTCAACCATTTTCAAACTAAGCCTATATAATAATCAAATAGAAAGTTCACAAATCTGATACCCCTACACAAAAAAAAAAAGTTATTAGCCATTTTGGAAGCTAAATAGTCAGTGATAATTTCACTAACTACAGATTAGCTCAGGTCTCCTGTTTTGGGAGCTTCTCCTGTCTAAAAGAGTCTAATAATTTTGGTACTAATTGATTCAAATTTTGATTAACATCTGTTTTTGTATGCATCCAGATGGGCTAACTGTGTCTGTGGTCGGTTATTATAACCTCAAGCACAAAATAAAAGCCACAGTGCACTTACAGATGTGAACTCCTTATCCCTATTGGTGGTTGGGGATGTTGGCGAGTTTGACATTATTTGCTGGTATGCTTTGATTTGTGTGGGCACAGGAATTGGTTCTGATGTAGGTGAGGTAGTTGGTGTCTGCACTAGTAAAGTAGTTGGCCGAGTTGGACTGGTCTGAGCTTCTTTTTTATAAGTAGCAGAACCAGTTGAAGGTTGGATGTTCACATTTCCCACTGTCTCTTGTGGTTCATCACTGTAAGAAACATTCTGACTGAAAGAGGACATTTTACTTCAGATTTATTAATATCAACATTTTATTTCCTAAAAATTTGTTCTCTGGATAAAATTTTATTAGTAGAACAAAGATAATTTCCCTTGTTAAAAGAGTTGTTTTTTTTAGATCTATACATAAATAAACACTCATTTACAGATTATGCGCAAAGGGAAATAAAAGATTTAATAAATTTGGTATCATAACAGATTCTTAGACTTGGTTTAATCAGATTGTTTCATATACGAAACATCTGGTATGCTTTGTTCTCCTGCTGCTGTGAGCATCTGATAAAAAAAGAATATTATATTTCTAATATCTAAATAGTTATTTTTGTACTTTCAGTTGGAGACGTTTTACTATTTACATAAAAACGACCCTAAATTTAATTATTTCATTTTTATTTTCCTTAATAAATGAGAACAAAAAAAAAAACAACAACTAAATAAGCTTATGCATTAGCTTTTCAGACTGTAGTAAATTAATATGCTACTTCAGTTCAAAACAAGATACTACTGGAACTCTCGATAATTATCTACATGTGTTTACTGGTACATCACCTTGAAAACCAGAAACTACAGAGACAAAAATGTACACAGATACCCTTGTGCCATTAAATACTGTTTTTTTTTTTTTTCAAATAAAATTGTCATCATACCTGTCAAACTGATCACTGCTTTCTTTTCCTGTTTGGTCACTTTCTTCTGAAAAAAAAAAGTTAGTTATTTCTTTCTTTTCCATTAGTAAATAAATGTCCATCACGAAGTTAAAACAGTAATGGTTAAAGTGAGACGCAAATAAAATGTTCATGTAGTAGCAAGTTCTTACCTAACTGTTCATCTTGTAAGGCAGCAGGAACCATCACAAAATCCTGAAAAATGTTTTTATTAACAGTCATTTAATGCTGCTCTTATATCATTTACTCACAGCCATTATAATCAAGTACTGTAATCCTGAACATAACACTAATCTGAAAGATAACTGAAAAAAAGTCCATTATTTTAAACAAAATATTTAAATAATAATTGATTAAAAAACAATAGCGATATTTTATTTTTAAAAGAACAAATGAACTGTGCCCAGTGAAAGAAATATAAAATGTTGTGTAGAAAGAAAAGTTAATGGATTATACAAATATAAAAGGTAATTTAGGGGTGACATTAAGCTGGACACAGGACTACTGAGACGAGACACTGAATAATCAAGAGGATCAAACTCCTCGACTATAATTTACATTTAGGCAAAATTTTATTTTTTCCTAATTAACTGTAGTCTACCCAAAACATACACATTAAATAACCAAGTGCACTTGATCTCAGGGTACTGCAGCTTGATTGCATAGAATCCAAACCTTGATAGGGAGGTAAAGGTTGACATACAGAAAACATGTACAGTGAAATCTAAATACAAAAGAGGTTGCAGTTTCACACTAGTAAGCTTACAAAACTAAAATGTGCTGCCAAATTTATCTGGAATATAAATATCTTTGAAAATATTTGTTTCCTGGTTAACAATGAAGAAATATTTTTTTTTTTAAAAGAAAGAAAACCTTTATTAACTTTATTTTTAATAGAAATAGAAATTAAATAACGCTGTTTCAAAACAAACTATACACAAAAGGAACTTCTCAGATATGAATGGTTAATAATCATTTCCAACAAACGAGAAGAATTACAAAATGGCCATGAACCACCATAATTTAGCAACATCAAAAAAATATTATGAATACTAAAAATCTTCATTTACACAAGTGGGATAAACCCTGGCTGATAAAGAAGAGTGAGAAAGAATCTTGCCAGGGAGCTGCACCAAACTGAGCTGTTCCACAGGAAATGAAGTCAAGTCCCTTCAATCTTATCCAGCAGGCTAACCAATGGACTACCATACCTCCCACTTTTGCTTTTTACACATTTTATATTCTACTTGTCTGTGAATCCTGATGGCCGTAGAATCCTCATCCTAGAAGATTACAGACACCCAGGCAACAGGAAGACTTCAGATGATTCAGCTGTGAAAGCCTGGAGTATTGCAGATCAAAAGCAGTTTTCTGTGATGCTGATGACATCCCTGTGTTGCATAACTGTGAACATGGAAACTGATGATTTCTAAAAACACTGGCACTATGCACACACCTTTGGCAAGCAAATGACTTCAGACTTGGCTATGGAAAATGAGAATTTTGATTTCTAACGATAATTTTACGTGCATATTTTACTTCTATAATTTATACAAGAAATAAATAATTGATTAATTATAAACAAACCAAAGTTCTGTAAGTTATTTACTGAATCATTTTTACATCTTGAGAGAGCTGAGTAATATAAACTTTCTATTACATCATTATCTGACTTTGAAATCAGAGCAGTACTGTCTTTAATTACCAAAAACTTTCTTCAACTAACCTCGGTTGGACTAGTACTTCTAGAATTCTCCTCCTCTGGACCAATCTTCAAGTAATCAGCATCCTCCTGAGGATCCACAACAGATGATTCTTGCTTTGCTAGAGGACTCTGTCAAATGCAAAAAATAACAGAATTAACAGAAATAAATTACAATGTTTTCACTTCTTAGAAGATGAACTCAATCTAAAATTATTTTTTTATTTTTTGCAAACTCCAATTGTAATGGTATACTTTCTTGTAGCATAAATGGCTATGGAGTTTTTATAATTTTATTAATATAAAGAATACAAAGAAAAAATTTAAAAGTAGCTAAATAATAATAATAAACAGTACAACTATGGAGCAGACACAAGTTATCCGAATGACAATGGTTCAAGACCAACTTTAACTGTCCTACTAAACCTTTCAAACAAGTTTGTCTGGATTTTCCTCCAATATCTAATCTCATCTAATCAAAAAGTTTATTACAGAACTTAATCTATTACATCCTCAGCTATATTTAGAGAAGAAAACATTTCCAACTATATACCAACCCTAGAGAGGTACCCCATATTTCCTGACAGCGGAGATGCAGTCACTGGACGTAAGGCCGGACTTTCTGGGCTAAATCTTTCAGTCTGGCACGGAACAGCTACTGGTGAGGCTATTCAAATAAATTCAAATGAAAAATTAAATAAGAGAATTTACTGATAAATCTTGAGGTTTGAGAACAAAAAATCAGATGTTTAAACTAAAATTACCAACTTACAAGCCATGGCAGAAAGTTGAGGTTTCAGAAAGGGATGTTCAAAAAAGTTCTCTGAAATAGCAAATACACAGAGATAAAGCTGAGCTGCATTATCAAAAGGACTATCTATCACTGTAATAAACTCAGTTTTTTAAAAATAATATTGGTCTATATGTAACACACTGATCTACAAAATTGACTGTTAAAAACCAAAAGATGACCTTCATACAAAATGGAAAATAGATGAATTTGTGACTTGAAATTCTGTGCATCAGATTAATATCAAATCCACAAGTTTTAGATTGTTAATGTATGCTCCTGAGATTGTTAGTAATCTATTCTGCAGTTTTACAAAGCTCACCTGAAGAGAATGATAATATAAAATGTTGTAGAATTAAAATCTGCAAGCATTTATTTAATTCTTAAAATTAAAAAATAAGTGTGTAAAAATATATATCTACTTTTTCTTCACTGTTCTTGTGTTTGACAGATTTATCACATTTATTTTTATTTTATAGAAAAAAATGTATGTACTAAATCACTGAGCAATAGAAAGAAATATGATGATAATAACTGCCAAGAATATATGTAGAAAGACTCACCAAATCCAATTCGATCTTTTGCATTTCTCTTCAGTAATTTTAACAGCAGATCTCCCAATTCAGAAGATGTGCCTTGTGGAATGCTGAAAAAGACATCTTATTTATTAAAATTTAAATATAACAAAATAAAGACAAGACCTAACTGCCAATATTTACTTTTCTTTTCCATTATATGTGTTATATTTTTTTATTAATTTTACTTTGATCTTAAGTTTGGACAGCCTCTTTCCATTTTGAAAAATTAATGTTATACTCTTGCATGCAAATAATTTGCATGTTCATTAACTAAGTTAATGAAGACAAAAACCTAATGAAGTAACAGAGAACATGCAGATTTCTGGCTAATATGGACTATAATATAATTTTAATAATACCCTTTCATACCAAAGGAAAATTAACAAATTCTTCACTTTTTAATTTTTTTTTTTATTTTAACAGAAATAAGTAATTAAATTATTCAATCTTTATCTAAGTACTCAAAAAAAAAAAAAAATGAAATAAAGTAAAAATAAAATTTTAAAAGAAAGTTAAATAAAGAGATAACTGGTTATAGAATGACCCGGATATGGTGCCACACAGAGGTGGAAAAGAAATTTAGTAGTAATATGCACTTTGTTTGTTTGTTTATCCTAAGACCCTTGTCTATTCCTTAAATTACTGCGAAGAAAATCCCCTTTATTTCTCTGAATGTTTGATGCTAACTGTGGACCTGGTCTGTGCTGTTTGAAAATATTTGCCAAACGTTACCAATTCATTTAATTCAATAAATCAAAAAATAATTTTAATGAAAGCTGTTTACCAAAAACCTATGGTGTTAACATAAAAAGAAAACCAGTTCATTTTCTTTGTAACTACTTAGAAAAATTCACAAAGATTTATTTCTAAAGTATCAGTAATAACTAGATTCAAGAGCCAACAATGAAATTTGTGCGCTGTCAAAATATTGATTTAAGGAAGTGAATTTGTTTTCCTTCTCAACAGCTTGTTATTTCTTAAACAGATCTTATGATAATCACTGAGCTTATAGGAAGTTCAGCGTAACTTCAGGTATAAGCCAAACTTGGCAGTTAGTAGTGATTATAACTTGGTTTCATATTCATGAATAACTTCATATTTTCAGTTTGTAGACAAATGAATTAGTATTCTTGTGCTTGAATGATTATGTTTAGTGCAAGTCAGCTAAAGAATGTTATTCATGAGGCAGCAGTGTAGATAGTATGTTTATAAAATAGGAAACTCATGAGGATAGAGCCAACAAGAGGTCTCAGAGGAACCCCCTTCAAACACACATTTCATCACTCTAAAGGGGCCAGGCCACACTTGGAAAACATGACAGTGTTCCCATCCCTAGCATGTAGTCTTTCTTAGTGATGTCTTGGGGTCTAGACCCTTTACCTAGTTCTCTTAATTAGTGTCTGACTGATAACTCACCCACCAGCCACTGGGGAAGATTCTACAGGCCACTGTTAACTGCCAGAGTCATCTCTCTTAGCCCATACCAAGCAAAATGCTTTCTCAGCAGCTTCAGCTAATTCCTTCAGGGGTCTTGAGTGCTACTGGCTTAACAAAACTAATTTATCAAGAAAATTATATGTTGATGCCACGACTAAACAATGAGCCATGACTTCAAAAGCAAACAATTTAATTTTAAATCCTCACAAGTAAAGTTGCATCATTGGTTCTTCTTATTTTTCCAACTTATACTCATGGCTAATGTTCAGCCAGCTCTCATATGGACATTCAACTCAACTTCAATGACGGTGTTGACTTCAGAGAAAAGCAGGACTAAGTCTGGCCTCTGCCCAGTCCTAGATATTACCTCTTGGTATTCATGAATATCTCCCAAGTCAACTGCCAAGTTGCAATCATTGACACAGTCCAGCACACAGCCTGGAAGACTACTGGTCTATATCTGATTGTTCGACTGGCCTTTCTTAAGTATGTGTATTTACTGTAAAAGCAGCTCTTTTCTTATTTGCATTAAATCATGCATTGTCTACAAATGCTGCTAGTTTCCTCAAGACCTAATTGTGTCTTCATGTGTATTTTCCTTTTTTGCCAGAACCACTCTGCCTATTGAAAGTATGTGATCCATGGTTTGGATGCTATTGTACAGCCTGCACTTTTCCTCATCACTTCTCAAACTTTAGCAAGTTTGCCTTTGTAGGCAGTCAATCAAATTGATTTTACAAAGAAAATGAACCTCAGTAGTGCCCAGTGCTATATCATTCCATGAATCTCCAATGTACTACTGCTGAGCTGCCTTTTGCACTCATTTTGTATCTTTTTTCTGCAATCACCATAATAGCTATTCTTTCTTTATTATTGCTTTTGTTCACCAAATAGTCTCTACATGGTCCAAGTCCCTGGCATCCTTTCTGTGTAGCTCCAAAAATCTCCTTGAACTGCAATATTGCTTCAGCCACATTTACATCTTCTTCCTTCCTGCATTGAGTGAAGAAATTAGCTAATTTGACAATAGATCATCTGATTCCTCAAGTATCATAAGATGACTCGCCTTGCTTGCTTTGTATCCTTTTAGGGATCTCAAAGGCAATTTCAGTTTAGCCTTTCTATAGTAGAGAGCTACACTGGACAGACAGAGAGGTGAACCATATTGTTTATAGGAGAGAGGTTTCTGCACACTGGAATATTTGTGTGTGTTGCAATTCTGAGCAAGGAATAGAAGAGTAACATACTTTCCATGTCAAACATACTAATTATAAAGCTTGTGTGTGCAAAGAAAGATTTTGTAGCATAGTTACTAAACCTGCAGAGGGTTCAGAAAATAAACACAACCATCTCTAAATGATTAAAAAGAAAAAAAAAAGATTCTGCAGGAAAACATATATATGCTGCTGATTGATGCAATGTGAACAAATGAAAACTAATAAAAAGTTAGTAATAAAACTATATACATACATTCACCTTAAACAATCTTAGGATAAAACATGCATTTCCTTTACTAGTGTTCAATGATCAGTCTTGGAAACTTTTCTCTGTGCTGGTATAGTTAAGGTGATAGTATTAATAATTTTGAAAAATGAATTTATTTTCATTTCTCTTTTATAGGGTCCACACCTACTTTCTGCCTTTTTATAACTACAGAATTAAACCAAAAAAGAGGGTGTGTGTGTGGCATGAATATTTACTTTGGGGTAAGCTCAATGTGTTTTTCATAAAACTGTTTCAGCTGCTGTGGAGTTTGTGCTTGAAATGGAGCCTTGCCAGTCAAACACTGGAACACAATTGTACCAATGCTCCATAGATCTGCTTTAGCATCATACTGCAATGACATAATCACCTCAGGTGCCTTGAAAAAGAGAAGAAGTGAGATTTAAATATCTATATTATTATTTTATCTACAATGGAACGAAGCTGTATAAATCCTATTATTGATTTCTATTATTGCTTTGCATAGAAATAAGTGACAAGTAAACCAGTAAACAATATTAATTTCCAAATCTATAAATTAGTGGGAAAAAAAATAAAAAATCAAGGAATTGCTTGTACAAAATAAGCTTCACTTTAGCAATATGATACACAACATACTGACAGAAAAATGCATTTTTGTTATAAAATAAACTTCAGATACTCAAATTCTTTGGTACTCAACAGGAATTTTAATGAGTACCGTTTTTTCTGAAATAAAACGTCAGTACAGAAAACTTACCCAAAATCTCTTAAAGTCCTACATGAAAAAGTGTATTTTTCCTCAAGAATGACAGATAATACACAAAGATATTGTTGATCAATCAATCTTAGCTCACATTCAGCTAGTATTATTGATATACAAATATCTTTTAAATAATTCCAATTCACAGCCTTGATTTAACACATGACTGTGTGACAGCAAACAATGAAAACCAGAACATTACACTTGATTAGCTATCATTGTCATAAACCTTATTTTATGTTTACTGTATGTAATAATTGAGTTGTTGTGGGTTGTTCTTAAGCTTTCACTAAGAAAATTCTTGTTTAGATTCTTTAGTTTACAAAAATGAATAAAGTTTGGTATTTTTCTTAAAAATTACAATGCTTGATAAAAGAATACTTTCATATGCACTTATACTAACCATATACATGGGTGAGCCACATAATGTTGCTGCCATAACTCCATCTTGAAGAAACCTGGCAAAACCAAAATCAGCTGAAAATATATTTAATATTATATGAAATGAAATAGCATACTATACAACAGAATTCTAGTGAATTATTATAGCAGTTCTGCAAGTGCTTAAAAATGAGAACATTAATCAATCTGCCCCTTCAAAAGCTGTCACTTATACATATGAAATTAAGATATTTACCAGTACAGCTTTTCATCTCAATTTAAATATTTCCGATATACAGTACTGATCTTAAACATAGTATAATTATAATGACAGATCAAGTGATGAGAATAAAAAAACAGCATGTAAAAGCATGGAAATATCGGAGCTCACTGACACACATTCCATGATTAGTAAACTATCTTAGTAAATTGCAATCCAAAAACAGCAAACTAAACATGTATGACAGAAAAATGTAACAAATGCTTATGGTCCTTAAAAACAGGAACATTTCATTATTACCAATATACAAACAGATTCTTCTAGCTGCATGTTATACTTACCAATTTTCAAGCGAATCTCTGATGGAGGGGGATTTTGCTTCAAACCCTGACACAGCAGGATGTTCTGAGGTTTTAGATCTCTGTGGACAATACCTTTGGCATTCAAAGCCTTCATAGCACCAGCTAGAATTTTTTTTCAAATATAAAAATCAAACAGGTGAGTCTCAACCTATGTGCAAAACCAAGAAATCAGTTAATAATAATATAATCAAAATTGATTTTTGTAAATATTATTTTGGCATTTAAAAAAAAAAACTGCTTTTCAGTCAGTTCTGCTAAGAATTTTAGTTTAAAAAAACAAAAAATCTGCAAGAATTCAAAACAAAATTAATAAGGAGTCAACACCAAACAGACTTTATAAAGTAAAGGAGTCTCCAAACCATGTGATGGTGCTACTTCTGTCATGCAAATGATATTTTATTAATCTATAATATTTACAGAAATTGATTTACAATACAAATTTTAAGCATAGCAAATTATTTTTAAATGCTTAATGTTTAGAAAAGGTCTGTTAGACTAGTGAGAAATCTGGTGGAGTATTTAATAAAATACCTATGTAAACAAGCATACCTGATAACATTTTCCAGCTTTCAAAGTAAGTATTGAATCATTGGCAGTTAACAGGTTTACACTGAGTCATCACTTTAAATGTACACGACTGATGCAATAACCCTCTTAACAAATTTAATTATTATTATCAGGGCACTAAGCAACTATAAACAAAACTATGTAAAATAAAATCCAGAATGTTTTACACAGGTAATAAATATCTTGTATAACAATCACCAGTATTGTAAACATGAAATCAGTGTATCTAAAAACTACATTGTACTTTATGTAAAGAAATCAAAGAAAAATAAATGAATTAAAAATAATAAAAAGACTTAAAATTCCACTGAACTAAATAG
Source organism: Nautilus pompilius (assembly GCA_018389105.1). NCBI lineage: Eukaryota > Metazoa > Mollusca > Cephalopoda > Nautilida > Nautilidae > Nautilus > Nautilus pompilius. The sequence continues at coordinate 83,500 of JACATO010000119.1, forward strand.
CAAATGAAATTTTATTTTTTTCTTGTTTTTCCACTTCAGCCCCCAGATAGTTAACAGTGCTTACACTGTTCACTCCAGATTGTTTAACCCTTTTCATCAGAAAATGCAATATTTAATGTCCAAATGTTCAGACAATTTTCAACATGACTGCAAAAAATGCACCTATTTGGTTAAAATTACTATAAAAAAATCCTTAAAAAGACAAGGAATGATTCAAACAGCACAAACAACTTAGCACACAATTTATTAATCCAAATGAAAAGGAAGTATGTCCAGAAAATGAAAGAAAAAATTTAATTTATAGTGCAGAAAATAAAAAATGAAAATAAAAAAAATCATGCGACTGTTGGCAAAGAGGTGCCAATACTGATTCAATTTCTTGAATCTCCTCAGTGTCATTAGTTTTGACATTAACTCTGTCATCTTCACTCCTGAAATCATCAATGGGTGGCACAGAAAGATTCATGGTGATATTTACTGCTAGAAAAGCTTTCATATTCCTGGTAGTGGTGTTTGTCCAGGTGTTGTCAGCCCTGCCTGCCTAGTCTGTGCTGCATAACAGGTCATCTCCTCAGCCATGTAATGGAAGAAATCTTCTGGTATCAGCTCAAAGAAAATTTCCACTGCACTGACATTAATATGGACATCAATCTTTAGGTCAATGAGATGCAAAAACGTTGGCATGTTGATTGGCCACAGATGACCCAAATTCCATTTGACAACCTCGCTATCCTCGCCATGTTCCTTGCTCACTTTCCACATCTAATATCTCTCCATCACTGCAAAATCAACTAGATGATGAGATAACAGAGGTACGAACACTAGAAACCTCCATATCCCCAGAAAGAAAGAATTCAGTGTTAGATTTTACCATGTAGAAAATGATAATACAACAAGTAATCCAAGTAATTCATGCAAGTGGCTTGACTAGTAAAGTACTTTCGCAAGAAAACAAAGCAATATAAAAAGCCAGGAGGAAGAATAAAATGGACCAACATTCTCTTGCATGTGTAATTTATGGTAAAGATGAAAGTGATGATTAAATAATTTATCTTATCAGTGTCTGATTAGTTTTGATTGTTCTGGATGGGAAATCTTAAAACCTTTTCTAAAATTGGGAAGTGACACAAGATATACACTTTAAATAAAATAGAAACACTACAATGATTAGATTATACTATTGTAATCACCCTAATTGTAAAGGTGATATAACTGTTATTGGTGGACTCATGTCATGTCATGTGATCTATAGGTTTGTCACAGGCCACATGAATCATGGCGAGCAACTCTGCAGAGCAATGTGTGTCATGTGACATGCATGAGATGCACATGGCACCACTCTGAATGAAACTCCATAACATTTCTTAAAATTAGAACTCTATTCAGACATTGTGAAACACTGAAAATGTTATGATTAACAAATGCTAACAGGTTCATTGCAATTAGATGTTCATAATAGGACAATACACAAATCCCCCATGTTGCTGTTGTAATGGATGTCCATCAAACAACTATTAGCAGGATTATAATGGTAATACACAAGAACTAGATCATACGCCTGACCCAGAACTGCTATATAAGGATCATCATCTTCGTGAATGTTATGTTATGGAAACAGACACATCAATAAATATTCCACAATTATACCAGTTTGTAAATCATATGGTCTAAAATAGAGCAGCTGGATTGAAGCCACTCTATGGGAATATATAGAATAACCAAAACCGAGTCATACTTGCCAACTTTTCAAAATTCTCATGGAGATTTTGCACAACTCATAACAAATCAAGAAATTGACATGCAAATCTAGTTTAAAACCCATCATTTGCAAAAACCCATGCATTCTTTGATTTTGTCATTTGTTTTCAATTCTGCGGGTCTCAAGATATATTATTTTCATTTTTGTAAATTTCAGACTTAATCTTAACACAATGTTGTTTTTCTTTTTCTTCTAGAAAACAGGGTTGAGGCACCAAATGTATGTGTGTGTGTATATATTTATAATACTAGTGAGGGAGTAATTTCTTTGGCTGTCCTTTTTATGGTTTTACTCATACTTAGTTGATGAATTAGTTTAAATATGCATTTGTTTTCATTTCTGAAGACTTCATACATCATCTTGAAATATTGTTTTCAATTGCTAAGTAGGTTGTTCAATTTCCTATGTTGATTGGAAATATTAAGTGAACAAGTAAAAACATTTACTGTATTTATTCGAATATAAGTCGCACTTTTTTGTACCAGAAAATCAGTCCAAAAATGGGAGTGCGACTTATATTCAAGGCTAAGTCATATGACCAGCTGAAATCATTCAGGGACATACCGGTACTTATGAAAACCTGCGATCGCCCAATTTGTTAGCTTTGGCACTGATATGTACCTACCTAGCCTTAAATAGGGCTATTCCAGTAACATTCTATCCATAATTATCACGGTAAAGGGTTATGACATCAAATTATCCAAGGTTACTTCATTTTAACTGTCAAAATGTTTCAGATATAGTTGACAGGAATGCATGCAGCTGATATTCGCCATCTTACCATGTTGGCCTATATGACCCTCATTATGTGTGCGGTAACAAATACGGAAATTTATAGGGAATAAAATAACATAATATATTCTAAATGCATGTGATCGATCTTTTTGTTAATTATTATGATTTATTAAATCATAATTATTATGAATCAATTTAATTGGTCACATATTCAAGTTTTCACAGGTGTTTCATGTATACTCATTGGTTCTTTGATCCTTTGAGACTAATTACTCAATCCAAACATACAAACTAATACACACACTGTGAAATACCTTTGATGTACAAAGTGACCACCAGACTGTTTAAACCGTGGCCGGACACTTGGCTGACGAACATTCAATTTTTAATTTTTTTGACAGATAGTGTAGCTCCAGTTGGGCAAAAAATTTAAAAATAAGATATTTGTATAAAAAAAATTAAAAATTGAATGTTCGTCAGCGAAATATCCATTCAGCCATATGTCTGTCGGTCAAGTGTCCGGGAGCCGTTTAAACAGACTGCTTATAATAATAACACACTCGACTATATAAGATATAAGGGTAAGATTTTCAAATATTTATTATATTCATGATGGCTACTCTGAGTATGAAGAGAAAACGATGTTCCTATGATGCTTCTTTTAAACTGAAAGTTGTTGAGTTTGCTAAGTCAAATGGAAATAGAGCTGCAGGTCGGGAATATGGGGTTTCAGAGAAGAATATGAGAGATTGGAGAAAAAAGAAAGATGAACTGATGCAACTACCTAAGACCAAAAGAGCTTGTAGAAGATTGAAGGTCAAGTATGAAGACATGGAAAGGGACCTGGCTGAGTGGGTTACCAATCAAAGAAGCAGTGGCTACATTGTTAACTCACTACATATCAGGCTACAGGCTACCAAATTCTGTCAAGGCCCAAACTTCAAGGCTTCTAATGGATGGACACAGAAGTTCATGAACAGACACAGACTCAGCCTACATCAGAGAACAAAGATTTCACAGAAGCTACCACAAGACCTAGACGAGAGGATCACTTCTTTCCACAGCTTCATACTCAATCTCAAAAAGAAGTACAACTTTGATCTACAACAGATAGGCAACATGGATGAAACACCCATGTTCTTCGACCTACCAGGCAACAGAACCATAGACAGTAAAGGAAAGAAAACCATCCAGATAAGAACAACAGGCCATGAGAGAACTCACTTCACAGTTGTCCTATCCTGCATGGCTGATGGTACCAAACTCAAGCCTATGATGATCTTCAAATGCAAGACCATTCCCAAGGGTGAGAAGTTTCCACCAGGTGTCCTTGTCCACTGTCACCCCAAGGGCTAGATGGATGAAGATGGTATATGTCTGTGGCTGAACCGTGTTTGGAACAGAAAGCCAGGCTCACCTCACAGAAAAGGTCAAAGATAGACTCAAGACCATCCACACATCACAGGCTGTTGATACCAGGCAGGCTGACCTCAATTCTGCAACCCTTAGATGTCATCCTGAATAAGCCTTTCAAAGACAGAGTGAGACGGAAGTGGATGACATGGATGTCATCAAATGACAAGGAACTGACAGCTGGAGAAAACCTCAAGAAGCCTGGGTTAGCCCTGGTGACTTCATGGGTGAAGAGTGCATGAGAAGATATTCCAGCAGAGATGGTGATTAAGAGCTTCCTGAAGACTGGTATAAGCAACAAGATGAATGGTACTAAAGATGACCTTCTGTGGAAAGATGAGGAAGACGAAGATGTAGATGAACCAGAGATACCCACCTGCTGGGATACAGACGAGAAACTAGCACAAGAAGAATGGGAAGGACTATTTGGATTATCAGATGATGACTGTGACTTTGATGGGTTTTAGTTAATAGTTTTAATGCTTTGTATACATCTATTTTCTTTGGAATGTTACTTATGTGCTTTATATGCTGCTTTATTAACTTATTATATTATGACTGACATGCTTGTTGTACAAATATTGTGTTGTATATAGTCTGTATTTTTATTTAATTCATATTTGTATAAATAATGTGCTGTGCGTGGTCCGTATTTTATTCATATTTTACTTTGTCCAATCAATAAATAGTTCAAACATGGCATCTTGTTTGAAACAACATTGGCTGCATGCTGGAGCTTCAATTGTCATTGAAAAAATTTTGTACCAAATTTTGGGCAAATTTTGGGAGTGAGTCATATACTTGGTGTGACTTATATTCGCATAAATACTGTACGAGGTGTAGTCAAAAAGTATCCGACCTTGAATTTGTTTGAACAAAATAATAATGCGTGAGCAAAATCCGCATGGGTATTAGGTGGCCGCGTACTTCCTGAGCATGCGCAAAAATTTTCGTGTCTGTAGGTTGCGCCAGTCACCCGCAGTGACTCGTTGAGTACAGATGTGAAGAGTGTGCTGTGCGATTTTTCTTTTTGAGTCAAGATGACTGAGCGCATTGAGCAAAGATACTGTATCAAATTCTGCCAAAAACTTGGTGATACGCAAGCCCAGACTATCGAGAAGATTCAGAAGGCCTTTGGAGATGATGCTATGGGAAAAACACAAATAAAGGAGTGGTACAACCGGTTCAAAGATGGCTGCACCTCAGTGGACAGTGAGCCACATTGTGGCAGACCATCGACTAGCAGAAATGACAAAATGATTGCAAAGGTTCGAGGAATAGTCTATGAAGACCGTCATGTGACTATTGAGGAGATTGTTGCCGAAGTTGGAAACAGCCATGGGTCAGTTCAGTCAATTATAACAGAAGATTTGTGCATGAGGAGGGTGTCAGCCAAATTTGTACCAAAGTTGCTGTCTGACCAGCAGAAAGAAAACAGAAAGGAAATCTCCCAGGACATGCTGGAGTATGCTAGCCAAGATCAAAACTTCATGAACACTATCATCACTGGCGATAAGACATGGGTGTACGGCTATGACCCTGAAACAAAATTGCAATCATCCCAATGGAAGCATCCATCCTCACCAAGACCAAAGAAAGCAAGACAGGTGCGCAGCAATGTTAAACTGATGATGACCTGTTTTTTTTTACTACAGAGGTATTGTGCACCATGAATATGCACCACAAGGTCAGATAATTAACAAAGAATACTACCTGGGGGTTCTTCGTCGCCTTCGTGAAGCTGTGCGGCAAAAACGACCCGACCTGTGGGCAGAAAAGAACTGGCAACTACCCCATGACAACGCACCCACTCATTCCTCCCACTTTGTCCAAGCATTCCTCGCCAAGCATAACATACCACTTGTTCATCAGGCTTCCTACTCCCCAGACTTGGCTCTGTGTGACTTTTGGCTATTCCCAAAGCTCAAAAAAACATTCAAAGGGAGAAGATTTGAGTCAACAGAGGACATTAAGCAAAATTCGACAGCACAGCTCTACAGCATCCCAAAAGTGATTTCCAGAAATGTTACCAGCAGTGGCAGGAACACTGGCAGAAGTGTGTAGACTCCCAAGGCGAATACTTTGAAGAAACTAAATCAAAATGGCGAGTTTTTTAATATTACTTGTTTTTTTTGGCCAAAGGTCGGATACTTTTTGACTACACCTCATATATCAAATTTTATTGTATTGACAGACATTATTTAATAAACTATATCATTACATTTCAATCACAAACACAGAACATGTTTGAAAATTATTTATGGGAACAATCAAAATGAAAATGAAAGAGAAAGATAGCTACTATCAAAAATAGCACACACATAATCTAGAATAACACAATGAGAAACAAGAATTTTAATCTTACTAAACAATGAAGATTTTAAAATTTTAGCAGGGATTCACCTAGCCTAGGCATTTTTAAAGTACAAGAAAACAAAAATTAAATAAAAACAATAAACTTAATTATGGATACAACATAATCAGTTGGAGAATTAGAGAATTTCATAAATGTCAAGTGTAAAATAAAATAGGCCTAACTTTGCAAATGCATCTGTTTTCGAAGTACATTTGGCCACCCAAGGAAATTCTGTTTCCCAAGACGTCTGAAATGTGCACTCATAGCATTTTCTCTTCTCCTTAGTTGCCAAAGAAGCCATTTTGAAGAATCATGTGAACAATCACATTTGGTTTAGAACAATAAATATGATTGGTTGTTTTATTTGTATAATCAGTTTCCATTGGCCAAGAAAAAAGTGAAGCCCGATTTCTGATATGAATCATGTATTTACTCAACTGGTTTTGCTATAGAGAGCAAACAACTGGCTGATGTTTACCGGGAAATTTTGAGTGCACGAAAAAGTTAATTATAGTTACACAAATCGGTAGACTTCCATAAAAATTCAGTGTACAAGCCTAAAATCGGTAGAAATGACCAATTTTTAAAACCTGATCAGTAGACAGGGTCAAAGGTCCAAATTTGGGAGACTTCCCCCAAATCAGGAGAGTTGGCAAATCTGCCAAGTGCAAGTCTTCAATGATCTCTCAATATCTACATCAAGATGTTTGAAAATTTTCTTTTATAGCAACAAGTCATAATTCCTACCAGATGACCTGATGGGGTCAACAGCATGTTCACTAAAGACATGGAGAACATTACACTATTTCACAAATTTCATGTACCTGGAAAGTGGAGAATTTTAGAGATGGCAGGGTGATGGTACAGGGACAGATATCCTGTGACCACTGTATAAAGCTGGTGACTTGTTCAGATCATCTCATGAGGACACGACACGTGAAAACATTTTGCAGAGGCATATGGCACCCTTCATCGATGTCTATGGAGGTGCATTCAAGCAGATCACTGCCCCACCACTTCATTAGTAACCATTATGCTGGTCCTCGCAGTCACCGGACATTGCCCCTACCTATCAATTCCACAAGACTGAGACACTATTTTGTCAGGGTCCCTCCGTTCTAATGGCATACGAATGTAATGCAGGTGACTTGTAAAAAACCAATTTTGTGTTGTGAACTAAGGGCTTGTCCATATCTCCATGAAATGTACATTTATGTTTAAGATAGAGGAATTACTTCAACCAGTCCATCCAAGGAACACTCGTTTAAGCGCTCATTGCTCATTCCCCAACATTGCCTTTCGCTCTCAACTCTCCCCTACCTAAACCAGAGAGGCGCTGTTCTTTGCCATATGGGTGCAGCAGCATTTATTTTCTAGAAGAGTGTATTTTCAAGATCAAATTAGAAGTTAGGTACTAAAGTTTTAGAAATAAATTTTATTAGCCATAATACAAATGGGCATTTTAAAGCACAAATAATAGTCTGTTTAATATACTGATCTATATTTCATATGTAATAACAATACCAGGACAAGCTGAATAATCAGTGCGTGGTTATTTAACGATTTACTTATTTTACTCACTTTTGTTTTGTATGAAAATAATTCAAGTTTTAAACTTTAAAACTGAGAATGCACTACCAACACTAAACTAGGAATTATTTTATCATCATTTTATGCCACTAAAGCAATGCTAACGTCTTGAGTTATAGTATGAAAAAAAAAAAAACAACAACTCACCTATCTGCCGCAAAAATACTGAGATGGTATCTTCACTCAGTGTTCCTTTTGCTTGTAAGAAAGAAAAAATAAGAAGTTTGTGCAGATAGTTTAGACATATTTAATTAACAACTTTATCTTTCACAAAAATATTATAGCAGCCCATCAATATCATATCTCACCACTGCATAGAAAAAACTGGGTATTATAGAGGCCAGGGGTCACACAATATGTCCATTGTAGATCAATGTCCAACATGTAGAAAAGTTTACTTAATGTGGGCTGCTCACTAAATATGTAAGGTTATTTTATACGGTATTTTCCATAATAATTTGGTGACACATTGTTATTGCAATATGTTAATTACTTTCAGAAAATGGCAAGAACCACCTTTGCCATACCGTTTGGCATCTAATCAACGATATTTTGTATCATAATTTAGCCCTATTTCCCACTATATCTGTGTGACATCTTCCTTTAATTCCATTACAGTGGCAAGTCAGAAACGGGTTGCCTATCCAGATGCTCCAAACGTGTTCAGTCAAGGATTTGGAGTACCCACAAAAAATAAATACTTTAATTCCTCTGCCACAGTGTGGTCATACTTGAGGTTTGGCTGTAGTGCCATCCTTCTGAAGAATACAGGCATCAAATCTTAGTATGCCACCTTGTTGCTACAGTAGCAGATGTCTTCAAAATAGTTCAGCACATAAAAAGACACTACTGCCTACATACTTGATTGATGGCTAAAGGCAATTAAAGTCTTAAACCAAGGCTAAAATCAGAACTCATCAGAGAAGAGTACATACACCTGTAGCCATGTTGGTTGAAATGACAAGCTATTCTTAGTCTGTCATTTCAGTTGCACAAACAATGTCAGCAAGGAAATTCTGCCATTGACTGTTGATGTGACAAGTGATGACAGCATGTTACTGCCATGGCACCACTGTTGAAGGCCTTCCAGATCACTTTTTCCCACAGCACTGACTTTCATCTGGGCGAACTTTGCAATGTGACCATCTGCCACAGATCCAGAAGAAATGACCAGATCTTTGGCAGTCTGTTCAGAGTGCAGCATGAGTCAATGGCAGCCTATATTACAACTTCAGGTAAACAGTAATATTTTTCTGTTCATCTGCACACCTGGAAATCCAGTATATACATAATCAAATCTGCAATACAACATAGCTCTGTGTGCGTGTGCCAGGCATCTCTCTTAATGACAGACTGCACTGCAAGAGAATGTCTTCACCAGTTAAATTTAAAGCACTGAATAATTTACTGACATGGAGCAGCTCGATAATGTTTTAGTAGATTAATAAAGAAATATGAAAAAGAAATTTAATAGAAAATATTTTGAAATTTTGTAAACAGAAATTAGATCTTGTATTAATGCAAATATTTTCTATTGGATTTTAACTAAAATGGGAAGAAATTTGAAAGTGCATTATTTGGAGAAAACATGTACAGGTTCTAGTAAAGTTTAATTTCACTCATCCATGAAAATCGCTGTACTGCAAATTCAATGAACACAAAAATAAAAATCTAGCATGACCACTAAAAAAAAAAACTGAGTTAGTGATAATATATATTTTTAAGTAGTTTTATTATTAAATAGTTGTTCAAGAAAATAATTTCTTTAAAAATATATATATTAAAAAAGTAGATATAACCTTTAAAACTGTTCTCATAGAGTAAATATTTTTAAAACTTAGAATCTTCTTTTCAAATCAGTCTTCATTGGGATGTTTGCTCATTTTCTGAATCACATAATTTTCTTGGTTATTTGCAGTTGTTATCAGTACAACATCAGGATTTGTTATACCTCAAAACAAAGAAGGGAGAAAAGGCTAAATTTTTATATAACTCAAATATCATATGTATCTGTATACGAAATCTAAAAATTATTTACCTTGAAGATAATCTGCCAGATCTCCACCATTACAATACTGTAATAAAATTCAAAGATATATATTCATTAAAATTCCAATATATCTTAGAAACATATTATACACAGATGAATGAGCTCATTCTCCTTCCAATACAATTCACATGTCCTGCACTAATTAGGTTTACTTTCCTCAAAACAACCCTCAAATAAGTGATAATAAACCTATGTAATCAAGCATTCAACCCCTATCTTTCTTCTCACTCCAAACTCAATTTTCTTAATCAGTCAAAGTTCAGGATTCAGAGAGTTATGTTGGCAAACAGACCAGACAGTCCATGCTGCACAAACTAAACAGGCATCAAATGAAATTCTACATGAAAGTGACGACCCTAACCCTAAAATGCATGGTTTGAAGATTACTCCATTTAAAAGTACGTTAGCTAATAACTCTATCCAAAAAATTAAATACCAGCTAATTTATCATTTAATGATTTGGTAGAATATCATTAAACTGAAAAAACACATATGTTCAAATTCCACAAAAACTTGAGAAGTGGATTTTAAATTTGAAGGCATGTATACATTTTGCTAATTTCTTAAACACAGATTTAAGTTGTACTTACCTCCATGACTAGATACACATGGTGTGTTGTTTCCTGCAATAATACAGGTAAAATAAATAAATAAATATAAACATAGTTCTGTCGTCAAAAAACATACTGCAGAAATTTCATTTTCTTAACTGATTACAGTGAAAGAAAAAATAATGCTGCTTTATGGCAATTGACATTATACTGCTTTTATTTATCTCTAAGCATTTTGACAGTCATCTAAAATTTTAATTTCTTTTTTTAATGTTTTTCTAGTAAACTCAATAATCTAATCCTAATTTTTTTCCTCACGAGTACCAGCTGGATCATCTGACTCCTAATATCCTCCACTAGATCCCAAAGATCAAGCCCATCACATTATTAAAAATTTTCAATCATGAACGAATTTGAGAATTTAGCCAAATTTTTACTGTTCTGGCAACGTTATCAACACGATACTTGACGTGTTTTACACAAGTCACTGCTAAACAGTTCCCACAAACCAGAGTCACAGAGAGACCTTTAAAAGGCAATTAAACACCCACCCAAGACTGCGCTCGGGGTATTAAAAAGTTTGTTACATCGTATAAATCCCTGATCTGCTCATACCTTGATGAAAGAGCCCCTCATTTGAGAAAGGTGGCTCTGATTTAGGGGAAGTCCAGCACAGATTTACTGGAATGCTCCAAGATGTTAAACATTTGGAATATGCTAAACAAGAGAGATTTTCAAAAATAATTAGGGGTTTGGTGGGGTGGGGACAGGATACAATTTTTTTTTAGCTAACTACCAGCACTAAGGGGCATAATAATAATAAATTAGACGAGACTCTCACACTGGTTCAGAAAAAAATCTTCAGAATTATCAGCAAGTGTAGTTATTAGAGATAATATTAATCAGCTTAGGAATCATACGGATGAAAACTTCTCCCACCCTTCTGGGAGTTCCCGCACAAATCATGAAGGATCCTTGCCACCTTATAATCACTAAGCCAAACTAAACCACAGCTAGCTCAAGTACGGCTTGCAAATGAGGGAGCAACACGATGTCATCTAATCATCTTGTATAATCATACTCCAATAAACTTTTACAATGCTTATTCTTAACCACATGCAGTACACTAATTAACTTTCGTGTTACAAAGAACGACTAATACCTGAACTAGTAAAACCAGCAGGTCAGCAAATAATTGCATGTAGCCTGACCGCTAATTCAAAACAGAATTTAAACCTGTTTTCCATTTCTCGCTCTTTCCCTTATTGCTCAGACATGCTTATTAAATAAATAAAGGATATATATTTAATAAAGCATAGTAACTGTTTATTAATATCAAATTTTTTTACAAAATCAATAAAAGGAAATGGCGTAACACTGTACAGATATCCAGTTTTACATCACCACATTTTTACAGTAAAAACAACATTCCCACAATGGAAATGCCACAGATGCTGACACTACTAAGCTTTAGCAGTATCTAGTTAAAAGAGAACAGCTGGAAAAAAAACAAACTCTAGTTTATTACAAATCTTATATGCTACAACACATTCCCTTGCTGAATTCAAGAGAGAGAAAGAAGGGCCAATCTTTGTACCAATGCATTATGGGCAAGAGTGTTTCCTTAATGGAGAGTCCTTCTTATAAACCTCTCTGAAATAAAAACTTCCAGCATGACCTTTTAAATGAGATATAATAAGCATGCAAACACACAAGAGTTGGCTTAAAAAGACTGTTGTTATTATTATAGAGATGACATCTTGTTTACAGGTTCATTTGGGATCAAAGCTTAGCAACACAAATATTCTGATGCAATAAGTTATTGTGAAAAAACAAACGCTCTGTAATGTTCAGAGATAAAACTGGTGATCAGCAGGTACTTAACAAAGATAACACCCGCTTATCTCATTTCACATCTCATCGTGCGTGATGCAAGACATTACAAGTTCACAATTACGAACTATGATAAAAGCCCATATATGAAATGACATCAATTAACAAAATAACTGAGCCCTCTACTACTGGCAAATACTTTGTTTAATTATCAGAATGAATTAAGCAACAAGTATTTCCTTAGAACATTTTCATCTTTAAAGCAACTATCAGCATTTTGTACCAACTTGAAATTTATGTTGAATATCATATTTAAAACTTAATTTTCTATTGTATATGATCTTTGAAAGACAGAAAACTGGCTCACTTGTTTGTTTTTTCAGTCAGCCACTACCTTGTGCGATGGAATAAACTATCTAATAAAATCCACAGTTAGACATTCTCTTTTATCAACTTCCAGTGACCGCTTAATATGACAAGTATTTAGTTTATGCTCCTCCAAAAATTGTATATGGGTGTATATCTATCTAATTTGGCATGACATCTAGAACCAAAATGATGAATTAACTATACTTTATTCGAAAGTTTTCTAAAAATCTATAAATACATACTGAGCTCTCACTTTCCACCCACTCTGAAAGTTTAATAGAAAAAAAATTTTTTTCAATATAAAACTGTTTGCATAATAAGTGTTTATATATCATGAGTGAGTGTAAAACTTGGCCATTTTTTTTTGTCTGATGGAGAAAGAATGTTATTAAAACATGACATTATAAGAGACAGCTGAAGAAAAGGAAACACTCAACATTAAAGTCTCAGAAATAAGACAGCTAGTGTCTATACTCATAAAGATTTATCAGCTCACAACTGTCAAGAATATCTCTTGTATGCATCAACAGCAAGAATTGGGCTTCTGACGGACTCGTTAGTCACACTGAAAGGTCATAGCCAGTCCACTGCATCATGCTAGGTGTTTTACTTGGATAAACAAATATAGAGCAGGCCTAGTTTTTCCATTGCCAACAAAGTTCTGCTTTTATTTTTACAATCATAAAAAAGGAAAAAGAAAAAATGCTATTGTTATAAAGACAATTTTAATAAATACACAAAAAAGTTTGCTTATAGAAAGTAGCCAAGTAGAAAATTATTATAACAAAACTATATACAGATTGATTCTTTTGTTACTGACGTAATCTATGACCACTCAACCATCTCAAACTAAGGTGCTAGCAGAGAAGCCAGAGGAAAATTTGGTTGAGATGGCAGGTAGAAACAAGAAGCAGGGAAGCATGGACACTAAGTTTCTTCCTTATGAGCCAGCCAGCAGGTGAGAGAACAAAGTAAACAAGCTGGCTAATGAGGTCTTTACCTGTAGTGGCTGTCTGTAACAGGCACAACCTGGAATATAATTTACATTTATACAGTACAGCCAAGAACTTTACAATTTCTTCACAAACTCCCAAGCTTTTCTCTGCCATGTCATACATCAAAGAAAGGCGGAGAGATACGACACAATCACAAAGATACTGATGTCCAATTTATGAAATGCTGATCAAAAATGTTTTCAATTTGATGCTAAACTCCTGGATTTTTCTTTTCTTGTTTCAGTAGGACATCTTTTTAATAGTGCGATCAGCAACGTTCGCCATGAGTAGATTTTGATAAATATTTAAAAGATGGCTGAAATCACAGGAGATTACTGCACAGAGGGTATATAATGCACTGCATTATTATTATTAGAATATTCTCCTAAAGTTTATCAAATTATATATATATATATATATATATATATACCAATTTTTTTTTTTTTTTTTTTTTTTTTTTTTTTTACAAAAACAGATCCAAAACTTTTTTGATTATGGAATATGCATGTGTTTCACATATTACAATGTAAACAACTAGTATAATACTAAAATCTGTTTTTCATGATATAGAAAGCCTCTCCATTGTTTTCTTTTCCTTAATATTCAGTAATATTACTTGTGTTGACTGCTCAGAAACTGCTAATTAAAATAATTTTCTTTTAAAATAGCAATAAGCTGAATGACCCTGTTTTTCTTATAGTTAGTGCCTAACCCATACACCATGTGCAACATAAGAGATGATTGTTGGGAGTGTACTGTGATTAGAGCCACATAGCTTCTGCCCACAGAAAAGTAAGCATCATTGTTTTTACTATATATGGAGTTGATGACAGCAATAGCCTTTGGTAGTAATGCTAAAATACCTAATCAATCACGTGTCATAAAATATATATTGCTGGTTTGGGTATCCTTTTAAGAATTGAATATTGGGGTGCTGGTCAGCATTTAAGATGCTGTTTCGGAAAGGAATCAGTAGACAGAAGTGTGCTGCTGACCACTAACACACAGTCCACTTCCAGATAAATACCTAGGCATAGATATTTTAAAGGTAAAAAAGCTGTGCATGGAATTATTTCGTAATTCAACAAAAATTCTGTCAAAACTAAACGCAAGCTTTGCAATCAAAAAATCTCAAGGTATAAAAATTTCAAAAACATCTATATCCACCAATGTGATAAATCATTTAAAGGAGAAACATGCTGCCAAATACAATGCAGAAATGTTTCAGCAGATTAAAAAAACAACCTCCCTGCTGTTGCTGCAAAAATGAAATTTGAAGAACTCAGCCAGGCCATAGTAAGGAATACCATGACAACTCAATTGTGGCAAACATTGGATTTAGAAAGCTGCTCAATCACTTGTCTCTTAACTATGATATAACATACCCCAACCTTTTCAGTCAATCAGTTTTCCAAAAACTTCAAAAGATGCTAAAACAGGAAATTACAAGTGTAGCAATGACAACAGACATTGGCATTGGACAACTAGTACTGCTGGAACACCATGACCACTAGTTAATTAACGCCTGATTTTGAAAGGCACATAGCCATCTTAAATGTGGTTAGATTTCCAGAATCACATGCAACTGATCACAAACATTGTTGCTAGATTTCTCAAAACTGAATTACCATCACTATCTTGTTTTATCCATACTTTACAAATATGCATTAATAATTCCATATTTAGACAACAAGCAAGCTAAGTGACCTTCAGGACTGAAGATCCCCAAAACACAGGCTTCTATAGGATGTATAAATCTGTTGGAACAGTTTGTATTACATGCTAAAATATAATACTGAACAAAGATACCCAATTATGCCATATGCAGTAGATAATAAATATTCAAAATCTGACTCTGTATCAATGGTGCCTAACTGAAAAAACTTGTTTGCCTTTTAAAGCCCTTTGAACAGATCACAAAAGTTGCAAGTAAAACCTTCTGTTACAATTCCATCATTTAGCTATATAACTCTTCCTAGATATGACTTTCAAAGGAATCTTGACATCTGTGGATCAGCTAAAAAAGCAACTGTGCAAAGGGTGTTCACATAAGTATTTAGTGAGAAATCCTGAATTTCCACATGCTTAGACTTCTGCTTGAAACTAAAGTTCCAAAGTAGATATAAATATGAACAGAATAAGGCATTGTTTAATAGAAGAAATCTTTAAAATGGAAAATGGAGGTTAAGAAAAGCCTCAGGAAGAATGTAACCAGAGACTCTAATACAAGTCTGATGATCCAAGCATTCCACAAATCTCTGCTGCTGAATCAGTAGTGACAGTTTCCAGACTTGGGACAGCTACGGCAAGAAAAAACAAGCTGCCAGTTCTTCTACAAGAAAGCAAACCACTGCTATAGAAAGAGGATGAAGAATATCTTAACTTGCCCTTTTTTCCAAAACAAGAAGCTCCTTTGCTAGAGTAGAAAGGAAATACTATCCACTTCAAAAGGCTAAAAAAAAGAAGACATCCATAAACAGTGAACGTCTTTTTAACACCAGGAGAGAGAGAGAGACACACACACACACACACACACACACACACACACACACACATGGGTGCCAAAAAGAAATTACTTCAATCCAGAAAGTGGTGAAAAACTTGATGTTTCTATATTATAAATTAAAACTTTTGACAGCAGACGTTAATAATCATTTTCAGTTTTTAATCTGTTTCTAGACCAATATTACTTTCAATATGTTTGGCTTGCTTTCACATAGTTATGTATTAATCTAAATTTGAAATAGCCAAGTAGATAAACTTTTTAATTATTTCAATTTCCATTTCAAAATTTTCTTTTTTTGTTTGATAAACTCATCTCATGAATGTGTCAGATTTTAGACCGGTATTTCTTGTCAATATTTCTGCCTTTACCTAGTTATGTGTCAATCATAGGTTAGGGGGAGGGAGTTTGATTTGGGAAGATCAGGGATTGAATGAATGTCTGAGAGATTTGCCATCTTTGATACCTGACCTCCCCACCCTTAAACTTCAAGCCAAATTGATGCTGCTGGAAATGTGTTTATCCGGACAAAATAATTTGTTGATAAAAGTTGGTGTAATACAGAACACAAAACAATATTCCAGTTCTTTCTGGTTAAAAAGATAAGTTTTCCATTTGCTGTTATGAACCATAATAATTGGCAGATTAGCCCAGCCCTGGACAAGATCACCAAATTGCTTCATTAAATAAAAGTTATGCAAACCAACCAGTTTTGGTGTACTGCCATTTTAATGGCTACTAACAGGTATAGCCAATTTAAATTCAGACATTAGAACAGATGTTGCAATATCTAGCAGGGTTTTCTTTAACTGCACTCTACTTTGACCATGGATGAAACAAAAGTAGAGTTATGAACTGCATATTACTCATGGCAACCAAACAAAGAAAAGTGTATTGTATTCCCTGGTCTCTTCAGTTAAACAAACCAGACAGAAAGATCCGCAAGGCAAGTTTTTGGTTTTTTTTTGTGGGTTGGTGTATAGTAAGAAGTTCTAGCCCAACAATTCCCATGCCAGTAAAATATAATACTAACACACTGCATGACAACTGGCAACCTGTGATTAATCAAGTCAACGCTTTACTAACCGCATGGTTCTCGCTGAATCTTTCCTTCTTTACTAAAACTGAATTAGTAAATACATACCTTGCCCCCAAAATCTATTATAAATCTAAAATCATATGGATGCCAGGCTGGGTGCGCAATGCCAGTTTCTGTGGCTAGGGGGCAATAACAAACCCTTGGCAAATAAACAAATAATTAGACTCCCTCGGAGCCAAGGCGGATTAAATCTAATAAACCTAGAGAGCAAAATAGGTGCTCAACAAATACTAAATATAATAGATATCATAAGAAACGTAAACGATAGGCCAAGATGGCAAAAACTCTTCATTTCCCGTTTAGCGAAAGCATTCGATACCCTCGACGGGGTCGATATTCTCACTAACAAACTAAAACTATACAGAGCACAGAAAAACTTACTAACCGACTACCACATAACCGCACTCCAGCAATGGATCACTAGTAATATCTCTATAGGAACAGATAACATTGTAAGCCTAGGAGATACTAAAATAGAACTAGACAAATTATCCCAGCAAGACATCTACCTCTTCCTGTCGTCACGACCCATTGAGGAACCGAATTATAGGAAGAGGTGGGAAGGTACCTTCAATTCAGGATCACTTCCATGGGACAGGATTTGGACTAGCTCCATTAATCGTCTCGTGGACAGATATACATCTGACATACACTGGAAATTAATAAGGAATGTTCTCCCCACGAGGGAAAACAAACACAGATGGAAATTAATTAATTCTCCCAAATGCCTCGCCTGTCACGAGGAGGATGAAACGGCAATCCATTGCTTGTTCCCGTGTCCGCTGAACATAGAATTATGGTGCCTAGTACAAGACTTGATTTTTAAAATTAAAAGTCCCCAGAACAAACTTACGTTGTTCTGGCGCATCTTTGGCTTTAACAATAGAACTAAAAAGGACTGTCTTTGGAACTTCCTGGTGTTTACCGCCCAGCGGATCGCCTGGGGTGGCCGGAAGGCTTTAGAAGGCGGTCAGCCTACCTCAACAAAATTACTATTCCAAAATTATGTAACTAATTGGTTACATCAAAAATATGCGGTCATGAAGTCTAGTATAAATGACAGACTAATTTTCTCTTCCACTTGGCTAATTAATAACGCACTAGGATACATCACAACAAATAAAACTTTACACATACACAGTGACAATTCCCCAACCTCAACTCTTAGCTTAGATCGACCAACCTGAGTCACCCCTTCTCCACCCCTGTGTCTAATTTAAATGTCTTTTTATTGCTTTTGAATTAATGTAGGTTACTGGAAAAGAAGATTTCCTCTTCTCTCTTCTTCTTTCTTGTTCTACTTCTTCTTTGTTCTCTCTTTATCCTTTCTTCTTTTGCATTATATTTAATCATGTAATAAATCCTTAAAGGATTTACTTTGCTATATATATATATTAATTAACTCTTAAGTGATCTTTGATCGCTTTAAAAACTAAACTTTTAAAACTTACTTATGATAAAAATTATCAAACTAAATTCCCACCCCCCTCCCCTTCTTCAGTGTAAGCCTCTATTTATTATAAAGCAATCCACCCCTATAATGCTCACATGGACTAACCATGAGTCTTTCTTCGTTTAATACAACACATCACTAGTCCAAATAAAGAAGAAGATTAAAGACCAAACTACTGTGATGTGGAATGGGGCAACGGATGCTGTGATGATTAAAACACCACAGCAGACGTGCTACTTCCCGGTTTAACCATCCACCAGGGAACCTCCGGTCCCCCTATGTTGGAAGAAGAGAGAACACAAGTCATAAAGACTTTTTGTTTCTTTACTTTCAAAGACATCAAGGGAATCTCTGATTCCCCCACGAGGGAGGACTTATTAAAAGATCAAAACGGAGGGAGAACATGTCTCCATCCATCATCCTGCAAAATAAAAAATAGAACTCTCTCCATCCTTCCACTTTGAAAACTTGAAAAATAAACAGCGGCCCAAACTTCCCCTCCCGAACAAGGACATACAGAGAGACAACTCTGTTTTAGAGAGTCCAGCCAGGATAAACCTACCCCTCCTGCGTGCAATACGAAGGAGTTTGGGTAGCCCGCTGCTCTCGCTAGGCTGAGGCACATCCTAAACAAAACACAGGCCGAAATAAGACCTCACTTGTAAACAGCTGTGACGGCCGGTTGTGGAACCGATCCAGCTACACCCACATACATATGCAACTTCACAAACACACCCCTAAACACTGCACAACACCAAAAAAAAAAAAAAAAAAAAAAAGCTAGTGAAACTACTTAGTATTATGTTGATATGCATAGTAGGGTAAGAACAGGATGCCATGATGCCTTATATAGTATGAAGGGATGTTTGTTCAAAAACCTAGTCTTTACTAAATGACCCATAGCCTTAACCAGTTTATAACCTTATACGTGTGTGCAGGGATGGCAGAAGCATGTGGTTGTGTCTTATAAAGAGACCCATACAAAACAATGTTGCAAGAGAGAGAGCCTATATTATGTTAGAATATCCCAAAGTTAATAAATCTTGCTTGAAAGATTTTAAAATGATCAACATTTAAAAAAATGTTTAATACATTATTTTAATCTGAAGAGAGTTTGTAAAATAAGCTGCTGCATGCTTTACAGCAAATACAGCAATATTTCTCTAAAGTGGCTCTAACATCATCCAAAATGGTTTTTCTTGTGATAATATGGTTATTTATTTCTTGCCCCTTTGCATTTTACTAATCATATATTTGTGGCAATCACCACAATCACCATTTGCTAGCAATATATATACACTCATTCCTTTTTTAAAAGGCCACACTTGAAAGTTTTGTTAATAAGATAATTTTTTTTCTTGGCAAAGCTTTTGTATTAGTTAAATATCAACATCTTTTAAAGAGATAGATGTGTTGAGTGCAAAGACATTTCTGAAAGGGAGATAACTCTTAACGGAATAATGTCTGCATGACTGGCTGACTTGCAGATGATAAAACATGCATTATGAAGTGTCTCATGCTTACATTTGAGACTAAAAATAATCAGAAGATATTTTCAGTTTTTGTTAAATCATAGACCCAGCTTAGAAATTGCACATTATTAAAAAAAAAAAATATTATACAAGTTGCCATAATTTGTGCAAAGTCATTTCTCATTACATTAACTTAGTTATGTTAATGCTGAAACAGATGAAAAAGATTATTGCAGCCATTTTGAAATTGGCAGGCAACAACCTGTGTGTGTCCAGTGATAGTAGCAAGATCCCTCCTAAACAGATAGACAAGATTATTTGATGTACAATACCTAGGAGAAGCAGAAGAACAGCAGCAATATGGCATATGCAT
The DNA here is from genome assembly GCA_018389105.1 of Nautilus pompilius. NCBI lineage: Eukaryota > Metazoa > Mollusca > Cephalopoda > Nautilida > Nautilidae > Nautilus > Nautilus pompilius. The sequence continues at coordinate 104,051 of JACATO010000119.1, forward strand.
CAGTCCCAGATCAGCCTATAACTAACCCTGGGTAGATAGAAAAATTCCACATACATTCACCATCACTCTTTCTGGGGAAAATGAGCCTACAGCTACCTTGGTGGCCCACTTACAGCGGTAATGATGGTCAGATATGTACATCAAAGGCGAACACACTTTTTCAGGGGGAGTCTTTAAATTATTACAACAAAGATTCATATATTTTTTACTTTCTAAATATAAGTTATTTGTTACTATCCATTATTCTGTAGATTCACTCAAAATCTCTAAAGAATATTACACATGTTTGCTATATCTATTTTCAAATCAACTTAAAAGTACTACAGACATTTAAATGAAACCCAGCTGAAATAGAATCACTGTAATCATATCCTCTGGGTTTCACCTGAATACCTCTAGTAAAACCTTAAAGTATCATTTTAATATCAAACAAAATCTCTCTTTCAAAAAATATGTATATAATTTTTAAAAAGAAATTGCTTTTAATGAATGATGCACACATTGCAATTATGTGCAAAAGAATTAAATCAAACATCATCATCAGTAGTCTTATAGCTGCAATAAAAATAAACAGCTTCAGACTTTTGTTAAAACTGATCAATAACAAATATGAAGCCTTTTAATGAGAAATACAATTGCTGCACAGGATCAATCTTTATAAAGAGAGTTTTAAAATATCACTAACTTTAGTCTCTCACTATAAACTTTCTTAGTGTAAGGCAGCAGCTGTTGAATTTTTTGAAAAAAATAAATAACATTCACAGTTGCCATGAGAGCCAGGAAATAGATGAGCTGATACAAAGAAATGTAGGTCAGAAGAATAGATCAAAATAGAAAGTCCTGCCATGTGAAAGTTGTATAGGTAAGTAGGTAGGTATGCTATCTACAAAGGTTTCTACCACTGTGATTACGAGTTGAATGAACTTACCTTACAATCCAATAATGCTACCACATTTTTATCATGTAGATCTGACAACTCCTGAAATAGAATATTTTAAAAACTCAATAATAAACTGTCATTTATTGTTTAAAAACAAACTTTAAGCAAAAAAAAATCAAATACTATTACATTTTTTCCACAGTAAAGTTTTGTATTTTTCTATTTTCCTAGAATTATTTATCATTCACCACTAGCTGGGGTACCTGTTGCTGCACAGGAAAAAATGGCTTTCATTAAAAAAAGATTTGTATCAATTTGAAAAACAGAAATTTGTTTAAGCACACAATCATTGAATGAACATTGAAATGATGATAATGATACATTTCTTAACATTCTATAAGCTGTACACTTAAATTTAACTTTTTTCCATCAGAGTCTTTTGATAAATGATGTTTTTAGTTTTTCCTTGGAGTGAAAAGCAAAACAGATTTCCATTTTGGCCAACTCTTGAGCATCCCACATACAGTTGTCTATGGGAAAACCATGGACTATCCAAATTGAGGCCAACAACTTTCAATAATTGGCTCCATATTTTACTGATGGTCACAATAAAGCTGAGTTTTATAGGGGGCTGGATTCTCTCGAATTCAAAGGGAATGGGGCCAGGATCTGGTACCCTTGGATATTGAGGTACCTCCATTATAAGGCTGCTAGGTCACCTATTTTGAACGAATGCTGTAAAAAGTAGCCTTTGGTGCCCTCGAAATGGCCTTCAAGGCCAATGTGTGGTAGTTTAAAACCCAGTCCACATTCTGAAGTATCTACACCCAAAATTTGGGGCCTCTAGGGCTAGTCCAACCATGAAAGAGTAACAATCACTTGAAAATATATATTAAATTATATTTGTTGCTACAGATCCTCTTTACCTTGTAAGCAACATCATACTGTATAGTCTAATTATAGCTATATATGCTATCAGAGTGTGATTTATACATTTTCCTGTTATATACACATTACCATACATAATTTTGAAAAAAATAAAGTTAGAAAACTGCTGGCCTTTCTTTCGCATTTATAGCACTGAGTCCTCTGGATAGAACAGCAAGATTGATAACTTGGTCAGACAACTCTGGTAGCGGCATAGCATCCCAGTAAAGTACAGAATGTATTGACAACAATATATTTCCAGACAGGTGGATAGTGTAGTGTATGTACCATATGTCCAAGGAAAGTATTTTCATCAAGATATTGTTTACTTCCTGTCATATATAAAAGGATGTACAAGCTCAGTCTCAATGTGCATATAAGAAGTTGGTAAAATCTGGAATATTTTTTCTAGTTTATAACTTTGCCTCCTACTCTTTTCAAGCTCATCTAGTGTGTTCAGCAGCACTCTTCTGTGAAGTGCACTCTTTTAGTACTTTAACATACAGCTAAATAAAAATGCATACTACAGCCTCTTCAAAACTAAATAGAAATCTGTTAGAATTTCTCAAAACAAATTAAACTTTGAACCAAGTACTTCAAATATTTAAAAATTATCTGTTCTCACATTGATTGAGTTACCAGCTAAAATAAGTACATGATAGTTAAATAGTACAAACTTACTTGTTTTCATATCCTACATAATGGAAATTGATCTAGCTTTTCCCAATCTATCTATGCACAAAATTCCACTTTCAAGTAAAACTAATTACACTGGAAACAATGATTTTGCCACCAGAACACCATCATGCTTACTTTGTAGTATTTCACAAGCTGATTTCAAATCTGAAAACCGTTTTGCTCTAGGATGTCAGGTTTTTTTTGTTATGGCTGATATTTAAAAAAATTACTTGAAAGCAGTCGAATACTGCAGGGGTCAAATATTTGGTATCAATTATTTTCATACATTCTCACTTGTCTGATGATGCAGTCATGTCTGGTCTATTTTTAGCACTTGTGCAATAATGAGCACACTTCAGTTTAGTGTTTCCTACTTAAATTTTCAATAAGTGAGGGCAATGTTTTAAGTCAATATCGTGTACTGTTTGGAACTGAGTTATTATGGATTCAATTTTTTTTGATGGATTAGTTTTTGTAAATAAAAGTATGGAGTGCATTTATTACTGATACATTGAATAGACCAGGATGTGTTAATCACCCTGACAACTTTTGTTATATTTGTGGAAAATTCACTCCCCGTGACCAGCGCAAGAACCTTGCCAACAAAGTAAAAACTGCATACAAGTATTACTTTGGATGTAAGGTTGGAGACCAGGATAAGACATGGGCACCGCATGTGTGCTGTACTGCTTGTTATTCAGGACTTATAAAGTGGTTGAATGGCAAAAGGAACGCGATGCCTTTTGCTGTGCCTTATTTTTGTATGACAAACATCGCTGGTTTTTCAAGAAAATGGAAGTCGAAAATTGTATATCTCGTTTGTTCTTCTGCCTTGAAACAAGTCCCCATGACATAGAAAATCCTGTTCCACTTCCTCCAGCAGCTCCTGCCCTAGAAAGTGATGAAAGTTCAGATGTGGAGTGTGATGATACTGCTATGGATGAGCCATATGAGCCTGCATTGGATGAAGAAAAGCCACACTTGCTAAATCAAGAAGAGCTCAATGATTTGGTGAGAGATTTATCACTGTCAAAGGAGAAGGCTGAAGTGTTAGGCTCTAGACTGAAGGAATGGAAGCTTTTACAAAAAAAGTACAAACATTTCCCATTTCTGTGATCATCACACAAACCTGGCTGCTTTTTTTCGAATAGAAAATGATGTTTGTTTTTGTATTGATGTAAACAGTCTCATGAGTGAACTTGGATATAAACATGACACTGATGAATGGAGGTTATTCATAGACTCTAGCAAACTAAGCCTTAAAGCTGTGCTGTTACATCATGGTAACCAAAAACTTTCTTTCAGTTCCAATAGCTCATGCAGTTGTCTTGAAAGAGACATACGAATTAATGGAACTCCTTTTGAAAGTGACGAGTTATTCAGATCATAAATAGAAAATTTGTGGTGATCTCAAAGTTATTTCTCTCCTCCTCGGTTTGCAACTAGGGTACACAAAACATATGTTTCTTGTGTCTTTGGAACAGCTGTGATGATGCCAACCATTACACTCAAAAAGACTTGCCTAAGCAACAGGAGCCTATAGTTGGTAGGTACAATGTACAACATATAACATTGGTAGACCCTCAGAATGTCTATCTTCCGCCACTTCATATCAAACTCGGCCTTGTCAAAGCCATGGATAAAGATGGTGATGGCTTCAAGCACCTAAGAGAGAAGTTTGGTGCTAACAAAAGTGAAGCTAAACTCAAAGAAGGAATTTTTGTGAGGCCCGAAATTCGAGAACTCATGTGTGATGACAGATTCAAAAATAAGCTGAACCCACTGGAGTCTGCAGCATGGGAAGCATTTATTATAGTTGTACAGAACTTTCTTGGCAAATATAGAGCTAAGCACTATGCTGAGTATGTGGAAAACATGCTAACGGTGTATCAGCATCTTGATTTTTTTCCAACCAATCTAGGGGATGTCAGTGATGAGCATGGTCAAAGGTTCCAACAAGACATAAAGGTGATGGAAAGTAGATATCAGGGAAAATTCAATCCCAACATGATGGTTGATTACTGTTGGTTTCTCCAAAGGGAGACTGATACCTCACATAAGCACAAGAACAAGTGTCTGAAACAGTTTTGAACATTTGGAATGTACCTATGTAAGTCAAATGCATTCCATATCTTCCATACAGCTTTTATCAGTCTTTCTTTTCTTATGCATCTGTTGTCTGATCATGGAAAATATGTTTCACATAAAACATTTGAATACCAAATATTGTTGTTCAAGCTTTATATAATTCATATAACATAAGTCATAACATAGCATTAGTGGTGAAATTCCTCCTTATGCATATCTCAAGAACCTGACATCCTAGCCAAATTCTGACTTCAGATTTGAAATCAGCACCCAAAATCTAGCTAAGATCACCCACATTTTGCTTGAGGCAGACAAAATGTTTCATTTTGTTGTCCAGTGATATCAATGGTGGCCATTGGTTTGTCAATGAACACACACATCTTCAGTCTGAAAACCTTGTATAAACCATGATGGCTTCCTACCATCTTAAGCACAGGCATATCTAAAAAAACAGTACTATCAATGGTATACCAACACAATTTTTGCCTTGAATCTGTTATAATTTTAGAAAGGAACTATTAATAAGGTTGTTTGAAAAACAGGGTTTCTTTTATTTAAATAGATTTTCACTCATTCACGCAGGAGACAGAGAAACAACATTGCAGTGTGAGAAAGTTTTCTTAATTCTTAATAGATGGAAGCAGTTTCCATATTCTTAAAGTTAATTAAAAAGTTATTTGTGAGTGTGTATGCGTGAAATCCTGATTGGATTTTATTAGAAAGAATTGTACTGACTTTTTAGTACTGCAGAGCTCAATTCTAATATCATTAAGATATAAAAAAATGTAATTTCACAACAAAAAAGCTTTTGAAACATTCAGTTAATTCCCACTTCTTGGCACTAATAAGAGAATTCAGGTGCTTCAGTTGTGTTACTTTTATTTAGCTGTGTGATTTTAAAACAAAAAAAATACACATTTTTTCAAACAGAACACAAATCTCTCCTTTTTTTTTTTAAACATAGGTTTCTAATGATTTTTTTTTCAATTACGCCTAACAGAATTCTAGAAAATTAGAAATCCTTACAGGTGATGTACCATCTATTCTGCCACAGGTAAGGGATAAAAGGCAACTAGCAACTGCTAGTGTAATGACACAAAGCACACCTTTCTCCTAGAAAAAGTCAAGCAGCATATTGAATAATTAACCATTCTTAAATTAGAAAGGTTCAATAAATCTGGTTTAAATTTACAAATTTAACATCATGATTTTTATTAAATGCGGTAAAAGATTTGGGTATGCTTTTTTTATTCAATCAATCATATGCAAATATGTTTATTTATTCATAAAGCAAATAAATAATATGTCTATTGTTTTCTTTTACTTACATTGGACATGAACACCTTGACTTCTGTATAAATATAAATAATTTTACTTCCTTTTTTTTCAACCAAAACCATTAAGTGGAACAAAATATATTATGTCAAAACAAGAATGGGATGCAAAACATCTTTTGTTTGTATTTTTAAGTACAATCAGTGGAGATGTCAATTTTTAAAACTTTCCTGTACATGAAATGGCCACTGTTAATAAAAGGCATATATCCAATTTTTTAAAAAAATAAATGGCTTAAAACTATGCGAGTTAACCTCAAAGTTAGAAAATAGCATGAATAAACAGGCAAAACTTACTACAAAACCTATCTACATATTACACCCCTCTAGCCCTCCTTGGCTCAAGTTCTGTTGGTAACAGATCTGCATTGTACAGTGTTGACATAATTTAAGGCACTGAGACTAAAAAGGTGCATATTGGTGGTGGCTTCAAGAAGAGCATGGGAGAATGCCATAGAAAGACAGCACTAAAGAGTAAGCCAACTGCACAATCACCTACTATGTTTTGCTACTAGAGTATCCAAAAGTCTATAACTGCAAGACTTTTGTATCTGAATTTTCTTCATGCAGTATGGTCTGCAAAGTGATAATTATAACTCAGAATGCTATTTTCACTGTTCACTGTCTGTGTGTGACCACATCTGATGGCACTAGAAAGGAGATTATTTTACCAAGACAGTGTGTGACAAACTTCAATGAAGGAGCAGCAGCAGCATTGGGGCAATAACATGATACATGTGCTAAACAAAGCACTATTGATTGTAAGTACATGACAGCTTCAATGAAAAATAAACAATAGCAAAGCAGAAGCAACTCCTTTACAAAAGTCTGCAAGATGCTTAGTGTATTGAGCATTTTATGGTAATAAAAGCAAGTAACAATAACCACTTGGATGTAACCAAGAAGGTGGTAGCAAACAAAATAAATGGATGATTACTGATTTTTTTTTTTCTGGCAAAACTAAAGCACTTTGACAATTTTAGCATGTTACTTTAGTTTATGCAATATCATTAAATAAGTTTTTCTGTGAATTTTCAAACTGGTCTGCTCCTGTTTGCGGAGAAAAGCAGGTTGCACAAGAAGGAACAGCGGGGTGCCCTCACACTGAAAGACCCAAATGTGATAAAGGTCTGAGAGAGGACTGTGTACTTACCTTTAATATTTTGATTTCTTTACTGAGAAGACTCTGAGATTTCCCAAGGTTTTTCTTTGTAATGCTTTTAATGGCTACTGTTACATCTGGTCTCTGCCATTAAAAAAACAAAACAAAACATAAGTTATAAAGAAAAATTTGCACTTAACACCACATAATGGAAGAACAAATTTGGTCCTTATCAGTAATATGGGCAAAGATTTGTTGTTTTTTTTAATGCAGGTAACTGGTAATTATAAGAACAGTAAATCAGACGAAATTACTTACAATAAACAGATGATAAGTTTCTTTTTCTAATTGTATTGCTCTTCTTAATGACAAATATATTTTTGTAATATTTTAAACACTACAGGTGAGTGAGAATTAGCCCACTCAAAAAATGGTCCCACTTCGTCCCAAAAAGGTCCCATCTTTAGCTGAAAACCTTGGAGTTAAGGCTTAGCTTGTGATTCAATACTTCCCACGTTTCAAAGCTACACCCATTAAATGTAACGATCAGTCACCCTGGGCCCCAGTGTTTTACACGCAGGGCAGGTCGACTGTCAACAAACACCTGCCGACCAAGTGCTTTGTGGGCTGCCGTTTTCGCTAGAAAGCCTCATCTACTTTCCAGAAGAGAGACAGGTTACGAGAACCAGCCAGACCCCCGACACGCCTTTCCTGTAGACGTGGGGTGGGGGTGGGGAAGTCCGCAGACTGGGGCTGGCTGGCGTTTGTCACCGCCCATCACCCACCACCAGGTTCTCGGTAGTTAACCAACCTCTGGCGGTGAGGGTCGGTCGGGGCTGGTTTTCAGCAGGGGTAGGCGGGCGGCCGTTTTCTTCGTTCCTTCATTCATTCCTTCGTCTATCATTTTTCTCTCTCTCTGTTTTTTTTCCCTTTTTTAAAAGCTTCTGTTACGTCCAACACCGGTTTGTTCTGCGACCGACGAGAACTGGTTAACCCACTATTCGGACTTAGTGGGGGGGGTTCTGTCTGTGTGTGTGTGTGGGGGGGGGGATGTAATGTTTGATAATTTTGGTCCCCCCCCCTCTCTCTCCCGCTTTGTCCCGAGAGCTCGACGTGTCTGCTACATGCTTCATCATCGAGCCGGCCGAACCCCTTCTGTTATTCATCAAAACAGGTGATCGCTGGCACGGGCCGCCGGGCTGTTCATTCATTAACCATACACATCCGCGACATTTCCCCATTCCCATTTGGACCTATACACAGGCCACACAATACTATTATCCGAGAATGTTAATCCCATTAACGCTGGGGGTGGGGGAGTGTTACGCAAATGTCTGAGTGAGGAAGATGCCAGCAGCAGCAGCAGCAGCCGCATCATCATCATCACCATCACCCGATAATAGAGGACAACAGAAATTACCTTCTTGTTCCGTCCTTTGAACACGACTGCGAAGGCTCCGTGTCCGATCAGGTCTTTCTTGTTGTACTCAAATTCCCCCACTGATTCCATCATAGCTGCTTTGTTTAGCGAGGAGAGCAGACGGCAGGAGCTATGGTCGGGGCCAGGAGGAACTACTGGTGGACGAAGGAACCATTTCCTCCAGTCGCTCCATCACGCGGAGCCACCGGCCCCATTATTGCGATCGCTGCCTCGCCAGCAGGAAGCAGAAGCTGGCCGTCCCTCGAATCATTCCAGCCGCTGGCTATGTAACAAATGCCTGGTTAGTGTTATCAGTATTCTAAAACGCAGTTAACTAACAACAACAACAACACCACCTTCGTTCAGGTCAGAGCGGTGCATCATCATCGTTCGGTAATGTTTTGGTTAGGGACGCACAACGCCCCTTCTCACTACGCGACAAGGAGTTCGATATCACTGCACGAGACGAAATGCTAACTCGAGCAGTATTTGCTAATAAATTATAGGTCGCGTTTTGCACTTTTACGATGAACATACAGCATTAAAACGCTGGAGATTTACCATAAATCTGTTAGGCTGGCGTAGGAATGTTTAGGCGCACGCACACTATATATATGTATATTGTGTGTGTGTGTGTAATAAAAAAAATAGTGCTGTCAAATCTCGTTCAATCTCGTGTTGATCACGTCCATGTCCAGCAAAAGAAGAACGAGCTGTACCACGTGCATGCTACGGCGGTATGAACGTCTATCGGCTAGAAAGGTTAATATGTCTGTTGTAGTTTCGAAAGGTACGTAGTCCGTCTTTTTGTAAGAGGGATAAGCCCGCTAACGAGCCCGCCTCCTGTAGTTATTCCGGCCAGGGTGTCCATGTTTGACACAACACGCAAAACCGAGAGATGTTGGGGGGGGGACCCAGAGAAGAGCCCCCTCTTCCTGGCATGGCGGGCGGGCTGACTGGCTGGCTCCCCCCTCTCCTCCTCCCTGTCCGGCCGTCTCTCCCCCCTCTCCTCCTCCTCCCTGTCCGGCCGGCTCGCTCTCCTCTGCTGCTGCCATGTTGCTAGCCGGACGATTCGTCTCTCTCTACTTCACAGACACAAAGCGGGGGCCGCGTACCACCCGAGAGAGAGAAGCCCTCACCATACCAATAACCCTGATTCTCAGCTGCGCTGCCAGCCGTCCGTCCGTCCGTCCGTTCGTTCACCCGCTGAATTAAAAGCCGATTACCAAGTTTCGATTTCTCTTTCCACGTTCTGGCATCGGACTCCGCGGGGTGACCGGTCTATCTCCCTCTCCCTCGGTTTGAAAAGTTAGTTCTCTTACTCCATCTCGGACGGTCAGTCGCACCGAGTTTACTGCTACAGACCCTGACTCGTCCCTCCCTGGGGTGGGGCGCTTAGAACTGCCTTAAATTGTTTCCTTTCCGTTCTAAATTTAATTGTAATCTGCACTCGGACAACGTTTTTCCTATAATGAATGCATTAGGATTCATTATCATATTACTTTGGGGGGGGTTAACAACAACTTAATAGCAGCCTGCAGTGTCTAATTTTAAAATAAGACCAGAGTGAGAATATACATACATATATAAAGGAAGTTTTGAACATAGGTATCAGGTTCATAATTATGTGGATATTGATTTCTTGAATGCAGAAATTCAAAAGTGAACAAAAGAAATGTATAAAACTTTAGTTTTGCCAAGCATCATGAACTACTTAAGCTCTAGTTGGAGCTGTTCCACATATTGTCAGTATATTGGTTTTCATGCATTCAAAATTTCCTGTAACAGATTAGATGGTGATATACAAGTTGTATCATGTGATTTGTTCCAGACATTAAGTTGTTTTCTTTAACCAGTATATATTGACAATTTGTGTAGTCCATTTCTGGAAAAATGACACTATACATAATTACAGCGAATGAGTGTTGTTAGTGCTTAGAGTTAAAATTTACTGATTGATGGAGGAAGTTAGAATTCTGCTGGCAACAAAGATGCATTCACTCAGAGGGTAAACTTTAAAAACTGAGGGAGAGAATGGCATGTCCCTAGCACTGAGCAGCCATTCTGTGATGATTGCAGTTTAGCTATGCGCACCAAGAATGAGACAAATGTAATACTTGTAATAAGATGTAGTAACGTAACAGTATTGCCCCTTTTGTTTATTTAGGTTGTTTAGTGTGGGTAATTAATCTAAACTAACGGAGCCACTGTGGCCATGACATTTTTACAAGAGTTCTTGATTGGTTAGGCCAACAGATAATTATACTGTTAGAAATACTACCCAACTGTGACTTTGATATTTAAAAAAAAATTAATAAAATACTTGGAATTTCTACAGACTACTTAATCAAATTTGTATCCAAAATCAAAATATTTTTTATGATAAACTGCACCTGTTTGATTGTATTTTATCATATTATTTTTTTGCTTTTCAAGGTAGTGTTATCAATTTGCTTAAGATGACAGAAACTAATAATTACAATATTTTAAAAATTAATATCATGAATAACTACAATGAAAGCCAGATGACGATTTGAGACAGATGAGTGATATGCCATGCTTGTGTGCATTAGCTTGCAAATGACTGTTTTTATTTTACAACACTTCTATGATTAATCCAATATAAAAATCTTTTTCACTTAATTCCATAATTTATGCTACTTGACAAAAACATTAAGTTTTGTAGATATTCAAGTTTTGAGTAAATAATGTGAGTTACTTAATAGAAATGTACTATTTTTCTAACTCTGCAGAACTGATTGTATGGATGCTTTTAAGCTCTTCTGCCATGTAGCTGTTAAATGTCACTGTTCATGAAGATCACATCAGCATCTACAAATGTCCTTTTGAGTGATAGATTTGTTCAAATGTAAAACAACCTGTTTAGAAAGGAATATGATATCTGATGTGATTTATGTCCAATGACTTTGATTTTTTTAGATAACACTCAACAAAAGATTCTCTTGGTTTTTGTTTGTTTGTTTTTTAAGTAAAAATGTTTATTTTAGGAATATAAATATTATTACTTACTGAATAACCCTGTTGGGTTTTTTTTTTTTTTATCTCTACCATCTTGTGAACATTCTAAAATCCTAAAACATTTTTAAAATTTCCAGACTACTATTATTTTTAAAATTAAATTATGAAAGTTTTATGATAGCTGTAGGATTTGCTTGCAAGTTGGCAGTTGTAGTTGCACATCTTCAGGGTTGGCAAGTATGTAGTAGTAGTAGTAGTGGTAGTGTGTAATTGTACACAGTTGATGAGCTGATTCTTGACTTTTCCCCAGAAAGCATAAAATTTCATTTATCCATGTTTTAAGTTGAAACAACTACTAGGGAAGTGTGCTATGCAGCTATTTTATTACTTTTTGTTGTTGTTGCTTTAAAATATGATATTGGTAATTATTACTCACCTGTATTTTCTTTGTAGTCAATGATGTTTAATGTAAGCAAGAAAAAAAATGCTATCACTGGAATGCTACCTTTGTGTTTTGGTGACATTACTAGCTACAGTTTTTTTTCAGTGACAGTCTCCCAAGCCTAAAATTCCATTTTGTCCACTTGGTAGGAATATTTTTTTTTTAAAAAAAAAAAAGCTTGCATAACTTAGATTTGTTTTTTTTTTTTATTCCAGAAATTTTGATGAGAAGATTTTCAAAATGGCAAATTTCCGGTTAGCTATAGCTGCATTTACAGTTCCGACATTAACTGTAATCATTGGTATTTTGTGGTTCTTGGAATGGAAGAAAAAGAAAAAAGACAACATTGTTGATGATGGGAAGCTGTACGAATCAGAATCTCATGCTGTTGAAGATCTAAATAAAAATGCTTTTGATCAGAATGAAATCAAAGATACAAGTTTATCAGTGGAAGCCAGTGAATTGTCTGATGAGATTTACTCTGCTTCAGCAGCATTTAATGATTTGACTGAGAATCAGCATTTCCAGGAAGTAAGTATGCCTGAACAGCAGGTCATGAGTCAGACCGTCCAAGATGACAATGAGGCAGAGTTGCAAATGGCTCTCTGTGACTCGCCACTTTTACCAGATTCAAAACCTACAGTGGCAGAAACCTGCCAGGAACAATTAAATGGTGATGCAGATTTTTCCAAAAATTTATCTATTGCTTCATCTTTAGAGGCCGAAAAAGTGCGCAGTGATAATGACTGTGGATTATCTCCAAACAAAGTACCTGAAATGGAAATTTCAGAAATTCAAGATAGCTGTGAAGATTTTATTAGTGCATCCTTGACCAGTGTAAACAATTTTCATACACTTTCTGCTGAAATGGTTGAATCTGTAATACAGCCCAGTGAAAAAGCTTCATATCCAGAAATACAAGATGAAAGTGGTACGGCTGTAAATAATGTGAAGGATTCTTTTAGCAATGTTTTTGAAAGTTCAGGACTTGAGAATTTTGGTGAACTAAGTTCATCCTTGAATGAAACCCAGAGCTGCATGGATTCACCACCAATATCTGCAATAAATGATGAATCTCCTTTTTCCCTTCAGTCTTACTCTAATTCTACTCCAATATATGCAGATACAAAATCAGCAAATTCATTGTTAAAAACTGAAGAGAAAACTATGGACAATAGTGTTCGTGGAGACTTGTCGTTAGAAGATGATGGTTCTGATTGTGTACCTACTCATGAAAAAAATACTCAGGCTGAAGATAATATTGACAACTTGCCAGAAGTGAAATCTTTGTGCACTGAGACTGAAAATGGCACTTCATGTAATTTTGAACTGAAAACAAATAGCACTGAGAAAAATACCTGTGAAGATTTGAGTGGACAGACCTTGTTTGGAGATAATGCAGTGTCACTAATATCCAAGCCATGTGGAAATCGAAGCTCTCTGTTTAGTTCAGAGTCATCAAACTGTGATGACAATAGTGAAGTAAGTATGTTTCTGCTGCTCTGGTGGTTGCAAAATGTAGACATTTGCCATTTCCACATGTAAAGATTTTTCTGTTTTTTAAAGAACTAGCAGCATGTTAAAGACAAATTGAGGCTTTTAGACAGAATAGATGGAACTTGTCTTGCAAGATTATAAATAACAAAAAGAAAATCATCTGCAGTCAATCACTTTCTTTTTACTTGTGAAAAAGGATGATTAATGAAACAACCTGACTAAAGTAGTGGCTTTTTGAAATTACCAAGTAGTCTTCAGTTGACAGGCACTAAATATAATAATCAGAAGCAACTGTGACAATCTCTGAATCTGACAAAGTTAAGAAAACTTAGAAACACAGTCCTTTCCTACCTGCAGATATCCTTTGGCTTACCAACTCTAGCTTTCTCTTTTGTATTAGAATGAATGACAGATAGCATGGCCTGGTGGAGTCTCGGGGTAGCGTTTAGCAGCTGTTAATGGCCCATTGGTGGTTCATACTGTCTTAGTATGACGTTAACTTTTGGCTTAAAGGTAGAATCAGATAAATGAGCAATCAGTGCCTTAAAGAAATAGGGAGTGTAATATAATACATAGTTTGCAACAAACCTTTACTACTATTCATTTACCGTTGCAGCAAAGCTTATGCTATCCATTGTCTACCGTATTAACTAATGTAATACATATATATATATACAGGTGCATCTCAAAAGAGTTCATTTTTTCCATAATTTAATTCAAACTGTGAAACATTTCAAGCCTTTTTTTTGTTTTAATTTTGATGATTACAACTTACAGGTCATCAAAATCAAAAATCCACTATCTCAAAATATTAGAATATTCCGTAAGATCAGTAAAAAAAAAAAAAAAAAAAAAAAAAAGAACTTATAATATATAAAATGTCAAACTTCTGAAAAGTATGTTCATTTATGCACTCAATACTTGGTCGGGGCTCCTTTTGCATGAATCACCTCATCAATGCAGCTTGGCATGGAGGCAATCAGCCTGTGGCACTGCTGAAGTGTTATGGAAACCCAGGTTGCTTCGATAGCTGCCTTCAGCTCATCTGTATTGTTTGGTCTGGTGTCTCTCATCTTCCTCTTGACAATACCCCATAGATTCTGTATGGAATTCAGGTCAGGAAAATTTGTTGGCCAATCAAGCACAGTAATACCATGGTCAGCAAACCAGTTACTAGTAGTTTTGGCACTGGGCAGGTGCAAAGTCCTGCTGGAAAAGGAAATCCGCATCTCCATAAAGTTTGTCAGCAGACAGAAGCATGAAGTGCTCTAAAATCTCCTGGTAGACGGCTATGTTGACTTTGGACTTGATAAAACACAGTGGACCAACATCAGCAGATGCCATGGCACCTCAAATCATCACTGACTGTGGAAACTTCATACTGGACTTCAAGCAACTTGGATTCTGTGCCTCTCCACTCTTCCTCCAGACTGTGGGACCTTGATTTCTAAATGAAATACAAAATTTACTTTCATCTGAAAAGAGCCACTGAGCAACAGTCCAGTTCCTTTTCTCCTTAGCCCAGGTAAGACACTTCTGACGTTGTCTCTGGTTCAGGAGTGGCTTGACACTAGGAATGCGACACTTGTAGCCTATTTCCTGGACACGTCTGTGCTTGGTGGCTCTTGATGCACTGACTCCAGCCTCAGTCCACTCCTTGTGAACCTCCCCAAGTTCTTGAATCGGCTTTGCTTGACAATCCTCTCAAGGCTGCGGTCATCCCTCTTGCTTGTGCACCTTTTCCCTTCCAGTCAACTTTCCATGAATATGCTTTGATACAGCACTCTGCAAACAGCCAGCCCTTTCAGCAATGACCTTCTATGGCTTACCCTCCTTGTGGAGGGTGTCAATGAGTGTCTTCTGGACAACTGTCAAGTCAGCAGTCTTCCCCACGATTGTGGTTGTATGTACTGAACCAAACCGAGTGGTATTTATACTGCATAAATAGTGATTTACTCGAAATGAAATACAGTCGACCCCTGCGTAAACACGGTTATTCACGGAATTTTCCTTAGAACCTAACTAATAATTGTTCATGGAAACCCCTGCATATTCACGGAATTGCAAATATCTTCTGCAATTTTTTTGTGGCTTTGTTCGTGGCAATATATATTTTTTCACGCTTTTTAGCGCTAAATTATTAATAACAATATAATTTACTAATTTTGTAATATAAATACTAACGTATATACAGCAAAATATCAATATAAAATAAACTCTATTGGCTGGAGGTTTGAAAGTAGCCAATCCGAGAGCGTTATTCATTTCTCCTTGCTGCTGATTGGCTGCTGCCCAGCAGTGCCGCATCCTCCCAGTTTACCGCGTGTAGCTATCTCGAGTGTTTCTCTGAGTGTTGTATTTTTTATTAAATTATTATTATATATTTATATATTTTTTATTATATGTTACGTTATATTTTGATATTTATAGGCATTTTTATGGACCACGTCCAATATTCGCAGTTTTTCACTCTTCTTGAGCGCTCAAGGGACGTAACCCCCGCAAATACCGGGGGACAACTGTATTCTAATATTTTGAGACATGCTTTTTATTTTTTATAGCTGTAGGCCGTAATTATCAAAATTAAAATTAAAAAATGCTTGAAACATTTTAGTTTACATGTAATGAGTCTAGAATATATACAATTTTCACTTTCTGAAATAACTGACAAAAAATATTGAGCTATTCCACGATATTCTAATTTTTTGAGATGCACCTGTATGTGTATATATATTTTTTTTCTATCAATTTCAAAATCCTAAACAGTTAAAACAGGAAGTTTCTTTACTGAATAGCTGTGTGGTTTTAATTTTAGTATAGAAACAGTATGTTGGAATAGGTGAAACTAGCAGCAACACATGTTTATCTAGTAAAACGTTTAGTTATGGCATCTCAAATATTGAGGTGTGATTATGAAAAGTTAGCATTACAATTTTATGCTATGCAGGGATGAAATGAATTGATATGGATTACAAATTGCAATGCTTTACCACACACTTTCTCTCACTTTCCTGCTTTATTAGCATGTTTTGGCTTCTGCTCATTTGCATACAGCATTGCACCCATATCTCATACAGTTCATCAGATGTCTGACAGTCTTTTGGCAGTATAGTGTGTTCCACTCTTGTCAAGACTCAGGACAATTCTGGAAAGGTCTCTGGCATGTGTAGTTGTTGTCCAACACACCTAAAGAGCTTATCCTTGTCATGTTCTGAGTTTAGGTTAGGGGAAGAGCAGGCAATGGAAGATGTTCCTCTCAAAGGTGATTTATAGCTATTCTTGCATAGACTGATGCATTCTCATCCATGAAGGTAAACTGATTGCCATGACTATAAATGGTATAACAGGTTTAATGACTTCCTCGGATAGTGCTAATGTAACAGTTAATTGGATAACATGTGGTCATGTGACATAGCAGTCCAGTCTAGAACATTGATTGCCACCCGACAAAACACCTCAAATATGTTATGGTCAGCATAGCATTGGTTTAGTTCCCACCAAACAAAGCAACGGTTGGATTTACATTAACCAGAAAAGTGAACCACCTCAAATGTGCCAAAGTCCAGTGCAAATGAGTCCTAGCCCTTTTTGGTCTTTTCTTCCAGTGGAGGAGTGAAATACTGAATTAGTTTACATGTGGCTTAGCTCTTGTATCAAATCTTGTACAGTCTGGTTGGGGGTTCTGGATGAATGTACTGAGAGTTGATATAATGGTCACTATTATTGCAGTGGCCCCTGCCAGAGGAACAGAACCAGAGTACCACAATCTGCTGATAACAAGTTCAACTACCACATCTGACTGTCTACTTCTGCTCTGTAGACTAGCTACCATTGCTCAATGATGTTATTGTCAAAGTGCATTACTTCCGATGTTTGGTATCTTCATTATGTGAACATTTATGACTGGTGTGACTTCTGCAGGTGCATCCCACACAAAGATAGCATGTTAGTACACACACTGTTTAAAGCAATATAATTTTCACGTGACTCAAGCCTTGTATCGGTAGCTTGACAGGTCGTGTGACACCTGTGTTGTCCAAGATGACTAAGTAGCTGCACATTCTTGTACAAACATTTCTATACTGTTTTGTTCAGCGCTTGTAAAATTAGTAACAACACAGTGTTGG
Source organism: Nautilus pompilius (assembly GCA_018389105.1). NCBI lineage: Eukaryota > Metazoa > Mollusca > Cephalopoda > Nautilida > Nautilidae > Nautilus > Nautilus pompilius. Next base: position 121,525 of record JACATO010000119.1, read on the forward strand.
GTGTAAGTTCCAGGGTTTCCCTACCACTCTCTCTCTATCATTGTTAAAACTCAAATAGTGTTTTTTTTTTTTATTAAAGATTAAATGGTTACTGTTATACTAAATTTTCTTTGTTTATCAACTTAGCAATGTTCTCTCATCAGGCTTCTGTTGATAGTGGTCAGGGAACGACAGCAAGTGTAAATGGTCAGCAAAGCGCAGATACCACCCTGTACGAGTTCTATTTTCCATCAGAACTGTGCGGCCGCTTGATTGGTCGGCAAGGAAAGAACATCATTTCTATCAAAGAAAAGTCTGGGGCCACGGTATCACTTCAGCCTAGTCCTTATACGCCAAACCATCAGATTTGCACCATAGAAGGTATTAAAACTATCTTTGTTTTAAAAAAATTTTTAAAAATAATGAATTTTGAAGCTTTTAAATTTAACTACCTATATCTTTGTTTTCTCTCTTTTTTTTATTTTTATTTTTGTGAATTTGTACTTTTAAGTAAATTTTCTGAAGAACAGTTAATGCGACGGTTTTGTAGATCATTTCCCTTGCTGTTTATTTGTTTTGGTGAGTGGTCAGCCTTGTCATGTTATATGCTAGGTTATACCAGTCATGCTTGGATTTATGCAAAAATGACACTACAAATTTAATGTTACAGCATTTGCAAATTACTGTCTTTGATGTTGTACACAAAGTTGTTATGTCGATGCACAGTAGTAAGTAGTTTATTGCGTTACTTTGAATAGGTGAATTACAGAATCTTTTCTGTATTTTTGGACAGATTCAGTGGCTTTTTTAAAAAAGTCTTATATTGGTATGATAAATTGTCAACTTTATCTACTTTTTAATAACTTTTTTTTTTTTTTTTTGCTTTGAAATATCCGCATTTCAAACAAGTTTAACATTTCTGTCTTTTCAGGTACGCAAGTTGAAATAGATGAAGCACTGAAGCTTATAGACCAAAGGTTTCCCCAATCAAAGTTTTCAAATGTAGATTTAACAGCAATTATTGTTGGCAGTCAACTTCCTGTCCAGGGTAGTCCAGTTCTCGTTCCAGAACTGATGCAGGTACTCATTGCCCTTAGACTAATACACCTGCTGGTTTACCAGTAACGAGCAGAATCAGTGTGTTGGCATGTTTTTACAGAGCTAACTAAGAAAATTAATCTACTTAACAACTTAAAATTTGTAGTATATTTCATCAGCTGTTTAAAATATTTGCAAGAAAATTTTTGTTTAATATATATGTATTATGTAACTTTCCTATTATCTCTTGGTTTGTTTGCTTTTTTCACCTAAACACTAAAACATTTACCAATCTGTTTATCAGGCTAAATGCAGATAAAAATTGTCTAAATGCATAGGTATTTTGTTTTACATGTGTAGAATATTTTTGCTTACATTTTTGAAGGGGTTGTATTTTCATCTCTGTGCCAGTTCAATTTTCTTATATATAAATCTAAAGAATAAATTACTCCTGAGCTAAAAAATGTAAAAGTTTGGATGTAGTGATATTGAAATTAGTGCAAAGAAAGTGATTAAGTTCCAGAAGTTCTGATAAATGACAGTAAAGTAGAATTTGACATTATTGTGCACTTTCAAATAACTTCCCAAAATTACAGATTGATTAATTAATTTGTCAAATCAGACAGACAGAAAAATGAATCCCTAATTCTTTAGCAAGAAATAGAATTTTTCAAATTGAAATTTTACAAATAGTATTTTACCATCATTCAGTAAATAAAGTAAAAGACTTGATTTAGAACTTCTGGTTCTGGACTAACTAAACAAAATTTGTTTTTATTTATAAGCAATATGAATCTAAATCTTTTGAGAAAGCAATTCTTGAGCTAGTGCAACATGTAATATAATTTATGAGCTACTCTACTTAGCATTTAAACATCTTTGTTACTTGTATCCAATTTATAGATGTCTTCTAAAAATGAATTCATTTTTGTTTATGGAATAGTGATGTTTCATAGTTTTATTACTGTAAATTGTCTCTCTTTTTTCTTGCATGTATTAAATTTCTGGAAACTTGTCTTCTACAGCTCAATCTTCCTCCAGAAGGAGTGTCAGTTGATGTAATAGTCACAAGTATAGTGAATGCTAGCCATCTGTTTTTACAACAACCAACACATCCTTCCTATCCCTCTCTGGAGCGCCTTAACCAATTTATGTTGGGTTGCTATTCTCAGGAAGGCATTGTTCCACAGTTACCTAGGCCACTGGAAGGTAAATAGTGATTTTAAACTTTGACTGCATCATAAAATAGCATTCCATCTACTGTGCTGTTGGATTCAAGTTGGCAGGAAATGACCTGTTATTTAAAGGCTTAAAAAATGAACATTTATTAGATGTCTTAAGTTTTACGAACTGTTGGTTCTAGAAAATAATGAGCAGTGCATGTAAAACTCTAATGATTTCATCCTGATACAAACTGTTAACATGGCTGCCATTTAAAATTATATCTAATGATCTTGTGCTTTAAGTATGTATGTTGTCTAATTTGTGTAATAGTAATTTTTTAAGTTTTGCAAGTGACTTTCTAGAAAGAATAAACAGTGATGAGATATATTTTTATTAAGATAGAACTGTTCTTGACAATAATAACTAGACTGGTGTTTTTTGAAAGATGTGCAGAATTTAGAGGTTAGTGATGTTATTAAAATTACAGCAGTGTGATTGAGAACATGTTTGGATAGAAAAGATATCTTTGGGTGTGGTTTCCGGTCTAACAAACAGATGGGTAAATTTTAAATTCTCAGATCTGCTTTTATGAAATACTAAATGAACATCATTGGATTTGGTTGAGCAAAACCAAACAGTTCTCAAATGTATTGACTGGATGCAATCAGTTCTTCTTCAAAGATTCTTTTATTTAAAACAGTGTTTTTTTTTGCTTGTTTTTTTCTTTATTTTAAGTAATATTTGGTTCACAAACTTTCACTTAAAACTTAAAAGTTATTAATTCTGAACCTTTTCTCTTCCAAACAGTTGGGGTGATTTGTGCAGTGCCAGTGTGTGATGGTTGGTTCAGAGCTCAGATTGTGTCTGTCTATGAAGAGACAGATGAATGTGATATCAAATATGTTGACTATGGTGGCTTTAACAGGGTTCCTGGAAGCATGCTTCGTCAAATCAGGTAAACTTAGTGGCTTTCATATCTGTTTCTGATGAAATAAAAGAATTTGTAAAGTGGACTACAGTATTTCATCTTGAAAACATGATCTATCAAGTCAGTGCAATAGTTTTTCTAAGTACTTAGGGATTAAAGGTTAAATATTTTAGGTGCACATTAGATTTTTCTTTTTAAAATACCAATAACAAAAATAGTGTGATGACTGCAGACACTGCCAACTGTTTAGCAAAATACAGCAAAAAAAAAATTATATATATATATGTGAAGAGAGAGATTAATAGTAGCAAAATTTGTTCATAGGTAATTATAGTGGAAAATACAGCAAAAACAACTGCAACTTTTAGCCTTGGTGGTATTCAGATATATAGTGAATTTGTTGCAAAATCAGGAACAATGTATTTAATTTCATTGTTAAACCTTTCTGGAGCAAGTTGGCCACTTGGCTAGGCTGTAGTGAGTCATTTGATGGCAGCTTTCACCTTATTATACACAGCACATGGAAAGATGCTGGTTCACACCACTTTTTGTCTATTTTGTTGATTTTTGCCATAAAAATGTACTTTCCTGTGCAAGTTCTGTGGCAGTCAAATTTAGTTTACAATATGCAATCTAAAACTCTACCATTTCTGATGCTAGAGATTTTGAACATGTGTATCTCAAATCTCTTGTCATTCAACTGGTCTAGCAGTAATCCAGACGAGTTGCAGAATGTATTTGTTGTTGTCAGCAGTCACAGGAAGATGAAGAGGGAGTTGAGTAGAGTTCAGCTAATCTGCAGCCAAATAGTGTACCAGAGTTTTCATGGTCTTTTGGTGTAAAGATTGTTGCTGATGACACCAAACCAGTGGACTACTTTTGTCAACTCATCCTGGATGATTTTTTTCTACTACATGTAGAGACCAACTGGTATTTTGTGCAAATGCAGATGCAGGAGTAGCCATCACTAGACAATATCTGGATGGACACCACTGAGGAGATGGTTTTATAGCAGAAAACATTACCAAGTGGTTTTGTTCCATCCATCCAACAATTTTTGGAGTAGAGGAGATGGATTGAATGTGGCAGGGTTGTCAAAGATCATGACACTGAAGAGATTCAAGAAAGTGAATTGACACCTCTGCAACAGCAGTTGGGAATGTGTTTCTGATGGTCTTGATAGAGACTGGCTGTTCAGAATTAGACCTTTCCTTGACATGGCTATGCCCACAAAGTCTTCAAGTTGGACACTGATGAGGCCTGCCAAGAGAAAGGGTGCACCCAACTCACCTTAACAACCAAAGCCATTGTATCCTGGTGAGGATGGAAGGGAGAGAAAAAGAACTTTTGTCCTGTGCACCAGGAGTGGTCATGGAATAGGAGAGCCCCTTCACCATTCCACTGTTCAGGGTTGGAATGCTTCACTGACCATGTAAACAGACAGTGAGTGTGTGTTTGTTTTTTTTAATTCAATCAGATATATGCATTTTATGCAGCCACCTTGCAAATTGTCTGCATTCACTCTGGAAGATGGATATTTTTTTGTGTATTTTGTGAAAATTCAGCTTTAGTTGTTGTCTGCCTTTAACAAATCTTGAGCATGACACAACCAGACAAAAGGATCAAGCCCCCCACACACACACGCCTGATGTAGACCAGTGAGAGGAAGACCAGGTCTGGTGCTGAGGAATGGAGTTTTTACCTAGAAGTTGTGGGAAGCAGGGTTGACTGAAGATGCAAGTACACTGATGTTCTTTGACACCTAAACTTTTAATAAATACTAAAACTTATACACATCTTGTAGTCATTAGAAATAAGACTTAATTTAGTTCTATAATTATTTTTTTTAACTGACCTGATAATCACCCGTCTCAACCCCCAACATTGAGGAAGAGAGGAAGCAGAAAATTGCTTGACTTTTTTTATTAAAGTAATTTTTCAACTCTGAATTTCTAATTGATTTGCCTGGATTTTAGATATGCAATAAGCAGGCTTGGTGATTTTAACAGCAATCCATTAACTTTATCTTGAGTATTTTTAAATTCCCTGGTGAGTGGGAAATACTCTAGGAACCAACAGATCATGGGTTCAAAATCAGCTCAGGCCATTTGTATTGAACATTATAGTTATCGCTATTTAGTACTGCACATGAAAATATTTCTTCTGATGATAGCTACAGAGGAAAAATTGTTAAAATGTAGGCTATTACTAAAGTGGCAGAAAGTGCCTGAACTTTTTAGTACTTTCAGCAATTCCATTGTAGTTGGGACATGGTTTGCATGTAGCTAGCTGACTGCTCTGGTTCTTCAGCAGCTCGTTTTGAGAGACTAACAGTGCCACATTTCTTTGTAATTTTCAGGAGTGATTTCATGACATTGCCGTTCCAAGCTGTTGAGTGCTTCCTTGCTAACATAACTCCGCTACAGAGTGAGTACACTGAAGAGGGTTAGGGGGGATTACCATTCAGTAAACATTCCACTTAATCTAGTCAAGTTTTTGAAGTGGTGCATGTTTAAATTTAGCAATGATATTTGCAGACCTGTTCAGAATGCTGTCTTATTTTTTTAAAATATTTTTGTATTATGAAGACGAGACTTACTTCTGTGAAAAATCGGCTGAAGTTTTGCAAGAACTTACAGAAAGCAGGGTTCTTCAAGCGCAGGTTGTGAGCCGGGATGACGACGGCACTCCGTATGTGCACATCTATCAGATTAGTGGAAACAAGGTAAGAGGAAGTGTTTCTCTCAATTCATCTAAGCTAATACTACTACTACTACTGCTGCATGTGTTCATCAAAGGATGTGGTGAAATAATTGTTGGGTTCCTTAGCATTAGTTCAAAGCATTTTCAAGAAACAGCAACCTTTTCTTAAGCTGAAATTGTAATTGCTGATTGGCGGTCTTAGCATTTACCAGCTAATTGTTTTTATTTCAAATGGTCTAACCCTCTGTACCATTTCAGTTTTTACCTTATACTGCCTGGGGTGCCAGCCCACAAGCACCGGTAGTATTTTTTGGAGTGACTGTATATTCAGTCAACACACTTGTGATGCAAAACCAGGGTTTAGTGTCTCAGTAAAAGATATTCACATTCATATTATTTTATTGAATGTAAAAATTACATTTTCCTTCCATCACTGGTAGCAACCAAGTGTTTGTCACCTGGCTGGTCCCCTCCCACTCCTAAAGGTCTCCTTAGATTCAGTACAAAGTCTGAGATTGGTTCTGGGTTTAAAATCAACGAACAGCAGCCAAATTTTAACAATTTTCTAAGTTATTTCTAATCATTGCTTTTGTGATCCAGATTTGCTGGCTGACCAAATGTTTCACTCCAGTTTTCACTAGCAGCATCATCCAAAGTGAAAGGGTACGGGAGATGCATGAAATTCCATTAAAATCAGCATCTGGTATTATTGCTATGAATTCTAATGTAGTCGATTTAAAGAACTAGAATAAGTCTCTCAGCAATTTGGGAGGTTATAAGAGTCACTTTAAAAATAAATACATTGGCATGAACAGCTACCATTAATAATGAAACTTGCTTTTGTTTTTCAGGTATTGTTTGTAAATCGTGAACTCGTTAACAGGAGTGTTGTTCGCTGGATTGAAATTCTTTGAGGCCATATCAACATAGCTGTTCGTCATATTACCTCCTAGCTGTTCATCAGTTGCTGGTGAATGGTGCAAATGTTGGGGAGCATGTGCCCATTCTTCCTTAAACCTTCTAGCTGGAAGATTTGTGATCTAGTAATCTTGTTGTCCCAGCCTTCATGCAACTGGGATGGTAGCTACACCAGGTATTGCTTGTTTACAGTCAGAAAAGTTCTGAAGCTTCACATGAAAAATTGAAATGGGATGCAGGTGAAATACCACCACTCAGAATGAATGCTTATGTTTAGCCACCACTGTAAGTTTAGAAATCACAAGATAAAATTACAGAAATTAATAAGTGAGATTGTCTAATGGCTTTTTATTGTTTTTATAACCGTAAACGTTAAAAGCCAGATCCAGACATGCCAGTGAGCTCTTGCAATTAGATCTTTCTAGAAAAGCGAACCATTCCATATATGAAGACATTAAATTTGGATGTTTTGTAGAAAATTCAAATAAGAAATTTAAATTATTTTTTCAGTGTTTCTGCCTTCTTGTTTAAAGGCTGTTTCAGTGAAAGTTACCTTGAATTTCTAGTCATCTGTAAGATCTATTATTTAAATATATATTTTTTTACAGAAAAAGTATCATTTATAAAACTTTCAAACTCAGACCTATGCTGCTAATAAACTAATTGATGTCAGAAAAGTTTTGTAGCTTAGTTTGTTATCATTTAATAATGTTGGACTATTCAATATATATATTTTTTAATTGTTGGAAATCTAAATTTATTTTAATTTCTTTATTGCATAGTGACTGGAAAAAGAATGCTGTCATTTTTTCTTTGGTGATGAAACAATACCTTGGGATTTTTTTGTTTTTTTTTTTAGTTTAATTTTAAATATTAAAGAGGTTTTGTTGTTGTTTAAACAGTGGAATAGATCTACTAAAACTACTATTTACAAGAAAGGAAAAAAAATCTTAGTGTATTCACTTAGTGGTATCTCAAGCAAACTTGCAGCTTTTCCTTTTTCTTTTTCTTTTTTTTGTTGGTTTTTTTTAAATATTCACTGGTTTGGATAATTGTTAGGTCATAGCACAATGTAGATGAGTGAAAATAAGGGTTTATGTAAAAGTATGGCAGAGCAACAGCTGCTTGCCTTTCTTTAAAAGTCACCAACAAACAACAATCATTATTGCTTATGTAGTTGTCAGTCCGTCTGTCTTGGGAATGTGTAGCCTTTCATATTTTATAGCACCTATTTTGTTTGGTTGGTTTTAGCCCATGTTACTTAGTGTAGGAGACTCAACAGTTTTGAAACCACTATTAGTCGACATTGGCAGTAACAGGTTTCTACTGTGTGATCTATTAGAAACTTTGAAGAGTGGAAACAAAATGAAAATTGCTAATTTTAACACAGGTGCCTCAACTTGTCACCACAGGAGTAGGGACAAGATACTGAAGATTGGCCTTATAGAAGACCACTTCAGTTTGAACATTTTAGTTAAATAAAACTGGTTTTCAGATGTGAACAACAACTTGTTTTAATCCATTGATATCTGCCACTGTTCAGAAGTTCACTTTCTTTGTGGTACAGTCAATAAATAAGTGGTTAAATATTGTTTAGTTGTCTATTTGTTCTCTACAGATAAGTTTTAATTATTACAGCCAGCATTGGCAAGATACAAAGAGAAATGTACATAAATTTTACAGTCTTAATTTTTTCAAAATTGTTTTTCAATAAAAAGTATTTTTATATAAACTAAAGTGTCATGTTAGACTGATAGTTGAGTTAAAATATGCTTCTTGTAAGAATAAAACTGTTTTTTTTTTTTGTTGTTGTTTTGCTTTTGTAATTCTCATTTGAATGACAATGCTAGTGTTAGAAAAGTTAGGTTATCAATTAGTTGAACAAATCCAGATTTTTATTTGATTGAAAAGTGCAAGAATTTATTTTGTTTTCCTTAAAACTGAGAAGAACAGCAAATTCAGCTCAAACAGAAAATATGCCCCTAGTGCTGCTGGCCAAATGTCCTTTAGTACTGACCATTTCAAATACTTTCATTTAAAAATTTTTTTTTTGTTTTGTTTTTGCTTTTAATTTGGAAAAATCTTTTACAAGAGCTATTATTCTATCCTTTGGATTATAGTGTCTCTGTATGAGATGTGCTGTTCTTTCTTTCTTAATCCATTGCAATCAGACCGATTTCCTGATAATTAGTACTCAACTAATAGAATTTTTTCATAGCCAGTATTATTAATGTAATTTTTTTTAAATTTTTTTTTCTAAAAAAAATTACAGTCTGTTAAAATTTCAACAAAATCTAGGTGTGTCTCATATGCTGATCAGCACAATGTGTCCTACACAGGTTCACTTGAAAATAAAGCGATGTACAAACATCTATGGTAAACAGCAAGTGTTCGAATAATTGTTCAGACTAAAGTCTCTAGTAGCAGAGATTCCTTCAGCATAATACCTGGCAAGAACTTGGCCAGTCATTGACTAAATAGTAATTCCATGGTCCACTGTTATTTTGCCATTGCATTCATGCTATGGAAGCAAAAGTTCAAAGTTTTTCTTTTATAATTTAAATTTTTTTATTTTTTTCTGTAAATCTTTGTGAAATTCCATCCAATAACCAACCTGATTTTAAGACACTTTTTTAAAAATATTGGTGGTTGAAAAAATTTTACTTGAACATGTTCAATTTACTTTGAATGCTTTCTGCTAAAAATATGAAAGGCTTACTGCATTATTGTTTCTTTTGTAAATAAAGATGATAGTTTTATTGTACTCCCAGATCATCTTGGCACTCATCCTTTGTACCCGAATCTATATACAGTTTTCTTCTCATTATTTAGAGCCATTGGCAGCTCTGCTTTTCGTTTTTTTTTTTTTTCCTCTCTCAGTTAAATCAGTATTTGGAGTTTTCAGTAAATAAATTGTCTAATCTTGAAAATACTTTGCATATGTGACTAGATTTTGGTGAGATTTATTTTTTATTTCAAAAACATTGTATGAGCAGTTTTCATTTATTGTACACAGCTTGTCTTTGTGGGCAGAGATCTCATTCTCAAACCTGCCATTTTCTTCCATATGAAATAAAGGTTTTCAAGTCTCGTGTGATTGTTATTGTTACTAAGAGTCTAGAAGTCGAGATGGTGGTGATGCTGGGAAATATGACGGGGCTGCATTAGTCTTTGTTTGTTTTTTAAACTGTTTATGGTAACCGGCCAACTGCTTTCTGACCAAGTGGCTTGGGGAGAAGGGGAAAAGTTTTGTTTTAGTGAGCGTTTCCTTCATAGTTTTGACAATTTGGTGAAAAATTCTTTAGGTGTGGGTGTGGCTGTTTCGTAGTAGTGTGGGGGCAGCTGGACTCTGTAGATTGCTACTTTTCGTATGACAGGCAGGTGGTGTGGTGGTGACCAAATCCAAACTGTCTTACAGCTAAGACTAGAAATAAAATGGAGTTGTTGCATATAATAGCCTCAAGCTGAAGTCTAGTATTTAAATAACTTCATCTGAGATGGCAGCCTGTGAGTTTCGAGTCCCACACCCACAAGTAAATAAGAAATTGTATTTGGTCTTTAAAACAGGCTTCTGAAAATGCAGTTTAGCTAGGCTTTAGAAATTCCTGTGACTAGTATTTACAGGGATTAAAACACAATAATTAGACCAAGACTCAACTAAAGGGGTGACTAGATGTGATCCTGAAATGTAAACTACTTTAATTTACTGAATGCATTAACCAGCTGAATAGGATATGTATTTCCATTTACTTAATCAGTAAAAAAAAAAGGGGGGCAGCTCGAATGACACCAAGAGCTGGCCGCTACCAGTTATCAAAATAAGAAGAGTCAGATAACATTTTCATGCCTCTGTATTTGGCAAATCGTTGCCTAATTTTATGTAGACTATATGAGTTATTTCCCCTAGATCACAATCTTGACGGTATGGGCCTTTTCTACCCTTGAATCGTAGATCTCAACTTTGCCCCACTGTCCTGGTATTTATTTGAATGAGATGGATTGGGGCTGGTTCCTTTTCCGTTTGGTTATTTATTACCGGAACAGGAAGTCCTTAGGGGTGATCGCTGGGGTTGATGAGTCGTGTGGAAGACTCAGTTCTATTGTTGTGATGCTAAGGATGACTAAGAGATCTCGGATTCCTTTTCTTTCAAGGTGATTACCAGAAGCTATGGCTGCTCCATCAACATCGGAGTATAGTCTCTCTTTTAAAGCTCCTGACCGAAAAGAGTTAAAATGTGTAATTTTCGCGAAATTTTAAAACTCCCACCACCACCACCAGCCGCCCCTAATTGATTTCCGTGATCATAGTTGGATTCCTCTAAAGGGAGGGGCATGTACACGCCACCGCTCTATAGAATGTCTAGGGCGGTTATGAAGATCTCGCGTACAAGTGACCCCCTTTCTTCCTTGAATCGCTAATTTTAGGAAAGGGAAACGGCCGACTGGGATATTTTAAGGGCAGCTCGTGAATAATAACCATTCTTCTGTTCCAGCGGGGCTATTTCGAGTCTGGGTGGACGACCACGGGGTGTCTCGTCCATACGGCATCCGTCCGTCTAGGAGCACCTTGGAGGTGGATGGGATGGCGCGGGCGCTGTAACCGGAACCGCCCCGTGTCTGGCTGGCTACGGCGCAGATCCCGGCAGGTGCCCGCTGACGGCCGGACGGACGCCTCGGTGTCGGCGCGCACCTGTCCCCCACATTAACTACACGGAAAACGAGCGCATCGGATATGGAGCCGAGTGCGTGAGATGCCGCCACGTCACGGACGCGTAGCCAAATATAGTAACAATGCATGTGTTGTTGTTATTGTTTGGGGGATTGGGTTACCGTGACAGGCCGGGGTCTGGCTAGCTGGCTGACTGACTGACTGTTCGATCGGCTGGCTGGCTGGCTGGCGGGGAATACAACCAACCCGTCCACTCGATATACCACCATCCCGCCGTGTCTGCGACACGGCTGGTCTCGAGACAGGGGCTGCCCCTCTCCTGGTCGTCGTGTTGTGCTGTAACATGTCGTGGACTAACGTCATGGACGATTTTGATTACGACAAGAGGAACTTCAACGTGGACGAGGTGAGCCTACTCCATCCGCTGTGGATGACCGAGGGCCATTATGTCTACCACCTCCTCCGAGGCGAGAGTGGGAAGCTGTGCTGTAGTACAGATGTGAATGGCGAACCCATTTGCTCGCCCAGGTAAGACGATGCTGCTGTAGACCTGAAAGAAAGGGGGGGGGAGGAGGGAACCCGAAGGATACTTTATAGGGCAGATGCTGCTCGACTCAGACCTACGCGATGACACTAACGTTTGGTGATATTAGATTTGGAGAAAGGTCGGGTTATGAACTTCCCTCCTCACTGTTATTGTCAGCTGCTGTTCTTATTAAAGAGACTCAAGTTCAAGCTCATCAACCTTTATCTGTTGTCTGCTCGGCTTTTTATGGAGGGGGGAGGGTTATATTTTGTTGGGTACAAAAATCAAATAGAGCGTCGACCTTATAGGTGTGGGGTTGTTTCAGCAGGCAGGCTGGCTGTGTGGGAGTTTGTGTGGTGAGAGAGGCGGGGATGAAAACAGACTGCTGAACGAGGAATTGTCTTGATACTTTCAGAAATCTCAGCCAGTTGTGCGGCATGAAGCTGGTGTGTGACTCCAGCCGGCTGCATCGAGTAAAATACAGCGACATACCTGGGAACTTATTTCCAGTCATGTTGTCTGAGGCTATACTGCAGCATGAGCTTCAGTCTATCGAGTACCTGGTGTCACACTGGCCACACCCATTGCTGGACATTCAGAACCTCCTGTCTGTAGAGGACTATCTGCAACCCGGGTACCTCACTCAGATTCTCGATGGTCATGGGAATATGTCCCTGTTTGATGGATTCATGATGGGGTTTCTCAACCTTCAACCAGAGTCCAAGTTACAGGTTGTCAACTTTGCGGGTTTTAAAAATGGTAAGTTTGGGTAAGGATCAATTTATGCCCATATTCTCTTTGGAAAGTGCATTAATCAGATCTCAAACCCCACCTGACTTTTCATCTTGACAAGTACCCATCTCTAAAATCTGATCTCTTTTCTTTTTCCTCTTGGTACTTTTCTTTATAAAATGAAAGCATTTTTAGTATCTCCACTCAGCCATGTTTGACTGTTCCATGAGACTGAGCAACTGATTATTTCAAGCATCTGTAAATAAAATGTTTTTGTTTTAACTCTTTTATTGGATTTTAATGATTAGATTTTTCTTTCTTTATCAGACACATGAGGTTGGAATGAAAAATATTACACTGACTCTAAAACCTACTATAAACTACTTTGAAGTTTGAGCATTCATTAGCTTACCTGCCCAGCCAGAAAGTTAGGAACAAAACAAAACAACACACACTAAGCGATTGTACATCCGTTTATCAACAATTTTAAAAAAATAATTAATTGCCTAGTCTACTAATTACATGAGTATGGCATTAAAAATCTGTATACCTTTCTTTATGCAATTGTCATCTAGAAAATTCTGTGGCATTGCTGCAAATGTGCAGTTTTACTTGATAACGTGTAGTATTAGCATTATTGGAGCCAAGTGCAGTTGCTGCTAGCCTAGAGAGATCCAGCATGCTGCATTGCTGGATCCATGAAGGGAATTATAGCCTATATTGAGAGTCAAAGCTACCGGGACATCTTCAAAAATGGTAAGTTTGGATGAGGATCAGATTGTGTTTTCTTCACCAGCTTGCTGGAAAGATGCTGTGGACCAGTTCATGTAAGTCAAAACTTGATTGCTAGCTTCAGAACTCCAATGGAATGGGCTGGTGCGGGGCTGTTCTTAATTGTTTGTCTACTCCAGGATGTCCAAACGCTCGCAATACTGCTGCTGGAGTTCGTTTGGTTTGAAGAAAGCCTGTGGCACATTCACTCACCAGTGGAAGTCACTTACAAGTAAAACTCAGCAGCAGCAGCATAATGTAACCATCAAGGTCACACGTAGGCAGCTATTCATCATTTGTGAAAATGGACATCAGTCAGTGTGTGTGTATACATATATATATTTTTTTTTCTTTCTTTCTTGTGCTGGTTATTAGAATTAGCCTTGTAATTTGTTCACGATTATATATTTGCTTAGCATCAGTTGCATCCATCAAGAAAAAGAGAAAGTTGTGCTGATAGCATCTCTCTCTCTCCTGCCCGTTTAATTCCAGACAGAAAGCTGTGTCGAGAGCTAGCCCGCTTGTCCATACTGTGGATAAAACCGTACCGCAGAAAGGCTGCATACATCCACAAAGTAGTGAGCAGAAGCATAGGTCTGTAGTGCAATCTACCATTTTTGTATTTATTTTCAAAACACTTGTGAGTTTATAGCAGTTTTTCTCTCTCTCTCTTTCATTTTCCAAATGTATTTAAAATTTTTTTTTTCTTTTTCAGAAATCACCCAGGAAAAGGTGCAGAGATATTTAAACCGGATATCTTGCATCTATTCCAATATAGACCCATTTATAAAGCGCAGCAACTCTATCAGTAAGTTTTTTTTTTGTTGTTGATATCAAGAGACTTCTATAATTTTTTTTAATCTAAAAATTGATTAGAAAACAAAATTTCTAATAACTTGGTTTTTCCAGGAAAAGTCTTGTGATACCATTTTTGCTTGTTATATAATTTCTAAACTTAGCTTGACCATTTATAAACACAAGGAATAACTGTGGGTAAATTTCTTAGGTTTCTAGCAAATTTTGGTTTATAATGTGTATATGTAATTAATTTTTAATGAGCCACTTAGCTTAATAGTTCTTTGTTGTTTATTTTCATACCAGGGTATAGAATGCAGGTGGGTGAATTAGCATAGTTTGTGATCCTATTTAAACTTCCCTTTCTGACATAAAAATGGACTTCCTTACCATTTCTACGATGCGAGAGAGTATTTCTTACCAAAAATTCTCAGACTTTACATCTTTAGGAACTCTCTGAATGGTTGATCCAAATCAGTAGTTAGTTGGCATAGAAATTTCTTAAGAATTACAAAATGTATGATCTGGGTTCCAGAACTAGGCTATTCACATTGTCTTCAACAGTTTATCTACGATGAGACTTTTAACAGGGGTATTGCTACTTTGCATAGAAAATATACCAAATAAATGTTACAAGCTGCTTCCGGAAAATATTGTAGACAGGACAGACAAAAAGAAAGCTGAAAAATACAAATGGAAGCATTGTCAGACAATCAAGAAATATTTGTGACATTAGAAGAAAGTTTCTAAAAACCCATCCGTTTCATGTCACGGTGCATTATGGGAATGCTAGCTTAATGTTTGGCTTGTCTGTAGAACTGGAGAATGGGTGACTTTCTGGACCTCTTTATTTCTATTTTAGAACCAATTAAAATCATCTTGGACTGTAAGGTCACCCTTGATGATGTTCCCATTGGATTGGCTCTCCAGTACGAGACACCCTTTAGATTTGAGTGTAAACGTATCTGGATGGAACACATTGCTGAAATAAACTTGCCGATGAGAAATATTTCCAAGGTTTTACAAACACGAGTATGTACTCTATTGACCTTGTTATACTGTTTATCACACTAAGTCTAATTTTAATTCTCACAAATTCAGCAACAGTCACCAGTAAATAGAGGTAAGTTTTTAGAGAAGCAAATAAAAATGTCGGACATGGAATTGCACAGAGCATAAAATGTGAGGAACGAGGGTGAAATTTTTTATTTAAATGAAATTCAAATGAATGACCTTTTATTTACATTTATAAATGTTACTTTCTAGAAATTGCTCCAAGACTCGAGATATTTAAAAAACATTTTTCAAGAAAGCCTATAAATCTACCATTAGTTATTTTCTAAATATAAACATCTTTTTTTAAACTTCAGTTCATCACCCACCTGGAGGTTGAGGATGAGAACATGTGCACCAATTTGTCCAAGTTTGACAGTCTCTTAGAAGGCCTGCTGCTGCTCCCCACTCTCAAAGCCTTAAGTCTCCCCAACACGATTCATGTCACTATTCACCCAAATGCAGCATATGAACTAAACCAGGCACTGGCAACCCTGACCAAGCTACAGAAGTTAAACCTTTCATCTTGCAATCTCCGTGATAACATGAACAGGTTGCTAGATCTTCCACAGCCACTCGTCTATCTTAATCTGAGAGACTGTCGACTAAGTGAAGCCGACCTGATGTACCTCCTCTACTGGGAACCACTCTCTAATTTAAGAGAATTAAATTTAAGTCGAAACAACTTGAAAACAGGCTCTTCGATATGCACGGCCATGCTGGAAAGAATGCCATACATAACGTGTTTTTCAATATCATACTGTTGTCTTGATGGATTGACTCTTCAGCAGATTTCATATAAATGTATTGACTGCGCAAACCTGAAAACACTGGGAATGCAGACTTTTACACCCTTGCCATTTTCTGATGTGAGGAACATTCTTCAGTGTTGCACCCTTATGGAGTCACTACAGAAATGTGTGATTATACCAGAGGCTTATGCATTTCCTGGTGGCTGTGATGATGTGCGGATACAAAACCGTGAAGCATTTATGAGTTCATGTTACTTCTATCTTCGTCAGTTAGGACATCCAGATATCGAGATAGAGTAAAAACTGGTTGCAATTAACACACTGTGCATGTGATTCAGTCCTTTACAAACCCACTAGCAGCTGGGACGACCAAACGAAAATTTATATCAGGGAAGTTAAGACTCAATTCTGAGTCAATACAAGTTCCATTTTCTGGTCAATGTACATGGATTTTTTTTTTATTTAGGAAAAAAAAAAATTATAAATTCTGTTGCATACCATACTGTTTCCATCGTAGTTAGCAGTTAATGATACTTTTTAAAAACTTTCAAGAATTTTTAACTTTAAAATTTGTTCTAACAGTTTACTTTTGTTACTATTAAACAGAGGAAAAAAATGATTCCAAGAATATTTGCATTCCTTACCTTTGATGATAAAAGTTTACAAACATTTGTACCAAAGAACCAAATCCTGCCCACGGATATAAGATAATTCTAGAATCACTGGAAAAAAAATATTTGGTGCTTTTCCACATCACTCACTGAGATGTTTATTAAAGCTAGAAGATTCGTATGTGCATTTTCAGTATCTCAAGCTACTGTAGACAGACCCTGGGATTTGAACCAGGAATCTCTGGTTACTAACCCGTGTGTGCTACCAACTGAGCTCAGCGTCAGCTGCCTACAGTATCTTGAGATTCTGAAAACATATATATACACAACACCACATTCTACTTACAAAAAGTACTAACTCAGTTACAGATATTTCAGTTTCTGTAGCGAAACACTAGAAAATTCATTTCTACAGGCACAAGAAAATAAACAGTTTAGTTCTGTCAGTCTGACAGATTGTTTGTAGGGAATAAAAAAAATGGCACACTAAAACTAAAAGCTTAAGCTTCAGATGTACAGAAATGATTAGATGTGAAAAATCATAATTAAACTTTTTTTTTAATGTACAGTTAATATTGGTAAAACGGTCTCTAGCCTCATTTTGAGCAGACCGATTTAATCCCTGGACCTTTATATACTATACTTCATTTAATGCTTCAGTAAGGAAAATTGGCAGATTTTCTTACCGCTATTCCATGGTTTACAAGTTCTTACGTAATCTTGACAGGACTCTTATCAGAATTTCTTGGCTGCTTTTCTTTCAAAAAATTTGGTTGGTTTTGTTGCTGTGACATGAGACATCCCAGGAACCATTTGTCTATTTGTGGAATGGATTCCTTTAAAAACTTATTATCTGACAGACTTATCTCACTGATCCTCCTACTATGTAAAAACCTGGTTGTCTTCCAGAACGATGTCTCATATACTGAGTTTAGTCGTCATGAAAGCTTGCATCATTACTAAAGCAAACCTAAAAAGTTAAGACATTTTATAATTATATTAAAAAACCATCATTCTACATGTATAAGGTATAAATAAATGGAGTTAATTTGGTGCAGAATGGCTCCTTATTTCTAAAATTTCCATTAAATATGATATTGGTTTATAAATTAATTACTATTAGAAATGTAAACCCACATTTTCACCCAGTTGAAGAAAATAGAAGAGTTTATCTTTTTCCAGTTTCATTCAGTCCAATGTAAATAGAAATCAAACATCTTGCTTCCCTTGTGGATGATATAGTCAGTCCCACTGACCTCATCCTGTGGCCACCTGCTATTGTTTAACCCTACTTCAATTTGAAATACTTAACAGTGAGGCCATCTTCAGCCACACCTTTTTTCAAGGGAGACAAACCTGAACACTATTAGGAATTTTATTCTTAATCCATGATATATGCCAACTTCTCTGGTTTTCTCATATAGAATAACATTTAAATAATGTTGGCTCTTTAAAATCTCCATACCGATAATACTTACAGATTAATATTTACAAATAGAATTCTATTACAGTTATGCCTGGAGGTATCAGTTTATCAGTTATTGAAATTTAAAACTAGTCAGTACAATCAAAATTTATAAGATGCTTAAAGAGGGCTGTAGCCTTGCATAGTGAGCTGTCTGATATTAGTTGTACACAGAGTTAAATTAGGACTTTTTGAAATTTTAGTCCAATAATTTTTACACCTTTTCATAAGTGTAACCTATAAATGCCAATATAATCATGTTTAGAATAGTTAGAAATGTTAATGATCTTAAATCACTGACAAAAAAGTAGTGCCAGGCTGTTTGCTTTGAAATTGTATTTCATTAAGGTACAAAGTTTGATAGATTTATTAGTAGCCATCTAAGGACTATTGTTCAGTTGGACATGATATCAGAACCTAAAACCAGAGGGATCGGGCATTCAAAGTAGACAATCAGCCCCTTATTGTATATATACAGGTCAGACAGCATCTTGTGTTGTAGATGAGTGATCTTTTTATATCCTATGCCATTTCTCCAGTGCATTGTGCAGATCATCCAGCATCCTTTTACAATTGTGGATGGTTTCTCAAAGTATTTGATAGGTCATGACAGTGACAATTCCATTGGCACAAATGAAATCCCTCTCAATACTGATCTGATTGGGTTGATGCATTGTCATCTCATCTTGGTAAATCAATCCCAGCCAATAATGTTGGTTGCGAAAATGGCGCTGAAATTAGCTGGAGGTTGTCATCATAAGGAATCCTTGATGACTAGCTGAGTTTTGTTATGCTCCAAACCTGCCTACATCATCGGTGATCTTCCTCTATATCTATGAACCATCTGTGTTGCAGGGATGTACTGGCAAACGCACACACAATCCTTAAATCGAGAATGGACCATGTCTCATCAGTAAGTGTTACATTGGCCTATCTGACCCAGAGTCAGTCAGTTGATGCCCTCAACCAGAGTTGCTGATACAGAGCTGTGGATGTTGCAAATCAGTTTCTGAGGATTCTGTTTGCAATGAACTTTTCGCTGTAATGATCCACTGCAGAACTTATCTTGGGCACACGCACACACAAACCAACTTTTAGCAGGGTAGCTCCCATCTTAAGAATGCCAGATGTGAGCCTGGCAGTGTAAATCACATGCAGAATGGTTCAGAGTTTCTCTGATCTTTCACACTACTGGTAAGCACACAATAATATACATGCATCTGGAGTTTCCTGTCTAACATGAGATGTGCAACCCAAACCACTTTAAGCAAAAGCAACACAAGAGAATCAGCCAATCCCGCACAACTTGATTCTGAATAGTACTGAGAAAGTCCAATATCCCTAACCTTTTGTGAACAGTATAATTCAAGCCATGTGAAGTGGACTAATGAAACACCCTAAAACTTCTGGCTTGATACATTCCCAAGTCTCTCCTATTTGGCCAACAGATCTACACGAGGTCCATGTTTCCTCATGAACACTACTTTTTCCTTACCTCCACAAAAGCAAGTGATGGTTGTTTTATTAGCAGAAAAAAGAAAACCGACCAACAAAGACATGGATACTTTTTTTTTTTTTTTTAACACAGGACCAGGTCTCCTGTGAATAACTCTGGACAACAACTAATTTCTTACTGAGGTAAAAGTATGTCTTAGACTGATTTGAGTATGCTATTTTCAAATCTGAAATCAGAATTAACCCAATACATGAGGATTTTTAGCTAACAGAAATAAATGGAAATCTAATGTTAAATATTTTGAGTGTTCTTTTTAGTACTCTGTACACACAGCAGGCTACACAGGAGAACCACGTGGTTGCCTGCTTACATGTGGAATAGCCGACACGATGCAAATCACTACAAGATCAGAGAATGGCCATCAAGAACAGGCCTTACTCCAGGAAAATTCAATGTGCAACATGTGCCACTGGTACGTCTGCAAAGAATATTTCTTCCACCACTGCATATAAAGCTGGGCCTAATGAAGAGCTTTGTAAAGGCAATGAGTATTAAAGGTGTGGGATTTCTTTATCTGAAAGAAAAATTTGAAGCGATTTTAACTGATGCCAAGTTGAAGGCTGGACCACAAATTCCTTATTTTCTGATCCAGTCTTCCAGTCAAGACTTAACCCACTGGAGCTGGCTGCTCGGGAGGCCTTCAAACTGGTAGTCAACGATTTCCTTTGGAATCACAAAGCAGACAACTATAGAGTTGATCAAAACATGATAAAAGCCTTTGAAGAAATGAATTGCCATATGTCGCTGAAGTTGCATTTTCTTCATTCACACTTGGATTTCTTCCCAGCCAACCTTGGTGCTGTGAGTGATGAGAGGTTCCACCAACACATAAAAGCAATGGAGACCCGCTATCAAGGGAGATTCTACGCCAACATGATGGGAGACTATTGTTGGTTTCTTCAGAGACAAACCACTGCTTTTCACAAGCGTAAAATCAAGTACTTAAAGCATTTCTAAACAGTTAATGTATACTTTGTACAATGTGTTTGAGCTTATGGATAACAGTTACTGTACAATATACTGTGTTTATATTGTGAAATGAGTTTATTTTTTTTCAATTTTGCGATACTGTTTATTAATAAACAAGGACTGAAAATGACATTTTACTGTAACTACAAATCCTGATGTGCTGGGTCAATTCTGACTTCAGATTTGGAATCAGCTGCTTGATTTGATAAAGGACACCTGCATATACCTCAGTAGCAAACGAAAAGTTATTTTTTGTTGTCCAAGTTATATGGGACTCTTTACTAGGACAGCTGAAGGGTCCAGAAATATTTTTAAAAAGAAACCTGCAAAATGAGTGGTTTGGGTATCTTGTGAGCCTTGATCACTGTTTTTGAGGCTTTTATGCAGTCAAAACATCTGTCTGTTTACTATGATAATGGTGCTTGAGAAATAATCTTTAAGTTCCAGTATCAGTGACATTTTAAAGATTTTCTGAATCCTTCCCAACTTGTACTTCACCAGTAGTTAATTCTTCCAGAAATTTAGCTGCACATAACCCAGCCCCTACAGCTGAATCATAAGTCTCTCCATAAACAACAGGCAGTTTGGAGATCTTTTCAAGTTCCTGGCGAACAATGCAATTTCTGCGGACTACTGTTCCACTAGCAATAATGCGCTGTATGCCATAATTCTCCAGAGTAAATGAGGGCAGCATCTCAAAAAGGTTAATCACCACACCTCTACAGAGGGCACGAAATATGCTCCCCAGTGACGTGTTTGACAGTGACAGATGACTGACTGACCCTCTTTCCTCTGGTTTATGACGCTCACCAACAAGGGTTGGATTTATGACAAGATCAGTATCCGTAGTTGCAGCAGCTAATGATATGAGGCGATTCCACACTTCATCCTCCGTGATCTCCACATCTGGAAAAGAGAGTAAATGAATGCTAAATGTAAAAGCATAGTTACTAACAAGAGTGCTACATATATACTGAAGAACAAAAAGGTAATAGACAGTACAATTACACAGCCATAGCCAAAAGTTTTGCATTACTCTAGAAATAACAATAAAAAAAATCTTAATCATACTCATATAGTTTGACACTGTATCCATGACCACTTCTGATTGTCTAGTCACATGTGTCTTAATGTTTCATAAGCTCTTTTGGATAGGCATGTTATATTTCAAATTGTTACAATTTTCAATTCTGGTCATTTATCCATTAAGTATGTGGAAAACTCCAAAGCAGCATGCACTTCAGTATGTTAACATAACAATATTATGCAAATTTAGCAAGTTTATTTTGACTTCAGGCAAAATTAGAAAATTCTACAGTGAAGCACAATATGTGGTCATTCACTGCTCTGGTGCTTGTATGGTCAACTGTAGTCTTTCACCAGACACCTTTGCAATTTGGTCAGGTGGTGTGTGGACACCAGGTAAACTAATTGGTGCCAAGACTAGTCTAAAACTTTACATTAAAATATTTTATATAGGCTTTCCAAGGGTGGATTAAGGATAGCAGTTTCCAAGAGTGAGGTACCTAGTCTGACTAACAAGCCAAATCCCAATTATAATACCTATGGTGATAACTAATGAAACTACATAGCATAAAATAACAACTCTCTTCAAAGTTCAATTACTGTGTCTCGAGAAGACTATGAGAGTAATTCTCTGATATATCAGGGAACCACTAAGAAAGCAAGTATATTAGCTTTCCCAAAACTGGATCCAGGATGGAATTATTTATACTAATGTACAGTATTGCTAGGATCTTAAAAAAAAAAAAAAAACTGTTGAATTAGTTTATTTCATTTAAAAGTATCACCTAATATATATTTGGGCTGATCAAAAAAGCATTTTCTTCTTTATTTGGGAGTTCAGGGATCACAGCAGCCCTGGTTCTGGTTGGTTGATAGTTTGACAGGTATGACACCATCTTGCTCACAATCACTCACCAAATTCTCTGAACCACTGCTGCAATGTTTTCACGAAGTTCTCTAACACAACACCACCTGTTAGAGCAGCTGCTGTAGCCAGATATCTTTCAGTGAAGTAAGGGAAGTACTCTATGGCTTGTCCAGGGCTTGGGGGTGTTGGGATGAAGTCTTCCTGGAGCACAAGGAATGCCATCTGTGCTGAAGTACTGATGTTTAATACTGAAAAAATAAATAAAAGTAACTGTGCCCCATTTCAAAGCAAAGCCTGCAGCAGGAATAATTGTGCTGATGTCGGACAGATAACTTTCAGGGCATCAAGCATTTTACAGCCAGTTTTAACTTTTACTAACTTTATAGACAAGATCTATAAAACATCCTGTCCTACTGCAATGAAACAAAGAAAATTAATAGGTAAACTTTGCAACAGGTTCTCTCTTTTGCATTTTTCTTGATCTTTTCTTTGAGAAAATAAAAAAAAATTACATTTTAGTAGTATATCTCAGTTTTATCTTTGCATCTTTCTTTTTTAGTTTAGTTCAGTAGTTACGAGGTAGGAAGCCAGCTTGACTTATACAAGCCTCCCCAGGAAGATAAACTGCCATCAATATACTCTTAAATCAATGAATATTCTCTCTGCCTACTGCACTTGTTGGTAATTTATGCTTCAATGAAACTTCTGTTGGTGAAAATCCAAGCTGATAGTTAACATACAGAATCTCTGCTAATTTTTCATTATGATCATTATTATTAGTAGAGAGCCAAAAGAGTCTGTCCCTCTCCAAACATTCAAAATCCCTAATCATTCTGAAAACCATTAGTCTCCACTAAAATGTCTCAAATTTGGCAGATCCAGACTTCATTTGTTCAACACATTCAAATTGTTTTCATTCAATTGGTCATTTTTTGTTTCTGTTAATGGTCACTTCTCATGGTGTTTGTTCTCTGTACCTATGTTTTTGGTTCTCCCTCAACAAATAAAACCATAAAGCATACCAGCATCATTATCACATCTGATGGCAGATAATACAGCGCACTGTAAATCCCCAAGACCCACCAGAACAGGAATGCCATGAGGAATATCAGGCAAGTCTGTTTTCAGTCTTCCAGCACATGCTCCTGACCTTCTCACCTCTGGTAACAAGTGGACAGGAAATCCGGCTTGCTTAAGTCTAAAGAAAAACAACAGCAATGAAGATAGTATCTGGTCCACTAATGTCAAAGTTTGGAGGAAAAATAAAACTTATCTTAGTCATTTATTTTGGTTTCATTTAATGGAGGTCTTTCTTACAGATTGGCTTGTTTACAATCCAGTGGTATCTTTCAGTTTTTCAAAGCTGACTTTTTGGGTGTGTGAGTGCGAGAGGATGATGAGAGTCCAGTCCAAAAATCTAATTTTAGATGAAGTGATGGGTACCTAAAAACTGTTCATATTTGCAGTTTTTCAACACTCTTTTAAGTGCCACAGGGTTCTACTTCTATACCGACGTCACTGCGGTACTCTTCACCAATTGTGATGGATTGCTGAATCTGCTTCTGCCTAGCATCGTCGGTTCTCTTCTGTAAACCTAATCAGTTGTTACTTACCAGGTTAAATGAAAACGCTAGCATCTACCGCCTGCTACTTTATCTCGAAGAAAACGGTAATTCGGAGTTGAAATTAAGTTAAACGAGTGGAAATCTAAAAGAAACTTTGACTTTTCGACATCAAGATATTTATGTGCGGTTATTTTATTTACCGTATTCTTATGATGCAGAAGAGATGAATATGACGATAACTCTAAGTAAAAGGTACTACAGGGAACAGAGGTGGTCAGGTACCCGGAGGTGTTAATCATACTATAAAATGGAACTGCGTGATCATCAGAACAGCAGGCACTGGACAAACTCCTTTCTTCCTCTCGTGGTGTACTACCTACATCTATTAGCACTGGTTCGCTGATGACGCCAACTCACGCGTCGATATTCCATGACTTCCTGACGGTGTTGTAGTACCCCCAGCTGGCCGCATTCTGCACGGACATCACCGGACGATCTAACCCGCACAGCCAGCTGACAACGTAGTCCGCCACTGTTCCGGCGCAGTCGCACTTCGCTGGCAGTAGATCCGGCCGGTGCCTGGACAGCCAGAACAGCGTGGCGCAGCCATGACCCGTGGCTAGGCGGAGGTGCGAGTCCGGCTCGGGAAGCGACGACAGGAAGTCCGGGCCGCATCGCTGGTCCCTCCACGTGAACAGCCGGCTCCTCGTCGCCCCGTCTGCGGACCACAGCATCACGCCGTGCATCTGTCCGGCCACGGCGACGCACGAGACGCGCGCGAGGGAACGGGCGCGGCTCAGGCTGGCGAGGCAGAGCCGGAGAGCCGCCAGAACCTTCTGGGGGTCTTGTTCATCCCCCTGGCTGGCGCTGGGGTCGCCGGCCGCGGCGTCGAATTTCTGCTCGCAGCAGTGAACGGCCGAGCTCGATTCGGCGCTCACCAGGACGGCCTTCACCGAGCTGGTTCCCACATCTATCCCCAGCACGGCCCTCATGCCTGCGGCGCCATCAGACCGTGGTAGCCCAGGTTCGGCCCGCAGAAGACGAAACCTCCGTCCGCCGCCGTCGATTTAGGAGGAGACCGCACCAAGCAGGTAAGATCAGCGATGTGGAGCCCTCGGGTAGAGAAGAGACGATATCTGAGGCGAGGACAGGGGAGACCACTCAGCCGACTACCGGCGGTAAGTCAGGCTCCCTTTCCACTTCCGTTTGTGTGCTTTAGGACAACCTCTCCCGTTTATTCTAATTAGTTTTATTCATGATATATATATTTTTCCTTGTACTTAAGTTTAGAGCTTTAATTCGCTTGCAGCAGTTGGTGGAGTAAATGGTTTTTAAAGCTTTTTTTAAAAAATGTTCCCACAATGCAACTGTGCGGAAGTTGAACCAGCCAGTGATGGCGTATTTAACTGCTGTAGAACACGGCTAAACGTCATCGGCCGCCCAGTGTTTACTATTTGCTGTCGTATTGTTGACTGGGGGGTGGGGGACTGCATTGTGAGAAGATTTTCTTTTTAAAAAACTGAGAGTTGGAATATTATATTTGAATATTAATAAGTAACAATTATTTAACATTTACATTTACATTATGGGGCAGTGATTGAGGCGATGCCTGTGATGTCCCATTTCCTTTCAGTTCTTCCAGTCGTAGTCTAATCTAAAGATTACTACGGTTTGT
This sequence comes from Nautilus pompilius, assembly GCA_018389105.1. Lineage (NCBI taxonomy): Eukaryota > Metazoa > Mollusca > Cephalopoda > Nautilida > Nautilidae > Nautilus > Nautilus pompilius. The sequence continues at coordinate 147,248 of JACATO010000119.1, forward strand.
GCACTTCACCAACCCCTCGGGAAGGTGGTTTCAAGGACTGGACCCCTAAGCAATGGTTTAAAGAATTTTCCAGATCCATTGCTGCATTTACCTGTCATGATTTTATGTTTCAGTCAGTTCACCTCTAAGTCTCTTCTTTCATTTAGACATAATTACTAAAAAGCCACTTTTACTGGATGACTTTCCTCAATCACTATTGTTCAAAATATAGGTAATTTCCCGGCTGATCAAAGTATATTGTTTTACAGTTGTTTACATTAAAGTTCATTAGCCACTGATTTGACCATTCGTTCATTATATCCTGATCCTTTTGAACTTCTTTAGAATGGCTGCTTTTATTCATTACCTTTGTCTTCTGCATGTTATATAAGCAGCGGTCCTAGGACCGAGCACTGGGGAATCCAACTCTACTCAATACATTTTCTGGTTTTGAGAAGTGATCACGAATTGAAACTGTTTTTTTGTCTGATAGAAAGTGTTTTATCCAACTAAGTATTTTACTGTCAATGTCATATTTTTTGAGATTCGAAAGTAATCTAGAGGGTGATCAGAAAGTAACTATGCAGTGGAGTATGTATATTTGTAATAATTTTTTATTCCTCTTCTTGTGCTTTGCTGTTTTGTACTGTAGTTCTCAAAATGACCAACAGGTGTTGGCAGTAAATTTGCAAAAGTGAAACGTAATTTGTGTGATTGTAATTTTTGTGTAATGGTTCTTTCAAACGCCAAACGGATCCTTCTCATCAAGAAAGTGCACGTGAATAACAGAAAATACACCGCAAGAGTTCAAAATGAGTTCTTTCAAGAATTTCCTGATGCAAAGTTTCCGAAGAGAAACGCATATGAGGGGCATTGATTAGCAAATTTGAAGACACTGATTCAGTTGATTGTGGACGATCGGGTCGGCCAAAAGTGTTGGACGCGAAGCTGACAAAAACTTCATACGCGATGCTCCAGAGCCCTTCAGAGATCGCTGCGTCGACTTTCTCAACGAGCGAATGCTTCATGTGGGAGCGCGCATAACGCTTTAAAGGAGTTAGATTTTTACCCGTATAAAGTGAACGTTTTCCACTGCATAGTTACTTTTTGGTTACCCTGTACCATGCACGACAGGCACTCTAAAAATGCTTTTTTTTGTAGTCTAAGTGTATTGCGTCAACACACTCGCCGCTATTATAGTTTTTTTTAATATACTCAGATGACTCCAGCAAATATGCTAAACGAAAGTTCCCTTTGACAAACTCGTGTTGTTTTGCATGGAACAGATTGCGAGCATTCATATGGGCGATTGGTCTGACTTTAAGCAGAGACTCTAATATTTTGCATGATACCTTGTCAAGCTTATTGGTTTGGAAATTTTCGACATCATTCCTTGATCTGTGTTTAAAGTTGAGGGGTCGTTCCGAGTCTTGGGTAAAACTCCATTTTTTAAGGATAGTCTAAACAGTGTGTCAAGGGCTTAGCCGAATGGTTAGCCGAAGTTATTGAGCATTCTTTCAAAACTTGTGTACCTTCACCAGAGAGCTGACTGCTTTCAGGTTTGGCAGTTTATTTACAACAGAATCGTAATTTATATTAAGATCATATGTGTTGCAATCTGTCCTCAAAGGTGACGTCTTCATTACTTTTTTCTGGTGCAAAAACATGAGTGGGAGCATTTTAAGAACCATTCTACAGTTTCAGACAATTTCAGTAAAAGTTACACTTTCTCAACGACCGCTTTCATCTTTTGGTTTCTTCTAACATACCTGTAAGGAAAAAAAGGATCGGCTTAGAGTTTGACTTAAAACCACATAAGATGCTTTTCATAGTTTATCTTGCTTTACTTTTCCGGCTGCAGTATTTCTAGCTTCAATATATAGGCGACATAATCAATGTTAAATTTGGTACTTTTTGAAAAGAAGTCCTTTTTGCGAATGGCTTCTCTTACACTGGATTCTAGCCACCAAAGTTTTCCATTACTTTTACTCGCACATCCAGAAGTAAGCAACTCTACACTTTTGTTATAAGCTGATAAGAAATGTTTCCATTTGCTTCTACAGTGCCACTCGTTTCGTTCTCTCAACCATTTTTTCCGAAGAATGTTTTAATCTCATCAAATTTGCTCTAAAGTAGTTTAAGCGTTCTTTTCGAACCTCCACCTCTTGCTCATTATTTCCATGGTCACCTAAGGGTTCTAGAGTTATTATTTCACCAACGGTGCTAACATCTTTCGTAAACATTAAGTGTAAGAATGATATTTTTGGCTTGCAACATTCAGTAAGGTCTTTTCCGTATCCATTCCAAGAGTTTTTCGTCATAGCGTCGAGAAAATGATTTGGCTGATTTCCTTCATCTTCATCCACTGTAAATGCTTCCTGTTAACGTCAATCAAATGGAAGTCTCCTATAATCAGTAAATGAGTTACAAACTACACAGAATCGGTCCTCTTAAATAGCTCAAATAAACGTTCTTCCTTTCCATGATCGATACATGTGCTTCTATCCATCACACCCTCGAGAAGCCTGTCAGAATTACTTACATCTTCCATACCTGATCTTCAGATGTACATCTGATGTCCCTGTTACAATGCTACGCCAGACCCAAATTTTCTATCGCCTCGAAAACATATGAATGACGTTCCGCTATTTAGAAATTCCGGTTTACACCAAGTCTCAGAGATAAAATATCAAAGCAATATTTACTGGCATTGTTTAATTCTGTTTATCTTGTTAGTCAGAATTTTGGCGTCTGTAAAATAGCGATTCGAGAAGTTAAAATGTAATGCACCCTTTTAACGGAAATAATATTTTTTCCCGTGACATTCGGTAAGAGCAATAGACTTAGAACTTTATGTTTTGAAAATTCCTTCAATAACCAAGTATTTTGATAGCCGCAATGGATGTAGCCTCCTGGTTGAGAAACTGAATGACAGAACAGAGATGCATATTGGTTTTTAACAACACAAAACGGTGTTTACTGATGCCAACAGACAATTTAACGATGTATGATGTGTTTTAACGACTCCTTTGCATTATGTTTCCTCTTAACCCTCTCTCTCTCGCACGTGTCCCTCCCTCTTAAGACGTCAGCAGTCACACGAATACGCCTGGAAATATCTCAAATACGAATAATTATGTATCAGTTCTAAAAAAAAAAAAAAAAAACTATTGATGTGAACGTTAGTTCACATCAGTGAAACTTTGTGTTTTTTTTTTTGCAAATATGGCTAATATTTTTGGTACAATTATTTTAAAAATCACTAAGATTCTCCGGCCGGCTTTTCAGTTCAGTGCGACATCTGCCGAAGAGTCTCTTTGCAGAGCTTCGAGCAGGACATGTTTAGAATCTTGTTTCTCAGATTCTCGTTGTCAAGCTTGCTGTTCTGCTCTTTGAATTTCTTCATAGGTGGGAAATGAGCCAGCGAGCATGGATGGTTCCCTCTTTCGCAAACACAGCTAGTACTTCTTCCAAAAGCGAGAGCGCTGTGTTTACCCTTCCGTTGGGGGTCATTTAAATGTGGGGTTAGGTCAACCATAAGATGAAATTTCTGCAGCCACAGAGGATCTTAAAGCTCCGCGTATCCGTGACCTTTTTGACGCAAGAACATCTTCACCCCCAGACGGGCGAAAGAAGCGCTTCAGCCCCTTTCCTCTTGGCAGCCGCCGCCGTACCTTATTGTGTAAAAGGAAGTCGGAATATTGACAGTTGACCCCTTCGTGAAGCTCGCGTAACTGTCAATGGTCCAGTCCTTTTGCCATTATTTTGTTGACAATTTGCACTTTCGTGACCTCGGGTGGGGATGTTTGGGCGCAGCAGCGCCTCTAGGTGGATTATACAGCGAAATGTCACATTTTGATCTGACATTTTCGGCAACAGAGTCACAAACCCTTCGCTTGCCCCTTTCAAACTCGGTGCCTCGGCGACAGACACCAAATAGCTTGTATTGGTTTCTTTAGCCTCGAGACAATACACAATCGCTGTAAAAAACAACATCCTCTCCCCGTGTTTGGCCTTTGAGCGGCAATAATTCCGTAAGTTCCTCTTGGGGGTCCCTCTGAATTCACGTACCCGCGGAGGGGGGGGGCACCCTGTGCTATGCCATCAGGCCGGAGCTGAGCTTATGTCCCTGAGCCTGCCGACTGTGGCCAGCTTTACTGATCGCTCCCTACCTGCCTTTGCAGACAGCGGCGTATCCCTAATTTTCCTGAACGACTGTCCCCTTTTTTTTTAAGTCTGCAGACAACTGCTCCGACACTCTAATGAAGAAGCTCTCCTCCAAGTGGTCTGTGGATGGCTGCCCGCGTTTCGCAATTTGTTGGGTAGCCACGAAGCCACCGGCAGCCATTTTGACAGTCCCGGCGGCATGGACGGGCATTATGGGTCCGGGCCCGGCCCGCCTTCGTAAATCTCTCACTGGGTCTATGGCCACCCACCTCCGTCCGTCCGACCCTTCGTGTAATTTCAGTTGTTGTTGTTTTTTTAATTTTTAGCCGAATGTCAGCTGCTGTTGCCGCGGGGGTCTGAGCGGACCCGGACCCTGCGAGCGGAAGTAGAGACAGACGGTGGTTGGGAATGTGAGATCGGCTGTGGAGAAGATTTTAAGACCCCTTCAATCGAAGGGGAGTAAGAACTCTAAAGAGAGAGAGAGAGAGCCGATCTTCGTTCTACGTCTGAATGCTGCTGTTACATTTTCAGATCGCAAGGGAGCAGTCAAAGAGCTGACGGCTCTCTTAGAACAAGATAGGCTTTTCCTGGCCATTGAGTCTGAGCTTCTAAACGCATTCTCACATGACAACGTTACTGATGGCTTTCCCCGATAGAGAAGGTATCTCCTATACCTGAAGTTGCTTTGTATTCGTTATATCGAATGTCAGTCAACTCGGTGAAGCTGGTAATTCACAGCATCAGCACCCAAGACTCCATCTACTCCAGTTCGTAGTGAGTAAGGTGAAGCGAGGGTATGGGTAGGGCGGTCTGAAAATTGGCCTGTGGGTGGCAGAAAAAGTTAATCCTGGTTGTCAGACACCCTTTCGATTCTTGTGAGAGAGAGAGATCACTTTGGTAATTCTTTCTCGAAAAGTCTTCAGATTTATTTCAGCTGCGGTTTCTCCAACACTGACTCTAAGACAAGTACTTCTCTCCCCTTTGTTTAACAAGCAGGTCAGGTGCAATGATTATGTCTCTTCGTTTAGTCCTGTAATACTTTTCAGTTTTCTAGCTTTTTAAAGACATCTTAAGCAATCCCATTGTGATTTAAGAACGATTTTGAGACGACGGACCCCCTTCATATCATTCACTTTCCTTCCTATTCTTGGATCTTTAACCACCAGGGGCTTTTCATTGTGGTCCTTTATAGACTGTGAGACTTATTTCAGTCTAGGTTGCGTCATACCAAATGCCAGTCTCCCTGATTTCATTTGTCGATTCAGCCACTTCAGATATCATAAGGTTACACTTCCTTTTTAATTGACAGCTCTGCCTATTTTCTGGAAAATCAGATAACCATTTCTGCTAACTTTTAAAAAGATCTTTCGATTTTCTCTTGGTTCTGTTGCCATCTGACCAGAGAAGGAATCTACTACAGTAGTCACAAAACCACATCACGTTATCGCTTTTTTAAAAACAGAAATTTATGCTCTGCAACAGACATATTAACACAAAGTGACTAATACCACTTTCGGCATATTGCTTTATCAGAGCTTGAGACAACCTTTGAGCATTCCAGACAGGCATCTATGTGTTTCCTCGTCCGCCGTCTTGCTTTCCAGTTTGGCCAAAACTTTTCTGAGTATTTATGCCAAATTATCCCCAGCAGAATAAATAATTCCGACCCGTCATGGATGAATGGTGGTTTTGTTGTTCTCGCCTTTAAAGGTAACGTTAAGGTGCTTAATGCTTAGCATCAATAACTGTATTTGTTTGAACCTTCGACCTTTTGTAATGAGGTGAATCTTAAGACGAACGCAAAGCTGAATGAACGACCAACAATAAATAATGGTTTATAAAAGTTCTTAGATGAGATTAGTTGCTTTGCTGAAGTGACCTTTGATGTGGAAAATCGTTTACAGGTTTGCACCAAAACTTATTTTGCTAACTATAATATAGAGACCACGTCGACTTTGTAGTTTAAGTAACATTATTGCTTAATTTATTGTCACATTTACTGTCTCTTAGCAACTAACGTCACAAATGACGTTTGGTGGGCAGACATATCTGATTTAATTGGTTTTAAATACAGACTAAAAGTATGTATTGAACTAAATCTAGACAGATTGTATTACTTTGAATGACTAAATGTCAAGAAAAGGGGTGACTTCAACTTTTCCACAGAGGAAAATGAACTCATTTTCTATAGCAAAACTAACAGTAGAGGTGAAAGTGGTCCTTTCTGCAATGGTGTTACAATGGAAGTGGAAAAATGCTTAAGATTCAGAACTAGAATCCATCTCCATCATCGTTGTCTTTAGCTGGATGTGTTTAGTAATCTCTATACAGTAGGAATCAGTAGTTAGACTCTCCTGGATTGATTCAACTAAAGCTTGAAAATCTCAGTAAAAAGAAAAAAGTTTAAAATAAGACCATTTTTTTAAAAAAAGAAAAAAATTATTCACTTTGTTGTTTCTGTTTTGTTTTGATTATTTTAAAGCCGTCTGATTTGCTTTTTCTAGGAATTTAGCCTTCTGGATGAAGGTTCATTGTTGTAGCTAATGGGATAAGATGGAAATATCTCAGTGGTGTGTTTAGAGAAGAATTGGTTCAGACTTTTCCCATCACCTTATATGTAGTAATACAACTGATTAATGCTCCGGCAATTCAGTGCTTTCCCTGTCACCATCCTCAGAGTTTAGCTTTGAGGACTTCTTGTGTGTGGAGATTCATTTTTTCTGTATTTTCCCCCAAAATGGAGTCACCCAGTGCAAAAGTAACAACACTTCTCAGTACTAAATCCTGATGTTGATGATAGCTGGAAAAGATCACCAAAATGAAAGATTGTTAATTCATTGTATCACTACAAATAAGGTGCTGAGAAAAGTCTGAACTAACCATTTAACTTCTGTAATTAATGAGGGTTTATTAATGTCTTGACAGATGTTGAGAAAATGTGAAAAGTGGACAACTGACTACTTGCCAGTATTTTTTTTACATTCAGTATACCCCATGAAATCCAGGCACCATATTTGTTCCAGAGAATAGTGGTTTTGTTTGTTGTTCTTTTTTAATTATTTTTTTTTTAAAATAGAGAACAAAATCATTTTCATTGTCCTTTTTTTCTCTTAAATGGAATTAGGACTTTAACCTAAAATGTCCTTTTTTTTTGTTTTTGCATCACCAGATATAGTGAAGATGCTAAACTCCAGAAAGAAGATAGAAACCGATGATGATGATGATGTGGTTGAAGCAATACTTCAGGCAAAGGAGCTTTCTAAGCTACAATGCAAACTCCGCAGGATGCAGACTCAAAAGAAGCTATACGTGGAAGATACTAAAGTCTTGCTTAAGAAACAAGAGTAGGTACTTTGAATATTCTACAGTCCATCCAATGTGCTAAGTAGTAGTTGATCTGTTAGACAACAGGTACATGGCCCAGCAAATTAACTTCCCATAACACCAAGATTCATTAAATATCTATAATATATAATAATACAAAAATAATTTAAGTATACAAAAGTATTTCATATAAATCAAGGGGGAGTTATAACAAATGTGAGAAAGAAAGGATAAATTCGTATGGAAAATTAAATTCCACACACAAATTAAAATTTGTAACTAAAATTGTTTGAGAAAATCAGTTTAAGGTTTATCCTGTGTACGGGCACATTGGGATTTTAAAGATGGAAGTACCATTTGATAATTTCCAATTTAAGGATGCGGTTATTTCACTTAATTCCTTCCAAAAATGTTTTGTATTTTTCTGTTATTGTTTAAACTAGATAAGTTTTTTTTATGTATTTACTTTTTTCAGAAGTTCTTGCAATCTACTTCAATAAAACAGTAATTTTTCAGATTCATTGATTTTCCTTAAATATTGCACCATTTTCAGAACACTTTTTACTATTTGTAAGTACACAGTAATGTAAATTATATCAGTTCACAAGTTTTTAATTCAATCAAAAATACTACAAAAACAAATGGAATATATAGGTCTATGTGATTCAGAAACCTGACTGTTCCTTTTTAGAATCTTTAATCCTCTCTTTTCTATGTTTACTGCTTTAGATGAGCATTAATGCCTGGGTTTTGCATAATTTTGGAGTCAGTCATTTTTGTTTCTGGAAAACTATGATAAAAATAAGTGCTACAGTAGTCAGACCGAAACACCATGGAAAGAAGCTATTTTTTTATTTCAGATGAACAAGCATTTGTAATAAAGTAAAATTGTTATGCGCGGAGCTCTGTCAGAAATATATATGAACCTTTTCTCTTTTTCTAGAAAAGAAATTTCTGCTTTGACAGAAAGCAATACCAACTTGGATGATATTCTCAGAATAGCCACATGTAAAAAAAATCGAGTGCGAGATGCCGCTGCAATTTGCAAGTTACAAGAGCTCCTCCAGACCTATGATGAGATCATGGAGGAGGTTGAGATGGAAAAGCAACAGATAGCAGAGCTTGAAAAACAAGTAGGTCTTATTAGCAAAAATCTTAAAGTGGCAATGTATCTGAACTGGGTAGGCATGCATCCGCTGATAATTTAGAAAACCTTTCCACAGTGCAAACTTGCAAGTGCCTACCAACAGCAATTGGCAAAAGCAGATCCAAGGCTAATTCTGCTGTCACTTTTTCTTTTTGGCTAAGTTTTGTAGTGTGATTTCTTTTAGCTAATCATGAGTTTCTGTAGCATTGCAATTTGGAGTGGATTTTTAAATTATTGGCAGGGAAATTAGAAAAAAAAAGATTCAGGTAACATACATAACTGCTTTTATTATTATTATTATTTTTAGTAATTATTGTAATGGTAATAAAAGTTTATTATTGACAAATGAAATTACTTTTGGCTAGAACATAGCAAAGGAATTCCCAAATCTTGAGCTCTCTGGATCTGTGTATTTTTTTGAAGTTTCCCTGACAACTCTGGTCAGCCATATTCGAAGACTAAGTGAGCTGTGAGTAACACGTGAATTCCTTTGGCTTCATTAAAAAAATTTGATTTTTAAAATAATTTCAAAGCTGTAATGAATTAATTTGCAGGACAGAACACAGGAGTTGCCATGTATGATAAGTGCTATCACATTAGAAAGTCATTTTTTTAGTACATTGCAGAAATGGCATTGTTATACCTACATTTGCATACATCTTTAGCATTACTTTTCGTTAAGTACTTTTTCTTATAAAACCTTCCTTCCAGTGGACAATGTTACTTGTTCAAGTGATTGAAGCATAGTGTAACATTTGAAATGGAATTAGTTTTTCAGTGCTACCCAGTCAATTTTGCTCTTATTGTTTGTTTTTTTCACAGATACGTTTATTGAGTGACAAGGTGCAGGAGAAAAAATGTCAGATGGGAATTACTTATGGTTTAACCAATGAAGCTATAATGAATAAACAGACACGGATAGTGGAGAACCACTTAGAAAAAGTTAGTATTTTGTTTATCCATGGCAACTATAGAGACAGAGAATTTACCACTAAATAAACCATCTTCTAGTCTGCTAAGCATGCAAAATTTTGTGCTTGCTTGTCATGTTCTGGAATCCATTAGTCCTATACGAGGTCTGTCAAAAAAGTATCCGACCTTAGGCTGGGAAAAAAAATTACGTACTTGGTGTGGTTTAATTGTTAATCCCCTACAAAGTAGGCCCCTTGTGCCTCCACACACTTAGCCCAGCAATCCTTCCACTGTTCGAAGCACGTCTGGAATTGGAATGCTTCTTCCGAATGGCTCTCAGCACTGCCGTCGCATTCCGCATGATGTCCTTTTGGCTCTCAAAGCGGGAGCCTTTCGGTGGCATCTTCATTTTTGGGAACAACCAGAAGTCAGAAGGAGCCATGTCTGGAGTGTAGGGAGCCTGGCGAATGAGCGAAATGCCTTTCTTTGCCAAAAAATCTTGGATCAGCTTCGACGAATGAGCCGGGGCTTTGTCATGATGCAGTTGCCAGTTTTGCGACACCCACAGATCCAGTCTCTTGTGCCGAACTGCATCATGAAGATGTCGGAGGACTTCCTGATAGTACTCCTTTGTAACCGTTTGTCCTTCTGGTGAGTATTCGTGATGCACAACGCCACGGTAGTCGAAGAAAACAGTCAGAATCACTTTGGTTTCCGGGTCTACCCATACACCCACATCTCATCTCCAGTTATCATGGTGTTCTGGAACTCAGAATCCCTGTTGGCAGTATCCAGCAGGTCCTGTGCAACCTCAAGACGAAGTTGTTGTTCCTGAGAAAGCAGCTTGGGCACAAATTTCGCTGCCACTCTCTGCAAGTCCAAATCCTCCTTTAAAATTGCGTGTGAAGAATCTTTACTGATCCCAACCTTGTCACAAATTTCCCGCACTGTCAAACGACGATCCTCCATTATCAAAGTCCACACTTTCTTGATAGCAACTGTATTGCGGCTTGTTGACGGTCTCCCGGAACACTGATCACTTACCACTGATGTGCGGCCATCTTTGAACCTGTTGTACCAACGATTCTTTTATTTGGACAACACCCATGGCATTGTCACCAAAAGCCTGTTGAATTTTACAAATTGTTTACGCTTGGGTATCTCCAAGATTTTGGCGAAACTTGATGCAAGATCGTTGCTCCACACGTTCCGTCATCACGGGTGAAATGAAAATGCGACGAGTAAGTGGTACAGCACCTCACACGATGGCTGCCTGAGAGCGAATGACGCATCCAGCAACCCGCCAAAAACCACGCAATCGCATGAAGGCACGCAGCTCCACTATGCACACTTTTGCCGCCCTTATGTCATTACTTCCCACAGGAAAAAATAAGGTCAGATGCTTTTTTGACAGACCTCATATAAGCTGTGTGCTAACATTCAGTAACATTTTTGAGAAGCTAACATTGTCTGTATTGACAACTTTATCTATCACCACATCCTTTTGTAGATGTCTCTGGAATGATGATGTGTAATGAAAGCCACAACTGGTAAGTGCTATACAACTCTGGTTACTTATTAGTGGAGGCCAATGTGCAGATATGCTATAGGAACCAGAATCACACAGCCCTGGTCACTGGGAGATGTGAAGGGCTCTGGTGGTGCCTGGTCACCCTGCTCTCTGTCAAAGTAATTCCCTAATTTTGTGGTTGGTTTTCTACAGTATTAACAGTATAAACAACAAAAGTTCCCAGTAGAGAAGTAAACATTAAGATTGTATTGTGCCAAATCTACCAAGTTTAGTAAGAGACACCAACAATCGAACACATTTAATGCTTCCTACCTACTGGTGATAATTTGGTTAAATTCTTATGAAAATTTGGGATAAAATCTTGTCCTTGTTTGTTAGAAATATTCTGATCTGGTTGAAATTAATTGAGTCGGGTTGAGTGCAGTAACTCTTTCATACGAGAGCAAGTTACCTTGTCAGTTTTTAGTATTGGGCTTTGTGATTAAATAGAGAGACTTGACAGGCATCCATTTTATCCAGAATAAAACCTAAAATTTACCATTGTGCTTCACAGTCCCATGAAGAATAGTAAGCATTCTACAAAATTGCAAAATCTAGTTCTATAGTACTTCTCCTTAGATACTAACCTAACCAAGGTGGGAATAAAGCAAACTTGGTATGGCATAAGTTAACTCTATTGACAATACAAAAGTCCATTTACTTTCCTATATTGTACAAAACAATGAACAATTTGTATCTTGGAAATGTGGATAAAATTATTTCTATGTAAACTAAATGGCAGTGTTCAGACCCAGATGAAGTGTCTGTCTTTTGTTTGTTGGTATAGGTTAGTGATTAGTAGAAAAATAGTGTTATTCCTTTGACTTATTGCATTAGTTAGCATGCATTCTTTACATTACTTTTCAGCCATGTCTGAAAACAGGGTAAAATGTGAAATTTATTTTGAGATTTCTAGGAGCGTTTAGCAGCATTTTCACTAAGACTGAACATAAATTCTTTGGGAAAAATTTAAAACAATGTGTGGGGGGAAAAAAAAGTGAATTGGTCTGGCTGGGACGGCCATTTGTGTGAGCAGCCATAGAATCCAAGAACATTTTCTGTATAAAATAATTGAGTTTCTTACAGTAGCCCAGTTTTTATTTCACCACTGGTCTTTGTAATGAATACAGTGGAAATTTAAGCGTGATATCCATCACAGCTGTTATAGCACTAGCGTGCTAGACTGCCATTCCTTTAGAGTGGGTGGAGCTGTCACCAATGTGATGGGCGCACAGGTACTAATGGTTTAATTGGTGGCTTGATTGAAGAACAGCTGAGGTCACCGATACCGAACAACAATGAAGTAGAAGTAACCATGCTAGTTAACTGAGTTTTACTGCTTGCAAACTGCTTCTACTGCTCTATTGCAGGCCACAGTAGATTTTAATAAACAGATGGCTTATAATGAGAAACTCCGAAAACAGATTGATGATCTTCGTCATGAAAGGGTGTTTTATGACAATTTTTTCAAGATGTTCTCGAAAGAGTTGAAGGAAAACTGGAAGAATATGCTGCAGGAGATGATAGAAGCTACAGCATGCTATGAAGAAAGGTAAGCCATTTGAAGAAGGCATTTTGCCTAAGTAGACCCTGTTTCACCCAAACTACCTAAGTGGATAGAGATTAGAGAACAAAAAGCCCTATTTCCCAACCGACCTGTTTGTGCCCTGTAAGGTAACAAATAATTTTGCATCACTTTGATCTGTTCATACAGGGTGTTTCATAAGTAACTTACTCCAGTCATGTATACTGCAACAGTGGACCAGCTTGCTGAAATAGCATGGCATCAAACATAGTTTTTCAGAAGACATGGGATCAGCTAAAATTATGAAAAATCCTGTATTTTCAGAAGAATTTTAAAAAATTTTTTATAACATCCAGGTCAAGTCAAAATTACAGTGAGAAGCATACACATACTCTTGCCAAATTTTCTGCTTCAGCTGGAATTGTTACAGATTTTCTTTCCTCTATCCAAATTATGATTTTAGTAAAAAAATTTCTGATTTCAAGATATTCAAATTTTGTTGTGTTATTTTGTTAAATAGAAGCAATTGTAAATATTGATAAAAACATTATTAGTAGAAAATAATGCCAGACTATTTATTTCCTAAAAAAATCTTTTGGATTCATAAAAATTGGTAATTTAAAGAACAGTTTCTTTTTTTCTTTTCAAGATTCTCTACATTTACAAAAATACTGCCATTGTTTGTTATGTATTTAAATGATATCATGCTATATAGAGCAATGTGCTTACTGATACAACTATGGGTGTCTTCTGTATGCAACCAAAAGAAAATGGCTGAGGGACATTCAGCTATGGATCAGGCCTCACATGTGATTACTACTTTAGAATAAGATGGCACTGAAAACATTGGTTGAAATAATGAGAAAACCCTTCAGCATCTTAATAGATGGAAGTAAGGATTGCAAAGATGCCAAGATCTATCCAGTCAGTGGCCAGTATTTGGATGAGAAACCTGGGAGAGTTTCCACTGCTGTACCTTCACATATTTAATAAAGCATCGATGGAGAAAAGTTAGAAATTAGACTTGTGAATGTTTTTCAAAGATCTTATTCTAGATTTCAATATCTAATCAAGGTTGGCTTGTATGTAGAAATGGAGCACAGCTGCAACATATTAGAAATACAGAAAAATTATGCCAGACTTAGTACCAAAAGAGATGGTGATAAGTTTTGGATAAACCTGAATTTATTAGATTGGTCAGCAAAGTGGAAAACAGAGTTTAACACACAAACAAGAAACAGTAAGTTATGATCACTGCCAAGAAAATGTAGCTTTATAAAGAATCTTAGATTATTATCAGTACTTCAGCTGTTAACAAAGTCAGTAGTATATTAGAAATAATCAACTGAACTGTCATACATAAAAACAAAGAGATTCTGTACCATATACAGAAACTTGTCATAAGTAAATACACACCCAACTTTAAAAGAACATCTGTTTATTATGGGACCATAGGGGTTAATACTTTGTGGTGTAGCCCTTTTGAGCAATGCATTGAGTCATAGTGTGAACTAGATCAGCAATCTTGATCTGGGAAATGATCTATTCCTACCCCATGATCTGTGTCAGGAAGTACTTGGAAGTGAGTCTGCAGAATCGCTTGACCAGTTTTACCAGAAACACTATAAAACGTCCATTCATTATCCACATTTCATTACTGAAAGCAGAGTAATCTAAATACAATTTTACAACCTTTCACTTCTAATAACCCCTACTCTCTTTTTTTTACCAAAAACGTTAACTTAAACCCATTGTTTTTAATTTATTTAGTTACCCGGTTAAGATCTAAATTAGTGCCAACTCCATTTTATACAAAAACCTATTTCTTTAGAGACAATTAACCCTTCACTTGATAAAAATACCAAGGTGAAATAATAACCTCATTGCATTATTATTTTATTTAAAGAGAAAATCCCTGTTCCCTGTCAGGAACTGTTGAGCTGGTCCACCCAGGAAGAGGTCACCAAACTGTTCATGACAAGCACAGATTTTAGTTTTTGGAGTGGAACTCTTGTAGAGTCAACCAATATGTGAACCATTTATAAGAACATGAACACGATAAACAGGTGGCCAGCTCGTATCTGTTGGGTGGGCTGGGGATGCAGCAGGACAAAAAAAAAAAGGAAAAAAAGTTATACAATCAGTAATAGTTGGAATGCTGCACAGCTTGTGTTAGGCAATTGAGAGAAACTTGTATATTTTCAGTTGTATTGTGTATTTCCCCCCCTCAACCTCCACAAACGTTTATCTGGTTTGAACACGACAGCTTCAGCGATGGTGGAAGCTATTTACTCCACCATGCCTAACCCTTTGAAACATACATTCAAGTTGGGTTGGAAATAAACAAACAAATACATCCAGACAATTCTGCTTTGTTCAGTATCACGTACTGTTTTCTTATTCTTCAATGCTGGCTGTTGTTTCGTGGTTGCTAGGGATGAATCTCAGTCGAAGATGGTGATCTTGCAAGAAAGAAATGAGCAAGAAAAACACCAACACAAAATTGACTTGAAAGAAATGGACCGAGTTCTTGACCATGAAAAGAAACTGAGAGAATTTATGGTGGTTAAATCACAGGACAGGACTGATTACAAGAAAAAGGAAGAAAAGAAGAAAAAGGAAGGTATGTTTTCAGCGGAAAAGAACAGATCTTCCATGTTTCTAGTTTAGATCTTTACTACCGCAACTATTACTGTCAGTTAACCATCACTTCAAACCATCTTTAACACATTTATGTTTTTAACTGCCATAAAAATGATATAATGCTAAAAAGGGGGGCTAAATAAACAAAACTGGGTGAAAAAACAAGCTAAAATGACTAAATTTTGGTTAAGATTTTCATTTGTACTTTCCTTGATATGTCAAAGGTAAATCTCATCTACATCTTCTATAGTCACATTCCAAACTTGGATAGGGTTTGTCCTTTTTATAACTACTTTAGTTTATTACTGACAATGGAATATATGTCAGAAGATAATCTGATTTAATTATAGACTTGGGGGGGAATAATATGCACCATCCATATTTTCTCAAATGGCTGTCAACAAATTGTATGGGAGCTGTAGTGGCCATGCTAACCATGAAACTAAAATTGTGTAACCATGAACCTACAAGCTATTAAATTAAATAAATAGAGATAAAGAAACTTGTTTTCAACATTTAAGAATTGACCAAATTTCATTTGTTGGCACTGTGAACAAGTACAATTTTAAAGAAATCTTGCTGTAAACTTTGTTCATCAATTTGGCATTTTAGTCTCACATTAGACTTAGTATGTTGTTGCTGCTTATTGCTCATGGACTTCACAAGATGCTGGATTCAAATTTTTGGTATTCAAGGACATTCTTACTGAAGTACTTGGCCAAATTCTAACAGATTTTGCTCCACAGATGCTCAGTTGGGTTGAGATTTGAGCTAATTGCAGGCTAAAGTAGAATATCATTTGCAGCGACTTTCAAGTATTGCTGGCTGCTCTGGGGCTCTGTCTTTCATCCATGAAAATTAAGTGTGTAGCAAGGAAGTGGTTTTCAAAATGAGGAATAACTTACAGCTGCATTTAACAAGGCCTGCATCATGACCAGATCTATATTTCAGTCATAAGAGATGCAGATGTAGACTTGTTCTTGACACCTCCAGATTTTCCCCAGGTCATTAACACAGTGCAGCAGAAAACAGCTTTTATCTGATCAGTAGACCTGTCTTTAAGTTCCATCTAGTGCAAAAATTAGCCAAAAAAATAACATTGGACCAATTTAGTGTCAGTTCTCTTCCTTATGCTATTCTGAATTTCTCAGATGCACCAGAGGTCATTTGTTTTAGTGAAAGGGTTACATTAGAGATCTTTAAATTGGGCATTATCAACTTGTTGGCTGCTTTCTCAGAACATCTGGATCAAGGAAAATTATCAACAACATTGTGTTTTCTGTATTTTAACCATAGACAGTGTAGGTTAATACCTAGTTGACCAGTATTTTGACTAGAGAGAGTTCTCTTCAGGCTAATGATCTGTCTTCTCTGTGCTGAATCATAATGCAATATAATCATCATAGTCACCATTTTTGTCATACAGGATAATCAGACATGTAAATATTTTTCTATAGCCCAGTAACAAAGACACATTGCTTGATAAACGTTTTTCTATATACATCAGACACCTCAAACAGGATAGATACACTACATTAGATGTTCAAAATGTACACCATTGGCATCCACATGGGCATTGCTGCATCTGACAACAGAGAGGCATCCAGTGACAGACATTTTTATGGGAATAGCTGTTAAACCATCAACAATTTTCTATTGGAGTTTGTGGACGTTAGTGTAGTACCTTGTTCTTCAGCATACATTATAGTAAAAAGTCTGGTGATGAGAACTCTGGAGAGTGTGGTGGCTATTCAACTGGTCTGCATCATCCCATTCACCTCCCAGTAAAATGTTTATCCAAACATTCCTATGAATCTTGAGGAGTATCATCTTTTTGGTAAACACTTTTTTTCATTGCATACATAGTCTTAATGTTGCTTATAGGGCAATTGAGGTACCTGTCTCTTGCCAATGTCATTGAAGAAGATTGGCCCATTAAGACTGGAAAGAGACACTTGTTCCCAGTGTGATCCACAGCAGGTTTACCTCTTTCTTACATGAAGTTGAGGGATCTCAGTAACCCAGTACACACAGTTGTGTCTGTTCACAGTTCCATTTAATATAAAGCCTGTCTGCTTTGTTTGACCACACAGTTTTGTTATCAAAGGTTAAATTCTGATGAGTTCTGTTTAAAAGCCACTTTCAGTATCCAAGCCTTTATGAATGTCTGTAACAGTTGTGGAATGTACAGTTTCCAATTTGCACCCTTCAGAATTCATGAACGTACCAGACTGATGAGCACACATTGTTTAGATTTTTGTGTTGAACGTTTGAATTTTGGCAACACAAGCTGCATTGTTCTCTTTGCTTCACACGCACAGCATGGCTTTCCAGACCACTCTTCTTTGCATGTCTTGTACAATGCCTTCAGCTTTGAACTTGCTCTTCAATCGTGCGACTGTGAGGCGGGTTGGTGGCAGTGATTTACACTCACGTTTCCATGCACGTTATACCTCGGCAACATTCTTAAATTCAGTATTTCTTCATTATTTACCTGTGCCAATCAAAGGACAACTTCATGGTCATCATTCTTTCCACAGACTGTAAACATGTGACATCAGGGGTATGTATGCTGTTATCATCTGTGAGATTTCAACTAAAACAGGTCTTAAGAGAGACAAAATGTCTTTGTATGGTAGAATAGGAAAGTTTGCATACATTTTTTTTGGGGGGACACTATATTTAGCCGTTTAAAACATGAAATTCATGCTAAGTTACTTGAAAAGGAACTTCATGGGCCATGTGCATGCGAACCTCAAAACTGCTGCAAGGTATTTTACTGAAGGAGTCTTGTATATACTATCACAAGATTCTACAGTTTGGTTTTCTGAGTTATTTGACAAGATTATTGAATAAATTTAGTAATGCTCAATTGTTTATAGTTGTTTTTTTATTATTTTTAACTGTTTTAACTGTTGTGCCTTTTTCTTTGAGATATAATTCCAATACATGGGAATGTTGTAAATTAAATATCTGTATTTTTATTACAAATGGCATTAAATTTGCTTAAACATTTTCCTTCAAAGAATATGAAATATTAGTTCAAACTTACTTCTCTGCTTCCCTATTTGTCAAAAGAGTAATTTTGTTTCAGCTGAGAAGGACCTGGACTTTGTGAAATGTCAGCTAGAAATCTATGAAGAAGCTCTTGAGAGAGTAAAAGAAATGATAGGAGAAAATGACATGAATATAATTGTCACCAACTTTGTACAGAAAGAAGATGAGAACTTTGCTCTTTTTAATTTTGTTAATGAAATTAATGTAAAGGTGGAAACTTTGAATGAGGAAATTTCTGAACTGAAAAATGAGATAGAACGATTTAAAAGTGAAGATGAACTTCTGCAGACAGATCAGAAAGTAATGCTAAAAGAGATGGAGGTAAGAATTATTTGCTGTTTGAAGAGATGCATTTTGTTCTTTTGAAGTTTTGCCAGCAGCAAATGATAGAGAAGCATGAAACAGTCATCATGGTAACACTGAATCCTATTAATACCACATGGTAGCTGTGCTGTGATGTAGCAAATGAAGCCATTTAGCTTAGAGGTAAATGTAGAGATAGAGCATGGAATTGTGGGAAATTTGAAAGATTCAAAGAATTGATGATAAAATATGTGATTTTGAAATTCTAGCAAAACAGCTGCAATTATTTGTAGCAAAAACTACATTGTGTTATTTAGACAGTCAATGCAGTTGGTGTAATTGTAAGCAATGGCCTACTCACGTGACCACAAATTCCTGCTAAAAGATGCACATTTTATCAGCTGTGAATTAGTACAGCATGACATAAAATACTAATGAGTTGCTTCCTACTTCTCTCTCTTATCTGCTTACTATTAATTTTATTGTATATTTAGCTAGGCTGTGTTTTTGTTAAAAAGTATAGTTTGCATGCTGCAATTAAAAAACAAAATACCTAGCATTCTTAAATTTGTTTTACATTGAAAGTGAAATGACAACATTTGGATTATATCAAAGCACATCTGGATGAGAATATTTCAGTGTGCCTAGTGGCAGTTCATGAGAAACCATGTAAATTCTATTTATGCTATTAGTTGGAATGTTGTTTGCATTACCAAAACAAGGTTTCTAAGGCCAATAAAATGGCTCTTACCCTTTTATTTACTTCCCCTGGTGATATTTCTACTAAACACCAACAACAAGAGCAGAAAACACTTGCACAGTTATTCCAAATAATTTCTTAGCTCTAAATTACCAAAATTTCGTTGATGATCAAAACAAACTTCCCTTTTGACCAGCTAATAACAATTTCTATTATACATCTGAAAAACGACGCTTTTCAAAAAATCAATATATTTAATCATAAAAATATATTGTTCAACATTATTTATATATATTTAAAATTTTGTTCTAATTCGCTGCTGCACAAATTACAAACAGTATCAAGTAGATCCTCTCCCAGTGGCTGTGCAACTGCATTTAACTCTGTTTTCACTCGGGCATTTTCTAAAGGGGGCATTAGTAAAAATAAAAGAGGGGGGGTCTGAAATATGAAAAACAAAAAAAAATTGTATTACCATCTTAAAATCATTAGCAAGTAGAAGAGTTTTTGCTGAGGATTTATACGCTACTTGAAAAAAAAGTTTCCATTTCTTTAAACCTACACTTTTCTGTAGCTCTGCATGATAAAAACAACAGCAGACTAATGTATACTACTCTCCTTGTATCATTAAGGACTATTATTTATGTAATTTATTTTCCAAAGTTTTAAGATATGGGCATTAGCAGAACAGTAATGCAAGTTGTCCGGGGTTTTCTCTTCTAATCACGAATAACTGAAAAGTTAATAATAATGAATGGCAAGAGGGGGCAGGGTTTTAATATTGTTTAAAAAAAAGGGGGGTTGGTGTCAACAACTTCATTAAAAAATAGTGGATTGGAGCTCAGACCTTCCTGGTAACAAGAGTGGACACCTTGGCGAGTTGGGGAGCTCTGCTTTACTCAAATGGCTTCCTATCCCCTCTGGGACTAATTCTGAAAAGGTTGAGATTTTTGTTGTTACTGTTTAGAAACCATCTGACATCCAACCTGAGAAAGTGTAGTTTGTATGAGGCACAAGTCACTAGGAATTGCACCTGAAACCAAAATAATAACAAAGAAAATTCAGTCCTGCTGCACTTCATCACACTGTTCCAAAGCAAAAGTAGAAAACAATTCTAATCAAGACAGAGCCTAAAAAAACGAGACCTATCAAATGAAAATCTAACCCTATGGGAGCAGGTCATGTGATTTTTTTTTTTTTATTATTGCCTGTTACAGGAAGCTATAAATAAAGTTTCTGAAGAAGCTGATAAATTGGAAAAGAGTACTGCGGAAACAAGCTTGATACTGGACCACTTGAAAGAAGGTGTGGCTTCCCTGTTTAAAATTGTGGGTTGTGACCCAACACCCATAAATGAAATGCTTGCCATGGACCGAGGAGTTACTGACAACAGTATATTTGCCTACATGGGGCTGATTGAACAGAGAACCATAGAATTGCTACAAATTAGTGCATTCATGGATATGATGGTAAGTGTTAGATTATCAGGAAAAAGTAAAATAGATTCCACCATTTTGTTTGTCAAAAAAAAAATAAATAATCAACATTTGGAATACAAAAATTATTAGATATACACTGTTCAAAATTATGAGCTGCCATACAAAAACAGTTATCTGCCTTTTCGACATTCTATTCTTTAAAAAATGCAAATTCAAAAGAACTATAATCACAATCATTAATTGTAATATTATTGCTTCACACTTTTCCTTCAAAATAGCAAACTTTCACATGAATAACCCCTCTTGAAAGTAGCTCCACAGCTGACTGATAGTGGTTGAACCTTTCTCCATGACTCTTAAATCTAGTTCATCCCACACAAGTTTAATGTAGTTTAGATCTGGAGACTGAGGGGGAAACTCATGGTTTTAAGAATTGATTCTTTTCTAGCAGCATGTTATGTATTAAGCTTTTCAGTGCACTTCTGATCATTAAATTGTTGCGGTATGAACTGATCCCCTATCAAACTATAACTTCATGGAATTGAGTGGAAGTGAAGAATACTTAATTGGATTCTGACAAAATGCATATTAATTTTTATTAAGTAACCAGCAAAACAACCCCAAACTTTCACATTTCCACTACCATCCTTAATTCTAGAGCAAATACAGTTCTTACACTTGTTTCTGTCATTTATTTCAATAGCCATATCTTAGAACCAAATATTTCAAACCTACTCCCATTCAACCACTTTGCATTATTTCTTTGACATGTAGTTCTGATGTTCAGCCCAATAAAATTATCCTTTACTGTTACCATGTTTAAAAAAATCTTTCTAGTCACCAGTACTCATCCAATCAATTTAACCTCTCAACTGCCTCTTTGTGGTAGACATTTGAGATGCTGATTGTATTGTGATCAACAGTTAATTATATTCTTGTCAAAAATGGGTTGCTCTTTCAAACCAGCCTGTCTTACTATTCCATTGGTTTTCTCTTCTTGGCCCCTTAATTTCATGACTGATCTAGTTGACTTCATTCTGTGTATTTTTGTTTACACACTACTTCATGTTACTCCAGCTTTCTCTATAATTTTTCATAACCATCTTTATGAAGAGCACAAATAAACAGCCTTGTTTCATAAGGAATTTCACTTTTAGGTGCCATCTCCCTCATCCTTTGCAGGTGGTTCTCCTCAATTGATCACAAGGCAGCAATGAAGAGTGTATTCCACAGATGTAACCCCTGCTTCAGATAGAGAGCAAGAGGGAGATTTATGAAGTTGAAAATATGAATTCATTGATTGCATGGGAACTGACTGATCTTGAGGCAGCTTATAATATCTGGGCACATTTCTATAGGTGATTGTTTGGTTTTTCCTGATTTTAAAATAATTCCACTCTCTTAGTCTATATCCCTCGATGCAGAATTTTTACTTCTTTTGGCTCATCTAACATTTTCCTCATTTTGTTGTTGCTCTCTCTTCATAAGATCAATTTCAGGTCTTCTTGGTAATTTTTTCTTGCCTTCGACAGCTAATCCCAGTATCACCATGTGTTTTTTTTAAGTGTTGCAGGGGGACAGGCATTCAAGTCTTGGCTTCCCTATTTTTAACCAAGTCCATTTGGCTTTGTCAACTGTTTTTGTTTCTGTAGACTTTGAAATATTTGTCTTTGAATTTCTACCTGCTTTTCCTTGGGTCTACATTTAGGAATGTTTTATAAACCAAGATTTTATAGTGTAGAGCTTCCCACAATGTTTATATTTTATTTTAGTTTTGTCACTCGCAGACCCTGACCTTGCCCTTACCTCCAGCAATACTAGTGCTGAATTCTTGCCTGGTAGCTCCGACCCGGACTCTGACTTGGGGCCTTGCTGCTCTGGGTGACACCACAACCAGCGTGTGTCCTTCTAACTTACCTAATCTGGGGCCAGTTTCTCTGCTGCACGTGGGCAAGCCCGTGTGTGTGGACTTGATTTCAGTTTCTACTTAGATTGGTGGCCAATCAGGGCTTTATGCCCAGTCTGTTTATCTGATAGAACATTCAGTCATCTGCCACATTTTAGTGAGAACAGGGCCACCATATGAAGGCATTTAAGCAGAGGAATCATTTGCAGTATGCAGGCACCCAACTACAGACAGACAAGCTAAAAGCAGAGTTACAGGCACACACATCTTCCAAGCCCCATGTGCATCACCTCCACTCTGGCCCTTTCTGATAACTGATTTATTGTATTTTTGCTGAAATAATGCATTTTTATCAACGGTAGTGTTGAAAAAGCAGATAAGTGTTTCTGCTTAATGGTCTCATTATTTTGAACACCCCCATATGTGTGTGTAAACTATATTGTTTTTCTTCTAATGTATAATTAATTTTTCTTTCTCACATCACATTATTTAAACACTTATAAAAATCAAAGGTACTAATACATTGTTTAGCTCTGTGAGTAGGACTAGAGAGTGAAATTTTGCTATACTATTTTAGTAACTGACATTGTTCTTTCATCTTCAGAAAGAAGCTGCTGAAACAGATCATGATGAACAACCACAACAGAAGACTTACTCAACACACAGAAGAGTATCACTTCCAGTAGATCCTCCTTCCACCAAGTATTTAAAGTTTCCTTATCTTTTGCAGGACTACTAACTCTTTCAATGTCAGACTTTGTAACAAAAAAAGTTTAAAGCAGAAAAATGTCTATGATTATATAATATGATATAATTTAAGTAGAGAGAAAAATCAGAATGGTAGTGTTTCAGGCAGGGGATGTCCCAGTCTATACCTAGTATTTCAAGTCAGTGAGTCATAGTCTTCTTTGTATAGCTGATATATATCCCGTTTCTTAACCACTTTATCCATATAGCACAAAAGGTAAAAACACTGGTCCCTAATCACTCTTCCTGAAAGGCATGTCTACACACATGTTGTCGCCATCACCATATTTTCCTCATTTGTGATCACAAGACCAATGAGATGGCTCCCTAACATGCTGAAATAGAAAAAGTTCTGTATACAATCAAGAAAGATTGATGCTGAGTGATCTACGTCAAAATATGAAATCATGTTACACCAGTTTATTTCCCATTAGTTGAAATTCCAAACAATAAGCTGGCGACTGTTTTCGCAACAACTTACATAAGTTTGCATTATTCTTACCATCTTCTGCCAAATATGAACAAGTACACTGAGTATGGAAGAAATGAAAGAGAAAATAATTAGCAAATGTAAAAAATGGCATAATGAAAAGGCCAATTCTTATCTGAAGTATTGTAGCTGCAGAAAGATGTATTCAGCAAATGAGTTTCATGATGCCAATTGATGATAACCAAATGTGAGATTACTTGGGAATGATGATATTGGCTACTTTCAAATTCTTTGGTATGGCAGCAATGTTATTTTGTTTGAACAGAAAATAGCTAAACATTTTGTAGAACTTCAGCTGGAAAAGCTGTGTTAAAAGAATGATTGTACCAGTGGGTATTGTTGTTTGTTCTTGTCATTTATTTGGATTGGTGAGCAATTACTTGAAGTAGTCTGTTTGCTTGCAGCCATCTCTCCACTTTCACCCATTTTTAATAGATAAATGTGGTGGGTTTTAGACACATATCTTTAATGAGATTTTGCTTATTTACAGGGATGACGACGATGACACTTTTGAGATAACTGATGAGGCTGAGCTTCGGCCACTGTCCCAGGCAGAGTTGAAGACAATCATAAAAAGACAAATAAAAAAGCAGAAAATTCCAATTCAATCTTGAACTATTGTCTACTACAAGGTATCAATGACCATCAGCTTTAATCATTTCATAATATATAGATAACTACATACACTCTTGATTAAAATCACTGCACTTATTGAAACCTTTTAAATATTATTTTACTGCCAATTTTGAATCATCTTAAATTTTGCTAATACTTTTTTTTCACTAAAAACATGCCTGCCTGCCTTTGCTATAATATATGTTTAAATTGATGCCTATTTTTTACACGCACATGAACTGTGTATTTGTCTGCAAAACTTGGTAAAAGGTATTTTGCTTAGATGGTCATCAATTTTTGGAAATAAATTAGGAGAAAATATGGAAGAATCTTATTGAAAATTAAACTTAAAAGTTAATTACTGTAAATGGTTATAAACTTTCTTTTTTTGCTATGTTAAACATTGCAATAAATATATCGTTAGCTACAGTTTGATAAAAATGCTTGGCTACGTACTTACAGAACTGGATTTGTTTACAATTTTTATTTTCTAAAACTTGGGACTGTAATAGATAAAAAATTAATTTTGACGATGAATGCATTACAAAATATATTTTCAGGTACAAAGCTAATTTACAAGAAAATGTGCAATTGTATTTTTCTTTTTATTTTGGAAATAGAATATATTTCACCATTCTCTGTTATTGTTTTTTTTCTAATAGAATTTTTAAAAAAAAAAGTTCAAACATTCTGTGGAGCAATGGCATGATGATGGTTGCCATGTTGAATCTGATGCCAACCAATATTTCTTGTAAGAGTAGCATCTGGTAAATGAATTTAAGTGAGATGGTTTCAACTGATTTATCCACCTTTTGTATGTGCAATTTCACATGAGCAAGACTATGGCATAGGTACCCCAAGGAAACCTGTAATGACAGGCTCAGAAGAGCAAGAAGAAACTATGCTATGGGAAGTTCACCAAACCAGGTCTGTTCCCAGTGAGGACTGAACTTGGGGGTCTCAGCCACAGCAAGATGGTACCCTACACGCCATGCCATCCACAACTAATGATAAAATAATTATAAGCTTTCAAAAAGAAAAAAAAATGTTTATTTGGCGAGTGGTTTCAGGCCAGATTATTTTATTTACTTATTCTTTTTTTAACTCTAGAAGTAATATTGTGTATAATTGTCTTTGTTAAAGGAAAATGTCAGTTTACCCAACATGTTAACTTGACGGTAACATGACATGAAAGAATAATGTGTAACTATATCAGAAGCAGTTCTTTGGTTAATCACTTATTCTTATATTCCCTGTGATTATAAGTTCATTATCTGCATCATTGTGATAAAAAATAAATCATTTTATAACATAAAAAAAAACATGAACAATTCAGTAGTCAGAACTGAGTGGTAAAAACAGTTCAAGGTTGATTTTCAGTATGATTTAGTATATTTTTATTAAAAATCTGAATAGTTAAAACAGAATACGTCATGAAATCACAATGACATAATCTTGAAAATAATGTTTGAAAGTCAGAAGTACAAAGAACTCATCACCTCCAGTTACCAGCTCTATAGAGCAAATGTTAATCAAAGAATAAAATTCAAACCTGCAGCTTTCAAAAATACATTTTGCTTCAGTAATATAATACCATACAGTGAAGTTTGGCTGCATAAATGTGTAACTGTATAATTGACTGTTTTCGATGCATATACTAATTTGTTTGATAAAGCTGATTCCTTATATTAAGATACAAACTGGGCCATCTGAAATCTACACACAGCACTAGCATCCCCACAAATCAATCATTTGGATTTACCACAATTCATTCTTCTTCTAGTTTTTTAAGTTTCTTAAAAGTATAATTTTTAAATTTGTTCAACAGACTTTACTAATTTCTTATCTATGGATATTTTTTTGAAAAATTGTGTTTTATTCCATGATTACTATCTCAAAAAATGAGTTTTGATAGTGTTAAAAATAAACTATCATCATAAAAACAGCATGTAAAAGTGCCTGTATTTAAAATGTCAAACTATAAAATAACAATAACACAGAATCAAGTTTTGCTTATAGCTAAGTCTGAATGTGAGGTATTTCTAAAATTTTCCAATGCATCATACTGGAAGTAATTAGCCTAGAAAACCAATATTTGGACAATCCTGTAATTTGTATATACCACCTCTTGGAAATCCCAGAAAGAACCCAAAAGTAGTTTTCACAATGTCAGGTGTCATAGCACTTGGCCTACCTGAGTGTGGTTTGTACTTCATTGCACATTGTCAAAATGTAAGACCACCATTTCACACTTACAACTGTTTTTTTTTAGAGTTAACACCTTTTGTGAGAAATTCTAACAACCGTTTCAATACACAAGTCATGGGAAACTCCATTTTCAATGACTACTGTACCTGTGGAGTAACAATGATGCTACTAATGTCTATGAGTAGAGGCAATATCACATTCTGTGTAAGATCCCATTTGTCTGAATAGTGGTTTTGTAATTAATCAGGGCTCATTACTTTGTTTTCTATTTATTCATTCACCCCATCTAAAATATTACAACTACTATCAACATCTGTTATATAAGAAGTTATTCAATCAGAAATGAAAATCAAAATTCATAGAGGCAGCTGGTTAACTTATGCAAAGTTTTGTTACATCAGTTTTGTTTTATTTTCCTTGTGTAAACATCACTAAACAATCCATCAAGCATCATTAATAAAGGTACAAATAGATATGGTAGGTAAACAGCAGACAGATATAGTCGGTCTGTAAACACCTGAGGTCTGTTATATAAGGACGACCTGAAATTGTCAGCCATGATATGACACAAAATGGTAATCACTGTTGTTGACACATGAGATCCGTATACAATCACAGGAAGACGAATCCACTGGCACTTCTCAGCTCCTGTAAAATGAGTTAAAGGCAATGTTGATACAAGCTAAATATAATAGAATTCAAACCTCCACAATAGACATATTCCAATGTTTTTGTGTATTATTGGTAACTGAGCTTAAATATACATTAGTGACTGGTTTGTATTAACTTATTTATCATTTTAAATTTTCAAAAGAGAGATTCTAGTTAGAAAAATAACTGAAAAACCAGCCAAAGTAGCTTCCCCTATCATCTCTGTCAATGAAACTCTTACGACAAAATAATGGTTAAGTCAAAAAGCTGTAATGGCAGCAAGACATCTGTGGTAACAGCTATTTTTAGCTAGTCAGTACAATTAAAGACTAAAGTTGGTGTGTATGACTTTTTATTCTATTTATTTATCTCCCTTTTAACTCTATTCTTTGCTGTCAATTATGAACAATCATCATTTTCTACCCAATCTGATTTTTATAACCTTATACATAGAACCGCCTAAATACTCAGCAACTAATTATGCACACTAATATCAGGAATACCTTTGTAGTATGCGTATGTTCCCAAGAAGAAAAATGGGAACTGTAACACAATTTCACACAACACAAATGACAAAAACCAAGTGGGCGGATTGCACATCAAAGGATCTTTAAAAGTTCTGCAGTACCAGGCCAGGATTCTTGTCAGCTTTAAAAAAAAAAAAGCAAATAGCAATTTTAATGTATTTATCCCCATAAAAATATATATTAGCATAACAGTAAAAAAGAGAAATATACACACACACACACTCTGACCTTATATAACTAGATTCTCCCAAGTAAATGACGACAATCATAACAAAAATATATTGGAAACGTTTTCCTGTCCTCTATTATTAAGTATTTTAAATGTCTGCTTTTACATTTGTCTGGGAGTTGGAGTCCAAGAGTTTTAGAGAGACGGATCTATTCGCTCTACTGTAGAGATGGGGGTTTTAAGGTAACGCGTGCCCTATAAATCATTTAATTCAATCGGGGAGCCACTTACTTGAGGTGGGTAAAGCCATTTAGGGAATAACGCTTGAGAATCGATAAAAATAGTTATCGGAATATGAGAAGCAAAATAAATGAAAAATACGCAATCGAGACAGCGAACCATTGTTCCGTTTTTACTTGTGTTTTTGTAAAATTAAGCATCATTCTACTGATTCGATACCAGCGACGTCTACTCGGCAAGGAAAAGACAACTCCTGCCGCCAAAATCGCAGCACACCTGTATTATTAGTCTGTTCGGTTCAGACTTTCCAGGAGAAATCAGTCTCGTCCCTTTTTCTTCCGTTAATGCCATGGAAACATAAAAAATTTTAATTAATATGCATGAAAAAAACTAATAGAAAGAAAAAAAACAAACAACAACACAAACCGTTCTCTTCTGTAGTATTAAGGTGTCGTTAGACGGGTTAGAAGTTCAGCAATGCTGATTCCTACGACCAGCCACTGTTCGCCACCTTCCGCCCCGACAGCCTGGCTATTAATTAACGCGGCTGTTAACCGGAGCTGTTAGGAATATATTTCAATTTATTAAAAAGAGAGAGAGAAAAACTTGTTAATTTTAATTTTTCAGGTAGAAACTTTCGGCTGCTGCAGTTCTCTGTTTTATCCAGTCGCTTGGGAGAATCTCTCGAGATCTTGTAATGTGTGTGTGTGTGTGTGTGTCTGTTTGTTTACCCCCCCCACCACCGACTAACCGTCCGAACTTCGCACCTGGATCCTCGGGATGCCAGGTATTTCTTTCTCTCTCTTGCGCTTTATCTCGGAGTCGCCTTGAACCGACCGACTTATCTCGGGTGTCGGGCCCGCGCCCAACAACCCCAATCGTATCGTTGGGCAGAAAAATAAAGTTCGTTTTACTTAGCGTTTCTGAAAGCTCGTCCAACTGCCGGCGATATATGGTAAGAAGAAAAAAGAAAAAA
The DNA here is from genome assembly GCA_018389105.1 of Nautilus pompilius. Taxonomy (NCBI): domain Eukaryota; kingdom Metazoa; phylum Mollusca; class Cephalopoda; order Nautilida; family Nautilidae; genus Nautilus; species Nautilus pompilius. The sequence continues at coordinate 176,543 of JACATO010000119.1, forward strand.
AAAAGCACTTAGGGTTCCCCCGAGGGGATTAGGGTCGCTGGCCATGCAGAGCATAAGTCAATTGCAAGGCGAGCGCACGTATACACCTCGTCGCCACACCGATTGCGGTGAGGCTCTGCCGTCGCCAGTATCTCTCTCTCTCTCTCTCTCGGAGGTGAAGCGATCGCAGTAACGTCCGGCGTCGCTGTAATTCATTAAAAAATGAACGAAAATGGTTTGCGGAACCCGACAGTCATGTGGGAGCCGCGGAGAGATAAGATAACGAACATGGACCGACTTAGGGAAAACATAAACGAAAGATACAGAGTTCAGCTACGTAAGTACAACAACTGCACGTGTAATGGCCACCCGACTTATTTCCCAACCCATTAGTGTTGTTCGCCCGTTACCCGAATGCGACTGGCTTCAGAATGTTTCTGTGACAGACCCTTTTTTTTAACTGCGATCAGAAATCGGAGGGAAAGGACGAAATTCCCGGCTCTGCCATGTGGTGGCAGCGGCAGTAGTAGTAGTAGTAGAAAACCGGTGCTAACCGAGATTTTGCGCCTGTCGATGTTGTTCCCGATTCTGAGCAGCAAAACCGAATAAACGAACTCTTACTCGCCGTTTGATTACATAGATAAACCCCGGATAGGTTCGCAAAAGGTAAATGTATGTACCTGGATTTATTTAGCGCTGATTGGCAATTAAACCCGCCTTCAGCCGGTATAGAGTAATTTGAAAGGAGGAAAAATTTTTAGAACAGCTGATGGGCGGGCAAGGAGAGAAGCTGAATTCTCTTTCCTGTTCTCAGGACGGTGGCTCGAACAGTTACATAGCAGCAGGAGGCGGTGTTGTCACTACTTAACTGACCCCCCCACACACATACATACCTTTTTAGTTCGGTATACAGACGGTCGGTCAGGGTTAGACCTCTTCGTTTTTTGGTGTGAGAGGAAACTGGTGGGGGGGGAGGGGGAGAACCCATGGAGTTGCCTTGGAAAGAGCAAGAAGAAACCATTCCAGAGAGTTTGCCTAACCAAGCCATTCTCGCGAGAAGCCAACTCTTAACTTTAGCAGCTCGGTATTGCTCGCATTAACAGTAGGACAGACCTGGCAGGAGCTTAAGTCAGAGCTGTGATTAATTATAGTGATAAACTTTTAGATCCTTACCCGACCTGATTTGTCTTTTATCTGTCAAGCCACCACGAAAATGGAAGTATCAACTCTCTCAGACGTTTTTCTTAACAGTAACTATTCATTTCTTTAGATATTAGCAAAGAATATGCCTGTCTAATTTTTCAAGAGTATATTTTTTATTAAAATAAGAACTTCAAGAATGCATGCTATACTCCAGAATTAATTTGACCCGTGATTTATCAGTGAGTACTGATGGCTTCTGATTAATAGTTCATATCCAAACTTTTATGTTTGTCTGTATGTCTGTCTGGTATGTTAGCAGAGACATCATCCAAGCTCATCCCATCTGAGATAAGATTTGGAAGACCAATTGAGAAAATTGATGTTATCCCTTATCACTCTTGCTATGTGGTGTGGGTATAATCTACCCAGGAGACTCAATGAAAGTCATGATTGTGGGGGGGGGGACTGGGCTGGACTCCCACAGTGCTGTGCTGTTCTGAGTCTATTCAGAATATTAGAATATGTGTGGTATAGCTAGATTGGTTCTGTTTGGATAGTAGGTGAGGGTTGGTTATCCTACTTTTGTGAAAGTTTGTTTTTGATGTGAGGTAGGCAGCCACCAAACTTCTTCCCTTAGGCAGGAGAGGTGCCATTTGTCCAAGTTCTTGGTTCAGAGATGAGAGTTCATTCTTTGTATGTTCTCTATGAGCTGAAAGTAAAATATTATCTTCCTCCTGGTGATGGTAGCAGCAAATTTTGTAATTCATTACTAAGTGCCTTAATGACCCTTGTGCAGTCCATTGTGGTCTTTAGGAGGACAGTGATGTCCTTTATAGTCCACTTGATCATCCTTTTGTGTTCCTTCTGAAATAAAGGAAAGGAGTATGAATGGGGGGGGGTGAAACAACAGAAGATGGAAGTCCAGCTCCTCAAATAACCTGAAGAATTTTCATTGGCCCCTACTATAGCATAGTCACTGGAATTACAGTTAGATACTGTTGTTTCTATTTCCCCAATCTTTCTGAATTCATTGATCCACCTGTTGTGAAAGAAAGCTCCAACTATCTTCACACTAGGTAGCCAGTAGCTATCGCACATCTGTGGTCACCCGCCATGTGTCGGGTAGCTTTCTTAGTTCCAGTTAATCAGAACAAATTGATGGATGGAAAAATGACTTTCTGCCTACTTCCTTGAAGAAATTATCGATATAGATCAATATGGTAGAAATACGATGACAATGTTCTAGAACCAAAAAAGTTTAGGCATGGACTATACTTAAAAAAAAGATTTAAGATCAAAGAGGCTGCCTCTCCCTCTCCTTTCTAGAACTTTATTTTGTTGAGGCCACAACTAATAATTTAAGCTTTAATTTAATTCACGAATAAAATTCTTGTTTGAAACCTCTTATTTTCCACAATGTGGCAAATCAGGTTTTTTTTAAAAAAAATTCCTACACAGTTAACAACTAGATAATCCGACTTGTTTTGTTTTTGTTTGTGAAAGGATACTGACTTCTGCTAGCAAAACAATGTAGACTTTCAGGCATATACTGTCAATGACTTACCAGCATCCTCTTAGCTGGAGGTGAAGAATGTTCTTAATTACCCAAAACATTTCTTTTGCAGAGACGTACAAAGACTTCTACAAATGGTCTTGTGACAATTATGCTGAATTCTGGGGGGAGGTTTGGCTCTTTACAGATGTTGTCCATTCACAGCCATATGATTTGGTAAGCAGGAGTGAGCTCATGTTAAATGCTTAAAAATAATTTATGGCAGCTTCTGGTTTTAGTTCAGACCACTGCTGCTCCTAAGTTGTCAGTTTTATGACATGCAGCAAAATAAAAAGGAAATAAATACAGAAGTAGCTCTAAAAAAAAAAGAGAGAGAGAGAGAAGAGATTTTGTTTTAAAGATACAAAAATTAGGATAGGCAGAATGGTTATTGTAAATATTTCTATGAATAAATTTTTACTTCTGAACTATTTGTTTTTATTGTTACTTTAATGAAACAATTCCATCTGAAGGTTGGGGAGTAATCCATAATTTTCTTCTGATAAGTTAATTTTTATTTATCATTAATCAAATCTAGCATTTACAAACAAATACTTATTACTATTGGCAGTGCTCCTCTGTAGTGCTGTCAGTTGTCTCCCAATTTTGTATGTAAACATTCACGTGATTGGTGGGTGATGCAACCTTGTGAGACAGACTGCTACCTGCTTACCAGTGTCTGCTAAGTGTGATGGAAAAATGGCATGAAGCAGGAGGCATGCAATGTCCAGGAAAATCTAGAGGCTGTAAAAATGTCTAAAGCTAGTGAAGTTCAGGCTAAGAGTCATCTCGAGAACTTGATGCCTCCTGGTGAAACTTTGAAAGGCTGGATGAAAAAACTGGGTTTGTGGTACTTGTCTGGCATCAGAATCAGTGAAGCAATTTGACAGTGCAACGTACATCTGATTTAAAAAGCAGCAGACTCAAGGTGTTCTGGTAAAGGTGATAGCAGAATCCTTAGCAGTGAAGCTGGCAGGAGTTGAATGTAAATTTAAGGCAAGTGATGGATAGTGTTGGCAGTGGTAAAACAGGCATGTGTGAAGCAGCTTGGGAGCCTCATTAGCACTACAGGACAAATTTAACAAAAGAGAATCAAACAAGCAAAAGTAGTGGGTTATTTTTCTAATAAGAATCTGTGATGTTTTTTGTTCTTTGTGGTTTACAATTTGTAAATTGTATTACACTGGTACTTCATTATAATGCTTATCTTGTGCATTTTCTGACACCTGCATTATAATGGTGGGGTACTGTAGTCACCACAATTCACTAAGGTTTGCTTATGGAAGCTACACATTTGAAGAATTACGTACCCTGAGTTCACTCATTGTATTGTTAAAACTGTCTACTTTATATTTTACATTTCTGTTTACCAAAGGTGTTTGAAAATTATTTTTATTTAAAATGCTCTTTTTTTTTTTATGTTCTACTCACAAATCTGATTTATTGACTCTGCTTCCTCCTGGTCTGTTAGCTTTTCTTAACTTGAATCTACACCAGACTGTTGGAAACAGCATCACCTAAATATACGACCACAAACAAAATTAGATGTTGGAAGACATTTTAGGGTTTAAAAGATGATATTTTTATAATATATTGAAGTACTTACTGCCAATCTGAACACAAAATCTTTTCTGCAGAGATATAATAATTAAAAATAAAATATGATCATGCAGTTAGCATCTGTTAGAATGATGCTGATTCTTTTATTCTGACACATTTCACTGGTAAAAATGACAACAGATTTTTTATAATCATGTGCCACAAGGTTACAAATCTGTGGATGATGCTGCAGCTGACTACTATACTATGATACAGAAAGGGCAGAGATGTATTGATGCTTCAGTTTTCCAGCAGTACAAACAATGGTAACCCGACTCACTGTTCATGTGCTAGAAAAAAGGAAAAAGATACATTACAACTAAAATTATTCAGTGATGTGGTAATAAAGATATGTTTAGTTCAGGTTTCTTCTCACCAGCAGTGATGAGATGGTTTACCTGTGTTGACAGAAAAGACTGGGTTATTGCATTAAAAAAGTTGTATGGGAGGAGGTGTTGATGATTTGAGAGTGGAATATTAATCAGTAAAAAGTTGTATAGCAATCCTACTGTTGAAAATAATATAATACATTGTATCTATTCTCCTTTCTACAGCAACACGGTAGTGACATCTCTCTTGTCATGATAGCACTTGGCAGGCTTGGCCATTTTGGTCTGGGTTAATCCTATGGTGCCTCTCAGTTGTGTTGGAGAGAAACCCATCAACCAACTCTTTTCTCAGGAGAGGACAGACAGTTATAAGAAACAGTAGCAAAGCTCATATACATGCTGACATTGCTCATTTACTATAATGGTAATTTGATAGCATTAATACCAGCAGAATGGGTAGGGTATATATTTCCTAGATGTTGAATGCCCAATGCATGCAAATTCCAGCCAATTTTGACATAAGAACCTCAAAAGTAGTAGAAGGAAAATGAAGTATAGCTAGATTGCGTATGAGCAAGAGCTGCAAGTTGCCAGCTACTTGCATTATGCACTATTGTTACAGTAACTCTACCTGGCTTTCAGTGTGACTTGCATGTCCTTGGATTACTGTTTTCCTCATACTCTGGTATTACTGTCTGTCTGCTTGCTTTCACAAAAGATGAATATTGTATAAGCTGCTTGTAAGTATATAAACAAGGGCTGTGAAAAAAAAAAAAAAAAATTCCTATTTCTGAGAAACGATGTCTTTGTTAGGTAGAGTTGCTCACTTTATATCAGAATTCTGGGTGTCCAAAGAATTTTTACTTGCCTCCAGGTAACAATTAATTATTCAAGATTTTTTACTCATTTCCCCAGGTAACTTGCAACAGCCCAGAAGATTATAACTAGAGGAAACCTAAAAGCAGTTAAAAAGAGACCTCAAGACTATCCAAAATGCAAACAAAAATATGTATTATTTTTATTTGTGAATTAGGGCCACACACCCATCATGTACTATGTATGTCAGAGTTGTGGGTAGTAGCCTGCTTAGCCAGAATCTTTGATGTTCAGATAATGATGTAAACAGACCCTGCACTCAACACTAACATTACTGCATTAAAAAGATTTCTTTATTCCAGTTGTTTTATTCCATTCAAATTGTTAATTTTGTTTGTTTCTTTTCTGCCCCAAATCTCAAGAAATTTCTGTGCAAAATAATACCTATATACCTATCTGTCTTTTTAATTATTGGTTTGTGCTGGTTTCAGGTGGTTGATAAAGGTAAAACGATACAAGAGCGGCCAGAATGGTTTCATGGCGTTCGGATGAACTTTGCTGAAAACTTGCTGCAGTATGACGACGACAGGGTGGCTATATACGCAGCACGTGAGTTACTGTTCTTTGTGGTCAGTCGGTCTGTGTGGACATCCCTGGAAGAAAGCAGCAGATCAGTTTTTATTTTTATCTTTTCCAAACAGATTAAAAACTGAAAGCATTGAATTGAAAATAACCAGAAGCTAGATGGTTAGTTTGGTAACTTCCTGCCAGCCCGTTAGTAGAAGTAACTAGAGAATCATTTTATTGGTTTTTCGGTCAATACCATTAAGGTACATTCCTGGGAGGACTGTTTTGGTTGGCCAGCTCTCGCCATTTATACTATCCAAGAAATAAACATAAATAATGACATCATAGCTCACCAAAACAGTTTTTCTTGGGACTGCACCGATGATGTTGACAGAGAAAGATCTTTGGAGCTCCATTTCTCTAGTTCTGCTAACAAGGTGGTGAGAAATACCCAAACTAGCCACCCAGTTTCTACAACACAACACCAAACTTTCTTGGGTTTTTTTGTCTTGAAAATAACCAATCCACAGTTTTCCTTGACATCTGACAGAGATGGCGTTCGTTATTTTGTAGGAGAAGGAACTGACACCATTCTGAAGAAAACCTATCGAGAGTTACGGAACAGTGTGGCTGTATGTGCAGCAGCCATGAAAAAAATGGGGATACAAAAAGGGGACAGGGTTGTTGGTGAGTGATTGCAGCGAACCTGTTACTCAAAGAAGTCACACCCATCCACTTGAATCTCTGTTTGTTAAACAGTCTTCTTTTAACCAAGTTTTATTTTTTGTCATTGAGTCAATTTTGCTGATACTTTGGTCATTGTTTTACAAAAAAACACTTCAGGTTAATTGTTAACACGTTAACTGTATTTTAATCTCAATTAGTCCCAGAATCCCTTTGAAACCAGAAGTGGTAGATGAGTGGCTTCCCCAGTGCTCTGTGTAGTGGTTGGATATTTATCAGTAATGAAAAATATTGCATGTATTTATAAAATAGTTTGGGTGCCCCACAGATGGCCTAATATCTTGGCTGCAAATCATTAGTTATAGCATTGTAAGACTTAACTAATGTTGATTGTCACATGATGATATGATGATGAATGTCATAATATCCATTTAATAAAGGAAACAAGTTAGAAGTATAGATGGTGAAATGTATAAATCTGAAATCAGCCAGAAGGTACATACATGCCTATTTGAAATTGGGTGTGAAACCAAATGACATGTATAGGGACATTCAAATGAATCCCAGCTGGATATCATTACAATAATGCTATTTTAACTGAGTTTCATTTAAATGTCCCTAATATAATATGAAAATAAAGGAAACACAACAATGCATCCTGTTTACTATCAGCATGTAGTATCAATTCATTTTAAGGAGGTAGCTGTAATAGTCTTCATTATATATGATGATATGAATAATTTGATCAAAACAAATGTCATTCCTCTTGTATAACATGCATCCAATCTGAAGTCATTTCTCTTAAAGTGGATGCACAGGAAGTTAGTCTTTCCTTGACTGTCTATCACAATAGTTAATTTATTGATTTTAAGTACCAATTAAATACTAATGATAAATTTTTGCTCTGAGTATTTCTGAAAATCCCATAAATGAAAATGATAGGCTAGTTTTCAGCTATTTCTTATTTGTAACATTGTGTACTGCTCTACATTAATACAATACTGTTTTACAATATATACTCATTTTTTAAACAATTTATTTTTGCCTCATAAAAACCAGTACTCATTTTTATATAAACTATTTTTCTAACTTTATCTAGCAAAATCTGAAAATTATTTTAACTTACAGGTTACATTTCTAATTGCTGTGAAGGTGTGGAAGCCATGTTGGCTGCAGCCAGTATTGGAGCAATTTGGAGCTCAACTTCACCTGATTTTGGAGTTGGTGTAGGTAGTCCCTTGCCCCATACATGAGCTTTTAAGAAATAATTTGGTTTTGTGTTTGAAATGAATTTCAAATGGTAAAGAAGAAGAATATGGAAAGTAAACTGCAAATTTGATAGCACTATATATCAAAAGAAACCATTTGTATACTCACTAAAAATTAGTAAGAATTTTCAGAAATGCAGTACAAATACCAACTTGTGGATTTTATTTAGCCTCTCATCAGTGTTGCTATAATGCTTCAGTTGGCATCCAGTTGGCAGTGATAAAGGAACTGTGCTTAGTCATTTTATGTATGTATGTTGAATTTCCATACAAAAAGGTTTTAAGTATCAGTAAAATTTTGCATAAAATGGGGGATAACTCTTTTCCTTAAAGCTGTGTACATATAGACAGTCATCACAAATATAATTAAGTATTGAATTTGTACAATTTCTGTGTTTGTGGTAGGGCAGTTACCTGTGAGAAAGTAAAGATACAGTAAATGAAAAATATATAGGTTGTATAGGTCATATCCTAGACTTACCATGGCTTATAAAACAGGTTTATAGTTTTATCTCTGATAGTGAAAAAAATAAGGTTCAAATTAGTCAATTTAATATTAGGTTGTTACAAATATTTTGTTGGTTTTTATATTATGTTAATTTGGGGTTCATTTTTTGCATGCTTGTGAAGGTGCATGTAGATAAGTTATATATCGTTTTGTAGTGTGTGCTTTGGCATACATTATGTAAAACCTATCTTTTTAAAAATCTTAAAATGGATACTTGTTTCATGGTTCTGAGTGAAGCATGGATATAAATGTTTTTTTGTGCCATTTTTGCTTCCCGAATTTGAACTAGGCCACAAAGTCAGCGAGGCAACTCTTAACATTAAGCAAGCATGGGGTGAGGACACAGCAAATGAGCGCACAGTACAACAATGGTTTGCAAAGTTTCGATCAGGAAATGAGAGTTTCGAAGATAAGGAACAGCAGCCATCCTTCCAGCTGTGATGACGACTGTCTGAAAGCCTCAGTTGGAGCCAATCCAGGAAAAACAGTGGCATAAATTGCTGGAGAGCTTGACGTAAGCACTGCAACTGTTTCCTGGCATCTTGACACAATTGGCAAGGTGGAAAAGCTTGACAAGTGGGTGCCCCACTAGTTGAATGAACATCAACAAAATTGTTTGGTGAACTGCAACTGATGTCATCCACTATAACTTGCAACCTGGCAAAACCATCACAGTTGAATGGTACTGTTGTGAATTAAATGTTGTTCATCAGAAACTCTCTTCACAACAGCTGGCATTGGTGAATTAAAGAGGCCCAAACCTGCTCCATGACAATGCTCGTCCTCATATTGCAAAAGTGACTCTTCAGAAGCTGAACACGGCTGGGGTACGAAGTTCTCCCTCACCCAGTCTATTCACCAGACCTTTCTCCCACAGACTACCACTTTCCCAAAAACCTCAACAGCTTCCTCCATATGAAATCCTTCTCCAACCAAGCAACAACTGAAACTTCCTTCCAACAGTTTATTGACTACAGAAATCAAGATTTGTTCCAAAATGGTATAAATGTGCTTGTAACTCATTTGCAGGAGTGTATTGATTGTAATGGAACTCGCTTTGATTAATAAACTTGACGTTCAGCACCAATACGAAGTCTCATTGTTGCGGTAAAAAAAACCAACAAAACTTTTGTAACAACCTAATATATATGAGGTCTGTCGAAAAAAGTATCTAACCTTAGGCTGGGGATAAAAAAATTACGTACTTGATGGGGTTCAGTTGCTAATCCCCTTCGAAGTAGGCCCCTTGTGTCTCCACACACTTAGCCCAGTGATCCTTCCACTGTTCGAAACACGTCTGAAATGCTTCTTCTGGAATGGCTCTCAGCTCCGCCGTTGCATTCCGCATGATGTCCTCTCGGCTCTCAAAGCGGGAGCCTTTCAGTGGCATCTTCATTTTTGGGAACAACCAGAAGTCAGGAGGAGCCATGTCTGGAGAGTAGAGAGCCTGGCGAATGAGCGAAATGCTTTTCTTTGCCAAGAAACCTTGGATCAGCTTCGACGAATGAGGCGGGGCGTTGTCATGATGCAGCTGCCAGTTTTACGAGGCCCACAGATCCAGTCTCTTGCACCAAACTGCATCACAAAGATGTCGGAGGACTTCTTGATAGGACTCCTTTGTAACTGTTTGTTCTTCTGGTGCATATTTGTGATGCACAACGCCACGGTAGTCGAAGAAAACAGTCAGCATCACCTTGATTTTGCCCCAAACCTGACGAGCTTTTTTGGGCTTTGGTGACGTTGGGTGCTTCCACTGTGATGACTGAGCTTTGGTTACCGGGTTGTACCCATACACCCACATCTCATCTCCAGTTATCACGGTATTCTGGAACTCTGTATCCAGCAGGTCCTGTGCAACCTCAAGACGAAGTTGTTGTTGTTCCTGAGAAAGCAGCTTGGGCACAAATTTCGCTGCCACTCTGCGCAAGCCCAAATCCTCCTTTAAAATTGCATGTGCAGAATCTTTACTGATCCCAACCTCGTCACCAATTTCCTGCACTGTCAAACGATGATCCTCCATTATCAAGGTCTGCACTTTCTTGATAACAACTGCATTGTGGCTTGTTGATGGCCTCCCGGAACACTGGTCACTCACCACCGATGTGCGGCCATCTTTGAACCTGTTGTACCATTCTTTTATTTGGGTAACGCCCATGGCATTGTCACCAAAAGCCTGTTGAATTTTGCGAATTGTTTCCGCTTGGGTATCTCCAAGCTTTTGGCCAAACTTGATGCAAGATCATTGCTCCACATGTTCCGTCATCACGGGTGAAATGAAAATGCGACAAGTAAGTGGTACAGCACCTCACGCGCTGGCTGCCTGACAGCATCTGACGCATCCAGCAACTCGCCGAAAACCACACATGTGGCTCCACTATGCACACTTTTGCCTCCCTAATGTCATTACTTCCCACGGGAAAAAATAAAGTCGGATACCTTTTAGACAGACCTCGTATGTTCGTCAACAATTTGGAAATTATACTGTACTTGAGACTTTGATTGGTTATATGATTGCAACGTTTTGACAAAGTATTACAGTATTAAAGCTGCCATTTTTTGGACTTTGTAAGTGCTGGCAGTATATGTATTTGCCCTAAGAGTTTGCCAAATTTTCTTGCTAATATTTCTTTATTTTTTACTCTTTCTCAGGGAGTCTTGGATCGTTTTACTCAGATTAGTCCAAAGTTGATATTTAGTATCAATGCTGTGTATTATAATGGTAAAATCCACAACCATCTAGCTAAATTAGAGCAAGTTGTGAAAGGTGAGTGATAACAGTAAGGTAGTAGGCTGTACTAATTTGTCTTTATGATTCTGTTTCATTGCTGAAATTACTAAGAATTATTACCTGTACATGATAAACATCGATATATTTTCATGGAGATCTTTTTGACGTGAAAGCTGTACATTGTTTATTAGTTAAGTATTGAAAATTAAAATTTATTCAAATTTCCCTGAAGGAAGTAAATGGTATAGTTCTCTTTTTAATGGAGTGCAGTATTAAGGAGGAGACCTTTGTGGTTCTTTAAAATCTGTTGATGTTTGGTTGAAAGTAGAAGGAACTTTCTAGTCTTGTGTTTGTAAGATTATACAAATATGAAGAATGGAAAGCACTTTTGAATGAACCCAGTTTACAAGATATACGAGGTCTGTTCACAAAAAGACCAGACTTTTGTTATAGTTCACGAACCACTGCAACGATCGAGGTCCAACAAGTTGTGTCATGTAGCAACAACCTTCCGTGACATAACGTCGCCTGGGGCCTCTTGCTATTCTGATCAGTTACCCGTCTAGAGCTTTGAAAGTAACACGTGCTGTCAACCCCTCTGCGAAGTGAAGATGAAAGTTCTTATGGAACAACGTGTGTGTGTGTGTGTGTGTGTGAAATTTTACTTTAAGATCGGCAAAACTTTTACTGAAACATGGGCTTTGCTCCAGCAGGCCTTTGAGGAGGACTGCATGAGCCGATCACAATGTCACGAGTGGTTTAAGCGGTTTGAATTGGGCAGAACATTGATGAGGAAAATTCAAGATCAGGACGACCTTCGATGTCAACAAACGATGAAAACATCGATGCTGTTCGTTCTGTGATTCGTGCAAATCGTTGTTTGACTGTGCAAGAGGTTGCTGAGGAAGTCAATATCAGCATCGGGTCGTTCCACAAAGTTTTGACTGAAAAACTTGACATGCATCTCGTCTCTGCAAAACTCATGCCACTTCTGTTGACCTACAACCAGAAAGAGAACCGGGTGATCATCAGCCAAGAGCTGCTTGATCATTCAAGAAGCAACGCAAACTTCATGAAAACTATCATCACAGGAGACGAAACTTGGGTTTATGGCTACAATTGGGGAAACCAAGGCACAATCGTCGCAGAATGCCGCTCCAACCAAAAAAAGCACGCATGAGCTGATCAAATTTGAAGTCGTCGTTGATTGTGTTTTTTGACTGTTGAGGAGTGGTCCATTATGAATTCATGCCACAAGGTCAGACTGTGAACAAGGAGTTGTATGTAGAAGTTTTAAAGCGTTTGAGGGAAGATGTGCGCCAGAAAAGGCCAGAGTTGTGGCAAAACAAGAGCTGGGTGTTGCACCACGGCAACGCGCCTAGTCACTCGTCTCTGCTTGTCCGCCAGTTTTTGGCCTCCAAAGAAACGGTCGTCCGTACTCTCCAGACTTTGCCCAAGCAGACTTTTTCCTTTTTCCCAAGCTGAAAACCACCATAAAAGGACGTCGTTTCCAAAGTGTAGACGAGATTAAACAGAATTCGCTGAGACAGTTACGAGCCATCTCAGAAAACGAGTTCCAAGGAGCATTCCAACAGTGGCAGAAACGATGGGAGCAGTGCGTTGCAAGCAGAGTGGGGGGGGGTGCTTTGAAGGGGATAAACATGTATAATGCTGTAATTCCGGCAATAAATTTTGTATGACAAAAGTCCGGTCTTTTTTTGAACAGACCTCGTACATGCAAAAAGAAGAAAGAAAGAAATGAAACAATTCTTCTCTCTTTTCACTGATTTGTTTGCTTGACAGTTACTATTTCTAATACAGTGCTGCTTCAGAAAATCTCTTGGATGGATTTTTCAAAAAGATTGTGACTTCATGTAATGAGAAATAAGACATTGGTAAATTATACATGTATATACTATTCCATGCCATTATAATCTTTACATGTACAGCTTATAGCATACTTCCATAGATCTTTTTTCTGTCATCTTTGATCTTTTCTTATATACTGACTATCCATCTGTACAGAAAGATTAAAGAAGGCAGAGATGTTTATGGAAGTACTTACAAACATCTTCACTGCTCCTCCAAACTCATTAACTCGTTAGCATCAAGTGTTTAAACATGAAAGTCTCTCTCCTCTGGATAGCTTAAGAAGTGGTTGGAAAGCATTACAGTGCCCCAGGTTTCTGTCAGTTGTCTCCTCTATAAATATTTTCCCATTTTTGAAAGTTCAGGTACAGTATTACCTGAAATTTCTGGAACAATAGTACTATTGGACACAAACTATGAAAATAAGAAAAAAATACAACCAGGGAGAAGTATCTCTGATGAAATTAATGAACCAGTTATTTTGGTGGGCTGCAACTGACATATGCAGAATGTTTCAGTAGTGAGGTTAAAAGTGTGTAACTTATTTGTAAGCCCTCAACTGTTTGTTGTGTAATGGACTTTTGATAGGACAAAATTTAATGGGAAATCAAGATGAGTTAATTTGTTTCAGGTATGCCTGGAGTTGAAAAGGTAATTGTCATTCCATTTTTACCAGAGGCCAGTTGCAACATTCAACAAATTCCTAAAAGGTATGGTTCTTCATAGAACAATGAGTTCTCTCCTTGTGGGACATTGTTCTTTAGATATTAACTTTGTTTCCTCTTGAAGAGAAACTTTAGCCTTTGTGGAAAGAGACAAGAAAGTGTGATTTAGTCTTTATTGTGGTTCTGTTCACCACCTGCTGGTCATCTGCTGTTAGCCGTTAACTACAGCATGGAATCATGGTATTAACAATAAATCCAGATGTGTTAAAATTCTAAATGACAAAAGACAGGTTATCATGCTCCTTGCAAAATGCTGTCAATGCTTTTATGGGAATAGAACTGAGAAGAGATTATGTCTAGTTGCAATGCGTTTGGGTTACAAACAAGAACTTTTCCAGAAAGTGCACTTTTTTTTACTGCAGGTGTGTACATTACCGATTGGTATATTAATGAACTTAGTTATTTAGGATTCTTGCCTAACATAGAACTTTTTTAAAGTTCTCTTTGTATTCATAGATAATTTTAAAAAGTTTAAAAATCTGCCATGTTCAAAGTCTAACTTTTCTACACATTGGTGCCTTTTGCCATATTTGGTTGCTGAGCAATCATTGACATTGGCTCAGGAATACTGAAGCCCTAGTTGATTTCAGTATATATGCCTTTGTTGGCGTCATTTATAAAAAGTATAGCAAATTTTATGTTCAGCACTAATCTGAATGGCTAATAGCTTAAACTCTCCAGAAAAGCGATGGCATGCATTATAGTCATGTCTAGAAATTTAAAATAGATGGTATCTTAAAATATGCTGAATCACTACTGTGAAATGATTTTGTAGCGGTAACAAATACTTCCATAAGTGTGAGTCTTCATAAATGAAGGGGAAATGAACCAGTTCATTGCCATCCAAGTATTTTGAAGAATGAAAATAAAATTTAAAATTTAGCTTTCAAGAATGCTTGCTTAAATATGCCATAACCTTAATAATGGTAAATACTAAAAATAATGGAAACTGTTAGTTTTGTTTATTTTCTTTAAGCTGTTTGTTGGCAGAATTCCTTGACAGCAGTAGACAAGAAACCCCAGTGTTACAATTTGAACAAGTGCCCTTCAGTCATCCACTCTACATAATGTATTCTTCAGGGACCACAGGAGCTCCCAAGTGCATGGTGCATTCAGTTGGTGTAAGTATAAACATTAGCTGAAATATAAATGCATTAAACTGATTCAATTAAAACAAACAAATTTGTTCTCAACTAAAATGCAGTGTCGTCATCTTTCTTTTCTTTAAGTTACATTCTTTTAGCCAAAATAACAGGCTGAACTTTATTGTTCATTTTGTGTCTGTCTATCTGTTTACTTTATGAAATGTCTTTAATTTAAATATAGTTTTCAGTGGAATCTCTGAATTAGAGTTGATTTTACTTTTTATTTTGAACAAGGATTAAGTTTCTTTCTATTTGTTGTTGATGTCATGGAGTTCAGCAAAATCTGGTCCAGGGCAGAGATGGCAACTTTGACATTTTTAACTCAAGTTCTGAGCTCTTCCTGAATGTAAAACTGCTTCTTTTTTTTTCTTGCAAAATCTGCACAAAACACATGGGAATATACACAACTTGTGGCAAATGTTTCCACTCTAATCAGTATTATTAATGTACTCACTTTTGTAGAAGTGAAACAGGCTTTCAGAACTTCCAATGGCATGAAAACCAACCAGAATCACTACACAGGAAATTTTAACCTGGAGTGGTGGAGTGAATCAGTATCATTGCATTAATGGTATGCCCCTTATATTAGACAGTTGACTGCTGAATATGTTGTCTTTAGTGTTTCTAACTATTCACATGGGTGGCTGAGTGGTTAGACTACTAGACTGCCAAGAATGAGGCTCTGAGTCGAGTCCCCAGTGGGGATATGTTCCTGGCATGCTCTCTTACTACTATTCAGCCAGCCAGGCGGGTTCTTTGTAATGCTCTCTAGAGATAACTGTGGCACTGCACTGTCTCATCAAGGTGGTTTCAATCATAGAGATTGGTGTGCGACACACTGGCAGCCATTCAAAAGAATCTCAGAAATTAAAAAGCAGTTCATTCATTTTATTTTGTGAGGATGGTCATCATTGGTCACATTTGCAGCAGAGCACTTCAGAAAATGTCCTTGGAGGAGAGATCGTCTTCCTATCTAAAAACTTTTAGTGTGTTACTTTACTATAGATGTTTCTAGTATCCTGGCTGCTAGAGTTACAACCAGGCCCATAAACTGAACAGGTTTTTTTTTGCAGGGCACTCTGCTGAAACACCTCGAAGAACATGTCATTCAGGGGGACATGGGCAGGGAAGATGTAATGTTGTACTATACGACGGTAGGGATTTCTCTTTTTTCTCTCTTTATAAGTAGATTTAGGTCCATGATTGAGTCTGTTAATTTACATCTGTTATTTTTCATTGTGATGGTTAAAAAAGACACACTGTCTCTCTTGCAGGAATTCTGCTCTACTACCCACAAGACAACTCTGAACTATTACCATAACATGTTTGTTAAAAGTGCTTCTTGACTTACCTTGGGTGATTTAGCAAAACTTGTAGTGTAAGTTTCTCTGTTGTGCTTGTGAAGTGGTCATTTAACCCTTTCTGCTGCTCCAGAATAAGAAAGGAAACAATGCAGCTCCTGTTGAACTTAATAAACAGTATATGTTTGTAATGCAGATTTTTGTGTCCTGATGCATAGACTAACATTTACTTATTTTGTAACCATGATTTGGTACTGGTTTACTAATGGTGTCTGTCTTAATGTGAAATCTATTTTGAAGCCAGCCTGTTACCCCAGACCTATACTAGACAGTTCTGGGTTGGTGCCAGTTTTTATAACATGGCGGTCCACTGAATTTGTCAGGAAACGTATATGTTAGGGTAACATTTTCTGGGTAAATGATTTGAAAGCCACAAAAGAGAACCAGTATTGAGAAAATATCCTTTTATTCTTTCTGAAAGTAAAGCTAATCTATGTAGTTGTAGCTCACCTTGAAATTAAGTCATTTGGTTTTTGGCCAAACCTGTTTATTATTCATCACAGATGGTGCATGTGTGCAGCCTTCCTATAACCTGTAATTTTGTGGTTGATTTGTGATGTTTTTGATGATTTTGTGTGTATGTGTACAAACGTAGGTGGGGTGGATGATGTGGAATTGGTTGGTATCCGTCTTGGCTGTGGGGGCATCTATTGTACTGTATGATGGCTCACCATTGATGCCACACCCATATGTTTTGTGGGATCTTGTTGATAGAATTGGGTAAGTGATTTAATTTATGACTTAATTTGTAGCTCAGATAACTGTACATTAGGTATTTTATTTTATTCTATCTTTTGAGTATTTTAGTTTTAAAGTTGGCAAGAAAAATTAGCACATGCATGCATACATATATCATATGAACATATGAATATCTTTGCTGGAAGATACATTTTTTTTATTATTAACTAAATGAAATATTTTTCTTTTAAATTTTAAAATGGATCATAAAATTAAAGTCTATTATGTAACAGGAAATTGATTTAATTTTTATTTATGTATAATGGGTTAATCACTTTCTTCTACTTTGTTTTACTCTCTAATTTTAGTAAACTGTGCAGACATTACAACATGCATGCTATGTTATTTGTTCATGTGCTGGAAACTTATGCGCATTACCTTATAGAAATGTGAAAATATATGGTTACATTTTTACTTGTTTTAGAATGAAATTATCGCAGAGTCATTTTTAGTTTACTTGCCATTTAGAGTAACTAAAAGCAGCTTTTACTTTTGGTATATTTATGATTTTTGCTTGTAATTCCTTTGAGACCATTTTAAACACAGTACTCATCTTGAATAATTATGCATACTTTCTATCGTTTATTTTTTCATGAATTTCAAGTATTAGATTTTTAAATTTGCAGTCAAACGTTATGCAACTGCGTTTCATAATTTGAGGAATCTCAGTATCACAGACTTGACACTAGAGTTACTCTGGTGGGGATGTTAAAATTATAATATACACAAATATTTTAAAAAATTTTTTAGAAGATGGAAAAAAAAGGCAGTAAACAAATATTGGTAGTAGAAATTCAAGTTTTAATGAAATCTTAGTTTTTAGTAAAAATTCATAGATGTACATATTTCCTTTTTGCTAGAATTACCACGCTTGGTTCAGGTGCAAAATGGCTGTCAGTTCTGGAGGAAAGGGGAGTGAAGCCAGGTAGGCATTGCTGGATATACTTCTTGGATAAGAAAACATTGATTTTAGTGAGAAAAGTTAAACGGAATCTTGCTGAAGGTTTATTAATTGAGTTAAAAAAAATGAAAAAGTTGGATAGTTAAAGAAGAAATAAATTTCCGAAATGTTAATGAAAACTGCTTGACTGTAAAAAAAAAAAACTGATCGTGTGAGGCTTGAAATAAGTCCCATTAACAACACTGAAGTGGTGAGTTACATTAGTTGTTAAGATAGTGAAACTTTAAAAAAATGTTTTAATTTATTGAAGGTAAACTCTAACAAATTACTTTGTATTATTAATAGAAGACAAAACTTGTGTTGCTTAAAAGAAAACAGAAATTCACCTTGATTTTAGGAGGTCTAACAGCTTTATCTATTTTTTTAAAAATAGGTGGGCATTAGTTTAAAAGTTTTCAAATTATACCTCAGTTCATTTTGAGTTGGGTTTTGTCAGGTGAATGAAATAATGTGTAGTTTAAAATGTTCTGTTTATGCACTGATTTGGTGGTATAAAACAAATACTTTATCTGTGCTATACTAAACTGAAAAAAAATCCTCAAAGTCTACAGGTGCAAGTTTAACTGCTGCTATTGTAGTTTAACGAGAGCTTTGATATTTTAGTAAGGTAACAAAAAGCTGTTACATCAATGGTGTCAGTTTTTGGTCTAAGGAAGGCACCTGACGGAGTCCTTCATATGTCAGGGCTGAGTGGTCATGTTATTTTTAAACAGTTCGTGTGAGTTACTACAAAGTTTGCATGAATTTGGAATTATTGTTTATAAAATTTTCTTGATGTTTTTTTTTTATCCTCAAAGGTATCAATCACAACCTGAAATCATTAAAAATGATCTTGTCAACAGGATCTCCTCTGAAACCACAGTCTTACGAGTATGTGTACAGAGACATCAAGAGCAGCATTCTCTTGGGCTCGATATCAGGTAGCTTTTATACTGTTTGGTAAAGATACAGAATCTGAGGAGTAGGTATTCTAGAAACATCTAACACCTCTGATTTTCTTATATAATAGTTGCTCTTGACATTGACAGATACTGGGACCATCTTGAAAAAATATTAGTAAGTGTTGCAACCTACCACAACTTTGCCATCTCCATCGACTTCTGTGCCCAATATGAGTAGCAGGTGTAAATATAAACTTTCATATTTGACGACGACAACTTTCTCCTCAGATATTTTAACAAGAAACGGTCTGTCCATTCATTTTGATATGTTAAGTTTTTGGAAGTATGAATACATACAACTTTTCATGGATGAGATGAATTTAAGGTGGGTTTGGAGGAAAATAGGCCTTATTGTCATGGATTGTTTTGTTGTATCAGTAAGGTCTTTTTGTTGAGAAGATACAGACATTTTAAAACAATTTGGATAGAAAAAGTTTGTTTTTAACCAAGAAATTGGTTATTTCAAAATATTGAGATTCAACCTTAAATACAGGACACTTGCTGGTCTGATTTGGCATTCATTAAGACAGGACACTATGGCAGTCATTCATTACTAGCTGGTTGGAGCACCATGCTAACACTTCATCAGCTGCAGATGTGAGAGTTTTCACAACATTGAGCTGGTACTAGAACATGCTCAATATATCAGCTTGTCACTGGTGTTTCTAGACCTTCCATGTTTAATTTTAGATCAAGCCAGAACAATAAAAGCTATTTCCTTTTATGCCATTTTTAAAAACTTTTTAATATTTATTTTAATCCTTTTCAAGTTTGTCTTGAAACTAAAAATTTTTTTTACAGGAGGAACAGATATCATTGCTTCTTTCATGGGTCACAACTGGACAGTACCTGTTTATAAGGGAGAGATTCAGTCATTTCACTTAGGCTGCGCCATGGAATGCTGGGATGAAGATGGTAGGTACTATATCCACACTATTATCAGAAGGGCTTTGTGATTTGATAATATTCTTTATAATTTGAACAAGAAACAATAATCTAAGGAGTTCTAGATGCTTGTGCTTGTTTTAAGCAAATCAAAAGTTTTGCTAGTTCTACAACTCAAAATTTATTAAGCTCTCAGTAGTTAAGTAGTTGATTAATAAATTGATTTGTGTTGGAGTATTTAGAAAAGAATGGCCAAGAATGAGATGGATTTGCATACATCAAAACCTTTTACACCTTTGTTTCACTTTTGTAGTAGCTGGAAAAAAAGAGGAGAATTCTGCAACTCAGAACTGAGTGGAGAAGCTAGGAATCTTTATACCATGTGCATCTTCTTGTAGGCAATTTGTTTCTTTAAGAGAAATTTCAGCTGACACAGAAAATGTTCACTCAATGACAGTCCTTTAAGAAAAACAAAACTTCATTTTGAATAAATTTCTTGACTGTATTTCTGTTATGTCCACATTAGAAGACTATTAAGATTCCAGGGCTTGTATTAGTTGGGATGGCTCTTGTAATCTCTGGACATAGGTCATTTATTTGATTAATATGGGAAATAATCATTTATAAATTTTGATTGAGAAAATTCATGTGATCCCCACCCATTAGCTTAGACACAAAATTTTAAAATTTCCATGATAGTTAAATTTTTAAATTAAGTTTAATCATGAATTATCATCACTACTGAATACAATATAGCAATTTTGAGTAGAGCTTTAAAGAAAATCTGGTTACCTGTTGTAATTGCAGGTAATCCTGTCTGCGGTGAAAGAGGTGAACTGATTTGTACCAAACCATTTCCATCTATGCCAGTCTACTTCTGGAATGACCCTGATGGACTGAAATATAAGAAAGCCTATTTTGCCAAATATTCAGGTATTTGAAATTGAACGTTAGTCATTCTTGATGTAACTACCCACATTTTCTAACCATGGCATGGAAACTTTTGCACAGATTTTTCTTACCTACTGAATGAAGTCAAGGATTAATGAAAAATTTTTCAGCAATACGTGTGTTGAATTTTCAGATAACACAGTACGCTGCTGTTTAAATTACTTTATTTTTGATTGCATCTTTGAATCTTTTGTTTTTTTGTAGAGCATTAAAATTTGTATTAGTTTGAATCATCTGATTAATGTTTTTGTTTTATACTCTGTTGGAAAATGTAGAATTTTGTATTATTACTGGTGTTGATTTAAAAATGGACAATATTTAAACTTGTTGTATAATTGAATTGTATTTCATTTTCACCTTATTTATCAAAAACCTGCTTTATTTTATTATTTTTCTCTTTTTTTATGGGGGAATTATGCCAAATGTAAAATAAAAAGTTTGGAGTATCTTTGATAATACACCCACACTTTTTTTTCAACTGCAGTAATCCTGTGATGATCTAGGTGAGTTCTGACATCTAGATATTACACTTAGGAAAATTCTCCTAGTAGTTAATGTCGGAAGTATTATAGTACTACTTATTTAGTTTATTACTTGAAAAAAAACAAATTTGCAGAGAAAAAAATAGCAGTACTAAAGTCTCATTCAACAATCTGTAGCTGATGAACATTCAGATTACTTTTAGTAGTTTCTGCCACTGAGGGGAAAAAAAAAAATCTATTATCAGGGTTAGAAAACCCAGGCAGGTCTGACTGTTCTCATGTGTTGATGATAAAATCACATTACTTATTTCACCTGACTGGATATGCTTCTCATTTTGAACATTTATAAATACATCTCTATGAAATATTGACTTTACAAAATTAATGTAATATGATTCTTAGTATTTCAAACTTTTGGCCGTTCACGGAGTTTAGATAATTCTCCGTGGGAAACGCTGGGGATTTGTTCTAATGAACTCACCAGGAAAAATTCACTGCAACAACAAGGAAAGTTTAAAAAAAAATACTTTCCATTGTAGGAGTTTGGGCCCATGGTGATTACTGTCTTGAGAATCCAGAAACTGGTGGAATAGTGATGCTAGGAAGAAGGTCAGTGTTACACTGTTTCTACTTTGGGATGGATCAGCTGCTAAGTGTTGTAAATATTTGAGATGGAGTTATGAAGCAGTGTGGTGGGTTCTCTTAAGAACAGTTGCCCAGCGAAACAGTTTTTAGAAATGTGCACCCCCACCTGTCAATCACAGTTAACTTCTTTTTTACTACTACAATAAACCGAGCCATATCTTTCTATTGTTTTACCTAGAATTTCTCAAGTAAACTGGGTTAAAAGTCTTTGTTCAGGGTTTCTTTAGTTGATTAGGCGACATGCTTTAACTTACTACATATCTGCGACACAGAGAGAGAAGAATAATTACCAACAAAATTGTTCTCTCTTTTTGAGGAGTTTTGGGAATTGATGCTGGTTTTATTAAAACATTCGTCCACTGATGAAGTGCTAGCAGAAGATCAGATAGTGGCTTTAGTGTTGCTCCTGCCAAACTGACAGGGTATCAGTGCCATAACCGAATGAACCTTTTCCATCATTTGTTTCAGCGATGGGACTTTGAATCCTAATGGTGTGCGTTTTGGCAGTGCAGAGATCTATCAAATAGGTAAAGTATTTATTGGGTTGGAGGCAGGCAAGAAGCCATTGCAGCTTGTACACGGGTCCCTGATTTGAGGGCTGTTCTGTCTAGTTCACCATCAGTGCTCAACTAACTTAACTTCATTGTGATGATTCCCAGTGACCAAAGGATTTTGCAGATCTAATGAAGTGGGAACAGCTATTCAATAAAGGTGCTTTTATTAGTAATTTTTCAAAATGATATCCAAAACTAAACAGATTTTATTCTTGCTTGCACAGTTTAATTTGTTTAAAGATGAAATAAATCAAGTGAAAATGGAAATGTTGTTGAAATGGAGAAGATAGTGTCAGGGTTGAGGAAAGCCTAAAATTAAAGTTTTAATTTCTTTTGAAAACGTAAACTTTTAACAGAAAAAAAACCAAAAACACTTGTGACAGTGATTATTTTTACTTGTATCACCAGCTCATTCCATTTAATGTTTGCCAATTTTTATTTCAGTGGAGTCTTTTCAGAAAGTAGAAGACAGTTTGTGTGTAGCTCAGAGAAATAAAGATGGCACTGAAGAGCGGGTTGTGCTGTTTCTAAGACTGACGCCAGGCAGCAGAATTGACAAAGAACTCATCACCAACATCAGGAACGAGATTCGAACCAGTCTGTCAAGTAGACATTTGCCAGCTCAAATCTTGCAGATTGATGATATTCCTGTAAGTGAATACGATGTAAAATGACACAGCCCTGACTATGTTACTTACCAGTCTGATCAGACATGGTGGCGTTGATGATATTTGCACGCTGTTTTGAGTTGATTGCTGACTGGTTGCTGCTAGTAAAGCGCCACTTCACACTCTTAGATGACAGAAGATGTACATGTGCAGTACGTTAGGTAATTTTCCTGCAAAAACTTAACTTTTAATCAAAGATACAAAAAAAAAATGCTAACAATATTTTGAGATAAGAAACACAAGGATAAAGTTTGCTTCTATTTTCTTTAGCTGAAAATAAAATGAAATGGTGAAAAATGATAAATTAGAGAGTATATAATTTGAGGAAGAAAAATAACTTCAGAGAAAATGTTACTTTAAGCACTGAAGATAAATTTTTATAAAAATTATTAATTTATTTTCCCTTCATCAGACTAGCAGCAGGCAGGTAGCATTAATGTTGTGGCTACACAGACTAAATTACTGTGCACCAGCTCAAAGCTGCTTCAGTATTTCACTCTTTTTGACGGTCAGCACCGCAAGCAGCTCTCCCTTTATTTTTCTCTCTGAGGCCCTGTTTCATAAAAATCAACTTGTAGTTAGAACTTTACAAGCCATAATAGACCTGTGCTGTTTCATAAACATGAGAACTCAACTGCACTTTACAGGGCATGACACTTCATCTTTATTGGTAAATAAAAAGATGAGACCTAGTAAAGACTGTTTATCTGTAGGATGCTTGAAGGAAATCCACAGCGATGTACAGAATAGCAAGAAGAAACCATGCTTTCATGTTTTGGGAGGCTTACCAAACCATGTTTATCGCCAACAATGATTAAACATGGGCTTTCTGCCGCGGCAGACCAGTACACTATATATTTGGCCATCTGCCACCCATTTCTAATATTAAAATTGTGTAATTGCTTTATTATACATCAGCCAATAATTATGTTTGTATATATACAGTATATATATATATAATATCTTTCCCAGTGTAGCTAGGCATTCCATCATTTACAATTTTAATATGAATTAGTTATTCTAATCAAACGTTTTACCTATTGTGATTTATCTTTGAATATTTGGCTATATCACGCCCCCTCAGATATATAATCTAAATTCCATGCCACTTATCCACTTTAACTTCATGGTTAAGCTGCTAGAAAACTACAATCAAAATTCCTCTTTTTTGTTCATATATTAAATTTTAAAAAAAGAGTAGCTTGCTTATGCTTAACAAGTGGCTTGAGATACATATGAATTTACACATTTTAAAAAACAAATTTTTTAACATAATTACAAGTATCAAGCTGCCAATTTGTAACAGGCGACTTCCCCATGAGGTAGACTTCCCGAGGTAAAGCCAGTTCACCTTCACACAAGAAAACTTTCTTTATTCTAGATAAAATACTACTTTAAGATTATTAATGCAAATTCATTGATCTTATTTTTGTCTAATTTTTTTTACAAATTATTATGAATTGTGGATGAGTAGATCACTGTTGTTCTTTAGTTCTGAAATTAGCATGATATTTGCACCTATCCTACGCATGTTGAAAAAAAAAATCTTTGTATGTTTTCTAGGTGATTTTTTTTTGTTCTTTGTTTTCAGTATACCATTAGTGGGAAGAAAGTGGAAGTGGCAGTGAGAAGGATTTTGGCTGGAGAACCCTGCTCACAACACGGGGCATTAGCCAACCCAGAATCATTGGATCTCTATGTTAATATCCCTGCTCTACAAGGCTACTGAATGCAGGATCAACCAAACTTCTCTATCAAAACCTACATCATGCTTTCTGTATATGCCGCCATCCTGGTTTATTTTATTTTAAACATACATCCTACACAGTTTAAACAGAGCTTTTTTATCTAGCATGGAAACTATTTAACTATATATTATCCATATTTGGTAAAACTTTCTGGTTGTTTGTCTTTTGGATTACATTCTGCTCTGATGCTGGGAATGAGTAGAGTATGACTAGGAATTGCAGAAAATCAAATGTGGTCTGTAACAGTGTCATATAAAAAGCATACATAACACTGGATATTGTAACACACCAGCTTCCACTGTGTAAGTGTAAAATACCAGCAAAATTATGGTCTGGTCGCCATACTTGTGTAACCGTCCTCTCTGCTGTAGTTGTAAGTCTCTGCTGTACAGACTGATTCTGTATTCACTCTTAATGCAAAAAATGAGATGGCTTTAAAGAGTTTAATCTTTAACATACAGGAAGGTAGTGGATGCGGATAGATCGAACATTTTAAAATGTAAATTTGTATCCAAAGAAGTATTTAGAAACAGAACAGTAATTTTATCAAATTTGTAGTACCAATGAATAATATTGATATAGAACTGCCCCTTTTCATTTTACAACATGGCAGCTATAGCTTTTAACCTAAAGCTGTCTGGTTTTGGTATAAGTCTACATCTCTCTCACTTCCTCTCTCTCCACAGATTTAATATTTGACCAAACATTATTTACATTAATATCACTGTATTGACAAAATGTTTGGTGAAAGTAGCAACTTAGTTTTATTTGATATTAAACTTTTTTTTAATAAAAAGAACATTTTGTGCAATTTTGCAGATCTAACCATTAAGATGTTTATCAGTGACTTCATTTTAAAAAAATAAACCCATTTTGAACAAATTGTCCGTAGTTTGCCTATTTAAAGTTGTGTTGTGTTCTTTACCAGTATTCTGTGCAGGGAGAGTCCAGAATGTTACTGAATGAAAGGGGACCATCATTAAAGAAACATCCAAGCTTATAAGTATCAGACTTCCTTAGGAAACAGGACAAAACTTTTTTTAGTTGACAAATGTAACAAGTCATCTGGCATCCAGAGATTGTTTGGAAGAATTATGAATGAACAAGTTTAAACTAGGTTAGAATAAATTTTTGTTTACCAGTCTCTACAAGGGAGACTCTCCTGGTGAGAGAGCATGGCGCTGCAGTCAGTCATCCACTAGCAAGCATCATCCTGTGCCGTAAGACCGTGGCACCGCCAGCTGGTAAAGAAGAGCAGGAATTGTGCCAGGGAGTTAAAAATGGTTTTAAAATAGATTCTGGTCTATAATCAAAATGAAAGTACATCAGTAATTTTGAGGCTTGAAAATTATACAAGATGGTGCTCCAGATCTTTCTTGTATTCTTCAGTGTGTGCAAAATATTTACCATACATAACCTTACGTATATGAAAAGGAAAAAGATTTAAACTATGGATGAATGTGGACCAATAAAAGTTTGCACTGGTAGAAGTTTAGAATCAAGATGTCTGTGGTGTATGTACAAACTCAGATTTAAACTGGGCTTGGCTGTGAAACTTGAGCTTGCACTCAATCCTAAATTTCGATGTTATCTGATACCTGGCGTCTAGTCAGTTATTGTTGTCAGGTGGCTGCTCCGTTATGTTATCTGATTACACAAGGTGGTCAAACTGATAATTAAAAACAAAAAAAAATCGTTTTGCGAAATGATAACTAAGGATTGACTGGTATGACACTGGAGCAGCAGACAGACAAATTACTGGAAAATGTATTTTGTTTTTAAGTGTTATTTAATTAAAAATCTTGTTGAAAAATAGCTCTTCTAGAACATTAAGTAGACATTCCAGTAATGTATAGTAAAAACTCTGATTTGTTGATATTTACAAACTGCTGCCCATTTTCCCTCTAGTTCTGCCAGCTGTTTGAAAGTTTCAACTGTTAGTCCGTGCATCTAACTTTGCATACAAGATCAGAAATATGTACTCTTCTAATATGGAAGCTTTAGGCAGTATCTGCAATGGTATGTGTAAATGTGCCTGAAGTGTTTAAATTTAGTGTTTTCTAAACTATATTTCTTAGGGCAAGAAGCCGATTTGGCTTATGTTAAAATGTAACTGGCAATTTATTCCATTTTATTCATTGTTAGTAGTGTAGAATGTTTTTGTCTAATATCTAGCCACGAAAAATTCTTCAATAATTTAAAATTGTGCCCCCCCCCCAGCATTATTGACTGTATAGGTATTTATTTTCATTTATCCACAATTTGTGTACTGATTCACCTGTCTCAGTGGATCGATCCATGGATGGAGCACCAGTTAATTACAAAGGTCAACATTTACAGAATTTTTAATCCTGTATTTCTGTCAAATACTAAGGATGTTCAAAACTGTAACAGATTGTATTTCAGCCACATCCCTGGTACAAACAGAATCTTAACTTCAGTAAAGTCCTTAATATAGTGCTGCATGTCAGAGGTACTGATCATGTGTACACAAAGAACAGTCCAATGCAAAAATGGTGACCACTGACTATGTATGGCACTTTTAAAAAGAACAACATGGCAGTAACTTTAGGGAATGTAATTAAACCCTATCATCAGATGTTGCATACAAAGCTTGAGGTGGGCTACTTTAAAATGTGCTGCACCGATTCTTTAGAAGCCCTGGTGGTAGATTAGCTTAGTGTTGTTTGTTTTATGTAGGCAGTGATCAAGCTCTAAAGTGCATAGATGGTTTCCAAAGTCCATATAACTGTTTTGCTGCTGCCTGCCAAACTTGTAAAACCACCACCACTTTGATTTGTTAATAGCAGTTTTTTTATTACATAACTTGACCTGTACCCAAACCTGATAAAGGTGAGTTTTGATTGGTTAGCTGCAAAACAGTTTAAACATTTTTAAAAGTCACTTAACTGTTACTGAAAAAGGTGAATTTGATTTTTTTTTCAAATCTGAAGCAAAATTAACCCCTTCAAACTACATTTTCAATGGTTATGCTTAAAAGAAGAGAGAAATTTCTGAATTTGTGGAGTTTAATCAAGTCCTTAAAAATGAAAACCTACATTTTTGTTTTTCCAGATTCTATCCAAAACATTGTAGAATGAAGCTCTTTGATGGAGCCAGCTGCTGCCTCCGGCCAGTATTACTGTGGATGGCCACAATGAGATGGCGAGTGGCAAATTTTAGAGGAGACAAAAAAAGAAACCATGACCGGCTGAGGTGGTCTGCCCTACTTAGCCGCCTCTAAGGTTTTCGATTATCACATCAGGAAAAAGTTTTTGGAAGATAACGTGTAAGGTTGCATGTAATCAGAACATTTTGCTTTTGAATGGTGGATAATTTTAATCTGTACGATAAGATCTTTGGGGAGGGGTGAAAAAAAGAAAAAATCCCAGATGTTTATTTTTCTTGCAATATGGAAAAAAAATTCTTTTTTTCTGTACATTTAATATTTTTACCAACTGCGGATTTGTTGTTTTACTTACTTTTTTCTAATCATTGCAATAATATATTGGGTTTTATTCACAACATAATTATTACTTTATTCTGAGATGGTGGAAGGTTTGTTTTGTCACAAGAAAGTAAAGATGCATTATAGAAGGTTCAGCTTCTTTATACTTTAGTTGGTTGGAAGTTAGATGACAGCTGTCGGACTTCAATCACATGGAGTCTCATCCATCATTCACTCAATAGCTTCACTCTCCGTTGCGTTTTAATTACATAACACACAATTTTTGTTTTGACAGGAGTTGGAGAGTTTAAATATAAGAAACTATCTATTTAATCCACACAAGGTTTAGTAGAGAGCTGTAGTTGCTACTGGTAAATGTTTAGAACAGAGTATTTCTATTGCTATAATGCACTAGATGTAGCTCCATTACTCAAGAGCCTACTGAAAGGTTCCAAAGCTTAACATTGTCCCCGTTTCCCTGCCCTCCCCAGTATCATTCAATAATCAGTTGTCTGACATTCAGTGTTTTTATAACTATTGATTAATGTTATTTTCTATGACACTTCCCCATGCTTAGTTGCCATAAAGCTGTTCCAAGACATCTGTCCACCAAGCCCTGAAATGCTATGGTCATGTTTGTTTGTTTTTGAAATGTCATCAGATAATCTAATCATCTAAACTTTTGAAAGTCTACATCTATTTCATAGTTTGTTTTTTTTTTTTCCTTTAAGATTCTACATACTTAAAAGATTATAGAAAGATTTTAACATGACATTTGATGACTTAGGATGAAGAGCAGAAAATTCATTTATTGTAAATTTTAAAATGGCAGCACAGACTTATTTCAAGTTGTCTGTTTAGAGTAAAATGATCTTAAGTACTGTTTATCTACTATTACTCATCATATAGAAATAATACAAATTTATTGTAGATTGGAAAAATTAACATAAATCTGTTTCATCTTAAGCTTTTTCCATTCACTGATAGAGAGTTTCTGCTGGATACACCATCTACACTAATCTTCCTCCCTGCATGTGCCAGATTATGACAAATATTAAGTCACTTCAGAGATTACTATGTTCTTTTCAAAATGCTTCTTACTCTTATGTGCAAATTTTAGTTTTTAAGCTGGTGGTGTATGTTAAATATGTAACCATTTTAAATGTATTGCACAATGATAATTACTTATACAAGCAGTTTAAAGAAAACCTTTTAGCATTTAGCTCTCAATGATTTAGGGAAGCTAATGTTTTCCATTTCTGGGTAAACAAATAGTTAACATTTCTTGATGTAAAGTTATCTCCCCTGCAGTTCAAATCATGTGGTTAAAAATGAAGTGAAACAAAACTGAGATGAAGAGTTAATTTATTGCTATTATGAAAAGAGCTTTGATCTTACTATATGATTTTTCTAGTAAAAAAAAAAAATTCCAATCAAATCTTCACCTTAAGATATTTAACAATGTCTAAAACATTAAAAAATTTAGAAATAATTAATACAATATACTTAAAAGGAATGACTGATGTCTCATAATTCATCTTTGAGACGAACTTCAAATGCAGTAAGAATATTAAGCCGATTACCAAGTTGTTCTTTTTTCTTATCACTAATTTTACCATCTTGCAATTTTTGTAATCTTTTTGTTTCATTACCGATGAATTCGTCTCCTTTCTCTACAATCTTTTTCATTGTTTTAATGTAAATACCAGCAGATGTTTTCTCATCCTCATTGACCAACTTCTCTGCTGCCTCCTCAGCTTTTTTAATAACTGCATTTCTAGATTCTGATGCTGCAGAGAAGAATTCTCTTACCAACTTATCAAATTCCTCTAGGCAGGCGGGCAGACCAAGCCAGAGACCTGGAGTTAAAGACAAATAGAAAACTTAAGGAAAAAAAAAAAAAACAAAAAAATAATCAGTATGCTTAGTATTAGAACAATGAAAATATAAAGAAATTCATTGTATCTTATATTGGTATTTAGTTGTGATAAAAGAATCAAATAATAATGTTAATTGTACTCAGTAGTATAATGTACAAATATATCCACTGGCTGAAGTTTTGGGTACATTTTATCAAAATGTAGACTAGTATCAGGTGTTGTTGAATTGTTTAAGATATAATGAAGGAAACAAGTGAAAAAATTGTGTTGACAATGCAATCCCTGATCTCAAAAAAATGGATGGTATATAAAATCATGATTTTTAAAATACATGCTCGTTTACTGAAATAAAATGGGGGCACAATGTAGCCAGTATGTGCTGTGCAGTAAAATCCATCATGGTAGTTGAGAGACTTTTTGTAGTAGATCAGTTGCAAAATGGTGCCAGGCAGGTTAATGTTGTACAGCCAGTCATCAGTTGACTGTATAGACATTACTGCCAGACTGGTGATGTCACTGACAGGTGCAGCAGAGGTTCTCATTGTACAGATGAACATATGATGAGAGGACCTTTTGAAAATGGGTGGTCACTACTACATAGATCCGACAATACTTTCTGCAGTCTGTGTCCAGACAAACCATCAAAAACTGTCCATTAAGCACCAAATGTCCATATGATAAGTCTCCCTTTAAGCAATCATTGTCAAATATCAATTAGCTTAGTGTCCTGTGGCAGCAAGTGATGTTTTTTGATAAAAGTTTGTTCAGTTGGATCTCCGACAAAGTTGTTTACATGGCAGCATCCAGAGCGTACATGCTGCTGTTGCCAATGTTGTGGAGCACAATTACATAATGGTGGTGTGGGATCATGGCTGGCAGAATGATTACCCTGCTCATTGCTCATGGTCACAAGACTTTCCTGCATCTTCATAATCAACCACTGCCACCTGGGTTAGTGTTCTAGGAGAAACAATGAAATGTTTTCTATAGCTTATAATCACTGGAATTAAATATTTATGGTGGCAAATTCAAATATCCCAAGATTCTTGTGATTAGTTGGTATATTTATTAAATACAGAGCTTACTCTTCATTGATTGTAGTCCTTTTCTTTAAGAGCAAAGTTCCTTTTGAGAGTTAGATTTTTGTTTGATTACTGAATACACTACATAGCCACAAATTAAAACCATGCACTGGATCTGCTGCATTCATCACAAATAAACATTACTAAAAAGTCAACTTTTCTTCCTTTAAAAAAAAAATAATCTGGAAATAAATTTTTGGGTTAGTTAATCTTTATGCAAAGAACAAAAAAAACAAAATGTCTCAAAGGAACTTAAAATTGTGAGAATTTTTATTTCTCCTTTATTTTGCTACTGACTTGCAAAATCATTTGAATAACTGGTTAAGGTACATAATATTGCATTAAAAAAAATATATAGTTATGCCTTTATTTACCTAATTACACTGAAAGCATTCTGTAAATTTATTAAGCTTCTTCAGTAGATGCAGATTTTACAAATTTAATTTTAAATATTGGTGGGTGTGTACAATTTCTTCAAAATTACTGAAATCTCACAGTAACATGTTAAAATCATGCAACTGCATATTTAGAACATGGAAACCTTTCTTTAAAAAAACTGATAAAATCTTACCTGATTCCTTCATGACAAACTTTTTAATGTCGTCTGCATTTTTAACATTTCCTGTATAGGTTACTGGTTCATCTTTTCCTTTTAAAAATAAGTTGTACACAGGAAAGTCTTCCTTTTTCACGGAGAATCTCTGAGCCAAGTCAGAATTTTCTTTTTCTCCATAATCTGAAAAAAAGGAAAAACAATTCTCTGGTACATAAAATTTTAAGTGTACAAATTCTTTTCTTGAAGTTAAAAGAGTCTTCGTGCCATTCATGAAGTAAGTTTGTAGACTTAAAAAGAATATTTAAAAATTTTGGAAAGAAAACTATCAGGTTGAGAAGCATAATACGGTTGCCTTTTTTTTTTAAAAAAAAAATCTAAGGAAAATTCTAAGTATTTGGAAATAATAATAAAAAATAGTGATGTAAAAATGATTTATGATCAATATGTATATCTTTCATTTTGATCATGCCTACATCGATAATGTTCTATAAAATGCTTGTTTAATTAACAATACTTCAGATAAAATCCCTGGTGGTGTTATGACATTTGATGAAGGTTGTTAACAATTGTTGCTGCTAGTTTTCAGGAAGGTAAACCAAATCTCTTGATCTAGTTATTCGCCAGTATCTCGCTTTGTACAGCTTAAGCTCTCTCTAAATGAATTTCCATATAATTATTTTCTTTGAAAATGTGCAGAGTTCACACAAAAATTACCTGCAATATGTACCTCTGCTACCAGAAGATCTGGTTGGGATGTACTGGCAGTTGCAACTTTTTTAAATTCATCTTGTTTTTCTCCATATGGATAAGTTTCATCAAACTTTACCAACACTGCATCATGCTTGGAGACTACCTAAATAAAATGGAAAAAAAAATAATAAATACAAACATTCTTTTGAAAACCGAGAAGATTTACTGAGCAAGAAGATAGATTACAAATCTATATTTTTAGTTTTTTTCCCCTCTTAAAATATTCTCATTTTATTTTCGCATTGAGAAATTGTTGGGGAGGAAAGCAGCAGAAATGAGCATCGTGCTAAGGCAGGATGTTGGTGACATGGACGTTCTGCTCTTATTCCGCTCCTTTCAGATTAAAAACAAACTGGATGTTCAAAGGCAAAAATCTGTGATTGCGTAGTAGAAGTAAAACATTTCCCTTTTAAGTGCAAAATCTGCGTGGACTAACAGCAGTTTCAGTTGCTTTTCTTGGTACTGCATAGGCCAACAGTGCCAAAAACTCGGAGGGTTTTCTCGTTATACCGGCATCTGTTTGTTTTGTTGGGATGGTGGGGGGTGGGGGGGTTAAACAGATATTTTGTCTGAACCAATTATTCCAGTCACATCCATCGAATGCGGCGGACCCAAGAAATACCAGAACCATGCCATCTTGGGTGGGGGGAACCATCTATCGGGTAAACCAGACGAGCCATCAGAACCACCAGCTGCAACAACCACAAGAAGAGACAATGGAAAATCAGGGAGAGCGGTGCTGGTGACCGAGTACGACCCGTGGACAGCAGCATTTATTTATTTATTTATTTATTTATTTTAAAATACAAACAAAACTGTGAGAGCAGCAGCAGCTATCAGATGATGGAGCAGCCCCACTGAAGCGTAGCGCAGACAGTGAGATAAATGCCAGGCACCCGGTACAGGAAGGGGCCGAGTTGAAAGCAGTATTTCACGGCACTGGTTGGCCTCGGCTATTCCGACGAAGCCGCAGGATCAGAAGCCAGGCCATTTTCCCTCCTTCATCACCATCACCATCATCATCATCATCGATCTTTCTCGACTGGTCACCTCCTGCTCCGCCAATTCCCTCACCTCTCGCCGAACTGATCGGGGGGGGGGGAAGGAAAACAACAAGAGGTTCGCACTAACCTTGTCGAATACGCCCGAATTCAAAGAAATGGCGCCCTTGGCTATTTCTCCTTGGATGAGTTGGAACAGAGCGAGAAATACGAGAACAAACCCGTGAAGCATCCTGACTCCGACAATGTATTCTCAGGCAACACTGCTGATGTGGCCCAATGACGTGCCGCCTCTCATGCCCGCTTCGGCGGCACGCGATTTTTTTTTTTTTTTGGCTACGACGGCGTTATTTCCTTAGATTTGATTGGTTGGGCGAAATGGAGGCTGGGTAAAGAAGCATGCGGCAGAAATCTACTGGAAGACATAATGAACGTGCATCAATCTCGCCGGACCCTGGAAGAAGCTAAACAAAAACTTGTGACGTGGTAAACTGTAAATATACGCACTCTTGCTCCTCTAAGCGGTATTCGGCTACAAGAATCCCGACTGTGCCTTTTGCTCTATGTAGGTAGCGCGCGGAGCCGTAGGTGGGTAGCTCTGTCCCGGCCGGCCGGCCGGTTACTAGGTGACAGTCAATGGTTTACAGCACTTAATTAAGTAGACTGGAGGGAGGGAACGACCAGGACAACCCCCACCACGGCTCTAAAGGCTTAAATAAAATCACCTGCTTGTGCTTTTCTCACGCCCACGAGTCTCTCGTAATACAACAACTAAGTATTTTGGATTAAGATTTTTTTAATTGCTTTATGCTGTACTAATTACAATTAAAACTATTTTCCACAGTTCTAATGGACCACTTGCTTATCTCTAAATTATGATTAAAGTTCATAATTACCAAACCTTAGGTACCCTAGAATTATTTTCTTAGCCTTAACTTTAGACAGCAGGCTAATTTTATTTGCTATGCCCTTTTCTGAATAGGAAGTTTTCTTTAAGTTACGCATTCTTACCTGCCAAGCATAGGACACACATTATTTTTTTAAAATATATATTACAGCATTTGATAGAGTTGGATTCAAATGTGCATACTTAATAGTCAGGACCAGATTAAGGAGGCCCCAAAGGATCAAATCCAGAATGCTACAGATACTAATTTATTATACTGTTCTCAGACATGATGTATATTATTTTATTTGTTGTTATTTAAATTATTTTTTTTAGTGCAGG
Organism: Nautilus pompilius; assembly: GCA_018389105.1. Classification (NCBI taxonomy): domain Eukaryota; kingdom Metazoa; phylum Mollusca; class Cephalopoda; order Nautilida; family Nautilidae; genus Nautilus; species Nautilus pompilius. The sequence continues at coordinate 211,334 of JACATO010000119.1, forward strand.
CATCAATGAATTTGTCAATGCCTTAATCCAGCACTATTGCTAGTTGTCTGACATCATCACTAATGTGAAACCACTCAGACAGACGCATGATAATAATGCTTGCTTGTTCTTGACTATCTGGCTGTTAAAGGCATGTTTAGCCAACTGCTCAACTTTATTTTTTACATAGGCGTTAAGGAGCTCTCCTGCTGTTCTTCAGTGAACCAGCATCAGCTTTGTTTGACTTACACACTTTAAAGTCCACTTCACCTAGCCTAATTTACAGCACTGTTGATATAAATAGTCTCATTGGACAATAGCTCACATGTATAGGCACTGAAAGTGTCTTGCCTGACTGGATGGTGGGATTTGTTTAGATCCTAATATTTGACTTGTATCTTTTATTCTTCCTTGACAAATTAACTGAAAAACAACAGCACTTTCTGAAAACTACCTTGGTATCTTTCTGTTTTAGTAAAGAAGGAAGCTTTTATTTTTAAATAAATTTTGATGATGATAAATTCATGGATGCTTCATATTTTTGCTTTGCCATTGTCATCTGCATGATATAATAAAAGTTTAACTGGAAAAGGCTGGAAAATTTAATTAAATGCCTTTTTAGCTTATGGGGGGTTTCTCATTCTCTTTAAACTGGCAAGAAAGGTAGATAAATGGCCACATGATTCCCCCCCCCTACAATTAGTGATATCTCTGTTTTGTCATTTGGCTATTGTGCAAATGGCAACAGTAAAGTTGCGATCAGTTTATTTTGCTTGTGTTATGATACTTTCTATGGTACACTGCGTGTGTGTGCACATGTGCATTTTATGGTGTGAAAATATAGAAAACTAAACAGATTAGTGGTGAAAACTGAATATTTGGTGTAGTTCATAAAATTGAAATATGCTCATGCATTGAAAAAAAGCAAAATAACATTGAAAATATTTAATTTAAAATTTGGAAGTAATATGTTGGTGACCTGCATCTTCAGAGGATGGCTTATTACCTCAGTTACCCAAAGATGAAAGAAATTTTACAAATATTTAAAATGTTTATATTTACGATTAAGAAATTATAAGTTGTAGACAAGGACACTCATTCTTTTCTAATTCCAATGATTTGTACTTAACAAGTAAATGATAAGCAGCATTAACAATTTTATCTACATGAGGTGGGATTTAAGTTATTTTAAGAAAAGAAACTTAGCAGAGATCAGACTTATCCTAAAGAGAAAGGGAAAGTAGAGGAGCAAGAAATATAATTGTGGAATTTTGACTAAACTTCTCATGTTAATGAGCAAGTAAAAAGATGGTTAAAAACAAACCCTTCTCTATTTTTAAAAACATTCTTTAAGGATTTCTTTTAGACTTCACACAAATTTGTTTTTTTATTTGTTTGTTTGTTTATCATTAATGTATTTTTAAAAACTAAGTATTACTAAATTAATAGGAAGGAATAACGAGGTTTGAAAGCAAACTCCTTTTCCTACTTCTATCACCTTGTTTTCTGTAGTTTTACATATTAATACATATGTTTTGTATAGGTTTTAGAAGAAGAAAACAGCACCATGACAACAGCATCCTTACCATGTCTGTGGGTTAAAGCTGAACCTTTTAATTATGGCACCTTACCAATTCCACCACCTCCACGGCTCTCCGTCAATGTGAGTTTGTCACTTAAGAGACAGATAAGAGTATTTTACTTTCTTTTTTTAAAAAAAATCTATAAATACATTAAATGTTAGAGATATAAATACTATTTATTTACATTTCGTTTTTTTCTTAATGAATGAGTATTTTGAATATGTAATTAATTATTTTTGAGGAAAAGAATTATTCCTTGATTAAATAGCAAAATAACTGGGTGAAGTACTTCTTTTACCAATCATGCTTTTTTGTCATTTGCTTTTGGAATTTATAAGGAATCTGTTTGTTTATACATCACTTTTTGTGCTATAAAGAGTTCATTTAAATCTTTTTTGACCTTTCACATGTGTGCACTAATTATTTCTCATTCTCACTTCATATGCAGTGTAGTAATGTGATTGGCACTTTCTACATTTTGTCTTCTCTTGTGTGCATCCTTTTTTTAAATTTAAGCACCATGATCATGAGGAGAGTTGTTGGCCTTTGGTTACTCTATCACACCTTAGATTTTATTTAATCCAGTTCCCTGCTTTAAGTTTGGATTCTATAACTATTTGGACAGAGAAGTAATTATTTACTTTTGTGTTTCTTTTCTTTTACCATAAAAGCAAAGTTGGACTTTGTGTTATTTGAATTGCCAACCTTAGAGTTGAATTAAGAGCCACAGGTGCAGCTGTTTCTGGGAGTTAATTATGGACTTAGAGGAATATTACAATAGAAAGAAAATCTGTGTAGTAGACAGGCCCCATGGTCAGTGATGGATGGACTTCCCAGTGGTATCACATCAGAAAGACTTGAACAGTTGATATTTACACTTGTGGTACAAGTGTTTTGAAATCCAGATATTTTTAGAGCAGTTTCTAAGAATTGTGTTTGGCTTATATTATTTCTTGATCATTGATCCCTGTACTTCATACATTTGTATTTGTCCAAATTTTTCCTTTTACCATATATATATATGAGAGAGAGAGAGAGAGAGATTAAACTGTTTAGGAATTAAATTAATAAATTGTATTGTTTTAACTTTATCCAGATTCCAGTCCCTGTTCTAGTCATAGATAACAGTAATGCACTATGTATCTAAGTCATTATAGATGGTATCTTATCTTTTTTTCAGTGTATAAAAAAGAGTTTGGCATATGCTAAGAATAAAGGAGAATTAGGGTTTCCGAGGATCAGGTGAGCAGTTTGTTTTTGTTTTTTTTCCTTTTCTTTTCTCTCTCATTAAATTGTGAAAATAAATTTTTGTTTTATCACATAAGACCTTCAAGACTAAATATGGTAAAACAAGTCAATTTGGCGAAAATCGTTAGAAGGAAAGAGGATGACAGCCTTATTTTTATGAGAAATTATTAGCATTTCAAGTTTTACCAGTAAATCTGGTCCTGGGACTATTGTAAGTTTGATTCTGACTTGGGTAATTTTTATCTGGGATGTTGGTGGTGCAACGGTAGACTGAAGGATGAGTTTGAATCCCAGTCAGGAGCGGCTCAGTTTAACTACCCACCACCTCTTTATCATCGTTCTTCACCAGCCAGCCATGTGGAATTTTTGCCCACATATGAAAAATGAAGAGTTCTGGTTGGGACTTTTGTTAGGTTGGCTCTAGTTGCAGTACTTTGGTTTTCAGAGTCATGCCTGCCTCTTCCCCATCTGGCTAGTGTTTGAGGTAGACGGCATGACGACCAACCAGCCACATAATCTAGACAGCCGTTTTGTTTGTTGATTATTTCAACTTTAAATGAATGCTCCTTTATTTCTGTCTAATGTTGGTTTTATTATTTTATTGTTGTTTTCGAATTAAAATTATACTGCTGTTCTTCCAAATTTTCCTATAGTTTTTCAATTTTTTTAAAACCAATAGGTTAGTAGTTTGTGGCTTATACAAGGTGACCCCCCCCCCCACTTTGTAGTGGAGAAATGGTCACTGATATGATTAATAATATCTTTCTTAACTATACTTGCTGGTAATTTATTCTACTTAATAACAATTTTATTACTCAGAACTTTTTTTGAAATCTAATCACATCAGAATCTTAATTAAAATTAGTGTTTCTAGAATTTCTTATAAAGACCACATCATCAAATCTGTGCAGATATATGAATATTCTTCATCTATTTTCACACTCAATTTTGAATTTTTGTTAGTTTTTTTTTTTTTTAAATTAATATATTAATTAATGGTAAGGTCAATAAAAAATATAGGTTTGTATATCAAGCTGTCAGTATCTGACCAGCTCCTTGCTTAGGAAAACTCCAACGAGATTTACTGGGCCAGTCCAAATAATGGCCTTAAACAAAGATTTTTGTTGTCCTTTTCTTCTTCAGTTATGCAGTATGGAGGCACATTGCTTGTAACAAGATTCATTTGTCAGAGGATTTAGCATGGCTGTAAGTCGAGTCTTTGTTTTGTTGCTTCTCTCTCTCATCTCAACAGAGAAAGAAAAAATCTGAATATGTAACTGCTACATGTCTGATTCTCCTTTATCCTTGGCATATGCCAAACTCCTTTTTATATTGTGGTTTTAATAGTGACACTATTTATAATAATCACATGTAGCGTGTGTAGCTCTGAAGCTAATATCCGCAAAGAATTAATGAAAAGTTTGAAAGATAGAGGCAACTTTCCAGTTTTCTTGATGCTCAGATTCTCCAAACTTTTCGTTTTCTGTGAGTTGTGAATGCAAACACATGAATTCAAAACAAAACCAGTTGCTACTTGGATATACTAGCACAAAGAAGACTGGCTGGTGTTCTGTCACCATGGTTCATTCCCTGCTGACAAAGCTATTTTCTTTGAATGTATAGTCACACAAAGCCAGAACAGTACTCATAAATGCATTAGTTTACATCATCAATTCTATTTTGAAAGCACCAGCCTAATGAATATCACTATTTGTAGTTATTAATAAAAATAGGAGAAATAAGATGGATACTAGTTTGCTTGTAAAAGATGGATTTCACCCAGCTTTCTGGGCAACAGTGTATCCCTTGTATCCATGGATTTTTAGCAAAATTTTTTTTTTCTTCCAGATATTTCTCTATGTGTCATCTTTTGTGTGAAAACATTCCCCCTGCTGAACGAATAGAGTGGAGCAGGACTCTTGCCCAATGCCCTACTCATCACGAAAAAGGTGCATTTCACTGACTTGGAAGAATTCCTCTTTTTTTCTAATTGCAAGATGCTACCACCATACCTCTTAATTTTATTTTTAAAAAAAAAAATTATTGTTAGTTAAATTGAAAGCATTCTTATATTTTCTTTTGCAGAAACTTTTAAGAGTCAACTAGCTGTAAACACTTACAAATTTATCCTCTATTTATACATCCAACATTTCCATAAAGTATCACTGAAAGCCTCCCTAGTGGCTGGAGATGAGTATCCTTTGCTTCATGTAACCTCTGGTGACATGAACAGACAGCTTTAATTCTTCAGGTGACAGTTTCTATGATTTTACAACACTGCACATACACAAGCCACTGTCCAGATAATGCAATGTATTTAAAATGATTTTTAAAAAATACAAGTTAAACTTTTTTCTTGTTCTTTTTCCTTTTCAACACACTATTTATTCACAGGCGTGTAGTTAAAGGAAAGTTAAGGTAAAAGCAGTTAACTCTAATTTTAAAACATTTAAGTTTAATTTTCAGCAAAACATGGCTTACACACAGTTTTGTCTTCACCTGTCTTGTTGAGTGCACCTACCATGAATAAAATACCTGTTTCTCAGAGTTAATACTGTACCCAATCTCCTGTCTTCTGAGCTAAAACTCTTTTCTGCCCATTTATTTAAAGAGAAAATATTTCTTAAATAACGTTTTTCAGTTATCATCATTAACTGGTTTCAAAGTTACGAATTGCTTTGTTGTTACTGCTGACATTGCTAACAGTAGACTAATGTAGACTTCTTAATGTTTAAACGATGGCCAGTGAATTCATCAACATCTGATCTGGACATCAAGATGAGGAGGTCAAAGGTTGGTTATTTGCTTTATTATCATTAAATTTGTAAGAGCTGGTGGTAGGCAGTCTGTTTGACTGCCTGCTTATGTCTACAAGCTTTACCTGCTCGTTCTAGCTGCCACTATCTTATCTTTGGAGCTTTCTTCTTTTTTATTTTTTTGCCATCTGTTTATTTCTATTATTATGTATACCAGCAGCCATAAATGTGGACTCAACGGTAAAATAATTGAAGTGGTCAGTTGAGATGTGGTCCATTCAATATTTTATCATACTGTGTTTAACATTCATTCATATCCTTGGAAAGAAAATTTTGCGCTCTGTCTATAGGTTTAGTCGGGTGCAGACCATTCTTCATTCTGCGATATTATCAGTAAAGTTTTGTTTTGTACCACATATCCCATCGCATGCACCATACTGCAGTGGTGGTCCACTCTTCTTCAGACATCTGCATATAGAAATAAAGGATAAAAGCTGTCTGCTAAATGTTCTAAACGTTTTCAATTAATTGAAGAAAATGAACCAGAATGCATTTTTTGTCTGGACAATGAACTGGTATTTTTAAATATATTTTTGATAATAGTTTGATGCTTTCATGATGGCACTGAAACTTTTTCCAGTTCTAGTTTCATGAAAATTTTGGCCACTCTTAATGACCCCTTCCATTCAGAAAGCAAAAATAAACTTTATTTGTACATGTGTCTTAGTTTATTGATGAATCTATTGCCAGTGTATCTTAACTTCTATTCTAGTTCATCCTAATGTTTTGGGAACCTAGATTTTGTTTTATTGACAGGCAATGGATGAACACAATCATTTGGTATTTGTTCAGAATCATCTCATGGACATGTTTGAATTACTTGTAGATCCAGGTGAGTTGTTTGTTACCTGTGACATTGTGCAGGATGAAGATGCTTCATCTTCCTTGAATTTAGAATACATTCTATTTTTTTTTCATTCACTAGTCTCTACAAAGATGACAGCCCTAGTGAGTGCTGCAGTTATAGGCTACACCCCTTAATAGAAATATCATTTTTAGATGTGGTAGGAAGCCCACATGGTTGGCAGATGAAGAAAGCATGTCAGGGAGATATACCAAACTGAGCTGCTGACCGAACTAGAGCCCGACAATCCAGTAACTCAACCACCGGGTCACCATATATATAGCAATGTAGCAACCTCTTATTAGCGCACACTTTTTTATAATCAGATTAGTCATGTTGGTGGAGATGTCCTTTTGCCTTCCTGCCATAAAATTTCTTTTCGTTTATTGTTATTCCAGACTGTTTTACTAAGTAACAAATGCTGGAGTAATTTGAACAGAGAAATTTTCAATTATTTTACAAACTTCTTTCACTTCCTAAGTGTACAGCATCACTTCTTGTTTGTTGTCGTCTTTTAACAGCAAACAACCATTGAGTTCCTGGTAAAACTGAATGGAAGGCAGTTGAAATGTCTGATCTATTTTAAAATAAATTTTCTTTAAGTAAATGAAAAAATTAGTTGCTATAAAAATGTGTGTGTGTGTGTGTATATTGAAACCTTCCAAATTTGGGGGTTTTGTTGTTTGTTTTTTTTTTTTTCAAGAGAATCGTGGCAACAGCAGCAGCCTGAGCAGAGATGTTGAAGTCAGTGTCGACATTGTTGAAGCTCTCGGTTTTCTCATCTGTGGCTCCACAGATAAGTTTAGGTGATTGTCTTTTGTTGTTTAATGGAGCTATTAAATACCCCCCCCCCCTGTTGGAGTATTTTGCTCCACTTCAGAAGTTGGTAACATTTGCAGTTATTGTTATAAGAAACAGGCTTCCTGGGTGCATTTATCCATGTTCCCTACTACTATGGCTGTAATGGCTGAGTCTGATCAACGGAAAAGTAAAACCCGTTTATGCATAATAAGGAGGGAGAGGAATGGTAAAATAAAGGGCGAGCTTGGCCTTTGTGTTTGGAGATGTGGGTTTTTGGACTTTTTTGTAAGTAAACTCAGCCAAGCTTTCTCTATCAGGAAGCAGGTCATTTAGCAATAGAATATTATAAATGATACTTTCCCAGATCTGATGGTCCCTCTGTTTTATTGACTAAAAAGGGATTATATGAAAGTATAAAGATAGATAAATAAGAAAAAAATATTTAATGCTAATAAACCATCTAAGATAGGTGAAAAAAAAACAATCTAAATGAACATTGCTTCTGTACAAAACTGAAATTGTTTGTCTTGTTTCAGAACATTAACACCCCTGCAAGACATTGTTCGTCTGCAGTCTGTGCGACCTAAAACTGGCTTCCTGAAGGTTAGGGATATTCTGTTTACTGACTAGTTTGGAATTTTTCAAAATAAAACTGAAAAACATCAGGTTTATAGATCTTTTAGGTTCTTGCACAGGTGTAATAATGAAATAATGTAGATCTAAATGTTTATTATTATTGTAATTTAACATTCTTATTCTCAGATTCTTAATTTATTCTACATAATGCATTTTTTTGTCTGACCACACCCACTGGACAATGAACTGGTATTTTTAAATATATTTTTGAAATGTGTAGTATTAGTAGTAGTAGGATGTTTTCTTGATGGCATATATAAGTTGTAATGTGCTTACTGTTGAGCATCAGATGTAGTAAATATTGCAGAGATATGGACACTACAGTAAACCCCTTTCATTATAAGTTAGTACTATAACCTCACCAAAAATGTACGAGGGTAATTTTGTCTAGATTAGAAAAATAGCTATGAAAACCAAAGTGTCAAACAGCAATTTATATTTCATCACACTATTTACAGGTGGGTCAGTCATTCCAGGTTCAGCAACTTTATCATTGGATTAAAGGAAGCCTGGTTCAGAATCCTTTCGGTATCTCTCGTTGTATTTCTGCCGGACGACGTCTCTCTTGGCTGATGGTTGGTAAGCTCGTTTATCCTGATTTTAGTGACAAATTAAAATTTTTAAAAAAATTTGTATGTGAAAATGAAGTGTTTACCTCTCCTCCTCCGTGTGTTCTAATACAGTGTTTGATTTCAATGGCCATGTATCCTTTGATGTTGACTGCTGAAAAAAGTAAGCCAGGTTATTTTGTGTTTTTTAATAAATAGCATTAACGTGTTTTGTTTATTTTATTTATGTTAATGTACTGATCCATAAGTATATGCAGTGATGACTGAAATTATTACTTTATACAGTATTACAATGTAAAAAAAGTGTTTGAACACAATAAGGCCGCTCAAGCCGTGTTTTCATTTGTATTAGATCTCTGTACTAAGGTGATGTGATTCTAGGCTGATAAAGAAGTGAACTTTATTAAACATGCCCTTTGCCAAAGAATATTTTTTTAACCAATAAGTATGTAAATGGAAAATCGAAAACAAAACTTAAAACATGGCATTAGTTATGGTTATGGCTACAATTTTGTCACGGTAATTTTTTTTGTAACATTTGTGGCAGAGCTACAGGAAAAATACAGTAATTTTTTGCTACATCAACATACATAGGCATTTTTGAGTAGCACATTAAAACCAATAATATAAATACTGTCAGCTACTGATGAGTTTAAATAACTTTAAAACAAAATGGTTGCTTCCACAATTCTGAACAGCATGTTGTTCATCGCAAAATTGCCATCCCTCGAGGCATCTTTGTAAGGAGAGAGCGACCTCTTTCATCACTCTGCACTGCTATCAGGCACCTACCTACAAACTCTCAGTCGGTTTTGGAAAGCGATCATTTAAATGAGACCAAAAGGTAACTGTTCAAGCTCTTCATATCAGAAACTGTGGTGATATGGCTGGTAAATTTTGCTTTTGCAAAGAGTTGTCTTCAGACATGGGAATTGCCTCATGTATTTAGTGATGCACAGTCAAGATGTCTGGCCTGCTGGTGCTGAGCGCTGCTCGGTGTATGCTTTGACAAAAGTGTGCAGAACCTGCCCCCCACGTGAATTCTGATTTCATTGCTGCTTTAGGTTTCTCAGCTGATCGCTGTACGATTTTACCCAGTTGGTGGTGCTGGCCAGATCCCCTACCGCCTTGTGTGATCTGATGATTTCTGGTGATGACTAGCGAAAGTGCTGTAGCAGGCACCTTTCCCTTTTCCTGCGGTGATTGACAGAATCGTGGGCATGTCAGTGGATGCCTATTTGCAACAATGATAAAAGTTTGTTTGCTTTTCTGGATGTTTTTCTCCAGGTGTTGCCAAAATGAGATGTGCAGTGCAAGTCACATGCACTTTGTGACTTCATGCCTGGGTTTTGGTCATGCATGTAGCATTGTCGCTGACAAAAGAACTGCTTCCACCATTGTTTGGCTCTCAGTTTTAAAGTTTATGGTCTCTATACAAACAGAGTTGGCTTGAAGTAGAAGTGGCTGCATGGAACCACTAAAATATTTAGAACATAGTGGCCTTTAGCACTCATCATTTTATCTGCTACAAGACTAATTCCAACACACTCATTTAGCACTTGTTTCAGCTCATTTGCATGACTTTCAGAAAGCTTTGGCAAGTACATTGTTTGCGGTTGATCTGAATATGGTGCAATGCAGGTAAACTTATTCTTTTGTCTTTAAGCTTTCTTTTTTGCTGCAGATTTTAACATCTGGTAGCTTCCATGGGACTAGAGCATTATCAGTACGTTTGTCACAGCTTGCTTTTCGCATGCAATCCACAGAATGTTACATGCCATACAAAACATCACTCCACCACTTATAGTGAAATGTTCTCACTGGATTTTTCTCTCTTCTCTGCTTACCAATGATATTTGCTTGCTGATGGTGGGCACTTGCTCAGCTACAAACCTCATTGGCAGACTGATGATATACAGCCCTTCACGTGCACACGTTACTCCCAGTTTGTGGGTAATATTACCTTATCAATAACTGTAGAACATAAAAAGTAGCATCCAATAATTACATTCTCTAAGAAGTGCACACAGTTCAGTGTATTGATCATTACCTCCATTTAGTCACTGTTTACATTTGCACATATCTTGAGTATGAGATGCACTATTGCATCTTAAATCAGCTTAACTTCCAACCAATTCCAGGCCATTTTTCCTTTCTTACTCTACTCCTTGAGCTAATCACATAGCCGGACTGTCCGACTGCTAGCACCACCCCAATAACATCTGGGGGATTGCTCTTGCTGTGGTCAGACTTGGAAACTGGAACAGCAGCATTGTCACCTGTTCTTAGAGTCCTAAGGGACTAAGCACTGCAAGCTATCATTCTGTTGACCTGTCTAGTAATTTCCTATAACTACTGTGTAGTGTATTCTGTAGATGTGGCTTCTGTGTTTATTGATAGAGGTTCCAAGGTGCTGGCTATGATCTCACTGAAGTCAACAGTAGATGTGGTGGGGAAAGTTTGTATGGTAGTCACTGCAGGGGGGTACTGGTAAGGTCTCTGTTAGGAGCAGAGGCACTGAGTGGGGTGGGAGTAACCTCCCTTGTGTTCTCTGTCTCTTCCATAACACCTGCACCGAGACATGAAGAATGATGTTGGTAATGTGGAAGTCGGCCTACAGCAAGGTTTGCTACCAGTCCAAACTTTATATGACTATCTTCAAGGTCTCAAGGTATGATGTGTTTATGGACCACTGAACAAAGTGAAACCCATAGCTCCAACTAGCACTACTGTTGTCTTTTGTCCAGGCCATAACCTTGAGCCTCATATCACCATTCCCTCATTTCACTAATCCCTGGCTTTGAGGATGACATAGTCATTCATTCACAATAACCAACTCTGGCCAGATATTAGACATTTCTTCAATAACCTGGGCTGTAAACTTACATTCATTGCCTCAATGGTGCACCAAAGTCCAGAAAGACACGAACCATTTTATGTTGCCATCTTGGATTAAGTGGGAGAATCGCATAGAATGTAGTCTGCATGTACTCCAGATCCTCCTCCTCTTGCTCATGGAAGCCCTTCACAGTTCTGATGGCTACTACAGATGGAGTGTCTTGTGTGGATCTCTTCTCAGTACACCATTCATACAGGTGTACTCCCAGACAAGGAACTGTGGACTGGTGGCATACTGATTCTGAATTGTCTTGTGGGTCACCACTTCTCTACCATGACTAGTCCCCACAAGCATCATCCAGATGATATTCAGCATAGCCTTTTTGTTTACCATATACTTGCAATTATTCTAGGCTACTTTATCAAAACCATCAAGGGATTTCAGTGAATAAATTTTCAGAACCTTTGCCAGTTTTTCCTCACCTGAGGGCATAACTTGCTGTTCATAAGCAGAACTCCACAGGGACTGACTGAGGATGTGATGCCTTCTGTACTGCTGTTTACACAGAATCTGCTACGGTATTACAACTGTCAAATGTTACTAATAATTAATTCACTTCAGTGTAGATCACATGAAATTTTGTTTGTGTGAATGAAATTTCAACTTTCGTGTACAGCATTCCCCATTTCATGAAATGGCTAATTTCACAGATCAGGTGCTATGCATATACGAGGTCTGTCGAAAAATTATCTAACCTTAGGCTGGGGATAAAAAAATTACATACTTCATGGGGTTCAATTGCTAATCCCCTTCGAAGTTGGCCCCTTGTGCTCCACACACTTAGCCTAGCGATCCTTCCACTGTTCAAAGCATGTCTGAAATGCTTCTTCCGGAATGGCTCTCAGCTCCGCCGTTGCATTCCGTATGATGTCCTCTCGGTTCTCAAAGCAGGAGTCTTTCAGTGGCATCTTCATTTTTGGGAACAACCAGAAGTCAGAAGGAGCCATGTCTGGAGAGTTGGGAGCTTGGTGAATGAGCCAGGGTGTTGTCATGATGCAGCTGCCAGTTTTGTGAGGCCCACAGATCCGGTCTCTTGCACTGAACTGCATCATGAAGACGTCAGAGGACTTCCTGATAGTACTCCTTTGTAACTGTTTGTCGTTCTGGTGCCTATTCGTGATGCACAACACCTCGGCTCATTTTTCTCCGGACCTTGGCAACATTGAGTGCTTAACAACTGTGATGACTGAGCTTTGGTTTCCGGGTTGTACCCGTACACCCACATCTCATCTCCAGTTATCACGGTATTCTGGAACTCAGGATCCCTGTTGGCAGTATCCAGCGGATCCTGTGGAACCTCAAGATGAAGTTGTTGTTCCTGAGAAAGCAACTTTGGCACAAATTTCGCTGCCAATCTGCGCAAACCAAAATCCTCCTCTAAAATTGCATGTGCAGAATCTTTACTGATCCTCCATTATTAAGGTCTGCACTTTCTCGATAACAACTGCATTGCGGTTTGTTGACGGCCTCCCGGAACGCTGGTCACTCTCCACCGGTGAGGCCATCTTTGAACCTGTTGTACCATTCTTTTATTTGGGTAACACCCATGGCATTTTCACCAAAAGCCCGTTTAATTTTGCGAATTGTTTCTGCTTGGGTATCTCCAAGCTTTTGGCAAAACTTGATGCAAGATCGTTGCTCCACACGTTCCGTCATCACGGGTGAAATGAAAATGCGACGAGTAAGTGGTACAGCACCTCACACGATAGCTACCTGACAGCAACTGATGCATCCAGCAAGCCCGCCAAAAACCACGCATGCACATGAAGGCATGCGGCTCCACTATGCACACTTTTGCCTCCCTAACATCATTACTTCCCATGGGAAAAAATAAAGTCGGATACTTTTTCGACAGACCTCGTACACGTGTTTTTTCATTGCATGAAATTTGGTATTTTTTGAAAGGAAATAAAGGAGGCACTTAATCTAATGTGTGTTTACAGCCATTTTCATGACTTCTGTGACCTTTGTGACAAAATTGTAGCTCTGGGTATGGTGTAATTACACAGAGCTATTTCTTTGATTATGACCATCACCGTAGATGGAGATAACAAAAAGTTAAAGAATACTAAGTAAAGTAAGCTTTTGTTCATTCAACAATCAATCATCTGAATCCAAATCTTGCTCATTTGCATGTATAAACTTTAATTGTGATAATCAGTCTTCCTTAAGTATATACTTTGCTCAAAGAAATGAAGCTAGTCTTATTTTGAAGTTAACTCTTTTCAGTCCAGTTGTTGAGCGTCATTGCAGTAATGATTTTGTTGTTATACTTGAGACACCAGCTAATCATAGATTTGTCTGGGTCTTCTTAGCTCTTCGGTTAGCAGTGAAAAAATCTTTAAATTGTCTGATTTGTTGTTATTGCTATATAGCAGTCTAAATCAGTAAGTTTTCTCAAAATGCATCAGCAAGAAAATAGCCATTGGCAGTTGCACAGGAACTGTGGTTTTATTGGGTAGTGCCTGTGTGAAGTTATTCACATAAGGGGTGGGAGAGATTAGCAGCAGTTGTAAAGATAGGGACCAAACTCTAGTCATTTAAGTAACAAATAAATGAATTTTGGCTGTTAATGAATTGAGCCAAAATACATTAATACCTTTGTTCTAAATATGGACTTTTTATTTCTCATTTTTAAATGAAGGGATTTTTTTCATGCTAATTTAACTTTAGGATAAGTGAAATAATCTAGACTTCGTAGAAATATCAGTAGAGTTAATGAAAAAGTGCATAGATACTTACCGTGTATGTGTGCCTTTTTAGTAAAAAGTAAAGCCAAAAATGCACCTGGGAAACCTAGATTAGATAGTGTACCCTAATCAATATGTTGTGTGGTATTTTTCCAGGTGAAGAAGTGCGATGTGAAGGTAACTTTAAACGTGGCCGTATTGCTACTAATGCCCACATTGTTCCAAAGGAACACGTGATAGGGTAAGAAGTCTTTATTCCTTTAAAATGTACTTTCATCTAAAAAAAAAAAGAGAAAAAATCTTTGTTTAATCCATTTTTTATACTCTATTTTCAGCTGAAAGGTTTACAAATCTGAAATTATATGTAATCTGTCAATGACAATTAACAGTTCATAGCACTAACAAGTAGATTTAGCAGCTTTGTTTGTTTTGTCTTTGATTTAGTTGGTTTTTAAAGTCTTGATAAGTGCATCTTTGTGCCTGTGAACTGCAGCTACAAAAGAATGTATTATTTATAATTTAATTGCTTTCTCACTAGATCATTTGAATTTTCCTTTTTCTTGTTGTTAGTCTAGTTCAGGCTCTGATGATGCTAGAGATTGGAAAGCTCACATATTCTTATGTTGTTTATGTAAGCAAATAACTAGTATGTGGTTAATGTAAGCTATTATTTTGTTGTTTTTTTTTTTGTAGAAATAAAATCATCATACTGAGCCAAGTTAACAAACAAACAGTTACAAGGGTGAGTAGGAACCAGAATCTGTTTACATGGCACTGAAACTCATGTGAAGAATTCAGTGTACGTTTATTCAGCTTTGCATTGTGCAAGCATGCATAATTATCTAACACAAGCTTAAAGATATCTATGGAATTGGGATGTGGACATGTTTTAATATATATGTGGTATTGTAACTAGTTGAAAACACTACAACATTGATGATTATATATTTTTTTAAGTTGTTTTTAGTAAATAATTATCATAAGGACTCCTAGAACCTGCAACTTTAGGCTGTCTATTCGTTAAAATTCTACAAAAGAATGAAAGCTCTCCAGCATAGTTGCGAGGAGGCAGAAAGCCATCATATCATGGCTTGTACCAGAACCTCGGAGGAGGGAGAGAGATGGGTATCGATCAAATTCTTAAATTGATGAACACTACCGTTATTACCTACTGGTAATTTATTCTGCTTATTAACAATTCAGTTTAAAATATTTTCTGATATTTAACTCTACTGGAATCGTAGATAATCTGTAATTAATGGGCCCTAGGTTTAGTAACTATAGATAGCTGGGAAATATATCCGTGTCTTTATGGCTCAAAATACTTAATTAATATGGAAACCTCTATTGGATCATCTCATAGACATTTCAAATTCAAACAGTAGATCAAATATTTTAAATTGTTCAATGTATCCCCAGTGCATAAGATTTGAAAACACCTACTAAATATATGCTGAATTCTAATAAATCTTTCTCTATTATGGATTCCACACCTTCATAGTTTATTCAAGATGTGAATGAACCAAGGATTTATAAGTGAAGCTAAAACTTGACTTTTATACTTGAATCTCTGGTCAATAATTCCTAACATTATCGAAGAGTATGTGCTGGGGCACCTGTGAGGCATCTTTTCATTACTCTGTCCTGACTGGGATTTGAACTTGGATGTCTACTGTGCTACTCTCCTAACATTTTGTTTGCTTTTTTTTCCTTTCTACCTGAAATGCCCTGCTCTTCACATTTAAATATTGTCTAATTTATCAGTAAATTCTCTTCCGCATTTTTAATGGGAAACAAATATTTTTTTGAGTAAATGTAAAAATTTAAGATATAAAAATATGGCTAGTGAACCGACACTTTTTCATTCATTACAGACTGACATTTAGTTTAAAATAATTCACAAGACCATACACTTTAGCTTCAGTGGGTGGAAGATAATTTTAGGAATAGTTCAGCATCTCAAAAATGGTGTAACATGGATCATGTTTCTAACATTTTAAAGTTATATTAATGCCTCTCAAATATAAATCCTGTATGATTCTGGTGATTAAGCACCATTAGGATTCACTAGGTAGTATTATACTTTTTTTTTCTGTAAAATGCCAAGTGGAGAATTAAATTTGTTATAAAATTCTAGTATACAGTATATAAAGTTAATAAGATTCTTTGTTTTCTTTTTTAAAATGTATTGTGGAGACTATGTATGTGTGTGCAGGTGAATCTCAAAAAATTAGAATATCATGGAAGAGTTCATTTTTTTCTGTAATTTAATTCAAACTGTGAAACTTTCATATATTCTAGATTCATTACACATAAAGTGAAATATTTCAAGCCTTTTTTGTTTTAATTTTGATGATTACAGCTTATAGCTCATGAAAATCAAAAATCCACTATCTCAAAATATTAGAATATTTCATAAGATCAATAAAAAAAAAAGATTTATAATACAGAAATGTCGAACTTCTGAAAAGTATGTTCATTTATGCACTCAATACTTGGTCGGGGCTCCTTTTGCACAAATCACTGCATCAATGCGATGTGGCATGGAGGCGATCAGCCTGTAGCACTGAGGTGTCATGGAAGCCCAGGTTGCTTTGATAGTGGCCTTCAGCTCGTCTGTATTGTTGGGTCTGATGTCTCTCATCTTCCTCTTGACAATACCCCATAGATTCTCTATGGGGTTCATGTCAGGAAAGTTGACTGGCCAATCAAGCACAGTAATACCATGGTCAGCAAACCAGTTACTAGTATTGGAACTGTGAGCAGGTGCCAAGTCCTGCTGGAAAAGGAAATCAGCATCTCCATAAAGCTTGTCAGCAGATGGAAGCATGAAGTACTCTAAAATCTCCTGGTAGACTGTGTTGCTTTTGGACTTGATAAAACACTGGACCAACACCAGCAGATGACATGGCACCCCGAATCATCATTGACTGTGGAAACTTCACATTGGATTTCAAGCAACTTGGATTCTGTGCCACTCCACACTTCCTCCAGACTGTGGAACCTTGATTTCTAAATGAAATGCAAAATTTACTTTCATCTGAAAAGAGCCACTGACCAACGGTCCAGTCCTTTTCTCCTTAGCCCAGGTAAGATGCTTCTGACGTTGTCTCTAGTTCAGGAGTGGCTTGACACTAGGAATGCGACACTTGTAGCCCATTTCCTGGACATGTCTGTGTGTGGTGGCTCTTGATGCACTGACTCCAGCCTCAGTCCATTCCTTGTAAAGCTCCCCCAATTTCTTGAATCGGCTTTGCTTGACAATCCTCTCAAGGCTGTGGTCATCCCTCTTGCTTGTGCACCTTTTCCCTTCCAGTCAACTTTCCATGAATATGCTTTGATACAGCACTCTGCGAACAGCCATCCCTTTCAGCAATGACCTTCTATGGCTTACCCTCCTTGTGGAGGGTGTCAATGAGTGTCTTCTGGACAACTGTCAAGTCAGCAGTCTTCCCCATGATTGTGGTTGTGTGTACTGAACCAGACTGAGAGATTCATGGTATTTATACTGCATAAATAGTGATTTACTCAAACTCAAAATGGAATATTCTAATATTTTTTTAGCTGTAGGCCGTAATTATCAAAATTAAAATTAAAAAATGCTTGAAACATTTTAGTTTACATGTAATGAGTCTAGGATATATACAATTTTCACTTTCTGAAATAACTGACAAAAATATTGAACTCTTCCACGATATTCTAATTTTTTGAGATGCACCTGTATATATATATATATATATATATATATATATATATATATATATATATACACATAATATCTGTTATGTGTATTATAACTAAGCCCAGCTTTTTTCTCATAGTGTTCTTCAACTCTGGAAAACAGCAGTGTTAAGATCCATCGGTGCCATGGTTCATTTCTGTACCTGTTATCTCCTCTCAGGTAGGTTTGTGGTTTGAATGAGTGAACCAGTAAAAACACTGAAGAGAGATGGTGATTCTTGTGCTAACTAACCTGGTATAGCCCACCTGTCTTACTGTAAACCTGTCCTATCTTGGGATAAGTTTGCACAAATATTCCATTATAAACCCTTCAGACCACCACTTCTGGCATTGAGGGAGGTGGAAAAGGATGCTAAACTAACCCAGATATCACCCACCTACCATTTAGTTGGGGGAGGGGACAGGGTTTCCTTGAATTCAAAAAAAACAAAAAAGGAAAGAAAAGTATTGAAATTTTCAATCTTAAAAAACAAATTAAATTGCTGTTTACTTACCATTATTTCTTGTTATGACTTGTAACTTTTAAAAAATAAACCTTAATTTAGGTCAATCACCATTGAAAAGTGCAGACATTCTAAAATTGTACTTGGACCAGTAGCTGTTACCATCCACGTAAACCACTGTCAGTCTGTGACTGTCATCGCCCCCTGTTGGAACATTGTCGTCAGGTAGGTTGTTTTCAGAATTTCTGGTTAACTAAAGTTATTACAACAACTAGTTAAAACACCTTTAACAGCATGTGTGTGTGTGTGTGTGTGCTGAAGCTGCCGCCTAGGTAGATAATCTGCTTTTTTTGTTTGGTGGGTTTGTCCGTTAGTATCTACAAGGCACTGAACTATAAAAAATCATCGTGTGCGCGCGTGACTGGTAGCCAAGAATAACCACGTGTCTGCAGAGATGAAAACCTTCCCACAACGTAACTATGAAATCTCTCAATTGGATACCAAAAAAAAAAACAGTGTGATTTTTTTATTTTTTCAGGAAAGTTTATATTTTCTTTTCTCTGAGCATCTTCTTTCATCTGCCAGATACAGGTGCATATGCAGCTGCTTAGCATCTCATAGAAATCCTCTGATAGATAAAAACCAGATCATTCTAGCATTTATAAGTTGGAAGAAACACAGTTCACTGTCCAAGATGAGATGGACAGGTTGTGAATGTAAACATTGTGAACCTTGGGATGATTTTTAAGGTGATACAACAAAGCACACTAAAGAGTATATATATTTATTTCACAACTAAAAACAGTCTTTTCTAATAACTTCGCTTCAATATCATTAAATTTAAACTTATCAGTGACACCACAGCTTTCATGTACATCATAATTGTGCAAGATGGTTGGCTTTACACTATTTATCTGGCTTCTGGTATCACAGTATGGCAGTCTCTAGAGTATTAATATGAGAATAATGAATTCTTATTTATATATTTGATAATTGTTTATTTGCAATTCAAAATCAAATCATGAAGCAGTGGATTAAAAATATGGACTTAAGCATCAAACAAACAGCTAGAGAAATTTCTGGTGTTGATTGTTATAATTTGCTCTCATTAATATTTTTCTGTATGGTTTGGCTGGCTCTTATTTATATTATTTGGCAGTAAGGATATGTAATTAGTTCCATACATATGGCAGATGGATAGAATGTTTTTTTTTTTTAATGCACAGCATCTTTTGAATATTTTATTATATTGAATAAATATAGCAGAAACTGAGATTAAAGACTAATCTAGACTTAGGAAGTGGGAAGAAATTCCAAATTTAGCTAAGAAAAAATAGAAACTTTTTTTTTTGGTTTATCTTTATTTGTTGAATATTGATTTATAGATTATATTTATAAGAAGTTTTATTTCTAAAAAATTTCAGCAACAGTCAGCTATGTACACTGCATCTGCTGACATCAATGCAGCCAGTGCTGTTGGGTGGTAATGACACCATTGAGCTGGCCCCATACCACACTCACTATGCCAAACTGGAAGAGCATATGGAGAAGATGGGACTGGACACAAGAAAGAATGTCTGGGACCAACCTCTCTGTCTTGGTGAGTGAGTCACTGAAGCGCATTATAAGATCCCTATAGATGTGGTAACTAATTGCCACCATGTTTTGATACAAAAGCCTCTCTCTCTCTCTCCTATGTAGATGCCCAATATTTTGGAAGTGATCAGCATGCACTTACACCACCCAAGATTTATGGGAAAACTAAGTTATTTGACATGTACTTTTTAAAGCTTTTAATACCTTCACTTGTTATAAAATAATTAACATTTCATTGAACTTTTCCTCAGGTTTTGAGGGTAACTTTGGTTATGTGTATGTGAAAGCTGGATCTCATGAGTGGATTTTTGAACATAGATATTCTGACTTTAGCTTTCAGGTATACTAGTGAGCTTCAATGTCACTAATGTCCCAACATAACCAAAGATGATAAACCCAGAGTATTGACATAATTATAACTAGCAGCATTCTTCATCAGAACTACACGTGTAGAGTGCTTCGAGGAACAGACTGGTGATGAGTTCACCCCAATCTTCAGTCCTTGATGACTTGTACAGGGAGGATTTTGAACACTTGGCTCTTTCAACATCATTTGCCAAACCTGATGTAAATGACACACTGCTGTATTAGTATAGCCACACATGCTGGAAGACTTGAAAGTGCTTTTATAACATGCACAATATATGCATCCAGCTGTTAAATTCATCATGGGGCTGGAGAATTCCATTTAGTTTGTTCCTCTATGTGCTAATTGCCAAACAAGATGACCAACTAATTATGAGTATGTACAGAAAAGCAACACACACAAGTATCTGGACATTAACAAAGGAATTCACCAAAACCAGCAGGTCTTGGTTGGTTGTGTGATCAGCAAATATACAATGAGGGCAGTTTTAAAACCATAGCTTGAGAACAGCGAGACCAAAAGAGAAAGATACAAGAAGCCCTACAGTCATTTCCTCTATTAAATGTGGAGATCAGCAAAATATGGCTAGAGCCATAATTCAGAGATAAAGACTTAGTCATTTGGATACCGGTGAATAGGTTATCTCAGCCAGTATTTCCTGGGATTAAATCAAGATTTTTAAACTAGTGTTGGGACCACCATCGTCAACAAATTTGAGGTTAATGAAAATTTAGCCTTAGAAAATCCATCTGTTTTTATCAGAAGTATCCTAAGGAAAGGTTCACCGAAACCTTGATGAGGTTGTGATACAGCAAGAAGGTGCATGTCACATAACAAGGTTTTATTAAACTTGAGACGCATTGGCATTAACAACAGCGGTCTGTCTGTTCTAGATCACACTAAGTGCAGGTTCAGGGTGCGTTGTAGGAGGTCGTTATAACATGGAGGAAAGTTCCTACAGGATGAAGAGAGTATGCCTGTACACACAATCTTTATATATAGATTTCCTTCCTTCCCTCAAAAATTCAAGAAAATCATTCCTAGAATTTTCTGGAACAAATTAGACTGCAAGCCATACTATAATGAATACAATTGAGGGGAAATCTGACAAGACTGTTACCTGAAATTTGATAGAGTTATCTCTTGGTTGCTGAGCCAATTGTATGGAGGAAGATTAATAGTCACAAACTTGTTTAATTTTGGTCCTTGCAAATTTGTGCCTCAGATGCTGAAGTCTTAGAGATCGACTGATGCAGACTGGCTGGAGAATGTTGCCCTAGTGACTAGGGGCTGCTGCATCACTCCAGACTGAAGACTAAACCAAATCTCTTGTGATCATCAGCGGGAAGCATGCAAGCAAAACTGTCATACTGAGTGTGATGAGTCGTAAAGATGGTGTGTCCAATGTTAGATTTTGTCACCATTTATTTGGATTGCAATAAACTTGTTATTCTTATCTATAATATATTTCAAAAAATTGCACACTAAGCTCTTTAAACATAGGGATTTTCTACTCAAAAATTTGTTTGTATAAATAAATTGTCTAACAGTTAAAAAAAAAATAACTTTCATAAAAATTTTTTATATATACACAGGTGTTTCAGATGAATTTCCATGATTTTACAGAGTTAACTATCTACCTATTAACGACTCCAAAATGAAACTGGTGCTGTACAGAGAAAAGTCTAGTTATATCTCATGTTCACTATGACCACCATTCCAATTAAGCATATGCACTGCCAGTAACTTTTCCAAATGTGACTCAGTTAATACAGCATCTGCAATCTCTGATTGCTGTTTTCAGGTTGTTGACAGTCCTGGGTCCATCACATAGACTTGCTTCTTAAGGTAACCTCCATCATCCATAATGTGGGTGTTCCCCATCCTATTGAAACTGTTGACATTGAAATTCCACAATGAAGGTCTATAGCATTTCCAAGTAGCCAGTCCAATCAAACAAGGGTCTTTAATCACCACCTATTTGGGAAAGACATCTACTAGACCAAGAGTGCCTGGAAAAGCAGCAGCACTTGCCAGATCTCGTGTGTTTTCAAGCACCCCAAATCTCAGTCTGTTGACATTTCCAGCCACATGGAAGTATGCCTTGTCAGAACACCATAACGTATCGAAAGAAAAATTGGGCTCCCATTAACACGACTAAGCAAAGGTTTATGCTTCTCTTTACCCACAGGTGTTAGTCCTTTCGTAATATGAATTTTGTACAGAAGCATGTTTAAATCCTCTCAAATCAAATTTCCAGGCTCTTGTTTTTGATACACCTGCCTCCATTGATAGTGATTTCTTTTGGAGACTATCAATTTCATCAGTGTGCGCAGTCAGCTGGTGAAGACGGTTGACTGGACTTGCTGTTTGGGGCACCACGACAATGAACAAGTTTGGTTTTCTGCTGCACAATTAGCCATGTTTTCCATCTAAACACCACCTTTGGACAACAAATGACAAGCACAACTTTCCTCTGTATGGAGACCATGTTTTAAGTTTGTTGTTTCTAGTTAACTGTAAAGCTGTGGTATCCATGTGTCCAACTAAAATCATTATTCTTTTCTCTGTAGCGTTTTACTTAAAATCCTGCATGCTTTTCCAGGTCCTGACAGCGGTGCACCTGTGTGGGAACTTATGAAGCCAGAAGAGTTCTTCACCTTTAACATTCCTTTTGAAATGGAGGGGAAAACAGTGGTATGATGTTTACATTGACTTTCTTCCCCAGTTAAACGTTGATACTACATGTGATTGTGAAATAAGGCTGACCTCGGGCTCATCTGTTTACACCTGGTCTGTTTTCTCCATGGTGGCAGCAGCTGATAAAAAAAATAACTTCTGGTTCCAAGATTTGAATGGTTATTCATATAAAGTGTTAGAAATAAGCTCATCACCAGCAGTCTATTGCTCTTGGAAACCAATGGGTGATACAATAGTTATTCTTACACATGATGGGGGATCCCGTATACCTAACCCCATTAAAAAAGTTCTTCTTTACATAAAAGCTAATTGTTTGCAGTTTGTTTTAATGCATTAAAAATTTGTGTTGGGGCTGTTGGTACATTTTTGATTCGTGTACCTTGAGAAGGTTGCAAATGAGAAGTTTTGTGCCTACTTTAGCAATCCATAGAAAGTCCCTGAGCTTAAGTCAACCAGTTTTCCAGCATCTCTCTCTCTTCCAGTGTGTACCAGGGGAGCTTCCGAAAGCCTATCGAGATGTTATGGCCCAAAGGCAACGTCAGGTCATAAACTGGCAGAAGTTGGTGAAAGAGGCTAAGTTGGCTGCAGAGCTGCAAAGTGAATTTCAGGACTTGGTGGAAAATCATTTTTCTGTGAGTATCTCACGCGCACACCACCCACCCATCCACCGGGGCTCCCCTTCCTATTGTTTGTGATCTGTGGATTCTCGGAAAAACAGGTTGAATGGGGAACTTAATGTTTCATACTTGCCAACTGTTTTGAAATTGGCTTCATTATTTATTTTGATTCCTTTTACACCTGTCAGTCCACTAACATAGATACCTTGTAACTAGTTAGTCAGAAACTCTGTTCACACTTCACAAGCATAAAATCCAAATATGAGGAAACAATCTTATCAGGGTGTTGTATTTATCCAACTTTAAAGAAAAGCTTAATGTTTTGCTTAGTTAATGAACTGTTGTTTGTAAATCAGAAGAAAAACTAAATTTCACAAAACCTTTTTCAAAGTTTAAAGTAAATGAATTAAATCTGTTTTCCTGAAAGTATAAACAGATGGTCCCCCGTGTAGAGAAGAGGAAATAAGGGTCCCCCTTGACTCCTTTGTTGCCTGAAGAATTATGTTGAAGTATGAATCAACCTCTGGTTTATATAAGACTCTTTTTATTCTTGAATCGCACATTAATCAGTTAGTAGAATCGTGTAAATGACCAGGTCTTGTTTCCAGAGAATTTTAAATCTTGTGTGTATTGTTTGTGTACCCCAACTTTCTTGACAGTGGCCCAGAGGAACTGATTCCCAAGAATGGTTGCTGTGACTGAAGCAAGTAGAATACCACCCCAGTTTTAGAGAGTAGTGGAATGGTGTTTTATAACTAAGTTTAAGCTGTTCACTTGAAATACTATACAGTAAACATAATACATAAATTTTCTAGCTTTATTAGTTTAGGCTTAATTCAGAAACATCAATCAATAGCTCATATACTATACATCTACTGGGACTTGAATAGGCTGCATGGTTGTAAGAATCAGCAGCTTCAGTCTGTAGATGATCATACCACAAATAAGTTTATGGGAACTGGCAGACTTTGAGAGGGGGGGGGTGCATAGTTGGGCAATTGGATGTTGGGAGAAGCCACTTGATATTCTTTTGTCTACATTAACAGGGTGACTAGACAACCATTCCTTTGCTTTCCTGAATGCCCAAAGCCAACAGAACAGAAATTCCATGCTGTAGAGAGAGAGGCATCAAAACTGAGCTCCAGAACAATTAGTTGCAATTGTGGGTTCTCCTGGATACCTGCATCTCCACAGCATGGAGTACAATAGAAGAGTGGCAAGATGCAAACCACTGTTCACTCTATGCGTCATCAGTGGGCACTGCAGGTATTGTCAGGTTATGCAGATGTCCTTCATGGCACATTTTTCTCTCATCATAGGGCTAATAGGTGATAAATCAGTTCCACTGCCTGACATTCAAAATTAAATTACACATCACTCTTTATAAACTAGAAAAGTAATTTTAATTTCACAAAGAATGAACTGTAAAACTTAGTGTAAGTTATTTAATTGATCATGGCTTCTACCTACCAGTAAGTATGACTTAATCTACCATTTAAAGAGATTACTGAATAGATTTAGTTCCACTTTTCCGAGAAAGGCAGGCATGTATTGCTTATTTTCATTTTAAACTACCATACTTTAAATAAGTTAGATGATGGTGCTTGACATCTACGATATATTTTTGGTTCATAACTATACAACAGTATCTTGCATTTCTAGCTAGTTGATTTAGAAAATTTATCATCAAGATAGATTTTATTTACTGTTTAAACTACCATAAACGTGCTTTATAGTTGTTACATCATCATTATTAGTTGTATTACCTGTAAAATGATTGTTGTTTACATGAATACTAGTAATAAATCTTACTAATTGGACATCCTAGATTAAATTTTGAATCAACATACTTTTTTAGTAATAACCAATCATTCATAATATACTATATATGAATATGTCCATTTTTTAATTTTGTAACAATTCTAGATTTTTTTTTATATAAACTTTAAATGTCTTTACGGAAGGAAACATTTTTATTTTCCCATCTGCATTATTTAGTATATGAACCATTGAGCTTTCATTTCCATTATAAGAAGTTGAATGTAGGTTGTGATAAAACATCAGCTAGCGCTGGGATTTGAACTAGGAATCTCCAGTTGGTAGCACGAGTTAGTTCAAATCCCAGCGTTAGCTGTCTACAGTATCTGGAGAAAAAAAACAACATACAATCAGCGAACAGTTTGACACTTATGTGACCCCTGTGTCCTACCTAGAAGCAAGTACAGACTGTGTGCCAGGATAAACAGGTGTCTGACTGATTTTAATGATATTTTTGGTGGCTAGAAAACATCTTTTTCAATACAACTTCGATTATTATCATTTCAGATCTGGTTGGCTGAAAATGGTTTCAGGAGAGAATTGGAAAGTTTGGCACTACCTGTGTCATGAAAGACTGCTGGTGTATTCTGCTGAATTTTATTTTTGTAAATAAATTTTTCTCATATTTCTGGATTATCTATTAACCACCAAATATTCAGAACTTTTAAGTTTGTTTACTAAGCAACAAAGAGAGCGTTTATTATCTTCTAAGTAGAGAAAGTTGATTTAATTACAGTCCAACCAGTTACTTGCTATGGGATGATGACAAACCTTTCTCTGTTAGTTGTCAATGTATTTCTTGAGACTCTGCAGGAAGGAGACGTATTTTCCATGTTCATAGATGGTACAAAAGTCTACAAGTTGGTTGATAAACTCATCACTGATGCCACGTTCATCCAGCATATCCATCAGCAGATCATATAAATTCTGAAAGAAATGCAATCCAGTTAATGGATAACTTATGGTGGTACAACAGCCATTCACTGCCTCTGATACTTTTGGTCAACTCTCTGAGCTCTGAGAAACAAACTAAATCATAAGTTATAGATATTGCATAAGCATTGAAAATCTTGTTCCAGGATGATCTTATATCTTAATTTAAGCCATGAATCTACTTTAACAAAAATCAATAGTTAAATACAGCTAGTCATGATTGCAGTTTTGTACAATTACACCCTGGTGAAATAACTGGCCTTTAACCTTAGCAGTAAACGTAGCTAGATGTGTTTAAATGCCACCTGATTAACAAACATAGTAACTTTATTTACAAGATTCTTCATTCTGTTTATACACAGTTCAAGTCACTGGGTTTCTACTGTAGAAATACTAACTAGAGAAGAGGCTTATTTATCATGGTCTTTTGTCAAACACAAATGAAGTTAATCTAATACTTTTGATAGAACAGCCTATGCAGACATTAATAGTATTCTCTCTAAAGTGTCATTAACTGTGAAGCACCAGTGCTTCCCATTAAATCTAATTACACTAACATTCTTTAACCCTACCAAAGCAGTCAGGGTTCCTTTAAGTAAAGAAAGCAAAACCATCAGAAATAATTAAAAGAAAACATGCAAGAGCAGAGGTGGAGGACTGAAACCTTGTGGAAATAAACCAGATACTCACCCCATCCATTGTTTCAGCTCCCAGAGAATACACCTGTTCTGTCCATGTTCCCTCGTGTATCGTGATCTCATCTATTTGAAATAGGTCAACTGAAGCAAAACAAAAGGGATTAATCTTCACAGTGCAGTCACCACCAATTAAAACGTACGTATTTTCCCCAAACCTGTCAATAACAATAACTCAGGAAAATTAACATCCCATCTTCAAAGACAAGTGATGATTAAAACTTGCATTTACTGCTGTGCACAACCAGTCCCTAACAACAGGGTGGCAGTTATCTGAAATCTAGTGCTGTGACAGTCTCAGTAAGGAAAGAACAGTCGACCAATGAAATTGTTACGTCAAATAATCCAATATTGTTTTCCATAGTGGATTTGTCAGCTATAAACTCAACCCACCAATGCTTTCCTCTTCTGCCTTGACTTGGGGCTCTTCATCATCAAGTTCAGATGTCTGGAATGAGCACTGAACTGCTAATACTTCTTTTCCCCCTTTACTGATCTCCACCAAAAAAGGCGGCCGAGAAATCATCTAGAGGAGAGATAAAAACCACAATTATTCATAAAACTAACGAGTCTCCACGTGAAGATACACCAAAGTTCTATGATCAACATTCACTGATTTTGAAGAGCAATGAATCCCTCCAGCATCCCAACCAACAAGCACTTGCTTAGAAATCGGTACAGAACAACGAGAAAGTAATAGTGTGTGTATCGCAGAAAGTACTGTATCACCAGTTTTAGCTGTATTTTTGGTTAGCCAGTACATATAGCTTTACAGAATGTAATAAACTGAAGAATTTCAAGAATGTTTATCATTATTTTGTGAAGCACAAGCTTTAGAAGTAAAACTAGTCACTACAAGTTTTGCACATTTTAGAGTAGATATATAATTGTTTAACATTCACCATAGGGACCACAACAATGGCCTCTTACCACATCGTCAAGTCATCTTATTATATATCTGATAAATGAAACAAGTCAATCTGCTATTCAAGTAAATGTTGGCATATATTAGCTAAAATGTTTCAATTTTAATACAAACGTGTGTTATATCATCTTTCCCTGTATTGTCAACATCTATGTCCTCATCAGCATCCACAGAATTATTTACATTCATTTTTATTGTGATTCTGAAAATACAACAAAAGACTGTAAAAAACAAAACTTAATTCCAACTGTACACAATTATATTATTACCCAATCTTAAACATCTAATATACATTTTTAATTTTAGTGAGAACTAAGTTAAATTTCACCAGAAACAAACTAAAGTGAAGTATAAACAGTTCATTAATATATGCAGTCGTAATGTAATCATTTGAAACTGTCGTGTATTTCCACTGGTGGTAGTTTTCAGCCACAACAACAGTACATGATGCCACTGTATATTTTATAATCACTGCTGCATGTACATTCCATAACTGAACTCCTGACTGATTTCTTCCTTGTTCAGTCTGTGGGAAGCATTTTTTGTCGTCTTCATTATTCCTTGAATTTTAATTCATTTAATATGTGAATGGTGCACTGCTGGTTGTAGCCATGTTGCTAAAGTTTTGGTATTGCATTATTTGTCACTGATTCTCAGAACTACAAACTTCCCAGGATTCCAGTTGGGTGTAAGCAACAGATGTGACTAATGTGTTCTGTTTCATACTTCTCTCTCATGCGCTTCTGATTTCACACGTACATTTCTGGTGTGTGGTTGTACCAACTAATATCAGTTATTATTATTATTATGCAAAGCCACTTGAAAATCATGTAAAACAAATCATTTTTAAAGCTAGCAGAATACATGAAGGACATCTAATATTGCAGACTTTAGTAGGAATAGTTTGTTGTACTTACATCTCGTCAGCCAATGTCTTGGTCATAGTGACCTTAGAACCATCGGTTTTCATGTCAAAACCTTTTATCACAGGGAGCTCTTTGGGATATTTCTTAGTCGTTTTCCCCAGCTGAATCTCCTTTTCCAAAAATTTTGAGATTTCTTTATCAACTGAAAAATATTAGAAGTTAGCCTAGAACCTCTCTTTTAGAAGACAACTAATAGTAAATAGTCTTTTCTAAAAACAAATTTGACAGAACAAATTAAGCTGGCCTGGAACGCGCAAAGTAACCCTGTTCAACTTCTGGCAGACCCTGTACACTGTCATCAACACAACCCTATTAATAGCTCATACCTATTTATAAAAATGGACAACTGACTTCATCCCCACTGTCAACATATGAAGAACTCTCTCGCAAGCAGAAATTTGTAATCAAGTCTTCAAAATGTTGCACCCCAATTATGCAAACATCATGATGTAAGCAACAGCTAACGTTACATTTTCTGCAGAAAATGGGGCCACATTTTGTAACGGCATATGTTTTAATTGGTGGCAAATTAGAATTCTACCTTTTTCTTTTTAAAATCATATTTTCATTTCTATGAATATTTTAATACTGTAAAAACATTTTTCTTCTCTGCAAAATAATCTTAATTGGAAGCAGATAAAAATATTTCAAAAATTGGGAAATGTACTGTTTTGTCAGGTCACTGAGAGAGTCTTCTCTAGATAAAGGGGAGCTAACTGTAGACCGCTGACCCATGAATATACAATTATTTTAATGATCACATCAATGCATCAAATTAAGATCAATGACAAAACAGCCTGTGAACTCCCCCCATCCATAAACATGGCTTCTTTTCTTTCACATTAATCACCAGAATTTTCAGCCGTCTCTGCAGAAATTTGATGAGCAAAACTATCAGGTCGTTACAAAAGTAGTCGGTTTTCATATTACGTTGATTTGGGGTTCATCTTTTGCCTGCTTGTGAAGGTGCATGTAGATAAGTCACATATCGTTTTGTAGCAGGTGCTTTGGTGTACATTACGTAAAACCTGCCTTTTTAAATATCATAAAATGGATATTTGTTTCAAGGTTCTGAGTAAAGCGGGGATAGAAAAGTTTTTCATGATGTTAAGCAAGCATGGGGCAAGGACACAGCAAACGAGCAGACACTACAGCGATGGTTTGCAAAGTTTCGATCAGGAGCATAATGGACATCCTTCCAGCTGTGATGACGACCGGCTGAAAGCCTCAGTTGAAGCTGATCCAAGAAAAGCAGAGCAAGAGATTGCTGGAGAGCTTGACTTAAGCACAGCAACTGTTTCCTCGCATCTTGATGCAATCAGCAAGGTGAAAAGGCTTGACAAGTGGGTGCCTCACGAATGAACATCAACAAAATCATTGATTGCAGATCTGCTCTTCTTCGCATGTCATAAGAAACAAAAATAGCCCATTTCTTGACCAAATCATTACATATGATGAAAATTGTTTCCTTTACGACAATCGCAAACGATCAACACAGTAGCCCAACAGAGACAAGGTGCCTAACTACATTAAAAAACCCATTTTTCACTCAAAGGTCATGGTCACTGTCTGGTGGACTGCAACTGATGTCATCCACTATAATTTATTGCAACCTGGCGAAACCATCACAGCTGAAAAGTACTGTCATGAATTAAACTTTGTTCATCAGAAACTCTCCCAACAACAGTTGGCATTGGTGAATCGAAGAGGCCCAAACCTGCTCTATGACAATGCTTGTCCTCATGTTGCAAAAGTGACTCTTCAGAAGCTGAACACGGCTGGGGTACGAAGTTCTCCCTCACCCAGTCAATTCACCAGACCTTTCTCCCACAGACTACCACTTTCCAAAAAACCTCGACAGCTTCCTCCATATGAAATCCTTCTCCAACCAAGCAACAACTGAAACTTCCTTCCAACAGTTTATCGACTACAGAAATCCAGATTTTTTTCAAAATGGTATGAATGAGCTTGTAACTCATTGGCAGGAGTGTATTGATTGTAATGGAACTCGCTTTGATTAATAAACTTCACGTTCAGCACCAATACGAAGTCTCATTGTTGCAGTAAAAAAAAACCGACAAAACTTTTGTAACGACCTAATATTTAGACTGTGGATGACTCAACAAACTTAAATAACAGGTTAAATGATATTACATTTTTTAATGTTTCTTGTTTTAAAAATAACATGATTCAAACAGGAATAGTCAATGCAAATAATAAATTAGAATGTAGTTCCAGAAATGAATTTTGGTATTATTTAAAATCTTAACTGCAAAGACAACCTGATAGTTAATTAAAGCTTACAGAACATAGCAATCAACCAAACAGTCAAACAGAAATTTAATGTCCTTATGTCACATCCTGAATATGCTGAGCAGACATGGAGTCCATAAGAGCTGCTGAAATATTAGAGTGAGTTTAACATTGATTCAGCAGAACATTTCTAAGTTACAGGTTTTAGGTACATGCAGAACAATTAAAAAATGCTGGAATTACTTAGTTTGAACATCTGATGTCTGCAGGAAGATCTGACAGGTTTTTGATGCTTGGAGAAAAACAAATTCCTTCAGCTATACAGAGGAATACCGGGAGTCATTATTAACAAATTAGCTGAAGTATCGATACAAATTAACTTAGAAAACATAAACGACCATCGTTAGTTTTAGACATTGTTAGTGCATTACATTTCAAAAATCGAATTCATAGACCACAAATACAGGTCCCTTGTATATCAATACAGTGCAACCTTGACAGTCTGGAATACTTGGGACCACGGCATTTCAAGATTATAGAATGACTTCAAAATGTTTAACCACAAGTGCATGAACTGGAAAAGCCACCTTAAACATTAAACAGTGAAAAAATAAAACATCAAGAACAGTAAGAGGAAAGTACAACTGGTTTACTTACACAAATATCTTTCATGTTTTGTTCTCAAAGTACTAAAATGTAGAGTAAAAGTGAGGAATTAAGCTGGTTGGCAGAGAATGAAGTGAAATTTGAGGATGTTGGAGGTAATACAAGAGAATCTGAAGCTGGTGGTGTTGGGGCAACAGGTGATGCCATGCCCCGTGTTGTTATTTCAATAATAGTTTTAAGGGACAGAGAAGAAAGTGGCTGATCAACAGCAAGAGCAGCTAATTCTGGGTCCTGCATTTTGTCCAGTACGCTGGTTAATGGGACTTTGCTTGATGCTGATTGTGCATGCACACAGGATTTTCCAACTTATCAAACATTTGCTGCAGCATCAATTGTTTCACGTATTTTGGCTGCTACTTTATTAATTTCTCTTGGATCCCATGCACATGACTTATAAGCCAGCAAAACGTAAGTTCACTGCTCTAGAAAGTGAATGAAGCAGGTGGCTAGGTTCATTCTTCTTCATAAAAAATATTCTCAGGGACATCATCCTCATTGCTGTTATCACTATCCTCAGACTTAGGGTGTAAAACTACCTCAATTGTCTCTGAATCTGTTGTTGAACAAATGGTACATCATCACAATTTAGCCATGTAGCAATGTCTTCCTCATCTAAGTCAGTACATAAGTCACTTTGCATTTGCTTAGCATAACACAATAGGTCACCTGCCTTCATCTTGTCTTCGTTTACATCAATGATTTTCAACCAATGTTCCGTGAAGCATGTGTAGGTGTGCTGAGGGAGTTTTGAGGGTTGATCCTCCCTCAAACAAGGGCCATGGGACAGTGTTCCCAGTATGGATACAGAAATAATATTTGATTGTGTTTCGACATTACTGGTACTTTTATGGAGCGCATTAAACTCCCTTTTTTTCAATGGTGCAATAAATAAATGTTGTTCATTAAAGGCCCAAATGGCAGTTTTAAATGCTCTCCCGAATTCTGTAGTGTAGAACCGCCGGTCTCCACTGCCAGCCATAAGGTGTGAGAATGAGAATTATCACACGACTGCCTAGCCATTTTATTATTATTATAACCACAGTTGCCCATGTAACATACAGCATTTTATGAAGGGGAAAAGATGAACAAATTTAGGATACTTTTTATAATTATGTGGCTACGTTTTTCCTACTGGGAATACTGCGTGGGTCCCCTCAGTTGACATTGTCTGTGTTGTGAAGCCACACTCTCTCTCTCTCTCTGATCTGTTGCCAGTTTATTTCCAGTACTTGTAATGTTTCTCATGTTAATGCATTTTTTAAATTTATTTTGTTATTTCTAAACAAATATTCATAGTCATTTCTTTTTTTCCAGGGCTTATTAGACATGGATAGATTTATTATTAAGAAACGCAAGTTAGAAAATGATGACAATGAACCAAGTGTGGTTGGCACTAGTTCTGACACACAGGACCAGCAGTGTTACTTCTAAATCAGTTGTGCGCCAGTATGAAGAAGACTACTTGTCCTTTGGATTCATTTCAGCTGGAGAAGAACCACGTCCTAAGTGTGTTGTTTGCGGCGAGAAGCTGGCAAACCAAGCTATGGTTCCAAGTAAGCTGAAAAAACACCTTCGCACAAAGCACTCACATTTATGGTAGAAACCAATTGAATATTTTAAAAGGCTTATAGCTGACCAAACACGCCAGTCTCAACAATTGATCAAAATCACAACTATTTCTGACAAAGCTCAAGAAGCAAGTTACGCTGTTGCAGAAATTGTTGCAAAAAAAGATGAAATCACATACAGTTGCAGTCAGTAATATTACCAGCACATACTGTAAAATTGTAAATATTATGTTTGGCAAAAAAATATAAGAGAGAGATTTTGAAAATCCCCATGTCAGATAACACCATTAGTCGTCGTATATCTGATGTGTCTCAAGACGTCGAGTCACAAGAGATAGCTAGCATTAAAGAAGCCAAAAGTTTTGCCATCCAGTTGGATGAGTCAACTGACATCACTGGAAAAGCTCAACTCTTAACATTCATCAGGCTTGTTTGTAATGAAGACATAATTGAAAAATTTTTATTTTGCAAACCACTTCCAGAAACAGCAAGAGGCCACGACATTTTTGAGGTTGTCGACAGCTATTTCAGTTCTTGTTTTGTCGTGGAAATCATGCATAAGCATCTGCATGGATGGTATTCCCTCTGTCGGGAAGCCTAAAAGGATTCATCACACTGGCCAAACAAAAGAACCCTGGCATTGTTTTCACACACAGTTTCCTGCACAGAGAGGCTCTCATTTCGAAATCAGTAGTACCTGAGCTCCAGAAAGTATTAGATGAGACGATCAAAATAGTTAACTATATCAAAAGTAGGCCATTAAAATCAAGAATTGTTCTGCCATGGAATCTACTCACACACAACTTCTACTGTGCACAGATGCTTTCAAGGTTTTATGAACTAAAGGAGGAGCTTCTTATATTTTTGACATCAGAAGAGTCTGAGCTGGCTGACCTGCTTAGTAATGAAACCTGGTGCAATGAAGTTGCATTCCTGGCTGATATATTCCAAGCTTTGAACACTCTTAATAAGAGTATGCAGGGAAAGAATGAAAATATTCTGATTTGTACTGATTAAGGAAAAACTAACAT
This sequence comes from Nautilus pompilius, assembly GCA_018389105.1. NCBI lineage: Eukaryota > Metazoa > Mollusca > Cephalopoda > Nautilida > Nautilidae > Nautilus > Nautilus pompilius. Next base: position 245,678 of record JACATO010000119.1, read on the forward strand.
TGTGGGGAGCCAGAATAAAAAAAGAGAACAAAGTTGAAATGTTTGAACTGACAAAAGGTTGAAGACTGGACAAAAATCTTATCAGTTTAATTCTACAAAGTGTGTCGCTACTGAATAAAAACATTGAAAAGTATTTCCCATCACCTGATGTACCTTCCTTGGACTGGGTGAGAGATCCGTTTGTGGTAAGTGTTTGCGAGTCAGCAGAATTAACCGTTGCCAAAGAGGATGAGCTGACGGAAATCAGAAATGAGAGGACTGAAACTGAAGCAACTATCAACAGATATGACTTCATTCTGGTTGTCCCTTCAAGAGGAATACCCCATCATTACAAAGAAGGCAATTGAAGCACTTCTTCCTTTCTCAACATCGTATCTGCGAGAGGCTGGCTTCTCTGCTATGAACACAATGAAAAGCAAGAACAGGTCGCAGCTTCAAACACTGGAGGACGACTTGAGGGTATGCCTGTCAACCATTCGACTTTGGAAAAGGAACATCATGAGACAACACCAAGCACAGGTTTCCCACTGATATTTTTATGAAAGCAAAGGCTTTTTAGTTTTTACTCATGTTTGTATTTGAATACAATCTATATCTGAAAATTTCATTATTTTTTTAATAAAAGGCATCTTTTTAAATGACATCTTGTTTCAATGTGTAGTAATAACAAATATGCACAAAACTTTCAAAATCTTTTGAAAACCATGATCAACAATATATTTTTGGCAATAAAATTAATAAATTATTAATTTAACTTATAAAAACACATTATCATCATTTTCTTTTAAATGATCAAATCTATCCTTAAATACTGATGGTGTGCCTCGACCATTTTAGTGACTGGCTCACTGTGCTGTGAGATGAAAAGGCTGAAAATCACTGGTTTACATTAAGTCTTCAATGTCTTTGTCATTAAACACAGATACTGGACAACTTATGCCAGGCATTTTGCAAGGTTCTCTTAGTGACACTGTCCAAGGCATTTGCCAAACACCAGATATCATCTTTAATACTGAAGGCCTTCTTAAAAGCATCAACACCTCCAATACTGCAGTTGTTCACAAGACAACATAAATATCTGCTTCTGTGGAGATTTTTCATTAATCTAATAACTCCCTGGTCCATTGGCTGAATTAAAGATGTGTAGTTAGAAGGTAAATAGCAGGGAAGATGTTGTCAGCATCTAATAGTTTCAACAATGGATGAGCTGAACAATTGTCCAAAAGAAACAATTTTGCAGTAAACAGCAAATCTAACTTTGCTACAGTGCGCACAAGTCTCAAAGAAAAAATGACTGCGGAACCAATCACTGATGATCTGCCAGGTGATCCATGCACACTTATTGGCCTTGCAGAGCACCAACACGATTGTTAGCACTTTTACCAATAAACAAGAGTTTACTTGTGCATTCCAGCAGCATTTGCAAGTTAGCACAGTGAACCTTTGTTGACTCTCTGCAACCATGCGCCATCATCTTATCTGCACTGGCATCCAGAAAACACCCATCTCGTCCGCATTGTATGTGTTTGATGCTAAGTTTTTCATCTTTCATTAACTCCAGTTACATAACATTTTGCAGCCTCTCTATCAGAAGAAGTTTGTTCACCAGTGACCTGTAAATCACAAATCTCGAGCCTGTGTTCAGAACTTTTGCAAGCTCGTCAATCCCTTTAACTGCATCACTTTCTGCATAGAATTTAAATAGTTTTTCATGCTGCTTCTTGATATCGTAAACTGTTGGGACACCAGCACTCCACACAAGCCCACCACTGAAGCTCCTCCATCTATTTTCTTTGTTGTTTTTACCTTTCCCAAGATCATGAGTAGCACACTTGCGCTTTGCGGCATGTCCCCCTCATGAATGTGCCCTGTGGTCGGGCACTTGATGCCCTGACTATATTGCGTGGGGGGTGGTCGAGTCTACTCAAACATACCGCTGCTAACAGACTAATGTTTCAAACAGCGGACAGAGGAAAGACACAGTCACCTGGTTTGGAAAATGTGAAGCCCAAGAATTTACAAGGTGTCTGCGTGGTCCGATACAAGCTCCTTGTTTTTTTATACTTTACTAAATGGAGGAATTGACCGGTGACCAGACAGGTTTCCAAACTACTGCCGCTTCTGGAATAGTGAGGCTGCACTGCATCGGTATGGATTTCCTGTAGCAAATCAACTACATACCAAGCTACCAGGTGAAAGAGTCAATCTGCCTGAATGTGTAAAGTCAAACTAAGCTAGAGAGAGACAGTAGTCTTCGTAAAACTAAAAATCCAATAAATTACAGAAAAAAAAAACTTTGTAGTAGTAATCACACCTAGAGTTAACCCGCTGTTCCTTGCCCTCCATCACACCTAGTGTTAACCCCCTGTTCCTTGCCCTCCATCACACCTAGTGTTAACCCCCTGTTCCTTGCCCTCCATCACACCTAGTGTTAACCCCCTGTTCCTTGCCCTCCATCACACCTAGTGTTAACCCCCTGTTCCTTGCCCTCCATCACACCTAGTGTTACCCGCTGTTCCTTGCCCTCCATCACACCTAGAGTTAACCCCCTGTTCCTTGCCCTCCATCACACCTAGAGTTAACCCCCTGTTCCTTGCCCTCCATCACACCTAGTGTTAACCCCCTGTTCCTTGCCCTCCATCACACCTAGTGTTAACCCCCTGTTCCTTGCCCTCCATCACACCTAGTGTTACCCCCTGTTCCTTGCCCTCCATCACACCTAGAGTTAACCCCCTGTTCTTTCCCCTCCATCACACCTAGAGTTAACCCCCTGTTCCTTGCCCTCCATCACACCTAGAGTTAACCCCCTGTTCCTTGCCCTCCATCACACCTAGTGTTACCCCCTGTTCCTTGCCCTCCATCACACCTAGTGTTAACCCCCTGTTCCTTGCCCTCCATCACACCTAGTGTTAACCCCCTGTTCCTTGCCCTCCATCACACCTAGAGTTAACCCCCTGTTCCTTGCCCTCCATCACACCAAGAGTTAACCCCCTGTTCCTTGCCCTCCATCACACCTAGAGTTAACCCCCTGTTCCTTGCCCTCCATCACACCTAGAGTTAACCCCCTGTTCCTTGCCCTCCATCACACCTAGTGTTAACCCCCTGTTCCTTGCCCTCCATCACACCTAGAGTTAACCCCCTGTTCCTTGCCCTCCATCACACCTAGTGTTAACCCCCTGTTCCTTGCCCTCCATCACACCTAGTGTTAACCCCCTGTTCCTTGCCCTCCATCACACCTAGAGTTAACCCCCTGTTCCTTGCCCTCCATCACACCAAGAGTTAACCCCCTGTTCCTTGCCCTCCATCACACCTAGAGTACACCCCCTGTTCCTTGCCCTCCATCACACCTAGTGTTACCCCCTGTTCCTTGCCCTCCATCACACCTAGAGTTAACCCCCTGTTCTTTCCCCTCCATCACACCTAGAGTTAACCCGCTCGATGACAGCAGACAATCACATCCTACCTTCCGTGTGCAGGGGTCTCCCTAACGATCTTGGGGGAGAGATGACTGACGGCGACAGCGCACATGGCCGATTCACCTTCCATTTCCAGCCACTGAAGCTCTTCTCGAAATGACTTCCGCACAGGCCTCTTCTCACGTTACCTGACCATGGCAACAGAGCACTCCTCAGACGGTAGTTAGACCGAGAGAGCGTCTGGAATAGGTTCGCGGCAGTTGTAAGAACTGACTTTGAAGACATCCTCTAAAGCTGCTAAGTTACGTCTATCGGAAAGCGTGCTCCTCCCTAATCGAACGCGCATGCGCAGTGACAAGGAAGAATTTCGGAGAACTCTGGGTAATGTAATGCTCGTCGTCTTCCGGCGTCGTCTTCGGTGATAAGCCCAGTAATGTAACCAACCTGCTGATTTAATTCTGTTTTCTTGTTGTAGATCCTCCCCCGAATACAATGCTCCGGTCTCGCGTTAGTTAGGTCGCGATTAAACGTCCATCGGGTCTCTGTATTTGAATTTACCGGTCACCATCCGGGGAAGCTGACGGACGGAGCGGTTAATCGTGAAATCTGTTGTGCATCCTCACCAGTGGGGCGCGGAGAACGTGGACCAGTGGACTGCTGCTGTCGGCCCCTCCCCCCACCCCCTAAACACTCAGCACCTGCCGACTTCGTTCGTCGGTATAAGGAACGCATCAGCGAGCTCCACACTCCCTTCAGTTGGCTAACAAGAACTCGCCAGGGCTAAAGAATGAACTGGTTAACGGTCGTGATTTTTGTCTTGTTGTGTTCCCTTAAAACTGGGCTACAGCCCCCGCCCTCTCCTCCTCTTTTCTACCTTTGTATACTCTAAGCACCTGCCCACTGATCGCATGTCTGAAAAATAACGAGTTGCTAACGTACACATTAAATCGCTGTGATTTCTAGGTATTCCTGTCACGCATGAGCTCTGCCCCATGGCCCCCTTCCTTCAAACAAAATTTGCTTTTGAAACCTGTTTGTTTCCAATTTTTTTTTTTTTTTTTTAAATCGTAGGTAAGAAGATTAAACCTTGATACTTTCGACATTTCGCTTTGTCCTGATATAAAGGTGCATCGTAGATCGTGTACAGTGTGACGTACTGTGGAAGTGCCAAGTGTACATCAAACGTACTGAAAGGAGGCTACAAAGATACCTTGACCGGTTGGTTCTCAGCCTAGTACAATCCCTGCTTACCCAAAGTTGATAAGAGCAACTGACCTATCTATCCCATCTATAAACACCCTGGGAAATTTTCCCCTCTCTTTCTTAAATTACATATTTAACTTACTTACTTGAATACAATCAGTGAATAGAGAATAAATTAACGAATTATATTTCTTTTGATATCAAATCAAGCAGTAGCAGAAATACTAACTACATCAGACTAACCAGCACCTTTGCTGTCAAAGTCTCAAAGGAGTCACAGGCAGGTAAAAAAGTCCATGATATTTTCTAAATCACCATCGAATCTCTACTACCAGATCCAGTTTTCATTTCCTTATTGCTAAAGTAAGCTGAACAATTCTAGAATCATTTTTCCTTTATAGTTTTATTAAAAATTATGAGTTTTTTTATTAAAATAAGAAAAAACTGGATTTTGCATTGGACAAAATCTTTTTTGTGTAATTTAGGATTACTTACTGGCAGGGCCATCATCAATGCCCTTAAAACTTAGCATTTTAATACTTTTTTTAACAATGATAAAAGATTACAAATATAGGAATAAAGAATTTATTACAAGTAAATAATCGTCCTGAGGCACCCAGCCCAGGTGAGCATCAGGACCATTCCCTCATGCCTGAGTGCGATGATATGACCTGGTTGACCTCCATGATGCTCTCCTCAACAGTAAGAATCATACACTCCTGAACATTGTGACTGCATGTCAGATAATTTTCATCTTTTCTTTTCTTACAGGGTATATCAGGCACATAGCCCACATCGAAGAGCTCTAACCACCTTTCCCACTAATCTTTATCCCCACTACTAAAAACAATTTTCTCAGTCTCCATTTGTATCTTCTGATTTCATAATTCTAGACTATATGTCCACTATACAAATACTACATTATAAAAGGAAATTAAGACAGGTTTGATTTTTCACTTGTGTACAAAATTCTAAACAACTCAATACATTAAACCATTCTTCAAAAAAATGAATAAGTAATTTATAATTATTTCCATAAATCGTTAAAAAACCAAGTGGTGGTTTCATTTTAATTCCAATTACTATTCATTTAAAGTAATCGTGAACAAATAAAAGCTTTAAAATATTCTAGATTGCAACTACATATCTGATAAAAGAGCTAGTTAGTTAATCATCTTGATCCCTGATTTGTGATATTACTATGCAAGTATCCTGTATATTCAGTCATAATTATTTTTATTAATCACATTGAACCAGAAATTAAATTACCATGCAAATAAAAGAATAAAGCAAGAGTTTAAATTTTAAAGGATATAAAGTTTTCAATTAACTGTCCTATAACCTAACAATATTTTGGACATGGAAGTGTGTGGAAAATACATTGTTCTTAAGGCAATATCTAAGAGACAAAAGTAACTCTGGTGACACTTTTGGTCTCAACAGAAGCAGGCAGTTATCTTCTCTTACAGCTGTATTCACAGGTAGTATTTGTTATCTATAATGAAATTCATGATCAGACATTATACAACAAGGTTAAAACCACATAAAATATGTTTATTATATCTAAAACCATAAAAAAGAATTAAAATTTGGAATATTTTTAGAGTCAGGCCTTTTTGGTAATGGCAGGTAAGAAAATTATAGTTACAAGTAATAAACATGATGAATAGTTCAGATGTATTAGGTTGTTACAGAAGTTTTGTCGGTTGTTTTACTACGAGATTTCATATCGCTGCTGAACGTGAAGTTTATTAATCAAAGCGAGTTCCATTACAATCAATACACTCCTGCAAATGAGTTACAAGCACAGTTATAATATTTTGGAACAAATCTGGATTTCTGTAGTCGATAAACTGTTGGAAGGAAGTTTCAGTTGTTGCTTGGTTGGAGAAGGATTTCATATGGAGGAAGCTGTCGAGGTTTTTGGGAAAGTGGTAGTCTGTGGGAGAAAGGTCTGGTGAATAGACTGGGTGAGGGAGAACTTCGTACCCCAGCCGTGTTCAGCTTCTGAAGAGTCACTTTTGCAACATGAGGACAAGCATTGTCATGGAGCAGGTTTGGGCCTCTTCGATTCACCAATGCCAACTGTTGTTGGGAGAGTTTCTGATGAACAAAGTTTAATTCATGACAGTACCTTTCAGCTGTGATGGCTTCGCCAGGTTGCAAGAAATTATAGTGGATGACATCAGTTGCAGTCCACCAGACAGTGACCATGACCTTTGAGTGAAAACGGATTTTTAATGTAGTTAGGCACCTTGTCTCTGTTGGGCTACTGTGTTGATCGTTTGCGATTGTCGTAAAGGAAACAATTTTCATCATATGTAATGATTTGGTCAAGAAATGGGCTATTTTTGTTTCTTATGACAAGCGAAGAGCAGATCTCCAATCAATGATTTTGTTGATGTTCATTCAACATGTGAGGCACCCACTTCCTTGCTGATTGCATCAAGATGCGAGGAAACAGTTGCAGTGCTTATGTCAAGCTCCAGCAATTTCTCTGTTTTTCTTGGATCAGCTTCAACTGAGGCTTTTATATGATTGTTGTCATGGCTAAAAGGATGTCTGTTACATTCCTTATCTTCGAGGCTCACATCTCCTGTTCAAAACTTTGCAAACTATTGTTGTACTGTGCGCTCATTGCTGTGTCCTAGTCCCATGCTTGCTTAATGTTACAAGTTGCCTGGCTTGCTTTGAATTTATGCCTTCAAATTCCTGACAGTTATGGTGTAGATATCTTTGCGGTCAATGAGCAGGACAACCAACTTTACCATCTATGCTCTAAGTTTATGCAGCCAGAGATTTTGCATTACCAGCACATTATCAGAATAAGTGTTGCATACAAACATACATCCCAATATGGAAACAGCCCCTGAACACCAGCTTATTCATGGAACAGCAGGCTCAGTTTCCATAACTTTTATATCAGAAAATTGGAGTGGCTAAACTAACAATGAAGAACTGTTGTAGTCAGTGCAAAAACCATATTGAAAAATGAGCCACTTTGCAGCGTGACTAATATTCAAGTTGATGTGTGAAAAATGTTTCACAAACCATAAAATGTTACAAACAAAACCTATTAAGTTGTCTTCTTAACTGAACAATTCATAGTTTTCCCCTGTGAAAAATGCAGATTAGAGAATCTAAAATCCTGCTGTACAGACTGTCAAACATTTCTTCTTGAGGAAAACAAGCTGCAGACATTGTAGACTTAGAACTGACTGACTACTGATAATCAAGAAAAGCTGCTGAAGCATTTTCAGATAAAATTGATTTGGAGATCAAAACTGCTGCAGTTACAGAACATCAAAACAAGAAAAATTCTTTGTATTTTGTAGCTTATTTAGCAAATGAAAGACATGCAGAAAAAAAATTGAGAAATGTTGAAGAGGATCTTTTGAAGAAACTGAAGACAGAAGATTCTGTAACTTGACCAACTGATGAAAACTATCTACCATTCAATTTGTTTTTAGAGATGCATCCAAACATGGCAGTTCAGTAGAATTGTTAAATATATGTGGTTGATAAAAAAAAAGGGCTGACTAAATCATTAATTGCAGATACTTTTAGACTGCTCAGTTTAGCCCAGAATCAGGCATTAAGGAATTCATAGAAATCGAGACCTATCATTTGGTAACAGTGAAATGTTTTTCCAGAAGTTACAACAGCTAGCCTCTATACTTTTCAACCATGATCATTCTCCTCACACCACAATGAAACCCCATTTATTGCCAAAGCCTATAGGCTCTAACAGCCAGCCCAATTGAGCTGTATTTCTTCTGTCTGGTTTTGTAGTAACATCATCTAAAAACTCAAGTGAGGTAGTCGGAAAGCCATGGCCAGTCGACAGAACAGATATTCATTGGCTCCAACTCCTGTACTGAATGAATAAACATGTAGCTTTAACTATACTTAAGAAGAAAAAAAAACAGATTACATTTGTCAGTCATGCATCAAAATTAAAATTAATAAGGTATGTCCTACCTAGGAAAAGCTATGCTGACAAGCAAGAAACATCTCATGCAGTTACTGTAAGCCACCATGTTTGGACATATTCTCGCTGAAGAGAGTTCTTAAGACCTCTGAAAATGACAAAGACAAACTTTTCATGTGGCCAAATCTTGTAACAGATAGTGAGATATTTGTATCAGAACAACAAAAGGCAGTCATGTGCAAAAGTTCACATTTTATTGGTAAAGGTGAAAAATGTCCTCTGGCATCCTTGTAACATCTGCATTGATCATGAAGATAATGTAGCAGACTGAAAAAGTTTTTCGGCTATTGCCCAATAACTATTTCATCAAATGAATATTTCTGCAACTGATTTGTTTTGGAAATTGAAAGTTATATTAAACTGTTTAAAATGTTTTGAGTTAAAAAAGACAACAGAAACCCCAGATGGAAAAAGCATTAATTTCACAAGCTTAAAGAAAATTCTGAGACTTTCATTCTCAAGATTCCAAAAATTAGAAAATTAACTTTTTCAACTATTTATATTAAAATTTATCACAAGTTATCATTCATGTTTAATGTTTTAAAACTTTTACCTACTGATCCTACAGAATAAATAACACTTTTATCCTGAGAGCCTTAGCTCACCAAAATCTACGCAGACCCTGCATTCTGGTTTTGAGAAATTCACAAGACATAAAATCATGAAAATATTTTAAACTTTTTTTTCTTTAAACTTAAGTTTTGAAAGTCTGCTGTAAGTGTAGAAAATGTTAATAAGCTTTAACTATATTGGATTTTTTTTAAAATAGAATTTGGAGATAAGTTTAAACTTAGAAACACCAACCAACTGCAAAGTTGTGGTGCTAGTACAGGAGCTTGGCCTGTCTGGCTGGGCAGCTTCTCAACTGGTTAGTTATTTCACTACATAAAATTCCATGTCTCTCAGTGAGCCTGAGACCATAGAAACCAGTTCTAAATGCTCAAAATGATTTTCAAGAATTTTTAGAAACTTCTGGGCAAGATTTACAAATTCAAAAAGTAAAATATTGTTCCTCGTATTTTTTGTTAATCTAGCTATAAGTTTTACTTTCTTCCCACATCTAGAATTGCAGAAAGGACTTGGTTTCTGGTGTCACCCATCCAGCTGGTGCTCCAGGACATTTCTACATTTGTGAAAACAGGTTGTGTGAATTCGTTAAACCTGATCACTTCTACTCTGTATAAGTAACTTGCTGCTGCTGCTGTTTAACTTGCAGGCACAATGCAACAATGAATTTAATGCGGAAAAAAAACAAAAAAACTGGTGCAATAAAATATTAGAAAATGTTAAATGTTACAACTTTATGCTTCCCTTCTAAATCAGCCAGTATTAGAAAAACTGTGAATAAATGAGAACAAATAATAATAATAATACAAATGTATGAACATTTTCGGATTTTGAAATAATCATCTAAATAAAGTTTCTTTCATTAGTCATCTTACAAGTGCGCAATGCCAGCCCGTGGCACTACGCTCCTTCGCCAGAGTAGTCTCCCTTGTAGAAACCAATACACACAGCATAGAGTTAAACAAACACCTTTACAAAACCTTTGCATTCAGCCACAACCAGCTGCTGGTCGGAGTCCATGGCTAGCGCGACTGGCCTGTCCAGTCCGTCAGACCCCGACAAGACGAAACTATCGAAGATTTTGTCTGGCCTGAACTTATAAACGGTTGACCTCTCTCTGTCCGCCAGGTAGACGAACCCGAAGCTGTCCAGACACACGCCGAGGGGGCACGCGAGCTGTGTCCGTCCCAGATCGCCCGTGAAAGCCGATCTCACATTACCGTCCAGATCGCAGCAAAAAAGGGTCTTCTTCTCCCAGTCGGCTACGAGAACCTCTTCGGAGTTCACGGCGATGTACTCCGGCTCCCCAAACACCCCCCGCCTGTCCCCTCCCGCCGCCACCGACCTGATGAGGTCCCCGCCCAGGGTTATGATATCTACGGAGGCCGGACTGGACGACGACGAGGAGCAGACCAGCCGCCCCTCCCCGGGCAGAGCCGCCACGGATATGTAGGGCTTAGGGGTCTTCGCCTGCCCGGTGATTTTCAACACGTTCTCCCTGCCGAGAAAGGTCAGGGTCCTGTCGTCGGGTTCGGTCACCACGATGGCGCCGCCCGGCAAGAGGGAGAGGCCGTAGGGGGGCGATGACAGCAGCAGGTGGTCGTGGAGCTCGCCAGCCCCGGTGAAGAGCTTCACGCGCTTGTTGTCGCAGTCAGACACGGCTATGTAGCCGTCGGGGCACACGCACAGGCCCCAGATACAGGGGCTCTCGTTCCGGCAAACGGCCGTGCTGAAAGAAAGCTTCAATGTCGGCTTGGAAGAAAAGCAAAAGAGGGTCTCGTTCACCCGCGGGGCCTCCGTTCCGGACGAGCTGCTGCTTTTTGTAAGGACTCCTAAGGAGAAGTTGTTGTTGGAAAGGTACCCACCAACCTCCTCACTGGTTTTAAAGTGCAGACTACACGGGCTGGAATTAACCCTTGAAATCATCTCCGCGCCCTCGTTCAAGTCTGTGGGGCCCAGGGAGGCCGTTCTCCAGAGCGCGAAGAACCGCGCGGGGCTCCTCTCCGAGGCGAGGACGTCGCTGACGAGCTTCCGCCTTCCAGCCAGGGACTCCACCTGGGAGTCGCACTCCCCGAGCAGGCCCTTCAGTCGGTCAGCCTCCGGTCGTAATGCCCCTCCAACTCGTCCAGCAGGCTCTCTTCCTGCCGCAGCAGGGCGTCCACCATCTTCGTCTTCACCCCGACGATCTCCTCGCGCAGCCGGTCTCTCTTCAGGGCCGCGGCGTCCAGCAGCCTGCCCACCACCCGTCGGGCGCTCGCCGCGCTGCTGCTCTGCAGGTCGAACGTGGCCAGGTAGGCCTGGGCCATCCTGCGGGTGCTGCTCAGGGCGAGGTGGAGCTGCTGGAGCCGCTCCTCGCAGCCCGAGTGGCGGGTGGCCGAGCAGACCCCGCACGCCAGGCTCTCGCACCTGAAGCAGTAGAACTCGTAGGCCTGCTGCCGGCAGCACGTCTCCTCCGCCTGGCTGGGAGGGGGCTTCTCCCGCCGGTCCAGGGTGCCGATCAGGTTCTTCAGCGTCCAGTTGTCGGGGAAGCTGTCGGCCCACAGGCTCAGGTCGAGTCCCCGGTCGGGCGGCCGGGTCAACGCCCGGCAGATCGGGCAGCGGAAGGCGCCGTTGGCGGCCACGAACAGCCTCGTCGTCTGGCTGTCGATGTACTTCCGCAGGCAGCACTTGCAGTAGGAGTGCAGGCAGGGCAGGGACTTCGGCTGGCTGTAGAGTTCCAGACACAGGTTGCAGGTTAATTCCTGCTCAAAGCACTCCCTCTGGCCGGCCATGTCGTCGTCTCCTTCCGAGTCCAGTAGCAGGAAACGACGGTTGATAGACGCCTGCGCAACCACGCCCCTTCCCCCCTCCCAGGGGTCAGGGGTCACGTCGTGCGCACCTAGCATCATCTACCTACCTCTGGGTTGGAAACGCCCAGTTTTTAAAGAAATTAAAACTCATTCTGTTATTACATTTATGCTATTAATTAATAATGTAACCGTTTTGGAGGTTAGTAGCCCCCATACACACGTGACCGTCAGAGATTTGAAGAACAACAACTAAGCGGGGTAGGGGTTATAAATTAAAAATAATAATAATAATAATAGTTATGCGGTTGTCCCTAGTAGTTAGTTTCAATTTTTAACATTCAATTATGGTTGAGAGAAAATAAGATTAAAATTTTAGTCAGAATTGTGAGGAACATTCTGTCATCTCTAACCTGATGTTTTCCACCCACTCCAATGAAGCTAGAATCTTGGGACAACAGCCCCAGTATAAAATTCTGGTAATATGCAGCGAATGAACTTTCCTATCTTATTTTGTTACAAATGTCACCAATTTTGCTTTAATTCTACCAAAATGTTTACCATCATTGTGATGTAAACAATCCTTTTCAGTTTAAATTTCCCTCAAGATGATCAACCACTCTTTTTAAGGGAGCTGGTTTAATCCTGTAACTCCTGCCAGCATACCAACTTCATACCTCTTTCTGCCCCTTGACATACAAAGTTATCACCTACAATTATGATTGAAAAAGCACCAGTTTCAGATAATTGTTTTCACAAAGTTTATATCCCTTAGATCAAGTGATCATATTTCTTGCTAAACAAACAATTACTAGATTTTAAAAGTCCACATTTCTTCATCAGTTTACCCTTAGAGGGTATCATCAACAGTAAGGGTACTTTATGAATGTAGACAGCATCTTGGTAAAGAATACCGTACCAAATATTTTTTACTTGGAACAGAGAAAGGTAATGGTATGCTGCTGCAATGAACAGAACAGCAAAAAGTGAACCCCTAAGCAACTGCATTCTTCAGACTGTTTTCGCATTTTTAATGACTGAAAAAGGTAAACAAACAAGTGATTTTCTGATTTTTATTTGTGTTTTCTTTTAAAGGTATACAAACTGCTACAAACATTGATTCTTTTTTTTTTTTTAAAGTACTTGTTAATTGCATACATTGACATTTAAATGTTTGATCGTCAGGTAATGAAATTAAAACAAGTTCTGGGCACAGCTTGAAGAAATATTTACATTAGTAACATGAGAAAATCTAAGAGCCAGGATGACCAAAAAAGATAAAAAAGTCATTACTTAATGACCCGTCCTACTGATAGGAAGGACAAATGTCCAGCAATTTTTTAAAAAATTCACACAACTATTGCTGTCGTAAATAGACTCTTAACTAACAACAGAGTACACAACAACTGTACAATGCTTTTCTTTTTGCTGCCCATACCAACCATTCAGATTTCTTATAAACTTTGAAAAAACTTAACTAATAAACCAACCAACTTGCAAGGCACAAACATGAATCATTCATATTCGGTTGAGGAAGCAAGCATTTATCTCCCTTGCGAAGCCTTATCAGCTACATATAGCTTTGGCATTATTCCCACTGACAGCTAAGATAGATAGGAACTGGAAGGTGGTTTCTTTACCTTACATAACCAAAACCCAACTGACAGGCACTGTTACAGTCTTATAAACTTTTCTATAATAAATGAGAAACCCTGAGCTTACTAATCTGAGTGCTAACTATTTCTAAACTAATCTAACAGGCTCAAGCAGTCTGAAGCGCTTGCTCAGTTCTGTTTTTAAATTTGCTGTTGCTATTGCATAATCATGCTAGAAACCCTTATCCAAACAGAATACATTCACTATATTGAGTCACACCACCCACCCACCCACCCACTGATTTAAAAACTTTAGTGTCAATTAAAAAATATGAGTGAGATAAGATAAATACATTTTAAAATTTTTTATGTAATCCTCACGAAAAGTTAGTGTACAGAAAAGATGCATTTCTTAAATAGGAGTAACAACAAAAGCTGTCTCTGCAGCCAAGCTTGAATAGCAGAGTTTTTAGTGTACCACAATTATCTCGAAAAGATCTTTCTACTTGGAAATGGCCACGAAAAAAATCTAAAAAAAAGGGGATCTACAAGAAAAAGCTTGTTCTACTTTGAAACCATTCAGTTCCATCGGTGTGCGGCTTCAAAAACTCTGCATCCACGTCACACAAACATTACACACCAAGTACCCACACTACAACACCACAAATGTTTATATATTCCTTAAGTAGTATATACACAAGAGACTGCCACCACCAAGTTTTCAATAATTATACAATAAATCAAATCAGAAATCCATAACAAAGTATTCAAACCAGCATCTTATATAAATCACTGGTATTTCAATAGAACTCATGTTTGGTGGTGATATTTTAAGTTCATGTGAAAATTGCTTTTGTAAACGAGACTGTAGAATACAGACTCCTTACCTTTCTCTTGCTCACAGAAATCTTAGACTGCACCACTGTAACCCTCTTGGTATTTTGCGATTTCAGAGCATCTGCACATTATTGCAGCATTCTCTCTTCTCAGTGATGGAGCAATTACAGAATTTTCTTGCTGCCCCATGAACCTGTTAGGCCAAGCTGCTGGGTTTAATGGAAGTCAACGTGTAGAAAGTGCGACCAGAAACTCTTCTGATGTGGTGGCAGTAAAGAGAACCAAGCTATCACGCCACCAGCCATCGCTAGATGACGACAAGTGCGATGAGGACCTACATACCATCCACCCTCCCAAAAACACAAACGTATCACACAAATACTGTTGATTATGCTATAGGTTTCTGATTTATACTAGATTTTAAAATACAAATTATAAAATGCTGTAAATTTTATATAAAATGTATAGGACCATAAACAATAAGAACCCCACCAGGTTTGCTTTAACAGGTTACCGCATCTGCTAAAAGGAGTAAAACAAACAACAAACTTAATGTAAATAGCATTCAAAGTTGTGGGATAGTGAAGTCTTTAGCAAGGGATATGCAGAAAACTAACAAGAGGTTAAACCCCTAAGTCAGTAGCAAATAGGGGTCCTATTTATTATAAGTTTATTTTACAATAAGCTTTAATGGCTTGTTTAGTTCCCAGATATTCTAAATCACAAGCTCATGACAGCAGTTCAGTTATTACTACTACCACCAAACCTGGTTAATAGAGTTCTGTCCCTTTATCTTTGTACGTTGATAATAATACTAAGTGGACAATGCACATTAGCAAGTTTTAACCCGTCCACATAATTGTTACTGTCTTCAGTTTTTTCATCCAGATGGCTTAGCTATGCAAACTTTGCTGATAGATACATGTAAGTATTCTCCTGCTGATCAGGTGTGGAAGATTTCTCAGTCTTACCAACCAGACATGGTACTCTATTTAAATTCTTTTTGATCACAAAACTTTTTAGGTTATTGAAGTTTTGCTGTATCACCAAAATACTGATTTCCCCTCTTCAAACAAGCAATTTTGAGCACCCTGCTTTTATTAAACAGGCTAATTAATTTAATTTGCTAGCACCAAAATAGATAATGAGATTAAAAAACAAACAAAGACCACAATGCACAGCCTACCTTCTCTAATATGACAAGTTTGTTCAATAAAAGGGCAGATGATGGACGATCTGCACATGACCAAACTGATTCTAGGAAACATTGCAATGGTGTTATGAAATGAAACAAGTGGTTATTAAAAAATTCTAAAATAACTTTTGCTTAAAGTGAAATAATTTCAAAATCATTAGTATTTTCATTTTTAAGAATTACTTTCTTTTGGATAATTTCAAAGTTACAGAAAGTACATGTAATGAGAAAACACAAGCTCTCCCACACTTGTCTGTTTCTGTGAGTGCTGTATGACTGAAAGATAGATCTATCCCTTCCTCCTCAAAGTCATTCGTTATCTCTTAAGCCTGTATGAATCCACTGGTATCCTACAGACAACTGGGACCGTAAAAATAGGTTGTCAAATACGCTGGAGGTGTTTCCTACATTCATTAGATAGCCCTGTGCTGCTCAGGATCCAGAAGATCACATGAATGGATGATTCAGATGACCTTGACATACTGATGTTCCAAATCATTCTATATAAAATCACAAAGCAAAAAATGTGGTTTGTTAGCAAAGGAGATGTCAACATGTTAGCTTATTTTCCCTCTGGATCCACATCTAAGCTACATGCACAGGAACTTAAAAAAAAAAATTCTTGGTAGACAGACAGATCTAATACTATCCCTTAGTCTTATTCAGACTTATGGGCACAAAAATAACAAGAAAATTATGTCTGCTAGAAAGTATTATGACATGAAAATGAAAATGAACTCATCAGCATTTTGCTAAATTGTCCACAAAGGTTGGGAATAAAGCAATCCCTCTGTTGTAATTATTTATTACTAATATAATAAATGTGCTATAAGCTATGGAACAAATTTATACATGATTCAAATAAACAAAAATTCAGTGTGTGTAAATAAGGATTACTTACTAATAATATGAAACCAAATGAAATAAGATGTACATCAGACTTCTACACGCTTCTGTTTTCTAAACAGATCTTCTGGAGTTGGTTAATACAGATCGATAAAGTCTTGGCAGAAATGACCTTTTCTGTTACTTGTTCAAAATTTTCTATGGGATTTTAATAAGTCAATTTAACTTATTCAGAAGCTTGCAGTGGTAAATTAGCAAGTTCAAACACATTCAGAATTATTACTAATGTCAATTTCAACAATAAATGTAAAAATTAATGGTGGTTAACTAAAATATAGCACGGAAAAACTAAACCAAAGAACAAATTTCAAGATAAACTAATCTAATAAGGTTCTGAAGAACCATCTCAAAAGGAAAAAGGAAATCAAAAATGCAATGAACTAAACAAACAGGTCTCTCCGCTTATATAAGAGATAATCAAGTATTTTTCTTTTTTCCAAAAATAAGAAAAGTCTTCATTTCTATTTACCCGTAAGATGAATTTTAAGTGTTTTTTTTTAAAATTATTATGAATTGGTGCTGATTTTGTTTTACATTTATTGTCATCATTTAAAATTGAGGTTTATAATCAGCAACATCTTACAAAAGAATTGTACTTAACAGCACAAAGCAGAAAATTAGTTATAGATATAACATCACTACAAATCTTGCATTTAAGAGAGTATTCTTAACTCTTATGAGACTGGATGCCTTCAATTGTAGAGTAGATGGAAGTAAAGCCTCCTCACCTCAAATCAACACCATGAACAAACAAATGTACGTAGATGGAAGATCAATTGGAAGTCAGATAAAAAAAAATATTTAAAAAAATAAAAATATCTTAAGAAATTTCTGAAAAGTAGCTCAATTTATCACCAAGCAATAGGCATAAAGATCTTATAAATTTAATAGGAAGTTTTAAATCTCAAATGGAATACCACTAGCAAAATGGGTAAAGGAAAAAAGTTTGTATATATTTCATTTTTCTTTGCAAAATCAATATATTTTCTCTAAGCAAAGCTTTGATCAGTGTGTGTTGGGACTTTAAATTCGATCTTCAGATCATTTACATATTCAATGCTGTTCAAAAAAGCCTGCTTTCTTCTTAAATTCCTTTCTCCTTTCTTTTGCTTCATCCAATTCCTTCTTTTTGCTCTCCTGTTCCTGCTTGATCTCTTCCTCAGCTTTCAGGTGCTTTGTCTGTGCATCGATCTGCGGAAAGACAACAATCAACTAACTGACACCACTTTGCTAAGGTACAACAGAACTCTTAACTAAACAGATTAAGAAAGCATTTCGTCGGCCCTGGGCAGAAACAGACCAAGATTACTTCTAAAGATGACACCACTTCTAGCTGATGAATTTAATCAGGAGCTATTCAATTTCTACTCAACATTGTAAATACTGGAGTGTAAAGATTTATATAGATAAAGACAAGTAGTATACATCTAGAGTGAAATCAGTGAAGCTCTCAACAAAGACCAGTGTGTCAAAATTAGCCAGATAATATAGTAGCTTTAGGTCAAAAAATACAAATCCTTGGCTTTGCTGTACAGGTGTGGACTATTTGATATAAATAAATATTGATTTATTAGGAGTTTCACATAGAATTACTAGAACATTTTCAGGTCTTAAGCATTTGGAATACACTGAATGATGCAAAATTATTAGATCTACCAGGTTTGACTTATAGACATTGAGACACCTGAGGTTTTCAAATTAGGGATTTTTTTGGTGTAGATAGAACTTTTTTTTTCAGGTATCCATGGTTACCAATACCAGGAGTCATAATAACAAAAAATTCTAACCTGATTAGATTTTTTTGTTAATAGAATTGTTGATCATTGCAATAAGTTACCAATAAGTGTAATTAATAGTGACAATATATTAATCAATTTAAAAATCTAATTGATGGCCTTTTCTTTCTCTTCCACTGGAGGTCTTTGCATAGGCCATGGCAGCTCCTTGCCTCATAACTGAACCAAAGTCTGCAATGTTGTTTAAGCAAATAAACACCTCGTTTTCTCTTTTTAAATGTATGATTCTAAATCAGAAGAATACAAGCTATAACAGATTTATTTTGCTCAAAAATACTTCTAGCTGCTGACTGGTATTTGGCACCTGAGCCGCCTCATAATGTGGCTGGCAGGAGCCAATAAGTCCAAAAATAAAATTGCTCAGCATCTCATGAGTAGGAAAACAATTCAGCATTTTAAATATCTGAATGACAAAAAAGAAAAATATCAGTTTTTCCATTGCCCCACCCCCTCCATTTCCAGGTTTTGTCAACTATTTTGTTATTAGCAGTACCCACTTTCTTGCACACCTGCTGTGATGCTGTCTCATTACAAGTTTATTTGACTTTATTAGTTTTCTCTGACAGCCTCTGTTGAAAATCTCTGTTAGCTGCTCTACTCTCTTGACCCAGCCCTGGAAAAAGTGCGGCATGTCTAAATATGTGGTCTCCACACTTGTATCATCTTTCTCTTGGAAGTCAAGTATCTCACATAAGTGCTGTTGGTTTTTCACACTTTCACACACTCAACAATCTCCTTGTCCGTCATCTTCTAATATGTGGGTTCAACATCTGTTCACCAGTGACTACATTGTCAAGAACCTTCTTCATGTTAAGTGTGTCCTCTGTCAAATCCTTCATAGTCCTTGCTGCATTGTTCTGCACTGGTGATATCCTCGCTGTAATACCCCCAAACTCTGTCCATGGCACTTGATATTTCTTGTTTAGCCTCATCCTTAAGCCAACCCTCTAGTGTAGATTTTGGAATCCCAAGTTCTCTAGATACAGATTGTGGCCTCCTTGATCTAATCAATAATATGAAGTTTCTCAGAGATCGCATAAGCTGCCACCTCCTTGTACTTTGTAGCCATGCTAATCCATACAATTGAAGAAGCGAACACAAAAACCTATGCAAATTAACACCACAGTTCAACAGAAGTTAGTGGAAAGCAAAAAGAAAATATAAGTGAGCAGGAATCAAAACTGAGTCGCAAGTTCATAATTCTTAAAGCATGGATTACTAGCATGGCGAATGGTTTGTTTATAATTAAAGCTAACAAATCTCATTGATTACATTCTTTTAATTGCCTTTTCTGGCTTGGATCAATCAAAACGGGAATGACAACTTGGACTGATTACCCAGGTGTGAATAACTGAAAAACCTATATATAGTTATCAGAACTTCAAAGGTAGCACAAAGTAGTATAGATTCTTTTGGTTCTTCTGGGAGCCAAGCAACGACCATGTTATTGTAAATCACAAATATATTAACTAAATAGGAAGTTGCTTAAGTGCATTTACTATTTTTTGTTTTGAATAAATCTAATAACTAATTTCATTCTTAGTGATAATAAACACTAGCAGAAGCTTGTACGACTACTATTTCTTTCTTTCTTTTTAGTGCTTGCCAACTCCCACTGACCAAATGTACAATAAAGTCTGCCTGAAATCAGAGCTTTAGAAAGACAAACATCTCTCCGTAGTTAATTCTATGCATGAATTTGTCATCTTTGACAACCAAATTTATCAGGCTGGTAAACATTAGGTCACAGATATGGGAAGTTCCCAGGAAAACAAAGAGCAGTCTGGCTTCAAAGGCAGAGAAGTGGCTGATGATGTTGTTGGTTTTGAAAGAAACAGCTGAAGTCATTCACTGTAGAAGCTAAGTTAGTACATCACAAGAAAATCAATTAGCCACCAATAATTCAACAGCAAAGGTTGTTTGTGTGAACAAGCAGTAAAATCTGGTGAAGGCCAGAAAGATCACAAATGTAAACAAAGGTTGAGTGTAATATTTTGGCTCTTTGATAAACTGCTGGACAATAATTCATCAACAGTCTACAGACATTTAAAACTATAAAATAAATTACACTTCTGAAAAACTATTTCAAACACTACTAAAATAAGAAAATACTAAGCGTTTTAACAAATTTAATAAAACCGACAAGCGGGTTCCTGAGAAGCCAACCACCTACCTTTGCTTCAAAGAAGTGTTTGGCCCCATTCACTCCCTCTTTGTCCACATCTATCTCCCAGACATTGGCAT
This sequence comes from Nautilus pompilius, assembly GCA_018389105.1. Classification (NCBI taxonomy): domain Eukaryota; kingdom Metazoa; phylum Mollusca; class Cephalopoda; order Nautilida; family Nautilidae; genus Nautilus; species Nautilus pompilius. The sequence goes on from JACATO010000119.1 coordinate 266,214, forward strand.
AAAGATCGTACAGTCCACTTTCCTGGTTGAGTTCTTCTGCTGCGGCTTTGCGGAATATCAGAAGAAACTTTTTGAAAAGAAAGAGTTAATTTAGTATTTCAAACAAGACTCCTCTTGTAAATGATATAGAATCCAAACATCTAACACACACAAAAAAAAGAGACTAAACCAAATTTAGCTGAAACAATGTTAATACCTTTTACTTTCTTTCTACAATTTTAAAATTGTTTATGCCCCTTTATTAAATAAGAGAGACGTCAAGCTACTAGCTTGACAAGTTCACAGCTCAGCAATCTGCAAATTATAAGTTTCAATTATCTGAACTTGAATAATATAAACTGTTACAGACCAATTTCATCATCATCAAAGAAATGTTATGTCCTTTACTCTTATTTTAAAATTTATACTTATTATGCAGTTCCAACAGTTACATCTCTGAGGAGGTAGTGTGTTCCATTTACTAAGGTTAAGAAAGTTTAGAACCCCTTATTATTTACCTAAATTATTGAATCTTTTCATAAATACTATATGCATTTACAGCGAACTTTGAAAAGATCATTCTCCCTACTACAGCTGTTTTCAGCACAATAATCAATACACCTATAATAATTTCTTTACCACCTCTGTTTAATTCTGAACTTAAGTTTCTTGTTATCTACCTACCATTCCCATAGGAAAACCTTGTTCCAACCAGAAGTGCCACAGCACAGACTGTGCAAAGGAGCAACATTATGGCCTATAATAACACCCATAGAATAATAGATAAGTATGTCTCAACGAGTACTCCTCCATAAACCATAATGTGTTAATGTCTCTGTATTTACTGGTGTTAATTTCTGCTTACTGTAGATCCAAAATGCTGATGAAAAACCAATCCCATATAAGCACAGACATCTAAGGACGTTGATTAAAGACCAAGTAACAATCTCCACAGCTTCTACAGAACCAAACAAATCATTTTGTCTAGAATGTGTGCTACCAGCTTTCAAAAGAAAGCAGCAATCTTTAAATTAACATATCTTAATTATTATAAACTGAATGATTTTATAGACTAATTTTCCACCCAAACAATTAACCAAAAGCAGAAATCAGCAGTGTCTCAATTAGCAATGTTTTCAGAGTATCAACTACTTTTAGCGCTTTTCTAAATATCTCTGCATTAATGGTCCTCAGCTCCATTCCCAATGCACAACATTCAAATATATCTGAAGATGAAAGTAGCACTAATTTAATTAACATAACTGATCCTGCACGTGTTATTTTGTCTACTTGGCAATATGCCAATCATATTTTCAAACATTCCATTCTGGTACATGGCCAGCATAGGAAACTTGCCAGAGACCTTGTATCAACTTGGCAAAAATCTATGGAAACAACAAAATATCAGTAACACTCATTTTCTCATTCACTATGGCATTTTAGCATCTTTGTGAACTTCTAGAACTTATAAATTATATTTTTTAAAAAATCCTGATGTTTTACTGAGTCCCAAGAAAAACAATATAATGTTCTATTAAGAATCCTTTATAATGTGAACCATCCACCAACAATATCTGCCAAATTTACTGCTATTCAAAAATTTAACAGTAAATCAGCTCATGAACAACCGTTCTAGTACAAAAAAGATTTGATAGTGTCCCAAGAAAGAAACTATTTTCCAATTATTAGTGTTTCTTATTTTTAGAAGTTACTACCTCGAATACATGATTAACTAAAGTATTTCTTTTATTATCGTGGTTCACTGGTGTCTACTTCTGACACATTTAAGGGATCCTCCTCCATGTTTTTACGTTGCTTTCTTGAGTTTATGTGAATTCATTGTTTTTAAGTTTTCGTACATACGAGACAAACATTCCTCATTCTGTGTCATTAGCATATTGCAGTAACATAATTCACACTTCAAAATTTTTGTCTTAAGTCTTCCCCTTTTTATTCAAGCACTATGATGGCAGTTACCCATGGCCATCCCTGTATCATCCCAAAGTTTTTATTAATAGAGCATCGCCACAAGTGATTTATATAACATTGAGGTGTCTGAAAATGGTGCTTTATGTGGATTGTATTATTTCTTAATCATTTAAACTGTCTTTGCAAATTTATTTACCTGGATTTTACCTGTTGCAGTAATTTCCTTTTGTTCTTTTAATAAAACATTCTAAGACTGATTAGGTTTATTAGGACTTTAGCTACAGATCTATATCTTTCTTTCACACTATATGTTCCTGTATATCTTAAATTGTAAAATAAACTTTGTACATTTTAAAAGCATTTCCTAATAAATAAGTGATAATTTTTTTTGTTATTTGTGTTGTATATTTTATGGTTCATTAATTGCAGAGGTTGGCCACTTTAATAATAGATGGCAGCTTTCTTTATGTTAAAAGCACCAGAGCTAAAACAGATGAATGTTATCTAACAGATTGCAGTAAGCCTGTAGTTACCGTCACAAAAGTCACTTCAGCTAAGTTGGTTCTCCAGCAGCTGTCAGAGGTGGTAATGTCCTTCACAAAAACAAAAATTCTTTTGAAGGATTTAAAAGGAAAATCACTGTCTAGTAGATAGAGAGAAAAAGTTCTCTATGCAGGCCTCCCATCTGACAACTAAATATTTTAGCAGGGTGGCAAAACAGACAGACGAACCAGTATAACAAAAAAGCCACTGCCACCTTTTGTTATTCACAAGATGGCCTGGCTGAGTCCACAAAACTGAGGAAAGGTAATGAGAAAACCTATTTTGGTCATCGCATCTCCATTCAACTGTTATTGTGAGCAGACAAAAAATGAGCAAAGTACAAACTTCTGCAAACAAAATCCTTCGCAATTTGTATTTTTCACTGGATTAAATATCATTTAAACCATTCAAAACTAATTCTGAAGATAATTCCTTGGACAAATGTATCCTGTCAGTACTGAAAGGGTTGACAGTCATTTACACGGTTTTCCTCCCACCTCCAACAAGAAACATTTTCCAGAAGTTTACTTTATTCGCCTGCTGCCCAATGAAAGGAAAGATATCAACGCATTTTCCATCCATTTCAGGAAAGTTGAGAACTTTATGAATACATTCTTTCACGTATCTTCTGTCTACAATTTGCCACATTTTACCTGACAACGACAACAACAATTAATAAACTGGGTGTGTACTCCAAGAACGGTCAGGCAGCAATGTTCGAATCCTGCTTCCCAGATTAAAAGCAGTGTGTCATTAAACAGAGTTGTTAATCAGGAATAATAGTTTCTAACCTACTGCAGAGTTTGGCCAATAGGGAAAACTAACGATTATCTAAACTTAAAATATTACCTACCGATCAAGAGGTAGATGCTAAACGTTTCTTTGCAATGACAAAATATTTCCCCAGAATATTACTCAAAGGCCAATTTCTTTACTCTTTTCTCTACCTCACATCAACTGATGAATTAAGTCAGTTAATCTTATTCATTGGTAGTTCTTTTCCAAATGGAATACTATTCAGAAAAGCCTTTTATAGTCCAATAATGATCAGGGAGTCTGGTTGTGGCGCCATTAGAGAACCAACAAATTCATTGTCAAGTAGAAGCTGAATGCTAAATTACAATCACTCAATTAATGTTACCTCTCTGAAGTTAATTTTGTTGTCATGATCCTCATCCACTTCCTTGATCATCGCTCGGAGAGCCAGGTGGGTTTGCGGAGCTCCCAGTTTCTCCATCATGTATTTCAACTCGTCGAAATCGATGAAGTTGTCCCTACCCACATCGTAGCTGAAAAGTTTTAAAATTAAAAAAATAATAAAAAAAAACAAAAACAAAACGATTAGTCCTGCATAAACACAAACCAACGAGACCCAAGAAGTCCCATTGACCGGCACGCAGCAGCTCACCCACACAGGAAAAATCCCTCAGAAACATTTAAAGTCTAACATTGTGCGTCCTAAGTGGTTACATGTAGCTACATCGGGAAACCTATGCTTGTCAGGCTCAGCCCTTTCTGAGACTGAAAGCATAATTTTTTTCTTTACCATGCAAAATTGAAGAGACACAGCTACAAACTACAGACACCTCTTCTACCAGAAGCATTTCTTTGGTCCTTTATATTCCAAAGAGTAGAGACCGCACCCCTCCTCCCCGATCTTCACTGAACACAGTCACTTCAACGAACAGTGTTTTTAGAATGAAAATCGTGTACAGGTGAATGGATTTAAAAAAAAGAAAAGCAGCAGCAGCAGCAGCAGCAGCTGCTCCTCTGGTTATTTCTCCCAATTTGGCCGGCTTACATTCTGCAAGTTTATTTTTTGACAATTTTAAATTCCTTGAGAAAACAATTGGCATCTATAGAAGAATGTGAATTACTTAAATCCATTGCAAAGGTTAGCCGACTGGTGACAGCAACAGCATTTCAGCCGCTAATCTGTTTAGATCAATACTACTGAGAGGATTATTTCCAAAGTTCTGTCATCTGGGAGAAGATGGAGTACAAAAAAATTTCAACACATACATATAAAACAAATTCTTGAACATATCATCTAATCTCCCACAGATATGTGCACGTTTCTCTTTTAACTTTAATTATTACAAAACACGAAATAATTTCAGACCCATGTAATGGTAAGGAAAGGCTGAAAGAATAAACTTTGACAAAATTAATGAAGTTGCAGATAAATTAATGCAATAATTTTGGCTACCACCACTAGTAAATATTGACTGTTCGTAGTATGTATTACAATGTAGAGAAAGCATTTGTAAAGCTGATTATTGTTCTACATTTTACTATGCATCCTAATGTAGCCATCTCTTGAGAACAGTAATAAAGTAGTGACCATCAATAGATGTACCCCTTTAAATAGTTTTCGTTAGAAATTATTTTAACAAGTGATAAAATCAGAAATAGAATATATATACTTAAAACTGCGTTAGTCAGGGTAATTACGAGGGTAGGCTGACTAAGGAGAAGTTATGCCACAGCAATGCAACTTGGCTTGCATTAAATTCAATCTTTCCTGATACTAACTGCATTGTTTCCTTCCAGATAAGATAACCCCATATTGGATAAGTAATTCAGGACTGTGAAAAGTTGTACTGGAGACATTTTGAGAATATGGATAAAATTTGGCACTGTGGTGTAATCAAATATCTGCAGAAAAAAGGGTTAGCTCCCAAGGACATTCATGCTGACATGGTTGCTACATTAGGGGACAATGCTCCGGCTTTATCAACTGTGCAAAAGTGGGCGGCTGAATTCAAGAGGGGTAGGGAGAGCCTTGAAGATGACCCAAGGTCCGGATGTCCTGCCACAGCTACCAACCAAGAAAACATTGGCTGTGTGATGGATGACAGACGTTTAACTGTTAATCAGATAGCTAATGCTGTAGGCATCTCCCGTGAATGAGTCGAGGGCATTTTACACAACGAACTTGGCATATAGAAGGTTTCCGCTCGGTGGGTGCCACGGCTTTTGATGCCTGATCAAAAGCACACCAGGCTGGTCATGTCGCAGGCAAACTTGGCACTTTTTGAAACAGATCCAACTGTTTTTTCTTGAACGTTTCCTCATCCAAGATGAATGTTGGGTCCATCTGGCAATCCATGCAGTGGAAACACCCATCTCCACCCCCCCCCTCCAAAGAAGGCCAAGGTGGTGTCATCGGCAGGAAAGGTGATGGCCTCAGTCTTCTGGGATGCAAAGGGCATTGTGTTCATTGACTATCTTCAGAAAGGCCAAACTATCAATGGAGAATACTATGCCAACCTATTGAGGCAGCTGCGAAAAGCAATCAAGTCAAAACGGCCTGGAAAACTGACGAAAGGATTCTTGTTTCACCAGGAAAATGCTCCTGCACACAAGTCTGTGGTTGCAATGGCTGCTGTGCATGACTGTGGTTTTGAACTGGTTGATCACCCTCCATATTCTCCTGATTTGGCACCATCTGACTATTTTCTGTTCCCCAACATGAAAAAGCATTTGGTTTAGAAGCAGTATCGGACTGATGATGAGGTCATATCTGCTGTTGAGGACTTTTTTGAGGATCGGGATGAGAGCTTCTATACTACGGGAATCCAAGCGCTGCAACACCGATGGAAGAAGTGTGTGGACCACAGGGGAGACTTGAAAAATAAACCACATTTGATCAAATATGACTTTTGCATCATGGTCAACCTATGAACTTTTCAGCCTTCCCTCGTATACTTAATTTTCTTAAAGTTTATTTTGGGTTGGGTGACAATCAGTACATTTCTACCCCATGTTATACACTCAGCCACATCACGACAGCCTACACATTTGTTTTATATGTCTAGACATACTGAAAGAAAGATTTATAAAAAATGGTTTATGGCAAAGTGAACCTTTTACCATAGATTCTCCGACCAGTGCAGCCAAACAAACAGCTGATAGGTCTCGTGATGTACAAACCCCATTTACTCATTTGCACTAAACGTACAACATTTCCTACAAGTCTAATTTAATGTTAGATCTATTTGTACACCCCCACAAATGAATTAAAATGCTACATGTGCATTTTCTCCCTTTCTGTTTGACGAATATTGGCTGCTGCTGAGACCTAACAATTAAAAGTTGACTATTATAGCAAAACATAAAACATGCAACAATTTCTGTAGATTGCATTCCCCTGACAATCTCCATCACACACACAGAGGCTCAGATTTCCATTTAAGTCTAGCCCAGCTGTTTCTGCAGCTTTGATTTTCGCGGAGAAAGCTTGTACAAGACATTTCAGCATGTGGATCTGCATGACCTTGATATTCACTACACAGCTATTTCAGTAACATCTTTTTTCTATAGACATTCCAAGGTAAAAGCAAATAACCAAACTCCCTTGCTCTCGAAAAAAACTAACCAAAAAAGCGCTCAAGAAAGTCTGTAGACACTGCAACATGACAGGAACAGCTGACGACGAATGCTTTAGGATACCCATCATTAAAAAACAACAGATAAATAAAAGTGAACAAGAAATAGTGATGAAATCTGACAGCACTATAGTAAAAAGAAAATTCAAAACAGACTTAAAAACATTTATTTCCTTTGGACATATTCCTTTTAATTCATAACAGACATGGTGCTAACTACTGAATTATGATCAGACTGATAAAACCTCAGATACCCAGACTTGCTTGTTAATTAAAATCATCGTGGCTCCAAAGGCAGAAACAACTATACCATATTGGTGCATCAAGTCCTGAAGCTGAATTCAATGTTTACAAATTACTCATTAATTATTGTCAAGCCTAAGAATTCTTTTACCTGTTGATGAGAGACAGTCCAAGCAATGTGGTAGTCAATTTTACAATAGTTCTTTGACATTCCCAAGGGTGTACTTTCAGTAGCAGTTTGGTTTTCTAAAACTCCATATTCCCTGATTTAAGACAAGCTATACACCTTCCATACAGACGCGTCACCTTAAATCTTTGGGAATCTGAGTGGGATAAAACTAGTTTAAAAACTTCTTTAAAAGAAAAACGCTTTAGAAAAATAATTATATTGCAAATAATAAAAATCAATTGCAAAAATTTCCATAAATTTGTCAATGAAGACATTGTAAGATGGTAGAGTTTAAGGATATTATATCCAATGGTTGCTAGGACCAAACAGACCTGTATCCAGGCAACCTCTTTCATGCTGCCCACCCACCTCTACAAATAAAAATTTTGTTTAACAGTATATTAAAATCAATCAGTTGTCACCTCATGTAAAGATGCTGTATAAACAATTTGTAGTGATTTGATGGCAAACTACCTACACACCAATATTAAACTAAACTACCATAAATAAGAATCCAAATGAGCTGATTAAACTTCATTTTACTTGCCAGGTCACATTTATTAATGATATGCAGTAGTCTTATCCAATTCATTGTCAGATCTATACAAATTAGGATTATTCTTCATTAAAAAATCTGTCTGTAGGATGGTAACAAAAACAAGATAGGAATACTGTCCCATTTTTTTTCTTTTTAGAAATTTCTAGGGAGAAACCCTGCATATAATAGAAATGACCAATGTTAACAAAGTCCTACGTTAAGTTGGTGGTTTTGGACAGCTAGCTCCAAAAATGTCTTTATCTGACTTGCCATAGAATGGCCAAAACAAAGGACAGCAAAGAGTTAAGTGGGATCAAGCAGGATCTGCTTAGCTATTATAACATGATGCAAACATGCCAGACTTTGGCAAGATAAAACAACATGCAGTTCATTCCTATGCATCACCTCATACAAAGTGACGAGAATACTAATGGAGTTGAAATAAATCCATTTAAAATTAAATATCAAATATGAACTAATATTCTCATGAGAAATACATTCCAGATCTCTAATAATAAAATATTTAATTAGTAAGGAAAAAAAAAAACAATGATCACTAGCAGAACTCTGAAAATTCATTGCTTTTGAGAATTAAATACTCAATAAAAATTGGGCAAAGCTCAAGATACAAGATTTCCATTCCAACTAAAAAACTTACAAATGAAAACCAGAAAATCTCATAGATAACAAGTATAGCAAGTTTTTTGTGTCTGTCTGTCTGTCTGTGTACGTGTGTTTGAGTGAGAGAGTGGGTCCTGGCAGATACCAGCCCCATTGCTCCTCTGTCATCTACCAATACCAACTGTTTATTTAGGCATAGTATTAAAAACATATTAGGAATGAAATCTGTAATAGGCAACTAAATAAAGAAGAGGATTGGCTTTCATAATGTTGCATAGTAGACATTTTAAGCAGATAAAAATGATATTCAGATTTGACCAATTTGGGAAAGTTGGCTTTAAAAAAGGCAAAACTTTTTATATCCAATTTACACAATGGCTAGTATTTTTTGTCTTTTGATGGCAGCTTAGATAAACTGAAAATAACTGATACATGCAACATATTTAATTCCTAACTGTAAGTAAAAGAAAGCAAGTTGGAGCATCTCCTAGTGGAAGAAACTGAAGCAGATAAGCAGATTTACAAGCTGGAACTGCTAATTAAGCCAATGAATGTTGTTAGATGTCTGAATGACAACAGCTTACAGAAATAATAAAGTATCTATCATCATCTAGAGAGGATCCTCCTTAAATTTCAGTTCCCAAACACCTGCTACCTTCGTAATGGTTTATGATCATCAAGAACACTCATTTACTAATTCACAATTTTAAACTTTTCAAATTCTACAAAAAAGAAAAATCAACTGATCATAAACAAAAGTACAAAAACAAAACAAACTGAAAAACAGTTTTTAAAATCACATTATAGAGACAGGAATAATGCTGAAATGCTGTGAACAAATTCTATTTATGACAGATTTATTAGCATTTAGACAAAATGGACACTGTTTATTCTCTTTGTACCAACATGGGAGGCAAGGATTTGCATCTTGAGAGTTCGTTGCTGGTATGATGAACACGGTACCATCTGCGCCAACTCAGAGTTTCTCGTAAGCACCATCCTAGTGTCCTATTGGTAAGTTCGTTCGCCCCCACTGAGGAGTGTAACTGATACATATTTACCAACACAGATTGTGAAAAATGTTTTCACAAATGCTGCTGCATTGTTGTTCATGTAACACATACTTAATACTAAATGGTAGCCAAGATAAGCCCGACTAACTAAAACTAGTATAAAAACCAAGAAAACTTGTTGGTTCTAACCAAGCCTAGTTATACTAGAGATGTTCAGATGAAACCCAGCCAGACACCATTATTGTGGTGTCATTTTGGCCAAGTTTCATCTAAATGCCCCTAGTGATTTCTTTATTATTCTCTAGATGTATTATTACCTTTTAACAGAAGTCAGTTGTTCTTCTAGAAATTTTAGCAGTTGCATTCAGAAACCTCAACATAATTATCTGCATTCAATACACTTTTAGCCTTTTCATGAAAAATCATCAAAAAATATATCACTTAATCTCTTGAGGCTAAACCAGACTTGTGGATTTGTAGCATTACTAGCTAGAGATTAACTACTCATACACAATAAAAATTAATATTATCATTAGAATCACACCATATTATCTAGTACAGACCCTGATGGAGCTGTCCACATACAAGCAGATTTAAAGTCTCACCAGCCATCTAAACAGGAAAGAACTTATCTAACTAGTACTTAGCTGCTCCCCTCTGGCCAATCTTAACACTATCTGATAAATACAATAGCTCAAGGCTGGTTCAGTTGTCTTTCTTGTTACACACACACACACATGCGCATCATGTGAGTATAATTACAAGGATAAGGATACAGCTTTTTGTTGCTTTTTCCCCCCCCCATAAACACTTTTTTTTTTTTTTAAAAAGTTTTGAGCTAAAAGAGAAACAAAACTACTGATTCATAGGATTAATTTGTTCTGGCAGTTGTACAGAAATCCAACTAAATGAATGTGTGGTGTTCCGATCAACTGAGATAGTTAGTTCAATGACTGGTCAAAAGAGATTAGTAACGACAGAAACAAATTAAAAAATAAGAAATTCTAATACATTAGTCTACAACTTTAGAGGAAGCTGGAAATTAAAAACAAAGTTTTCAAATCATATTTACGAAATTAAAAGTTCAAAAGCAGAAAAATGCTTCCAATAAACAGACACACACGTTGAACACTACCACTTGTGGTAAACTTAATTTAAAAGAAGCCATTTGTGGGTATATTTGTACTCAGAAACACGTTATGCTTTTAGTTTATTTTAATGCTATCATATAACGTAAAAATGAAGATTTCTCTTGGGTTCAGTTTTTCATCATAAACTTTTAATTTTATTTTGAAAAGTTCAAATTTGCTTTAATGTCATTTGTTACAACCAGCCAGTCACCAAGAAGTGCCACCCATCTCTTTATTCTGTCTGTTTAACCACTGCTGTTTACTAGAACAATTATAAAGTATCGCTGAACCCTTACAAAGTGATGTATCTGATCTATGGTAGTGATATCATAACTTCGCTGAGGTTGAAGTTAATTAAATTTGCATCATTCCAACTTAATCTTATTAGCAATTACTGTTCTTGAAATTCTGAAATTTAAATATGAAGTTTTCAGCTCCAATAATGCTAAAAGGAACAGAGATTAATAATTCTAAAGAAATGTGTTGATGTGAACTCGTCCTAATTCTCTAGCTATAAGTACATGATGTTAGTTATCTAAGTTAAAGTGACCTAACAATTACTTTCTGTATAATTTGTAATTATGGAATCTCTAATCACCTGTTTAAAGTTACATAAATAGAACTTTTCTCATAAAAATTAAAACTGATGCATATTTTATTATACATTTTATCTAAAAGATGATATTTTATACAAAAAAGTACAAGTTTTCACTTAAATTGCTCTTTATAACAAATTTTAAATCGTAATTTAAAATTTTAATTAAAAATCTACTCTATCTAAACCCAGGTAACAATTTAAGAAGTTCTGACAAGGATAATTCCATCAATGGGTTTTTTCTGTTTATGAACTAGACAGCAGCAGCAGACATTGCCAAACAACACTTCAGATTCAGAAGACATCAGTGAATAGACTACATGAACTAAAAATCACAGTATTAGTTATTTGCAAGCACATGCGTACAACTTCAGGTGTAAATGTATATAATTCTTCCAGAGTCTTCACCAAACACAAAGGGACTTCTGAATGTGCTCAGTCAAGCCTATTTGGACCGAGGCCTAGTTTCTGTTAGTAATGTTGTGTATGAAATGAAAACAAAATTTTATAATGTTCATTTCTCCTCGGATTCATAACCTATAAACCTGTCAGATAAAATGGGAGAAACTGCACGAGTTACAGATATGCAAAGCAAATGCATGTTCATGTTTAAGGTTCTGTATTTGACTGATGTAGATTTGTGTATCTTTCCCATGCACTTGCACATCCAGAAAGGAAAACGAGTTATCAACTTCCTGTTTCATAGTAAAGTGTATGAAGGCTTAATGGAATAAAGTTGAGAGCAACAACTGTAATGAATCATTACAACGTGACCAATATTTTTTTCCATTATTCTATTAATACTGTGATGAAACTAAATACAAAGTTAAAAGCTCAGTATTTCCACAACTTATGACATTTTAGTCCCCATGTGAAAGACTATACTAGTAGATCAAGTGACTAGAAATCATCTTTACATACAGGCATTCCTGCTCGTAAAGACTAATAAAGATAATTTTGGAAACAGCTGTTGCATAATTTACAGGTGTATTCCACTATAGTAGATGCCAAGACAATCTACTCATCCCGATGTATGTATGGCAGTACAATAGCAGCACACTGGCCAGTGGATATACACTTGTTTATTACTCTTAAAATACAATGCTAAACAGCATCATCATCCACACATAACTACTGTTGGGTCGCAAATGAAGTCCTACACTGCCAAAGCTGGCTCAATGTTCTCGTGATGCTCCAAACCTACATCTCTGCCATACAAACATATCACTTTATGCTTACATCTTCATCAATAAGCGTACAGTTGGGAAGCACTGTGGTTGAGAGTAGACTACCGGACTGCTAAAGTTGAGAGGTAGAGTTCAATTCCCCTGATTTCTTCTTGCTCTTCTCCACCAGCCAGCTGCGTTGGTTTGCTCTCATGTTTAGAAAAACGAAGGGATTTGGTGGGGATTTCCATGTCAAAGTCAGAAGTGGCTGGCAGTTGGTGTAGGATTGGCAATACTTCCTAGCAGACAACTACAGCACCATGCTCCCCTCACTGGGATTGTCTCCCTTGTACACACTAGTTATAACAGCAGCAGCACAACTCGTCTCTACAACGTGCAATGTGTGAGCCATTTTGATCAAGTGAGTAGATGTAGAAATAGCTATAGTGTTTAACCACAACACAATCAACAGATCTGATCGGTTACCCTGCTAGCCCCATGACTCAAACTTTTAGATAAATTCCCTTGAAAAACCTTCCGGAAATTATAAAGAACCTCACTGATCATTCTGCAGAATTAACGGATTTTACAAAAATCAGATGCCTTAAAAGCAATGCTACGTGTGTTGTAGGCAAGCTTTGAGCTAGAATTCTTCTTCTTCCTGTGCACAAACTCTGCTGCAACCATTGACAGTACATCAACTAGATGCTTTAGTAGCACAATGCGTTGTGTTAATAAGAACGAGTTAGGGTTAGCTATGCCACACTAAAGCCATGCTTTGCCTACCACGTTACTGAGCTTTTTATTCCCCCTAGTAAACTCCTTAGTGTGCTCTAATGGTCAATGACAGAAAATAGTAGTTATAAAGTATAGTAAAATTTGTAAAGAAAGAGCGTAGTATGATGTAAACTTCTTTTCTGACTAAAAGCATAATTTTTTCCAGTGTAGAATTTTAAAAAATGCCATAACTAGCCAAGCCTCTCCACAGTAACTCTCTTCTACCCAGGAATTTCTCCTTTTAAGCTTTTTTTAATTTATTTCAAATCACAATTCTTCTTTATTTCTCTCAAGTGGAGACAGTCAGACTTTTTTTTAAAGAAATTTGGCACGTTAACATATTTCTTCTTCGTTTACTTTCTTGTTATGAGAGAAAAGAATCTGCATTCGATCATAAAAGATTAGGATGGAACAGTCATCTGTTTGATGATTTAACAACGAGTTAACCTTATTTAGAGAAGTGTTTATTTGCTTGTATGCTAAATACATTTTCCCTGTCAACTCAGGAGAGTCAGACACCTTGGTCTGTTCTCCACGACACTCCTACAATAGCTGTCTCACCTGGCTGAACTCCTTGGAGGTTTTCACGCTCAGCAGCTGACTTTCAATGGAAACATCCCTGACGTGCAGTCTTATCTACTCTCATTCCACATGCCTATGTCGCTCCTAACTAAATTGAAATTACCACATCCACCATGTTGTCAAAAACACGAAATCCCTCATTTAATCAAAGCAGAGTTGGGGCGGCAGCAGTCGTGAAATGCTGCAAGCCAATAGATCCTCCTCATTCACCTGCGCCTCTGACACCTCCAAGTCCTTGCTGTTATTTCATGTTCTAACTAGGTGATGGTTTCATTACTATTCTGATAAAGCATCCAAGTTCTAAAATACTCGGGCACCGTTCATATCTGTAACCAGAGGAGGGGGGGGGGGGAGAGATAATATCTGAAAGCATCAGGACAGCTCTTCCAAAAACAAAGACGACGACATTTCTAAAATTTGTATATGTTTTCAATAAATACATGACAACAGTCAGTCGTCACCCTGCTGCTGCTGCTGCTGCTATTTTCAAGCCACGTTTGTTAAGCCGATTCCTGCTCATATCTGATCTTGCTGCTCTCACCATCTTTCAGTGTTTACGATAGAAAATTCGCCACGGAAGAGGTGGCGGAGAGGACTTGAGAGGAGATGGGGATGTAAGAGGAAAGTGAACTATTTTTGAAAAACTGATCCTCTTCAGCAGTAAATGGGGTCAGCCGATTCTTCATCCCCATCACAGTTGGCCGGCTACATCATCATGGAGGCGGCGGCCCGGCTACCCTACCCTACCGCAGGTGCGCGTGGCTGGGTGAGGGTACCGGGAGAACCCTGAGCGCCCATCCTGCCGAGGCTCGCGACAGGAGGAGACATTAATAATAATAATAATACATCAACAAGAAGAAAAAGTGGGGTTCGAACTTACGTCTTGAACGTTTTTTCCAAATCTTTAATCTGTTTGCGCGTGAACTCCTTGAATTCCGTGTAGGGGTTGAACACCTTGTGGCTGGGCGACGTCAGGTCTCCCGAGTCAATGGCGTCGTTGATGTCGTTGCGCCTCCTAAGTTTCTCGGACAGCTCAACAGTCGCCATCACGGAGCTGCGCCGGGGTTAATTCGGGAGAGGAGGAGGAGATGTGGCGGCGAAGTTCACAGCTCAGCGAGCATAGCTTCCTGGTTCGGCCCCGGGGGCTCGCTGGCTGTCATGTGACTGGCGAGCGGAGCGGACACGACAACAGGCAGGCACGGCACGGAGAACAGGTGCCCCTCGAACCCAACAAAAGCCGAGAGCCGGCCCCTTCTCACACCCCCCCCCGGAGGGGAGACAAAAACCAGATCGTCACGAGCGGAAGAGGACTTAGGAAAAAAAAAAATTTTTTTTTTTTTTTTAATTTAAAAAGAAAGAAAAGATCTGGTGTTTACTGTTAGCACTAACGGCCTTAGTTGGGGCTTTTATTCTTAGATATCTAGGGGACCCCTCCCTCCCCAGGGGTTAGAACCCAACTCCCACCGATGTCGCCATGAGGATAACTAACTGCAGACACACGGACGGCCAGGATGAAGCTGACGGCGATGCTGCTGCTGCTACATACAGCACCTAATCTGATCCAACCCTCTCTTACCTCCGATTAATGGTAATGTGAAAGAAAAAATCCCTATCTCTTTACGTCGGATACCCTGTTTGTCAGTTATTCTCATCATCCCCCAACTTATTGTCTTATTTTTCTTTGGAAATTATTGTTATTAAAATTTGTGCTGGATTTACTGTCAGCCATCGTGTGGTGATCATTCTGACTGCTACAGATTTATCTCTATCAATTCTCGGTTGTCCTATATTTAGAGTTGCTCTTATTGCTTCATGCTCGATCGTTAACCGGGTATTATTAGGAAATAATTGAGGCATATAAACATCTATATGAACTGACAGTAAAAAGGTTAGGATAGTTTTATTGATTATCAATTACACCGACCTCTCCAGGACTAACAAGCGATATATTAAGAATTGATCTACCAGCTCTTCAGTAATTTCTTCCTCATCCTCTTTTATATATATTTTATGTTGCAGTCCCGGGTTAAACTACCAACAAACTAGTAATTAGCCATGCTGAAGTGTTCATAATTTGCAGCCTCTCCAACCACCATCTCAGTGTAATGAATGATCTGCTTTACATCTTTCACTAGCTGACCTGGGTTGTAAACAGAAAAACTGTGCTGTGACATGACATCCTCATTGTCTATGAGCTCTCCCTGACAGTAATAACAAACATCTCAAGAATATTTATGATAGTTTTTAATCTTGTTTGAAAGGTAATTTCATAAACAGATGCAAACAATGTAATAGTGAATGATTTTATTCCCACTTTTACAAAATGCCCATACATGTTGGGAAAGCAAAATATCACAGCAAAAGAAAGAGAAACAACTTGCTAAATATCGCAATATCTGTAACATTCCTAATTACAGAAAAAAAAATAATTAACCATCAACAAAATACCTAGTTTGATAAGAAATATACTTTTCTTTAACAGTTCTTTAAAATCTTTTAAAGTGACAAGATGCTAATTCAGAGCAAAGAGGGAAGCACACATTTCAGTTCAGACAAGTATTATGATGACAACTATATAAAAACAATTTTTCTCTTTTTTTCACTCACTGTTTTGCTTTTTTCTAGATGACAGTAAAATGATCATCTCTGTAAATAATAACTTTCTTCTAGCAGGGCCATGATGCAAAAAATCTTAACCAGAATGATAGGGATTTATAACTGAGAGACCCCCAAGCTGTCAAGTCGATAAGTGAAAACAAACTTGTACAAATATTCTGGAAATTCTTAATGACAAGAAAATTTGATAAGCAATTTAACAAAACAAAAAATAATAATAATTTTCCATGCGCACAGAAAACATTTCAACAATTAAGGAACTCATTCCGCAAAGAATCTCATACAATAAAAATGACACAAACAATGTTACGTTCAATTTACACATTCAATTTAGTGCACGAGTTAAATAAATCTAATTAATATAAAAATTGTTTGTATGTGTGTGTAAAAAATGCTTCATATAAAATAAAATGTTTATAGATAAAGCTACATTGGCTAGAAAGCTTTCCAAACGTCAGCACGCAGACAAAAAGGTTTAGTACTCGAGTATTTAGACTGCACTCATTCTCAACAATAACACAAGGCTATTATTTCTATTATTTTAAAGTAAATAAAATAGTTTATCTATGTTCGCAACATCTTTCTGGTTTATCTTAAAATCTGTTTGAGAAACAATCTCCTATTTTTGAAAACCAACTAGCATGTCATCATTGATAATATAGCTGGATTCCTTCCCTTACTTGGCTTTCTAATTGAAACCAGAACTAGGTTCATGTTACACGTTTTCATTCAAATCCTTGACTTCTTGGCTTTATACAATTCCAACTACTCAATAAAATCAAGAAGATTTTTTTTAAAATTCATAAATACATTTTAACATTTAAAGGCATTCTGTTAATCACTGAAACTAGAACAAAAAAATATATACACAAGGTCTGATAAAAAATTTCCATGACTAAGTTTATTGTAGGGAAATCAAGTATTCTGTAGGGATATTAAACTAGTGGCAATGTTGGCAATACTTGTTGACAGCATGCCTCTAGACAGGAAGCTGTCACCTTGTCTTAGTCTTGAGCGACACATTGTGCAAATGTGTTTGTCTTTCTGTCCCATTGTAAAATATCTGACTTGAAGGAGTAATGTATATGCATCAAGTTCTGTGGGAAACTTGGTAAGACATCACAGAAACTTATGAAATGTTAAAAACTACATTTGGGGATGAAGCTTTTAGCTGTTTGAAAACACTTGAGTGGTTTACTCAGTTTTAAAAAATGGCCAAACTTCTGTTGATGATAACCACACTCAGCATTCATCAGCCTTGCACAGTGAATAATCAGTTGCTTGAGTCTGTGATGTGGTTTGTGGTAACAGAAAAATGATTCGTGAAGTGGCGGGGGAAGTTGGCATCTCCTACGGCACATGGCAAATGATTTTAGCTCAAAGTTTGGAAATGGGAGTCAAGTTTGTTGTTGCATCATGACAAAGTGCTGTCATTCAGCACTCTCCATGAGAGAATTTTTGGCCACGTACAACATTCCAATGCTTCTCCAGACTGGAACAACCTAAAAGGAAAGAGATTTCAGGATGTGCCAATCATCATCCAAAATGCAACCCAGAAACTGAAAGCCACCCCAAAAGAGTATCAGAGATGCTGCAACAAATGGCAGAACTGCTGGAATTGCTGCATTTAATCAGGAGGAAACTACTTTGAAGGGGATAAATTTGATTAATTGTGTTGTCCTTTAGTTTTATAAGAATAAACTTAGACCTGGAATTTTTTTTTTTTTTTTGAAATCAGACTTCATATATGGTTTTTCTTATTTGCCTAATAACACATTTTTTTTTTTTTTGGATGTTTTAAAAATCAAGATCAAATCATGTAAGGAAAAGGGAGGAGAAACAAGAAATAGGGGCTTAAAACAAAACTGTTTTGGGTATGGCTATCATCACAAAACAATTTATAGTTCTATCTTATAAGCAGGCAGAATGGACAGTAAATATTTAGGTAGAACTGGCTAGCATAATTTATCAAAATTAATAAATGAACAAGCAGACAAGCATAAACAAAAGTTGAATAATGATGAATATGATTTAATTTATGCCAGTAATAACCAGAACATCTATGAACAATGAGCTAAGATGACTTTATCCTTTTGACTTTCAGCCTACATTGGCAAAGTAATGAGTGCATTGAAAGAATTATCTACACAAGATGTCTAAGTTAGTCAATGATAGCAACTGATGATCTTCCCCATCTGTGTAATGCCTGCCTCTAATTACTTATAAAAATATATGTGAGGTTTGGTCTTTATTCTTATATTTCTTTACCCTCTTTGGCTTGTGCATAATGTTCTCTGTGCTAGATGGATAAAATAAAATCAAGTAATGGTAGAATAAATTCAGAAACAAAATGCATATATTATCATTTCTGTATACATGGTAACATCACAGTCATAAAAAGTCTTTCAACTACATTGGTCCTTAAAG
Organism: Nautilus pompilius; assembly: GCA_018389105.1. Taxonomy (NCBI): domain Eukaryota; kingdom Metazoa; phylum Mollusca; class Cephalopoda; order Nautilida; family Nautilidae; genus Nautilus; species Nautilus pompilius. The sequence continues at coordinate 284,933 of JACATO010000119.1, forward strand.
AAATGATCTGTAGGTGAATCATATGTCTCAAGTCAGTCTTTTGGTATTCATTGATGATCTTGTAAAACTCTGAAATAAGACATGAAAAAGAATCATAAATTTACTGGTGTTATACTGTAAAGAGAATTTTCAGATTAATCAATACTATTTAGTATGTGCTCTGACCAAGAAATTAGAAAGAGAAAAACTTGAAAACTAAAACAAAAGCTCAATATTAGTTGCTGCTTTTCCAGATTTTTTTTTCACTCTTCAGTCCATTTGTACAATTTACTCTGTACTAATAATAATATTTACTGATCAGTAAGCAATTATAAAGTGTCTTTTCTTCCTAATTTAATAATTTTGCCATATAGCAAGTTCTGGAGACACTGTGTAAATATAATATAATTATCAACTGTGGTAATATCTTTTGCTATAATTATGAATACAAATACATACTTTTTTAAAATTTTAGTGCTAAAATCTATTGTGTTTTTTTTTTGTATAGACTTGGCTAAAGGAAAGTGTTTTTTGGTAAAATCTCTGGATGGGGTCAGACCTCATTCTGGCAGCCTCTACAAGTTGTCCAATGACAAGTAGGTGTAGGGCTGTCATAAAAATGATGGACACATGGTACTAAAGATGCAGTTGCTGGCTTTTAAGAAAACCAAAAGCTAACAAAGATGTAATACCAAAAAAACCGGAAATTTTACTAATTTCTCTCTCAATTTCTAGACCTCTGTGCACATAAATCACTTTAAATGTTTATTAGAAAAGCCATTATTAACATGGTTTCTAAAATGGAGAGTTAAAACAGGATTGTCCCCCCTTTATTGACTGAACTACCAAGCCAGACAAATTGAGACTACTTTATAAAGTATGATTATGTGTAGTTCTGCATGTGCTAGAAACCAAATGTGATGTTGTATCTATGAGTGATTTTTGCCATCTTTCAAGTGCAAAGAATTCACCTTTACTCCATTATACTGCCCCTTAAAAGGCAAGAACCATCTGTAAGGATTTTTGCCAGATTTTCTACTGACTACAGCCACGAATTAAGAAATCTCTGTTGAGCTAGGATGAAAAAAAATACTAATCTAAACAAGCAAAGCTCTTCACTTTGAGGCTTTATCATCATTTCAATACAAATCTTCTTGCTGTTTTTTTTTTTATTGTTTTAAATATAAAGAACCAGATAGCCTCCATTATCAGTCTTTAGAACAATGATGCCTTCCTCGCTTATAATATATTTTATAGAAATTTACTATCTTTATATCCTATAATGGTGAAAGGCATTATTGCTTTTTTTTCTTTCTAGGCTTCAAGCATTTAGAATAAGTGAAAAGATTAAGAATAACAGATTTAACCAGGTTAGATTTTAAATATTTGTAGACAAATTTTGTAGATTTTCATAATAATTTATGCTTTTGGTTATCTACAGTTCTAAGGGCCTTAATTACAAATAGGCTAAAGTTTCATCATGGTTTAATATTTGAAAAAAGTATTTTAGCAACACAATTATAGCTTGCAATTATAATCTCAATCTACCTGATTAACATTTCATTACTTCATAAGTCATGATGGTTTCCTGCCTCTTTGTAATAACTTATCTAAAGTAAATTCTTGATTCAACAGTATATAAAAATCTTTACAGTTTTTTAGTATTTAATGTAAAAAATGAAAACCTGATACTTCAGATTCCAATAAAAAGCTCACATTTTCAGCAATATTTTATTTGGTGTTCAACTTCAGTAATGTGTGTGATATTTTCATTTACCTATTACATACCTATCCACTTAACCCTCCCCTCAAAAGAATGAAATAAAATGTTTAAGTAATCTTGTTAAGACATTTGAATACACAAGGTAGCCAACCCTAAGAGTGTAAAAAATTAATAAATCTTTACTCAGTTTCATGGAATTGAGCTTTAAAATGTCTAGAACCCCCTTCCCATTATCCTTCTGTGCTTAATAAACTTACCATATTTACTTTATCCTGTTACAGAATGACTGTATAATCAAATAAGCTATACACTTACTTAAATTCAGGATTGAAATTGAAATAGAAGGGGCTGTTAACTCCACTTTAAATTCTTTATTCAAAAGTATTTCAGTATCTTTATGGAGTCATTCATACTTTTAGTCTTCTGGGTTTGATCAATAAAGAAAAGGAAAAGGATATTAAGAAAAGATAAATAATACTTTTATTTTATTTAAATGGGCAGATATATTAGCTAAAATAACTCATGATCTGAAAAAACCCAAAAATTTGTCCCTTGCAGGCCTGCTTTTTGCCGCCAGATGAAAACAAAAGAATGTCTAACACTCATTGCATGCAGAAACAATGGCACAACCAGTCTGGTGTAAGCACTCTGGAAAGGTCACATGTGTAACTCACATGTGCTCATAATGAAAATAAAGACTGTACTTCTTATGGGAGGTTGTCTGCAAGAATTTAGCTAAGTTAAAGCTCTTATTTAAAAGAAAAAAATTGTTGTTTTTTTTTTTTTACTTTTATAGTTGTGATCAGTAGAATAATGGTTTATCATTAAATGCTGCTGTCATTAGCTGATGATGCCAAAGCAAATTGACTATTTATATTAGAATATCAGAATAAATCACATGAAACTCTGAGCAGCCTTCATTAAATTTGAAAGATAGTTTCTTTTGAAAGTAGCATGCAATCAGCACACAGTGCCAATCACTTCCTTTATACATCTACAAAAATATGTGAGGGATGTTCTTTGGTAACAATATATATTCCTTGCTATGTAGAACTAAGGAAAGAAGGCCAATTTAAAGATTTAGTGCAGTCTGTAGGACTTAATTCTAATGTACTTTCTCAGATGTACAATATCATGATGATACCTTAATGAAACAACTGCTTGTGTACCAAAGGAACAGATGCATCTTTGTGCATGGACAGAGACATTTAGAAGGCAATCATTATTTATACCTCTCTTGTTACATCTAGAAAAATTTATTTATAGCTTGTTTTTAGATTGTGAATAATTTTCTGTAAAATTTATCTGACGATAAAAATCATAGAAACATTGTACTAATAAAACAGATACAAATTACATCATAAAAAGAAATTTTATCTAAGCATAATACTCCCTGATCTGCCATCATCAGCAGCAGTTTGATGCCAATGATACTAGAGAGACAGAAGTTGATACTAGAAAGCATGTAATCCTTGTCCATGCATAGCAGCATCCTGACATAAGCAGCTATCACAAAAAAAAAAAATAGATGCAAAGTCATCTCAGGGCACAAATACTATATTGGAAATGAGTTGATTTTGTTTTGAACACATCTGATACACAGTAACATGTTAAACTGTGAAAATATTATAAAATAAATCTTTTTAGCATCAACAAGCCAGTAGAGATTCATGGATATATTCCACAATACACCAGACTCCGTTTAGTATTTGTTGAATAGTGTCATGAAAAAAAATGTAAAAAGAGACTTCTAAAATCTTAAACAAAAATAATATTAAATTATAAATCTTATATTTTAACAGAAGTAATTAAGCTAATGATAGAACAGGAGCATTGTTCACAATCTAAGACAATGCAATGGTGCAATCTAACTGTATTTTAAAAGACATTTTAGACAACATGAATATTATATATTAGCCATAATTGGTTCAAGAGGGGATTCCATCCCCATTCAGTAGCTGTTTCACAAAAGCGGGGTTCCAGTAATAACCTTTAAAAGATGTTTGAGAAATTTGTTAAATAAATAATTGTTCCTCTATCCTATTTTGTCAGTTCTCTAAAAGAAGGATCAATCTGGCCATATTCAAGAAAGATGTGTATATCAAGTGCTAAACAAATTAACAGAGCACATGTCTGTCCAAGACTCAATGATTGTGTTTAAAACCACAAATGAAATAAAGAATTGGAACTATCCTCTCCCACCAAAAAAAATTTCTTTTCTTTCTTTTGCAATTCAAAGGTTGTATACACAATTAAATATCAGAATTATATTGGGGACGATCAGGAGAGAGCATGCTATTGTCTTAAGCCATCTTGGGAAATCCCTTAAACAAATTTATTGTGGAGCAATAGAAGATCTAGCCAGATTACCATCTAGAAATAATATGCTTTCTACTAATTAAATTAGAGATTTTTACAGGCCATACATGCTTTTTTCTCTTTTTTTTCTGGTGCCCTTGATATCATTTATTTACTTGCAGGGGTCTTAGCCTCAACACCAATCTGCCCATGTTGTTTCTATAGTAGATTTTGTTGCTGCATTACCAGCAGTCACTATCAAAAATCTAAGATTGACATCAATCTACACATTTTTTGCAATTTCATGAATTGATTCATAATTCATGTAAAAGAAATGTTTCTTTTAATTTTTTTTTATAGACCTTATTTTCTTTGTTATTATGCTGTTTTTCTGTTTCTGCATGCACTGGTTCACATGTTCCGAACTCAAATCTGCCTGCCTGCCTATCTCCCTCCACACTAGGCCTTAATGCTATCTCCAGTATTTAAAAAAAAAAAACAGGTGACTGTCTTCACCCTTTGAAAATTAACTAACCAATTCTACAAAGCAAACAGAGTGAAAACTGATGTTTTTGGTTTTTTTAAAGTAATTAATTCTCTACTTCCAAAAGTGGCTGGCAATAACTAGGATGTGCTAGACTGTATATGTATGTGCTTGGACTCAACATGTGACATGGTGCTTTATTTCAGTACATTTCATCAAGGTGACAACACTACCAACCCCATACACTGTGTGTCAAGCGCTAATGTGCTGCTTTCACAGAGTTTTTTGAGCATATTTTTACTGCAATCTCTCCACTAAGTTACATATCTTCTCTATTACTGTGAACTGCTGATAACAAAAGTCCCAAAATTTACAGGATTAATTACCAAATCCAAAAAGTAAAATAATTTATGTTTGTCACCAAGAAAAGAGTGGATAGTAACCTATATTGTTGACTGAATACCACAGAACCTGAGTGGATTATGGAAATTAGTCAAGGCAAACATCTGACACCCCTTTCCTACTGTCAATGACTTATCAGGTGAACACTTGCTACTGACTGATAACACCTAGCTTCATTGTAAAGTGGTAAAACTTGATACTAGTTTGTTTATAATATTTTCCAAAAAATGGCAAGCAGCATACATGGCAATGGGTGTGTGTAGAACCTGGCTGTCTCATAAGATAGTGTATTAAGCAGATGATCTAGCAACGTTCCTATGACGACAATTCCAGAACACCCATCACAAGAGGGGTTTTGAGAGATGAACCACAAAAATATGATATTAAAACCTGTACTTTCTACATAAACTCTACAAAATTATTGCTGAGGTTTCAGTTATTCCTGAATTATGCAGCCTTAAACATCGTTAAATTTAAACAGCAGCAGTCATTTAAAGATACTGCAGCAGACCAGAAATAAAACCTTAGCTAACAGTTCCAGATAAACTACCATTTAATAGTGAATGTTTATAAAAGATAAATATTTTAAAAAAGACTTTCTTTTCAGTTTTGCACGACTTGTAAATTGAATCTTTTTCCTTTTGAATTTTTTTCCACTTCTAATATTGTGTGAAAATTTATACTTAACATTGTTTACCAGATATATTTTTTATGTACCATTCTGGTATGGAAGGTGTACATTTAATGATTTAAAAAACATATACAACAGAGCTTAACTTACCAAACCGGTCTCCATGTTGCACAACCGTTTTTCTGTATTTTTTAATTCTTTATCTTTTTCAAGTAATTCCTTTTTTAAGGCTTTGATTTCATAGTTTCTCTTTTTAACCAGTTCAGACTGTTGCTTTTTCCTGGCATGAGCCTGCAATATAGTGAATATATTGTTACTGGTAGTAGTAGTAATAATAATAATAATAATAATAATAATAATAGTGTTTTCTGCCAAATTTCATCCTTACAAAAACAATTTTGTCATTTTTATTTTACACAGATCTACAGATTTTGCTATCATTAATAAATGTAAACTTTTACAAAATTAATATTTTATGGCTGACTCTTTTCAAAATAACCAAAGAACCTACCCTAGTTGTACAGAAAAATGTCCCACACCAGAGACTAATGACACACACACACACAGCTCTGCAAAACCCACACTACCCTCACTACTTTGCCAGGGACATTTATTTGTGAAAAGTTACATAATTCAAGGGGTCCTATCTCTTATGACCACTCAGGGAGTGGCAAGGGATCCCTTATCTCTTAATGACTAGTCCAGGAATGCCCCCCCCCCATCACTCAATGTCCAAACTGAAAACAACATCACAACACCAAGAAGGACAATCAGTTTTTTTTTACAATTTTAATAGAAGCTTGTTAAAAATTAACTTTATAATTTTTTTTGTACTTACATTATTTTCTTGGCAGTACATACTTTTAACTGTTTTATCTTTGTCTTAAATAAAACTTTCATTGTGTTTAGTTATTTTCTTAGTCTCCTTTTCCTGGCCATGGTAGCATACATGAAAATTATTTTTATTGTTATATTCTATGGCATTTAATGAATCTAAAATAAAATCATGGCCCCCCCAAACAACCACCAGATTTCAATTATCCACTATCCCTGAACAAAAGCAGCTGGTCTGTTTAAAACCCTGACACATACATGTACAAGATACAGCACTCACCTTGCCCATTATGTCTTCAGGAGGGCAGTGATGAGATCTGGGCATTAAATTCTGCAGTGGTTGTTCATTTTCCAGATGGAATGTCTGAAATTATTTGTAAAATTTCAACTATCATTTATTCTCCTTCATTTTCAATAAATAGGTGGCAGGACTTTTAATCAAAATTGTCTATTTTAAAATATTTTGTTTGAACTCTGCAAATTATTAGTCAATATTACAGACATTTTGTAAAGTCAGGAGTGAAATATGCTTACAAAACTAGGGAAAGACATATTTGGTTTGTAACTTTCTTGCTAACATTAAAAAATGTATTTTTACATCAGATTATGAATTAAATTGGAAAAAATGGGCCTATAAATAGATAATTCTTGTTTAAAGATCACATACAAAGTGTTTTTGAAGTTTTCTGTAATGCCTCTGTATTGTTCAAATCATATTTTACAGTTATCCAAATCTCTTCTGATCTTTGTTATGCATGTTCAATACAAGAATTTTAAATGATCTGACAAAATAAATAATGATCACAAATTAAATTCACCAGATCACTTACCAAACACCAACTTTACTAGGAAAAGACTTACAAGAAAAAGTCCAAATTGTTAATTTAAACATTTTCTTTTAACTGTTCCCCCACTGACATGTTATTATTATTAGCATCATCATCATCATCATCATTAGTATTATTATATACTAGTCATAGAAGCAATTAATATGTGAACAAAAACCTACAAAAACTGTCTTCATTAAAAAATAATTAGAAAGTAATATAAATAAATTTGAATTTATCATTTCATATTCTCTTCAAAACCCTTTTTTTTCCCACTCTCCTTTTCTCTTTATTTATTTATTTACAGTAAACCCTTGCCATTTGTGGGGAATGTGTCCCTGCCCTGAGACCCCTGGGAATGGTGATATTATTAAGGGCTTATGGGAAAAGGGGAGGAATAGGTTTCCGACACACAGAATAACCATATTTCAACAAGAATAAATGATGTGAAAATGTAATAAACAAGTGATTAATATATTTATGTAGTGTACTTGATGATAAAGTTGATGAGGATGGTGGTGTTGGTGGGGGGTTAATATTCCTCTGGAGAGTCATCTTGATAACTCACAGAGGTTACAGAGGCAATAGGTGAGTGTGATGGTCTGGCTGGAAGATCTTGCTTGCGCAGGAACATCGTGGTAAGCAACTGTTTTGCCTTTTTCTGTAGGTCCTTATAAATTTCTCTGTAAGGCATTATTACAGACTCAATGCCCCTTTTCATCTTCAGTCTACACTCCATAGAGGAGTCATACTCAAACATTTCGTCTGTGAATAACTTGCCATATCTGAAGATCTCTGCCAGTGTTTGCAAATTTAAAAATTTTGTTTTTCAACCTCCTCAGTTTCATCATCACCATCTTCATTTTATTTGATGAGCTCCTCCAAGTCCCCCTTGGTTATTCAGCATGAGACCCAATGAGTTTTACTCTTCTACCTCTGTTTCCTCCATTCCTTCGAATCCCTTCCCTTCAAAGTTGTAGGCCATTCTCACAATCCTCTTGAATTCATCATCCTTAGAGAGGAAATCAGCAAAATTATTAACTGTCTCATTCCACAACTTCCTTCAGCAGGCGTTAATGGTTGATGGCTTGCTTGACTTCATCGACTGACTTTGTGCTTGTGATACAGTTAGTGATACTATAGTGTTTCCAACACTGCTTGACATCCAATGTTGAATCTTCTTCTATTGCATTAAAAATGTGACTGAAGATGTAGTAGGCCTTAAACACAGCAATCACACCCTGGTCAGTGGCTAAAAGAGGGAAGTCATGTTGGGAGGCAGGAAAATCATCTCTACATTGGCATGGTCAAACTGCAGACTTTCTGAATATGTGGCACACTGTCCACATGAGAAGCACTTTGAAAGGTTCTTCTATGGAGGCTAGGTGTTTTGCCATCTCTCAGAAAAACAGTGTGAAACCAGTCCAAGAATAGCATATCTGTGACCCAAGCCTTTTTTGTTAGACTGCCAAAAAATGGGCAAGAAGTGTTTATTCTTGCCCTTCAATGCTCTGGGGTTCATTGTGCAGTATAGAAACATGTCATGCATTCCATGCAGTCTCCTGAAGCATTAGCACAGAGGAGAAAGGTTCTGTTTGGCTGCCTTGAAGCCAGAGCAAATTTCTCCTCCTTAGACAGGAATGTCTGACAGCATCCTTTTCCAATATAAGGCAGTTTCATCCACATTGAAGATTTGTTCTGGATTGTAACCATTCTCTTTTATGATCTTACATAACTCTGTGGGTTAATCACATGCTGCATCACTACTTCACCCACCAACTTGACACTGCATAGGTTGTACCTCCTCTTAAATTTCTCTAACCATCTCTTGCTTGCACCAAAGGAAGTGAAACTGGTAGCACCACCCTTTTCAACACCAGATGTTTGAACAAAACACTCATATAAGTGACTAATCTTTGTCTGTATCACTAGGCCACTTGGGGCCACTTTTTTCTGTGCCTGATCTTCAATCCACAAGCTTAAAACTTTTTCCATTTTCTCCATTTTGGGATCATGACTTACAAACAACACTTTGGCACTTCTTTTTTCTTAATGTATGTACAGTCAACATGTTTATGTCATAGAGTCTACCCATTGATGCTGCACTATGACCACTAGCAACCTTGTTCAATAATTCCACTTTCTAGCTTAATGACATGACTTTCTTATCCCTCTTAGTCTGGGATTCACTCACTGCATCATCACGTGCTTTTCTGTTAGGTGCTATGATTAAGGGAACTAGTTATCGCAAGAAAAAATAGTAAAACGTCTCAAGACGAGAGCAGTGAGATGTTTATGGTACAGAGGCTACATGTGGAAACAGGATAATGCCACAAAAAGCTTTGTTTACCCCAACTTCACTGACTAAAAACAAAACAAAGACACAAAGAGAGTGTGTAACACACCTCCAAATAGTGTGGGGGGCATGAGGCAAAAAGCAAATTGATTAGAACGGCATTACCGCTGACACACTCATATATAGAATGTAGTATTCTAAACATATGTGTACATGTTAATGGCATTCCAAATGATAAGAAGGCCCACTCTGGAACCACATCAGGCATCTCTTTAACAAGGCAAAGCACAAAATAAAGACAACCAAACCAAGAAGGTGAGACAATCACTAAAAGGAGAAAACAAAAGAAAGAAAAATTGTACAAGAAATAGCCTCAAAGAAAGTGGAGTCAAGAAAAAACATCCACTTATAGGAAACGTGGCAATGTCACATGAAAACATTGGAATGACAGAAGCCATAGAATCTTAACCAACATGGAAGGGAGTTGGGATGACGGAAGCATGAGATGGGCTAGGCAAAGGGATAGTATACTAGCGATTTAGTGCTGGTTTGACTGCTGCTACCGATGAATAAACAAAACCATAAATGCAGAACCTGTGAATGGTGAGAGTTTACTGTATTTATTTTTCACTAATATTGATAGTGAAAAATATTTATGCTTCACCCAACTTTTCATCTCTTGTTTGGTAGAATCTAATCCCAGCAGTCCATAGACTTAATTACAACTGAATAAATTTGAATGTGAACAGACTTGAAACTACAGGTTATTTCTGTTTGAAATATTATTAATAATTTTACTAAGTAGCTACTATCTATTATGCTGTTCAAACTATAGTTTTTTTTTAAATTAGTGGGAAGCCTTAGGAATATTAGCTGGTAGTTAGTAACACTAATAGTAGCAGAGGCAACTAATTCTGACCCATTGATGATCACTCTGCTATGACCATGTTCACTAAACTGCCACATATGGAGTAGGCAGTTAATATTCTTACCTATCTAATTATTAGTCAATAACTTTGCTGTAGTCCACTGTATATGTCTGCATACCAATGGCAACAACATACCACATGACCTGGTGTCAAACACAAACAGGCAATACTAATTATTTGGAAAAAAATATTACTACATTTTTTTTAGATTTTAACTTTTATTAGTATAACTTTAAAAACAAATAAAGGAACTTAATACCATTATGTATGACTGTAAAATTTTTGTTGGCCACACTTTATCATGTGTCTACTAAATTTTCATTTTTCTTATTGATTTCACATTAAAAAATTTTTTTTAAAACCTGTGTATCATCACATCCTAACATCTACCAGAATTTACAATGGTACAACATTAGCTCCTTTGAGATCAAAATAAATCTTTTACTTATGGAAAATTTAAATGGTTAATGTTATCAGGTTCCTATTAAAATCAAGCTAACAGGATATTATATAAAATTTAGGTACTAATAGTAAAATACAACTTAAATCGTCAGCTTAAAATTTCATATAAAATATCTAGTGTGCAAAATGGGAAATTCATAAGTCACTGTGCACTTAAATATTGCACCAAAGCACAATTGTTTTCCAGTTTTATAAATGCAGATAAAGTAATAATAATAGTTAAGTACTCATCATCTTCAAGATGATGACAAGAAAGCATTGTTGGGGTATGGTTAACTGTGGAGTATCTATGGGGAGAAGGGTGAGGTATAGTATTAATACTGTTAGAGTTACATGTTTAATGAAGGCAAGTGTGAAATCTTCAGTCCCAGCTTACAAAATAGTATGAAAATATCACAAACCTTTCGCTGTTTGATAGCAGAATTAAGCCGCTTCTCTTGTTCAAGTCGCTTATTCGATCTATTTAGTGACTCCCGCAGATAATCAGCTTCTTCTACCCTAGTTTGAATGCCTGACTGTAAAATGATAGGTTGTTGTAACAATTAATTGTCCACCAGAGTTAACACAACCCCCCACACATAACCCCACCAAAGCCAAACACAAAACAAATTAACAAGAATAAATACCAACACGTACCATAAAAGCTTCAGCTTCAAATTCTTTTAGTTTGGCCAATTCTTCAGCTTTTCTGAAATACAGAGATTTTAATTTATTCAATAGGAAATTAAACAGTCTAAACTTATTCCGTATCTTAAAGCAAATGAGAATTTTAAAACTTACAAATAGCAGAAAGGTGAAAGTTTCAGAACTCTTCTATAAATTATTAGTTAGACCTTTTTCCACCAAGGGTTTTCAAGGTGAGTTATTTTATGGATGAGTTTTTACTACACTAGAGATCATAAATACAAGATAAATAAGAAGAATTCTTGATTAACTAGTTAGTAGTTGTTTTTTTTTAAATATTAGTGAACTATCTGCCAGTAATAATTTGGCTAAATATTTGATGCAATGAGGAGTGTAAATATTTTCAAAAATAGGTTAAAAAAGGGTTCTACATAAAATCTTTCAGCTTTTAACTTTTTTCTCTCATTAAATAGATAGTATTTAAGAAAAAAAAAATTTTTTTTACTGTCCTAAAATTAATTTTTTTAATAAGTGACAGATAGAACTAAAATCTAGCTCAAATGTAAATTCACAAATATGTTACATGAGTTAAAATTATTTTTTTTGGAGGGGAGAAGTTTGGTTAATGTAAATCAAACTCTATATTTTCCCAATTTCTATATCCACTTTCTCTAAAACCTTTGATAAATCTTTCTCAAGCTTAAACAAATTAAAGTAATATGAAGTGTACATTATCTATAACACAAATCAGTTACTGGTTATAACCCTGGATACAACCTCACCTTAACTTTCCTAGGTCTACTTCATAGTCATTCAGCAACTCATCCTTCCTAGACAGTCTATCCATCAGCACTTTTATTCGACCAACCATTAACTCACTACTCTTCTCCCTTTCCTGCTGCAGTTTTTCCCTTTCATCACGAGGCAGATGCGCCATTGATCTCAAACCATCAATGTCTTGTAGCTTTAAAGAACTAGCTATAACTCTTAGTAGGGACAGGTACTGGAAGAGCAGAGAAATTTGTATGCTGGCTATGTAAACAAACAATAAATACAACTGTATCATATTTCTGTTATGAATAATAAACTGGCTGTTAAGAAAATGTAAATGATGACACTGGTTGATCCAGGTGAATGAGACTTGAGTTGTTTGGTAGTCTATCACTTAGGTATAAAAAATACTCCCTTCTATCTCACTAGAGATAGTAAATGTGTTACATGACATGGTTACAGTAAATGAGATGCAAATTATGGATGTATTATCGTTAGTAAAAAACAAATGTTATCAAATCAAAACAATATACTGTATTTGTACAAAGCAAACAGATAACAAGAGAATACCTTATTAATTATAAATATGTTTAATTTAAAAAAAATAATTTTGTCACAAATAGTTTCATCTTTAAAAAGCTTTTAACATAAAAATACAAGTACAAGTTTAAAATTAAGATTCCAAAATGATACAATACCTACAAGTTTAATTTACTACTGTCCATCACAGTCACCATTTTAGTCATGTATTTTGATGAGCTCTTCTAGAAAGTATGGATTTAATGCTGTTAATAAAGATTAAACCAGACGGGAGCTCTTTATGTCTTAAATTTATAAAATGTCTAACTATCAATAAAATTACTTAAACAAAAACTTGCTGTGACAAATAAAGGCAACAGTTTGTTTGTTTTGATTTTTTAGGGAAGGTGTACTGCACTTTATGAAAGTCACAGCTATCAAAACTATCTTCTTCTAGGTAACAAGCTGCCTAAGCACAATGCATTTCTGACTATAATTTTTTTGTGAAAGCTTCTAAGACAAAGTTTCGATGCACTTACGGAGATCTCACTAGCCTCTAAAGCAGACATGGTTTCTCTATGAGCACTCCTTTCCATTTCAGCTTCATGATTTCCTTCCACTGTCAGACCTCTCGCCTTATTCACTTCACGTTCTAATGAAATATCATCTACACTTCCATTCTCTTGGTTGCTTCGCATTTGTGCTAACTCTTTCTTCAGCATGATGACTTGCTGCAGAGCCTGGCTGTGATGAGGTACTGCTTACAAAGAAAGAGACACCATCGTCTTGTGTATGCAAAAGAAAAACAAACAAGAAAACCCTATCTATCCACTACTAGTAGATAAAATGGTCCTACTATTAAATCTGCCTATGTAAGGAAGCCAAAAATCTACTTGGACATCAAAAAGCTGTTGAAAGGTAAATGAAAATTCTGATTTAACATGGCTATGAAACAAACACGATTCACTTCCTTCATCCATGAAATATCTTGTCCTAAAAATTACAAATGCTCTTCACTTTGATCCCTTAACAAATGCATTTGTAGATAAAAATAAGTTATATTTATAATTTTATGGCCATGAAAAAGTAAATAAACCCCAAACTTGCCATGTTGCACTTGGTGGCTTTGGTATCCTCTTAATGAGCAGCTATGTTAGTTATAAAAAAGTGAAAATATAAACATGAATGCTATGAAAATAATTTATTACTTCTTAAAAACCTATGCAATATAATTAAATGTATTATTATAAATTTATTATGTCTGCACAATTTAATTGTACAATTTGTGGCTATACCAATAATTTTTAATTAAATTAAGACAAAAAAAAACAAGGCTTCAGAATTTATGGAAAGATATACTACAGTCTTATCAGTCTGTGGTTTACTAGCTGAACATATATTTGCTGTATTTTTGAGTATTTTATGAACAACAGAATAATAATTTTTTGGTTTTAAATAATTTAAAAATAAAAAAGCAGTCTCTGCCAATAATAATTGATGATAAAGCATCATAAAACCTGGCTGAGACAAAAGCAAATGAATACTGAAAAATTCTTCATCATTATCAGTTTTATCATCATATATGGTTTATCAATTTAGAGAAGATGCACTACAACTCCTATGGTCAGAGAGACAACTATAAGGAAACAATATCTCCCTTCCTTTAGGTACTGTTCTTCTAAGCTCACCTGAAGTTTTTGTCTGATCCATGGTTTTTACTCGAGCTCTCAGCTCTGCCAGAGCCTCTCTTTGCCTAACGATTACCTGTTCATGCCGTTCACCACGACACTGAGCACCAAGAGCAGTTAATTCAGAAGTTATTCGTCCCTGAAAGGTAGTATAATTTAAGCTTCACCTCAGTGTAAAATTACCAGCAATATTAATTTACAACATTAAAATATTTTGACTTGTTGCAAAATACTAATGAAATTTCATTTTAAGATATCTACATAAATTAAAAAATCCTTATTAAAAATGCAACATATAAAATGTTTTTGTTTTTGAATATATTTAGAAATTCATATTTAATTATTAAAACAAGAACCAAAGTTATTTATGGTAACAGTCATTTAGTGTTAAAATTAAGTTATAATTTCATGTTTGCTTTTTGGTCAAATTGTTTCTGTACAACAATAAAAAATTTTCCAAAAACAATACAATCGAAAGTGAACATGGTATTAATTTTCATCTGTACTTCTGAAAGTTGACAGGCAAATATCTGTGTGCACAATATAAATATTTGTGTAATAAATATGGGATATTTAATTAGTAAGTCCATATTTAAGGTCATTGGTGTAAATATTTTTTCATATGAAAGAATTTTTACATTGCCTTTTTTGGTAGAATTTCATATATGAAACCTGAGACTTCAAAATTAATGACAAAAATCATTTAATTTTACCTCATGGTCAAGTATATTTGTTTGCTGTTTCTTTTCCTCTTTTTCAAAATGAAGATGATTTTCCAGATTGATAATCTTCTGTGTCTGATCTTCAATGCTATTCTTATACTTCAATGACAAAGATTTTTCTTTACTGCAAATAAATAAATAAATGAATAAATTTTAATATACATTTTTGCTAATACTGCAGCTCAAACAAACACTTGGAATACTGAAAAAAGGAGGAGTTGTGGGTTTCAAGTTCAGGAAGAAGTATACATAAACATCATATGTACACACACCTCAGCTCATTTTCCACCTTCTTGTTTTCTTCTGTCTGTCTATCAATAATCTTGGAAAGTTTAGCAAGCTGTATCCGAAGTTCAGCTACTTCTTTATGATGTTGACTTAACAATTCCCTACTCTCTTCAAGTTCTTGCTTGCTTGCTTCACTCAGTTCACCTACAAGAAATTCAAATTAAAGAAAGGCCATATGTTTGTGTTTAAAAGTAGGAATTAAAGAGAAAAGAAAGTTTACATTTTAATATAGTGTTGTCTCCATTAAAAATACCTTAGTAATCAGCATGATAAGAGTTAGCAGACAGCATGTCTTCCAAAAAATCTAGCTAGGGGAAGGCAGTGACAATTTCTCAGTTCAGTTTAACGCAATTGTTAATTTTTAGAATCTCCTATATCTGAAGAATTGTAATCACTCCTGTAATAAACATGTGAACTACACTTGATTTAAATCATCAAATAATAATTAAAGAGAACATAAATTATAACAAAATATTCAACTGAATAGAAAACAAATTTTTTTTTAGATTTCTATTTTAAAAATATGCAGCTACTGAAAATGGATTTAAGAAGGTTAGTGAAATCTCTTGAATCAACAATGTTTTTATTTTAATAGTCACCATTCTGAAGAACTACCAAACTTGATGTAAAAAGAGTGCAATTGTGGACTTTGATGAATTTTTTAATGGCACAGGTTTCATTAAAGTTCATGAATTAAAGTCCAGTTTTGACAATTTACTTAACCAATCCCCAAGTATGCATTAAAAAGTTTCAAGGCATGTAATTTGTAGAGTATGACTTTAAACATTACTATTTATGTGATCAGGCAAAGTAAAATAAATCTGAGTAGATAATCTTCACTGATCCCAGTTCACAGAGGGGTAATTAATTTTTAAAAATTTGGCAAAAGAGACTGATTATGTAGAACTTTGCATTTTGAAGTTCCAAATATTTTATGACAAGACAATATAAATTATATATTCTACATACATGATTATTTTTCTTGATAAATACTTAAAACTAAAAAATATAATATAAAATTCACGGTAAAGAAGAATTACATGAGTAAATAAGGTGTCAAAATTTTGCAGTAAAATCAAGACTATATAAGACAGAAAATCTAAAAAAAATACAGAAATAAATACTTTTGAATTGAAAAAGAATTTTACCTTTTATTTATGGTCATATACATCTAGCATTACCAGCAGGAACCTAAGATTCTGCTCTACATGGGTGAGCCAACACATCAAAAAGTTTGATAAATGAATGAGTTTTTTAATACAGTTAGTTACCAGTGACATCAGAAAGCCGAGCTGAAGCTCCAGCCAAGTCTCGCCTCAGTCCCAGAATTATGCTGTTTTTCTCTTGTAACTGTTTCTGTAGCTCCACCATGTCTCGTCTATAAGCAAGCAAATAAATCAGTAGTTTATACATTAAAAATTTTGTAAATAAGTTCACAAACTTCTACTAATTATACTTCTTAGGCCCAAAGTGTTAAAAATGAAATAGGCTAATCTAAACATTTGTATAAAATCACCAGACTGAAGCCATTATGATAGCACTTACAGATCTCAACCACCAAAGATACTTTAATGACCAGCTAAAATTAATGGAGTAATACTGACTCAGTTTACTTATACATTACTTTCTTTGGTATTCATTTAGTGATCTTCTTCATTAAATAATATCATCAACAACAAAACAACCAGTTCTTACCTCAAAACCACTGTTAACTGCTCCATGGCTAAAATTTCTTGAGTTGGTTTCTGAACAATGATTTTTGGTTTAGGTGGAAGAACTGGCTTAGCTGGTGGTCTAGTTCTCATCTCTATCAAGAAATAATCAATACCAAACAAGTAAATGTGCACTAGTAGGTTAGACTAGGTAGAAGTCTAACAGTTATAATACAAGATAGGTCTTTAGAATTGTAAAATTATTTACATCATTATTCCTTCCCAGAAACTAAAATTTTTATCAAGGAAAAGAGTTATTTGGTGATAAGATATTTTTGCTAAAACAGGTAGCATCACACTAGATCAACATGTCTTTATCTTTAACATGGAGTACTGTAGCAAAGTAAACTTAAACAGTGTTTGCAGTGTTGGAAAAAAATTGAAAAAACAAATCACTTAGCTAAACAGTGAAATTAAAACAATATTGTTTATATCAAGCAAAGAAAAACTAAGAGTTTTAATTATTCCAATCAACCAACACAATGTTGTGATTTCTCATTCAATCAAATTATGCTGTATTATTTATTATTTCTAAGAAAAAATACCAAAAAAAGCAAAATAACCTTTGACTTTTCCAAAAACAATACAATAAAAAGTGAACATGATATTAATTTTCATCTGTACTTCTGAAAGTATATTTATTATGTTAATAAGATTATAGTGTGGTTTAAATATTACCAACACATCTAATGACACCACCACTTATTTATCCCCAAAAATAATGTATATATTTCTGATTTCAATTGTAACTACTGCATAGACATTTTGTAAAATTATACAAAAATAAATTCTTACTTGCATTTTTTTGAGTTTGTTTTTCTTAAAGATGAATAATAACTAAAGCTAGATAATGTCAGTACAGAATAATCTATTTTAAAAAGGAGTTGATACACTAAAAATCAATCTCCTTGACAGAGAAAAACCCTGTATAATTACCATACAAATCTTTCTCCAGAGAGCTTATCTTGTCCTGATAGTCCTGGTTCCTTTCTGATACTTTTTTCAGCTTTCCCTCTAAAGTACAGATTGTGATAGAATGCTGCTTTAATTGTTCCTTGTAACCAGCCAGCTCCTCATCCCATTTGTTTTTGTTCTGAGATTTTTCTATCCTCAGTGCTTCCTCCTGCTCAGTGTTCTGCTGCTGGAGCAGTTTTACCTGTTCATGGAGACCCCTTTCAGCTTCTTTATTATTCTCCAGTTCAGTCAGCACCTTGTTAGCTTCTTCCAGCTTCTCATGGGTCTCATTCTGACTTTGTATGAGCGACTAGAAATATTTTTAAAAATAACGTGAAACAAATGTAGTTACAAACAGAGTTTGAATTCTTTTTCATTATTGTAGTTATGAAAACCATTGAAGAAGAAAGACCTATCATCCAAATGTTTCTTTTCCCACTTTCTAGACTCACTGAATGATGCCATTCTGCAGAGATTACTATCACTATCAATTTATTTGTAGATAAACTATAGGAAAATCAAAGGTGTTATAAGGATGGTGATCTTAATGGATTACTGAGAAGTAACCCAAATTATTTCACTCCTTTCTCTTTATTTTTAAAATAGTTTTACTTGATATTATCTCTACATCACAATTAAAAAAAAAATTAACTTGTCTTCAAAGTGAATACAGTGCTATTGAAATAAATAATAGGTGCATCATGGAGTTTTTCTGTAGAGAAAAGAAAAAAATTTCAAGATGTGATTTGTTTTTTCTGCATTTAGGATCTTTGCCCACCTGCCGAAGCTGATCAATAGTGGCCTGAAGTTCATCAACTTTAATTCTTTCTAATCGAACCAGCTCTCTCTGCTTTTCTTCTTCTAAATTTTGGATGTCATTTATTGCTTCATTCATGTTTTTTTCACCTGTTTTTAAAAAAAAATCATAAATGTAATAATTAAAATACTTTTTAAAAGTAGATATGTGTATCTACTAAAATTCAGTCAAAAGATGTCATGCCAAGCTTGCAGGAAAAGTGTCCCAATAATAATAATAATAATAATATAATAATAATAATAATAATAATAATAATAATAGTGTCAGGCCTTCATATTTATTTCTGTGTCACAACACTAATAAATTCTTTATTCTGTATATATACTTTAACTATTTAACTTTCTGCTGTAGCTTTACGGCTTTATCAAATACTGTGCTTAGTAAACATATTTGTCACAATATCTGTGTATATGTCTTTATAAAACCTATTATTAAGTTCTTGTACTTTTTTGTGGCACAGTGAGTAAAATTTAACAAGGAAACTTCAGCAGATGAATATATTTTTCATGCCTGTAGCTCTTCTCTTAACCTACTCATTTTTTCTTTCATAGGACCAAAGGATATTCAGATAACTATTAGATTTCACCAAACGCAGTACATGTTTTACTATATATTTTTTTTAAATTAATAAATGGATTCTGTGCACACAATTTTACCTTCCAACTTTGTTTTTTCAATAGCTTCAGCAATTCTGCTCCTTGTCTCTAGTTCCTTGGAATCAGTGTGTAACTGCAGGGTGACCTTGTGATCTTCTTCCATCTTCTGTAACTGTAATGAAAGATACTCCTTCTCCTGGATGGATGATCTCCATTTTTCATACAACCACTTCAAGTGTTTGCTGGGATCTTAAAAAAAAAAATCATAAAATTAAAGTACGATTTATTTAAAACTTGGATTATTAGGGACTGTGGTAGGGGAAAAAATCTGTATGGTGTAACAAAATCTAAAGACTTATCTTTAGAAAATCAAGAGAACCAAGATTATAGTTCCGCTTCAGCAAACCATTATATGTGCCAGCATTTAAAAAAAGATAATTTTCAAACAACTGAGTACAGCCAGGGAATGTTACACATTTAATTTTTGTTTCACTGCTTTTTCATCTTCTTAGAATAACAACAACCAATAAACTAAATTGATGTGTGCAAATATAAGATTAAGAATTTAAAAAGTAAGCAGATTAATTTTTTTTCCTGTTTTGTTGTTGTTAGGCAACTATTTTTTTGATGAAAACTAGTAAACAGTCAGAATTTGATTTGCTTGTGGGTTTTATGTAGATTAAAATGAAGATGAAGATATTTATACCTCTGGTCATTTTTAGAGTAATAAAATTGTTATGAATAGTAATAAAGAAAATTTGCATAGTTATACTTCATGTGGAGTGACCTGAAAAGTTCTTAATTAAAAAGGATACTGAATAACTGAAAAGTGTAGGCTTGAACTAAACTAAAATCCTGAGATTAAGTTTAAGAATATTTAGAACATTTAAAGTAATTATCAAAAATAATTTACAAGACCTTAATATTAACATCCCTCCTATACAATATTACAAATGAGTTCTTTTAGACCCATGGAAACAATTCAGTTAACTCCCAAGATTTCACTTTTTAAACTCTTTTACCATTTGATGTTGTTGACAATTGTAAAGGAGTAAGTTTTAAAATGTGTAGATAAATATTTTTAAAAGCAGCAATATCTTGTATAAAACAGGGCTTCCTCATACTACAGAGATATACTGAAAGTAAATATATTTTTCTCTTAAAGACATTACTCACCATCAGTTGACACCTTGACATTGACTCCACATTCCTCCAGGCTATCTTCTATATTTTGCTGCCAAGATAACATATGTGAAATCAGCTGAATAAAGACATCCTTGATTCCACTAATGTTCTTGTCCACATTAAATGATTTCAAGGTCTCTATTTCCTGCTTTAAGGAATTTGTTAAAAGACCCCTCTCTTTGAGACGACACTGAAAAACAAGAAAAATTTGTAGTAAGCCTTTCTGCATCATCAGTTCATGCTTTCACCATCTTCTTTCAAACATTAATGTAAAATTTAGGAAAGATTAAATTGTAGTAGAATGTCTGTAGTTCATCCAGATTTTGAAAAGTTTAAGAGTACAGTGAAAATAGCAAACTATTGTGCAAACTCAATTACTGAATATTAAAAAATAAGCTTTTTATAATACAAAATTTTTTTTTCATGATAATGAAGAAACAAATGATAGTAAAATTCTAGTTTTTATAAACTAAAAGAACTATTACCAAAGACTGAATGATACTGTCTTTCAGCTGTGCTATTTGGTTGAAAACCCCTTCTGATTGAGCCTGTGAATGTTTCACCTCATCTTTCATCTCTTTTATCTGTCTGTCAACCACTATCTGGTCAGTTATTAAACTCTTGAGAAGCTCCATTAGCTCATCATCACTGATTTCTTTAGCAGGCATCTCAGACAGAGGTTTTGAGAATGCCACCTTAATAATCCTGTTTCGAAAACGTTCCAGCTGAAAAGAACAACAAAAAAATTTCTCAGAACATATGAGAACTAAATTTATAAAAATTATTGTTGTATTTTTTTTTTCCTTTAGAAAAAAACAATGAATTTTTTTTGTATACAAAGCCCCACTGTTGTCTTGGTCAAAGATATCATTAAACATTTACTGGTAACTGTGTTGCTTCAGGGTTTCAAACCTTGTCTCTCTCACTTTCTTGAACCATTTTTTAACCCTATGTATGCTGCTTCTATAGATATCAGTACAACTCGCAATAAGCAGCAAAAGCAAAATAGATTTCTACATGCAATTGCATCATCAAAGGGAAAGTTGATATTCAACAGAAAATCACAGACCATATAAAGACCAAAACATATCTTGTTTTCATTTTATAATGATAGCTACAATTTTGTGTGGAAATGTCTCTTTTAAAAATGAACAGGGCTTTGCTGAAAAAAAGAAGGCTACACTCGACATGGCACATTCATGAAACAGTCTGCTCCCAACTATAGTATAAGTAACTAGTGTTTAGCTACACAGATTTAAAGTAATAAATATAATTACTGTTGGTCTGATGATAGCTAACCCACTTTGTACAACAATAATTCTCATACTAATGTACTTCCTAATGCTAGTGTCTGGCCTTAAGTTTGAGATCGCCACTGAAATTTCACTGATAAACAATATTCACAAAATTAATCAAGCTATCAACCAAGGAACTAGAAAGCTATCAAAAACCAACTCATAAATAAATGTGTAAATGTTCAGTGTCTGAACACTGATGGCTTGATAAACTAGAAACCACAAACCTGATTGTTTGACTGCTCCAGGTCTACTCTCACCACCCGTTCTGTCCGCTGCATGTCCTGGAACTCAGACTCACTTCTCTGAAGTTCAGACTGCAATTTCCGTTTCAACTCTCGTTCTTCTGTCACCATCTCTTTAAGCTTCTGAACTTCATTCTGCAAGGACCCATTCATTTCTTCTAATTGTTCAACCTTGTTTTCCTTTGTTTTGAATTTCTGAAAAAAAAAGTAAAACTAACCTGAACAAAATGGGGAAGAACAAACTGTTAAAGAGAATATATTTGTGCATTTCTACTAAACAAAGTGTTATATTTTTATCGCATCACTGATCTACTAACATTTTAATCAAATAGTGGTAGGAAAATTTTATAACATTGTGCTTCTGATTATAAGTTAGATAAGTAAAGTTTAGAATTATGTTCATGTTAGCAGGTCTAGAAGCTTAGATTTAAAGTAATAAACACAATTACTGTTGGTCTAGTGATAGTTAACCCACAGTGTTTCATAATGTGGATTAAAAAGATGACTTCATGATTTTATGTTTTTCTAGAATTATGGCCAAGAAGAAAAAGAAAAAAAGGATAAAAATTGTAATGATTTTTTTTCTCATTATCAAACCATATACCTGTCTCAGACTCATCAGTTCTTTCTCTCTGGCATCTCTTTCTTCTGAAGCCTTCGTGTTATCATTCATCTGAGAAAACTAAAACAAAAATTACCATTAATTTACTCTAAAAATCATAATGTATTGGCAGGAACATCTTTGTTTTCTTTATATGTATCCCTTCTATGTTTTATTTTCCTATAAGTTTCCATAAACAGAATGAACTGTGATAGTTACAGCACTTTTTATATTATTAAATGTTACATCAAAAAACTTTTACAATTTGAATTAATTAATTCTGTGAAATTATTGTTTTTTTTTAACTTTCTTTGTGTGTGTTCTTTATGTAGATAGATGGTCTTTAATTTTTTGAAAATGTTAATTCAGTTTAGAAATTTATGTACCACAAAAAATTTACTCTGTTTTTAAAAACCTACACAACTATTTAAAGTTTGTAAGTCAGGAAACATTTATTTATTTTACACAAAATTATTTTAAAGTTGGAAATATCTTTTCTCAAAAAAAATTTTTCTTTTCAGCTGTCGCCACTTACCTTTATTGCCAATAATAAATTTAAAATGAAAAACTTCACTAAATGGCCAAAATAATAAAAAAAAAACAACCAACCAATTACTTCATACTGACACAATAAACAGATAGAAGAACAAACTTTAAAAAGGAAAGTGAGGTCATTCACTTTTGGAAATGCCAAAAGATGTAATTCTCTGAGATTACACAAAATCATGTTATGAAGACATCACTTCCCAATTTCTTAAGTAAATAAATTAAAAAAAAAAATTTGGGAACTTCAAAAATACTTTATATTATTGGTGAATATATTATAGAAGAAATTAAAAACTAGCTTTGATGACATTTGAAATAATTACTGTTAGAAAAGCAAAACGTTAGGTAACATTATCAACAGCCTCTAGGGAAAGCTTGGATTCATTCGTGTCATAAAACTTCAATCTTGAACAGCCTATCTGCCAAGTGCTCACCAACTGCATTAAAGAAAGAGACGACAACTGACAAAATATATTTAAGTTCAAAATCAAATGAAAAGTAAATGAACCTTAACTGCCATCGAACTGATGTGTGTATCTCTTTCCAGTAGGTCTCTTTTTAAGCTCTCAATCTCCCTGGTGAGTTTGCTAATAGATACATCCTGTAGAACAAACAGAAAGATTAAGCTCAGCAAAAGAAAAAAAATAGTGTACATCACAACATAACAAATATACAGCCTGCACTTAGTATAAGACATGGACGACTCCTGCTCAAGCTACACTAATATTTTTCTCTCATAACCAGACTCATTCAGCCACATTAGAATTTCTCATCAGACAATATTGTAAACATAAAACCTCTGGCTCCACTAACCTTCATAAATAAAAAATACTGTATTATAACAAATAACAATTTTAATGTAAATGTGCCAAGATATAAAAATTAAGTAATAAAATAGTAATTAGCATATAACATGAAAGAAGATTTACTATAGTGGTTATAGGGATGTGGGAAGCTAGTCATCATTGCTTATGCAAAGATCCAGTAAACAAAAATAATCAACATGATTTATACCATCACTATTAACAATATTTTTCTGTAATTTATTTATTGACAACTGAACTAAAAAGCTGTTTTTTCCAGTATTGAGTCATTCCAAAATCTTTGTGAACAAATGTAACCATAAACTCTGATATTATTAACCCTCCTATTATGTTTTGAGACATGATGTTTGTATCATAATCAGTACTAGAAAACTAAAACTTGTCATCAAAGTTGTTTATTTCTCATCATGTGTTGTGACCCTAAATTAGGAAAAGTCTCAAAATACTATAGGATTTTTGGTTTAATCTTGAAAATTTTAAACTTGGTGAGAACTTGTTGTTTTTAAAAAGTATAATATAATTTAAAGTATAATAAGTTAATTTGTGCTGCAGAACCAGAATGTGGTATAGTGCATGGTCTAGCTCCAAGATCCACCACAGTGTTAGTCCTACATCCTATTGGCTGGTACACCTGACTTTCCTTGAATATTAGTCTTTTTAAAAAATGTACAAGTAAAAATCAAACAGACAATGTTGTTATATTTCATTATGTAGTTGCACACTCCAGTGGATCCTAAAGTTTAAATCACATGGTTTGAGGGAACCTGAAGACAACAAGACAAAGAATCAAAAAAAACAAAAAGGCATAAAATGATTCTTTCTTGTTTAAATGGAGAAAATGTTAATACTTTTTCTGTGTTTCAACTGTACAAATCTAAACAGAATAAATTAGTAATTACTTTATCTTGTGTTATAATGGTTATTTTATTGACATAAAAAAGATAAATGATAACTGCCTTCTTGTTTTAAAAAAAATATTTAGTAACAAACAGCAAGTGTGAAGACTTATGTTAACATATTTATTAAACACTCTCAGCCCTGGAGATTACCATCAGAATAAAAACAACAAAAAATCACTAAATGTCTATGTAAATTTTAACAAATCTAATAAAAACGTTAAATTAATGAAGTTTATTTTTCAAGAAAATAATTTTAATCCTTGCAAACTTTGAGTTTTTATTTGAATATACCTATTTCTTTGAAAAGAGGCAACCATTATACAAAGTTTAACAACATAAACCTGGTATGGAGAAAAAAAATTATTATTATTAAAGTGTTCCAAGATTTCGATGATAAAAAATAACTGGTTGATGGTGCATTA
This sequence comes from Nautilus pompilius, assembly GCA_018389105.1. Classification (NCBI taxonomy): domain Eukaryota; kingdom Metazoa; phylum Mollusca; class Cephalopoda; order Nautilida; family Nautilidae; genus Nautilus; species Nautilus pompilius. The sequence continues at coordinate 310,506 of JACATO010000119.1, forward strand.
CCTTGGAGTTTGTTAGACTTATAATCAAACAGCAGTCTTATACTTAGAACAAAGAAACATCCAGAACTTAAGATGGTATATTTGGAAAAAGGCCATAAATGAATTTAGCACTTTTCTGAATGTTGAACTTGCTAAATTACATGAAGAAACAGAATTTTTATGAGTTTTTTACTGTAGTTCCACATTGCTGAGGAAGTCTGTGTACTACATATGAGATCTGTCTGAAACATTTTCTTCTCGGCAAGAAATCTTGGGAGAGGATACTTTAATCTGAATTTTGTGTTATCTGTCCATTCTGAGTCAAGCCACCACTTCAGCTCTCCAGCTATCTCCAAGGAATTTCAGATGCTGTTGGAAATGCCTCAGTAGAAATTCTTCTCATGAAATCAATCTATCATCTGCATTCAGGTGTGAATAATTTTTTTTTTTGTTATATCTCTTTGAGAACTCTTCACAAAAATTTCTAGAAAACTATTTTACACTAGAAAATAATAAATTTAAAAAGTGATTTTATTGGTGTTAAGGTTAGTTTGCAGTAAGTTCTTAAATTAATTTTTATTTATCCTTTTATTTAATTATATATTTTCAGTTTATTTCCAAAGCCACAGACATAGTAAGTAGGCTAAACCAGCGGGTCAGCTGTAGTATTCAAAGTTAAGTCTCTCTAATCCTTTATTTCAAACGATTTTTAATTTATTGGAAAATCTTAAATAATTTTTTTAAAAAAACAAAAAAATCCATGACAATATCACAGTAACAATTTTATAATATTACTTATGGTAAGCTTGAACTAAACCATATTAAATAATAGACTAAATAGCACAAAACCCACAATTAATAAAATTGGATTTTTCATTTAAAAAAACTCTTAATTAATTTTTGTTGGGGAGGGAGGTGAAATCTGAAAGGCAAATGAAGGGGTTTTAAATCTGTGGTTGGTAGTGTTTTGTTTTGGTTGTCAGTCTGCTCATGTACAGTAATGTGCTTACTAACAACCAGCTGACAGATGTCAATTGATACACATTTTTGTGACAAGCAAAAAAAATGAAAATAAAAAAAACTCACATTTAACTACCAACTGACCTTACTTGACAAATCTCGCTGCATTTGTGTCACCAAGCCTGTTGTTATACTTTTGTCTTTCTTCACCTTCTCCAACTCGCCTTTTACAGAATTGAGATTCAAAATTGTTTCATTCAGCTGGAGCTTCAGCTGCAGCTGGGTTTCCTGAGCACTTTCCACTTGTAGCCTGTCTAACTGATGTACAAATTACAGAGATCACTTAACTAACTAATAAGTGAACCCAGCCATTCCAACTTGTCTTAATGTCCTCAAACAAATGTCACAAGTCAAAAAGTAATTCAGCAGATAAAATAAAAACAAAAAAGAAAGAAATTAACAGAAGCCTCTTTTTTTTTGTTATTTTCAGTTATTCATTTTTTAAGAATATATTTGTTTACTTATTGTTTGAGCATTTATATTTACACAAAAATAAAATGTAATAATTACCAGGATACATTTTATAGTGCCACTTTTGTATTATATTATAGTCACCATACTGTCACTTTTACATTTAATATTGTAGCATTTTTACAAGTATTATTTATTTATATATATATATATATATATAATGAACAAAAAATTTATTTACCTGCTCTTTTAAAGAATTAACCTCAATGGTTTTAGCTTCAAGTTGTCTCTCTAGATAGAGCAGTTTATCTGTCACCTCAGCATCTGTACCAACAATGATGGCTGGGCTCTGCTTCAGCTTCTCCTGAAGCTCACAGACTTGCTGTTGTACGCGTTGGATCTCTTCATCTTTGAGTAAAATCTCATTTTCCATCTGTGTAGTCCTATTCAGTTCTGTGAGTTGTGCAATTTTCTTGTCCTGCAATCAGACATTCACAGAGAAGAAATTTTCATTGTGAAACTTAATTACAATAATCTTTTAATTATTGAATTCTTGCAATTTTTAAAAAATCTTTTTGTTATATGGAAATCTAATCACATATGTGTTTGATGCTGTTAAGATGGATACCAAAAAAACCCAAAAACTGACAAATATCAACGAGACATTATTCAGAATGTTGACAGAAATGTTTGGATTGTGTTAATATCTGGATAAATCACTAACAAAGTAAATGTCTTACTTTTTCTTGTAGCCTACTCAGTTGGTCAGTCACTGAAGATCCTAAAGGCATCACCACTCCTGATATGGATGGAGAGTTACAGGCTTGAGATGAAAAGCCACCTAATGAACTGTTAGCTTAAAAAAAAAAAAAATTATATATTTAAGTATCTAAGTGTGTATTTGTATTAAAACTGGAAAGCATTTTATAAATTTTCCCTGCAAAAACAAAAACAATTTAAATAAAAGCTGCATATGTTAACCCAGTGTTTTTGAAATTAAACTTTAAAGTTGTGTAAAAAGTTTTATTTTCAGTTACTAGTTGCTACTAAAAAACAACAAAACAAATGAAACACTAGATATTTGTACCTAACATTAAGAGCATCAACATTCACCAGGTATGCCAGCTTACCATTAAGAAAAAACAGTATATCATTGTCATTAATCCTGAAGATTGACATTTTTAATCTTTCTATAATATACTGATAAATCTTAACATTAGCAGAAGTATCTACATCTGTTCACAAACATTTGAACAGGTGTAATGCAACTTTCCAGAAATAGAGTTTAATCACCATGTGCCACAGGCATAGGAAGATGGGTCTCTTTTGAAGTACTGAATGTTTTTATGAAAATAATTCACCTAAAAAACACATTAAACAGAAATACAACAAACACATAAACCAATTACCCAAGATAAACACATACATCTTAGTGAAAAATCATAATGGGAAAGAAGGAAAATGACTTCTATATTTTGAAAATCACCAAAACTAGTAAAATTTTCTTCCATTCTAATAAAACCATAAAAACATTTAAAAAAATTTTTTTAGTTTTGCTACAAAATTAAAATTAATGTCATTTTTGGTGCTAAATCAGCAGATATAAATGTAAAAAATAAAACCTTTATAACCTTTAAAAAGTGGAAGCAAGAATGAAGACAATTTACAATTCCCAAAATAACCACGTTTTCCACTGGTAATCTAAGTTTATCAACTTTTTCCTGTCAGATTCTCTCTTAAAACAGTAAACTAACATCATAATTACTTTTGTTGGCAGCTACAGAACTGGTGAAGATATTTGAGTTTATTTGTGATCGATCCCATGTAGCTCTACGATTTGACCCTGCACTGATGGGCCTGGAGCGCAGAGAGGGTGGATGTGGGCATTGTTGGTGTCCCCTTGAATACAGTGGGATCTCCATGGCTGTTGAAAGCAGCTGAGGTAGACCAGAACTGTTTGGCTGCAGATGGCTTGGCTGGTCACCAATGATGGTTAGGGGATGATTCCAAGCTACCTTTTGCTGCACAGGAGGACAACTAATCTGAAAACATATACACTAAAATGTACTAATTATGTATCATCATTTTTCACTCTTAAATATGGCAGTGTTACCATAACAAAGCCCAAAGCCTCTTAGATAAATATAAAGAGATTTAATCTTTTTTCTTTATCTATATAGGAAGAGGCATTAAGCACTTTATGAAGTCATTTCATCATCAAATCTGGATATACAGAAGTTTCCATGATACACATTAATGACAATACCAATCAGCTTCGGCTCACTTATGTCTAGATCAACAAATAATAGATTAATCATTTTGTCAAGTCCTTTTTTAACCTGTAGATGTTTAAACCATACACTGCACTCTTCTCTAACACCCATTTAAGCTAAACAAAAACCATCATCTAGTTACTTTGTTCTTAACATGAAGATGTATATATACTAAAAACAAATGTAAGGTATATTAGATCACAGTTCAAATGAGAACTACTGCAATTGATCTGTGACAACATAAATAGTTCTAAAAACAAATCCATCCAAAGCATCAAAATTTAAAAGTTAAGTAATGTTAACATTAAAAAATTGTTAATAACTTTATAAAACATTTAAAAATAAAAATTAGTAATTACACTGTAAAAGTAGCTCAGAATCCAGTCTTTATGTGTAAACTCCAGAAAGAAGAAAATTAATTTTAAAATCATTACTTTAAAACTCTTAGTATAACAGATATTTAATAACAATTTTACGAGTACAATGTTTTAGTTTTCTACCATATTTTAGCTAGATAATTGCAGTCTAATCTAATGAATTAACATAATTAACAATGTCCAACAGCATAAGTTAGTATATTGCAATTCAGAAAATCTGCTTGCTTAAGATAAAAAGACTTGAAAAAGGAACCATTGGTTCATTTAATTATAAGTTAGTATGAAATCAAAGAAAGTTTAACAATTTGTGGTGTCAGCATACTAGCTATGAACCAACTGTAAGACAAACAAATTAATAGAATTGTAAAATCTCAGTTTAACCTTGTTTGATACAAAAATAGAGCTCTGATAATTTCTATTTGTATTCTCTTCTAAAAAGATATGATATCTTAAATGTGGAATTTATTTTCATTAGTTTCCTATTTACCAAGAAAGGTTATGCATTACTGTACAATCCTTTTTCACCGCCAGTTACATTAAAGGAAGATACCTAAACAAAATATAAAAAGAAAAATACAAACACTAAATGAGCTGTCAACACAAAGCTCATAGGATGGCCCAGAAGATCCAAATCGAATGACATCACCAGAAGAAAGTCGTACTGCTGCATTCTGCACTCTCACATCATTAACATAAGTCCCTTGAGGACTGTTCATATCTTGAAGAATATAGCAGTCCTCACGTTCACTGTATTCCAAGATGGCATGCTGCTGGTCAATGCTCAGCTGCAGAAAGAAAAACAAAAAATGTACTGTTTTCAGTAATTAATAAAACAGACTTCAAGATTTGGTTGTGCTATTTAAAACAATTTAACAACAGTATATAATTAATAACCAAAAGTGGTTTAAAATAGGTTTAGGCTACATTAATTACCATACTATTAATATTACAGAAATAAATTTTACCATGTGCAGTCAATTGCTACACTAACTTTTCTTTTTCTTTAATATGCGTAAAAAATCTTAACTGACGAAATACTGTTTCACTTGCTAATCTGGCTTGATCCCTTGTAGACATTCTATTAATTAATGTTTAATCAATTCCACAAAACTGTAATAAGCAAACTGGTCAGAGTTTATGTTATGTACAAGCTGCATTTGTCAGCAGTAACAGTATAGTTTAAATGTACTACATAAAATATCAAATTTCTGTTAACAAAAAAGTACTTAGAAAGTGGGTAATATCTGTTATATAGAAACTATCCTGATGCATGTCTTTGATCCTCATGTCTATCACATTTCCAGATCAAGGTTAAGTTTAATAATTAAAAAAGTTTAAAGCATTTTGCTGAGCTAGTGATGCAAAAATTGTATAAACTTAAAACAGAAAGCCCTAGCTTCCAAAATAGTTGTTAATAGAAAGAAAAACCAAACAGCAAAGAGTCCAGTAGTCCAAAATTGGTCAAAAAGACTGTGCTTCTAAATTTAATAGTTAAGGTCATTTAAAAAAACTAAACGAAGCTATTTTTTTACACTTCATGTACAGCCAATGACTACTTGTATATTAAAATCATCTTATCAATATCAGTTGCTTTAGTGGCCTTAATAGCAGATATATAACATAGCATGACATGACAGTTAACTGAGAACGTACAGGTGTCACTTCTCATCTGGGAAATGAATCTGTCATTCTCATAGTATCAGAGCATGAAAAGATGGTTATAGTCAATATGTTGAGTGGCAGAAAACATCTTGAGAGAATTGTCTCTTGTTGTTTTCATAACAACTTAAGTTATGACAGCATGGTTATTGCAATGTTGTTGTTTTAAAAAAACTCTAAATCAGACTAACTAATGTTTTTTGTACCGCAGGCGTAAATGTAGAACTTAACCATTCATAAGAACAATTTTTTTGTTTGTTTTTTAAGTTCTTTTAATGATTTAGGGTTAGGCTAATTTAACTTTGGTTAGATTTGGGCTATCTTAACTTAGGGTTAGGTTTGGGCTATCTTAACTTAGGGTTAGGTTTGGGCTATCTTAACTTAGGGTTAGGTTTGGGCTATCTTAACTTAGGGTTAGGTTTGGGCTATCTTAACTTAGGTTAGGTTTGGGCTATCTTAACTTAGGTTTGGGTGAGGGTTTGGCTATCTTAACTTAGGTTAGGTTTGGGCTATCTTAACTTAGGTTTGGGTGAGGGTTTGGGCTATCTTAACTTAGGTTAGGTTTGGGCTATCTTAACTTGGGTTTGGGTGAGGGTTTGGCTAGTTTAACTTAGGTTAGGTTTGGGCTATCTTAACTTAGGTTTGGGTGAGGGTTTGGGCTATCTTAACTTAGGTTAGGTTTGGGCTATCTTAACTTAGGTTAGGTTTGGGCTATCTTAACTTGGGTTTGGGTGAGGGTTAGGCTAGTTTAACTTAGGTTAGGTTTGGGCTATCTTAACTGAGGTTTGGGTGAGGGTTTGGCTAGTTTAACTTAGGTTAGGTTTGGGCTATCTTAACTTAGGTTTGGGTGAGGGTTTGGGCTATCTTAACTTAGGTTAGGTTTGGGCTATCTTAACTTGGGTTTGGGTGAGGGTTAGGCTAGTTTAACTTAGGTTAGGTTTGGGCTATCTTAACTTAGGTTTGGGTGAGGGTTTGGGCTATCTTAACTTAGGTTAGGTTGGGCTATCTTAACTTGGTTTGGTGGGTGAGGGTTTGGGCTATCTTAACTTAGGTTAGGTTTGGGCTATCTTAACTTGGGTTTGGGTGAGGGTTTGGCTAGTTTAACTTAGGTTAGGTTTGGGCTATCTTAACTTAGGTTTGGGTGAGGGTTTGGCTATCTTAACTTAGGTTAGGTTTGGGCTATCTTAACTTAGGTTTGGGTGAAGGTTTGGGCTATCTTAACTTAGGTTAGGTTTGGGCTATCTTAACTTGGGTTTGGGTGAGGGTTTGGCTAGTTTAACTTAGGTTAGGTTTGGGCTATCTTAACTTAGGTTTGGGTGAGGGTTTGGGCTATCTTAACTTAGGTTTGGGTGAGGGTTTGGGCTATCTTAACTTAGGTTAGGTTTGGGCTATCTTAACTTGGGTTTGGGTGAGGGTTAGGCTAGTTTAACTTAGGTTAGGTTTGGGCTATCTTAACTGAGGTTTGGGTGAGGGTTTGGCTAGTTTAACTTAGGTTAGGTTTGGGCTATCTTAACTTAGGTTTGGGTGAGGGTTTGGGCTATCTTAACTTAGGTTAGGTTTGGGCTATCTTAACTTGGGTTTGGGTGAGGGTTAGGCTAGTTTAACTTAGGTTAGGTTTGGGCTATCTTAACTTAGGTTTGGGTGAGGGTTTGGGCTATCTTAACTTAGTTAGGTTTGGGCTATCTTAACTTGGGTTTGGGTGAGGGTTAGGCTAGTTTAACTTAGGTTAGGTTTGGGCTATCTTAACTTAGGTTTGGGTGAGGGTTTGGGCTATCTTAACTTAGGTTAGGTTTGGGCTATCTTAACTTGGGTTTGGGTGAGGGTTTGGCTAGTTTAACTTAGGTTAGGTTTGGGTGAGGGTTTGGGCTATCTTAACTTAGGTTAGGTTTGGGCTATCTTAACTTAGGTTAGGTTTGGGCTATCTTAACTTGGTTTGGGTGAGGGTTTGGCTAGTTTAACTTAGGTTAGGTTTGGGTGAGGGTTGGGCTATCTAACTTAGGTTAGGTTTGGGCTATCTTCACTTAGGTTTGGGTGAGGGTTGGGCTATCTTAACTTAGGTTAGGTTTGGGCTATCTTAACTTAGGTTTGGGTGAGGGTTTGGGCTATCTTAACTTAGGTTAGGTTTGGGCTATCTTAACTTAGGTTAGGTTTGGGCTATCTTAACTTAGGTTTGGGTGAGGGTTGGGCTATCTTAACTTAGGTTAGGTTTGGGCTATCTTAACTTAGGTTTGGGTGAGGGTTTGGGCTATCTTAACTTAGGTTAGGTTTGGGCTATCTTAACTTAGGTTTGGGTGAGGGTTTGGGCTATCTTAACTTAGGTTAGGTTTGGGCTATCTTCACTTAGGTTTGGGTGAGGGTTTGGGTTATCTTAACTTAGGTTAGGTTTGGGCTATCTTAACTTAGGTTTGGGTGAGGGTTTGGGCTATCTTAACTTAGGTTAGGTTTGGGCTATCTTAACTTGGGTTTGGGTGAGGGTTTGGGCTATCTTAACTTAGGTTAGGTTTGGGCTATCTTAACTTGGGTTTGGGTGAGGGTTTGGCTAGTTTAACTTAGGTTAGGTTTGGGCTATCTTAACTTAGGTTAGGTTTGGGCTATCTTAACTTAGGTTTGGGTGAGGGTTTGGGCTATCTTAACTTAGGTTAGGTTTGGGCTATCTTAACTTAGGTTTGGGTGAGGGTTTGGGCTATCTTAACTTAGGTTAGGTTTGGGCTATCTTAACTTAGGTTAGGTTTGGGCTATCTTAACTTAGGTTAGGTTTGGGCTATCTTAACTTAGGTTTGGGTGAGGGTTTGGGCTATCTTAACTTAGGTTAGGTTTGGCTATCTTAACTTAGGTTAGGTTTGGGCTATCTTAACTTGGGTTAGTGTTAGGATTAGACTAGTTTAACTTAACTTAGGTTAGGTTAGGGTGAGGGTTGGGTTCCATAAGGAATTAATTATTTCTCACCGAAGGCGCAGAGAGTTCTCTTTGCTTTCTACCGGTCTCAGCGTGGGGCCACTTATGGTACACAAAGTCTACATACCTCATCAGGAAGACCGCTCCCTTCTCGCCCGACTCCCGGCCCCTTCGGGGACAGCGGGCAGAACGACCCGTCCCATTTTTTCAGAAAGGCTCTCGGTTTCATCTTTTTTTTTTTTTAAATATCTAACTCGGAAAAACGCTGCAAGCAAACAGTTCGGAACAGTTCAGTCGACTCTCACAGCACAACACCTACCGACTCCCTTCCTCTCCCTCTCGCGTCCCTAACCAGAAAATTACCTCGCCGAACACAAGCAGATGAATGAATGACTTCTCTGAAGCGCGCGTGCTCCTGCATAGCAACCAAAACACCGCTACTCTCCGACCCTGGCAACCAGAAGCACCGATCTACCGGCAGGCAGATAATATAGCTTTCGGGGCGACATATAAAAATCTGAAATATTCAGTTACCAGTTAATTAATCGATTTTCGTTAGCAAGAATTTAAACGTGCGTCTCTCTCTCTCTCTCATTTTGTGCGTGCGTGCGTTTTGCGTACGTAGCTTGGTGTTTCTGACCAACACCAGGGGGCCTTTCCGTCGCTCGCTCGTGTCCTTGGTGGCTGGAACTCGATTAGGTCCAGAGTTTACCCGGAGGGAGAAAACAGAGAGAGAGAACCACCCCAACAACCAACCACCCCGCACTTAAAATGGTGTCCGCGCTTGTGATCTTAGCAGAAGGCGCCGAGGAAATGGAGGCGGTGATTACGGTCGACGTCCTTCGGAGGGGAGGGGTACGTACCTGCCTGCCCGCCCGCTGTCAGCTCCAGCTCCTCGTCCGGGTGCTGGATTGTTCCTCCCTGTCCCCCCCCCTCCCACCCACGACAGCTGCATTGCCAGGCGCACCAATCTTATTACTCAGTACCGTGACTGCAAAAAAATGGACGGAGTTCTCAGTAGAAATGCGTTATTTCCCCCGCGAGCTCCGGCATAGTTAGTGGGGGGAGGGGGGCCCCGGTCGGATGCCGAGACACGTGATCGCCAATCAGAAACACAGTCAAACTGACACCCACCTGAGAACGGTTCCTAAGTATCTATTAAATTGCCGTAAAGACTGTTCGCCCCCTACTGTCATTCAAACAGCCCCCGACTAATGGGGTGGGGGGGGGAGCCTCTTCCGGGCGCATAAACCGAACAATGCTGCGAGAATTTCGCTCTCTGTCCTTCCAGGTTGACGTGACAGTGGCCGGCCTCACGGGGGCAGGTCCTGTGGAGTGCAGCAGGGGTGTAGTGATTGTCCCCGACAAGAGCCTGGCAGATGCTACAAAAGGTGGCTCATACGATGCTGTAGTTTTTCCTGGTGGAGTAAAAGGAGCAGAAAACCTGGCAAATGTAAGTACAGACACATGAGCAGTAATTATTAGGGATGTGGAAACAACAACTGAACTCCACCAGACACCAGGAGGTTGTTTTTATTACGTTCACTCTAAATATCTTATTTAATCCCATTTTAATTCAGTCTTTAATTTAACAAATTATGAAAGTCGAATAGTCTTGTTATTGCCATATTTTGATTTATGATCACTGCTGTGCTAAACACTTCTGTGTCTTGTTGTGGGGAATGTGTCTGTAAACAATTTTTGATGGGAAATGTATTTAGAATTTCTCCTGCCTTGTTTGTAGTCACAGGAGGTGAAAAAAATTGTCCAAGAGCAAGAAAAAAGAAACGGTGTTGTGGCAGCTATTTGTGCAGGTGAGAATTCTTTTTTTTTTAATATTATTTTAAATTAAAACTCTTTAGGATGAAGCACTCACCAAATTGTTGTTGGCTTTATATTTTGTACATTTTTAATAAGGGAAACAAGGAAATGTATCGTGATGTTTCCCACCAAATTTGACAAAGATTTATGTTCCATATATCTCTCAAAGTTTGCCAAAACTTTTAATTTAGCAGAAAGTTTTTCTAAAAGCCACATTTTCTGTACTTTTTTTTGTGATATGAAGATTTTTTTAAAACTACTTTTGACGTCAGCTTTAGCATTCTCCGTTTCTGGCAACATACAGATTTAAGTTATTCTATTATTACTAAAATAATACATTTATTCTTGAGATTTTTTACTAACATGTTTTTGTCTTATAGCAATACGTGCTAAAATGAATTTACTGTGTATAAACCACTGAAACTCCTTTCAGGTCTTTATAAAAACAAACTAGTCTATCTCCTGTAATTTTTGTGTACATTTGTAACTACAATTGTGATGCTTGATTTCAGCTGAAGCAGCTTTAATTTACTTCAGTATTTATAATGAGGCAGGAAGTGACATCTTAAGAAAGTTTTTCTGAGTAATAGTATCATTATCAACTAAACTTGTCAGTAATTTTATTATTATTCTCTGTTTCCTATTTGGATAATTTTACATTTTTTAGCATTCATTTATTTCACTTAACTGACCAATCTCATGAATTATTGGCTTTTATCTGAAAAGTATTTCTATTCTTTAGCATATATATATATATTATCTATCATGTGCGGGCTGTTTAATATTAATATTTATACTGTCAGGATCATTTATGTAAATCAGAAACTATGATAGGCCCAAAACCAAACTCTGTTGCACACCACTAAAGACTTATTGATATGATGACTGTAATAGTATGCACTGACTATCTCCTAAGCAGTTTTCTATCCATAGCAAAGTGCACTACAGACACCTATTTTAACTATTACTGTTAGACTTGTATTCAGAATGTTAACACAAACATCAATAAAGTCTAAGCAACATAAAATTGATTTTTACCATTGACTAATTATAGTATGTTTACCAGAAATTCTAGATTTGTTGGGAAACTCTTTTAATGCTTGAAACCCACAGTGAGAATTTCTCAAAGTATTTTTTGATTAGTTAACTTTATAGATTGGACTTTAACCCTTAAGTGGACAACACTTTGGTGACACCAAGTCAACTGCTGCCGTTAAGGTCTCAGCTCTTTCATGCCTTGTAAAAGTCAAACTATCTGTTGAGATGAAAAAAAAAAATGAATATAGAAAATCTTGAAGACATTTATATCTGTTATACAAATGTACTTAAACAACTGACATTAGCAAAGATTAGCCTCTACTTCTATAGCTTCTAGTAAGCTTTCTATACTGAACTAGTAATAGCTCTTCAGCTTAGGTTTCAGGATAGCATAGTCTGGTATAAGTAATATCAGAACCAAACCACCCATTCCATCCTCTTAACTGTATAATTATATACTGCTATAAACTGGTGAGTCAGGCACTTACCTGCAGTCAGACAAGTTTTTGTCTAGCACATTCCATTCTTCCAAAGTCCAGTAATGAGATAGCCTCAGCAAAGAACAAAACAGAGCTTGTGACAGTGAGATGATTTAAGTTTGGTAGACATTATCTATCCTTCAATCTTCAATGGTGGCATGAGATTCACTGGTAACTAATAACATTAATGATAGACTTGATTGATTAGTATATGAGAGTAATTGAATTCTCTGTTATATTGATACATTTTTAGGGTTTAATAAACTTTATAGATTTAGCTACAAGGTTCCATGCAAGCAGCAAAGCAAGTGCATCTCTACTGCATGGATGTCGCCAACCAACTAAATAAGCAGCACAGGTAATCTGTTGATTCTCTGGTGTTGGGTGGATACGAACTGCCAGCTTAGCTCAAGCTGAATATGCAAGAAAGCTGTGGGTCATCATGAACCCCAGCGTTTTGTACAAAACCACCAAAACTAAAATCCTCAAATATAATTAAACTTCAGTCATAGTTTGTACACTTTAGAAAGCAGTTGGGTGCTATAGTGTGGGCTTTCTTGTTTGTTCAATAATGAGACCTATTTTTTTCTTCCTGTGTTAACCACATTAAAAATATTTAGAAAATCACTAACTAAATGCAGAAATGGTGCTGCACTGACAGTGTATAAGGCCACACAGAAAGAATTAGAAATTGAGCAGTTATAAAAAGGTCCAATGCAGAACTGTCAACATGGAACCAATTTATTAATGGTATTCCTAGAGTTGAAAATTTCGATGTTAAGGTTTTATTGCTCTGGGGATTTATATCTCCTAGCTTTCTACTGAATGAGCTTTTTGCACAAGATTTTTTTTATGTTTTGTTTTAGCATTCCAAAATAAATGAACTGGTATAAATGATGGGTGTTTTTGGATTCTTTTCTGGCCTCAAATTGTGTGTAGAAGTCAGGGATCTTTTGAAATTGTGGAACTGGGCATCCGAAGGTGGAGGGGTCTAATTCTGTGTTGAGATGGGACAGCTAGCAGGGTCTCACCATTTTAATAACATGAATACATTGCTTGTTTTTTCAGGTCCAACTGCTCTCCTGAGTCATGGAATTGGTCATGGAAAACGAGTAACCTCACATCCCAGTGTTAAAGAAAAGATGGAAGCAGGTAGGAGGAAATTCCTTGGAAGATTTTGATAGGGTCATTGTGGTAGAAATTGGGCCATGTATAATTCTCATATGTGCAGTACAAAGAGACAACAAAAAATTCTCTAGCATATCATTGTTACGCCATTCATCTCAGTGTTTCAAGATATTGCATGTGTATTTTTCGATATTAAACTTTGGGACAGTCATCTTTATTTCCCATCAGGCTTTTCTGGTGAGGCCCCTTTGTTTTTTCCATGAATCACACTCTTGTGACTTAAAAAAAAGGAATTCTATGAAAATTCATGAAGTTGTTTATTTTTCATAGACTTAATCTTTTGTGCTTGTTTTTTTTTTTAAAATTATGATACTACATTATTTTCTGTAGGTAAGTACACCTATTGCGAGGACAGAGTGGTGACTGATGGGAAAATGATCACAAGCAGAGGGCCAGGAACAGCATTTGAATTTGCCCTGGCTATAATTGAACTTTTACAAGGAAAGGACAAAGCAAATTCTCTTGTTTCCCCAATGCTTTTGAAGTTGTAAATAACCTCATCCAGCAACAATACTATATCTTTGCTTAAGTATAAATAGTCAGAGAATGAGTGTGGGGGAAGGGTAAACTGGATTTTTTTTGACTTGCCAACAATGTTTCAAAGTGTATTTTCATGTAGACATTTCTGAGTCTTTTGAACTGATAGCTTTCTAACCTTGAGTGATCTCCAGACAGGCATTATGCTGCTTTCACAAATGAAGATTTGTTATACTGACTTCATTATTATGCAAAATGAAAATAAAGAATTTCTGTAATTCAATGTTTGGTATTATATTTAAATCACTAACTTAGTAGTTACTCACTGTTTTAGATGTTTAAAGAGTTAGGCAGAAGTCCATAAAAATTGCCTTTAGATTGGCAAAGTTTAATGTGCTACCGCAGAAGTCTCTGAACAGAGCCAGAGAAAAAACTTCTTACCATACATTTAGTTTGACTATTGGCTCAACAGAACCAACTTTTCTATATTTTATTGTTTAGACCACAGGATGCATCTGGGCAAAAGGCTGGCAGTGTTTAGTATCCTGATTGGGAACATAAGGAAGAGGACTAGAAAATTTCTTTTTTAATCTCCTAAAGATGCTACTCATAAGCAGGTAGAAAAAATCCTGCCTACCAAACTACTTTAGTATTAATAAAACAAAATTGAGAGCTATTTCATACATACATAATTTTTTTGAAAAATGAACAAAAGAAACCTATCTTTTCAAATATTTATTCATCTGATCAGTTGGCAAAATCCATTTCATTAAAAAAAAAAAAACCAGGATAAAATTTTGAAAAAAAGAAAAGTTTACATCAGCAAAAGGGCGTACAAAGTAAGCTCTAGATAAACCCCAAACTATGATTAAGGTCTGAAATTACTGGGTATATAAAAACAGGTGTAAAAAACCATCTTTTAACATGTGGAAAATTTGCTTTACAAGCTGAATCAACTATTACAAAAATTTATAGATTTGAATTGTAATTTTGCTACTTCCTGAAGTTGAAGACTGCAAATTCTAGTACAGAACGAGTTGTGGATTTGGAATACAGATGCAGATAACCCTGGTGAAGGATCATAATGTCAGTTGTTTACTAGGAAGTGTTGCCAATCCTACATCTCAGGAGGAGAATTATGCCAGTGATATTTTAAGTCTATAAAACACACCGACAGAATTCATTCACTTTAGATGATAAGCTAATAATAACAAATCCATGTGGATTAGAAATATTACTGTTCCATAATAAACTTTTAAAACTCTACACGTGTAGACATGGCAACCAATTCTCTAGCAACTGTTGCATGGACTTGCTGAACAGATTTTAAAAAAACTTATTACCCCACCTCACAGAATAAGACATACTGGCTTTTGTATAAATCATGGTGACTTCCTCTCTTATAAAAACTATTTTAGCAATGAGGATTACTATGAATTTGTTTTTGCATTATCCTGCACCACAAGGGCCCAGCACTACAGACTTCAGCAGGGAAACCCACATGAATGGCTGGTAAAGGAGAGAGCCAACCAGGGCCCTCAAATTTGGCAGTCCAGAGCTATTCTACTACTGAGACTTTTGGAAAGTCACTGTAAATATTCTGTTGTATTTGAGCAATGAACATAATTACTGCAAAAGGTTTGCCTGGAACTAGTTGTAAATTCTGTTACATTCTTCATCTTTACTTAAATACAAGGAACGCAATTTAATCTTGGTAATCTATATATAAAATTACTTTATTAACTGCATCCTGAAAAAAAATCCAGTTTGTCATTTTGTTATTCCAGAGCTCTGGCACACGTTCAAACTACAACCTGAAACATAATACCATGTAGACTATTTAAGAACCTAGTTAAATCTGACTACTACTACTACATATCTACACCTATCCCTAGCAGGAATTAGAAGTTTATAATGCATACTTTCAAAAGTTGAAGGTAACAACTAATTGCCATTGGTTCAAACATCACTTCACTTAAAATAATTAGATGAATGAGAACCAATTTACATCTATCTATTTTAACAAGCATGAAAGTATTTATTAAGTAAAACAATTGATAGTATAGATGAGAAAGATTTACTTCTGGAAGAAAATCAACAAGAAGTAACTAAATATTAATTAAAGTCTAATTATCTAATTTCATACATTTTGTTTTTAATATAATAGTTACTACATGGGAATAAAGTTTCACCAAGAATTTCTGTAAAGAATAAGAATACAAAAATAGCTAAATGAAGGCATTTAAAATCAAAAGCTACTTCATTTTTCCTAGAGGACTTGGACATAAAATTCATTTTAAATGTTACAAATAGAATTATTATTTAAGTTGTATAGTTTTTAAAATATATATATATATATAGTAAATAAAGTGTATGCATTTCATAAAATTTTTTATACAGATATGATATAAGCTAAATAAAATCAGTTCTTGGGATAGAAACTTTCATATAGACAGGAAGGTAGGCTGTTGTTTTTTTCTTTACAAAAAAAAAGTAATAGAATCCTCGTCTCAGATATTCTACCTACTTAAGTTAACCAAATGCACATTCCAGTTAAACCAAGCAGCCAGCTGAAGATATAAGGTCAGCACAATCTATTTACACATCCAATAACTATAAACCACCAGAGGAAGTGCTATCATGTAGTACATAAACACGGTAAAATTTATTCATCTGCTCAAGGAAGATGAATGTGAGGACAGTGTGAGGGCCAAGACGAGCATAATAGGGTGTGAAACCTTTCCACAAACTGAAGAATCCTTCCTTCCGAACTGTTTTCCAAAGCACATCCTACAAAAACGAAAGAAATTCAGACCTACTGTATTGTACAATTTAAAGAAACAAAACCCACACTAATTTTCTTCATGGATATTGACACCTAACCCTTTTGTACTTATTTGACATCACCGGAAATCTTATTACCATTAATATATGGGTCCTTTAATAAGGACACTAGCAGTGTCAAGGGCAGTTCTAAATGAAAGGTTTAAAAGGCATATAGATCATCAAGCTGTCCATTTATCCATATAACAATCATTCCATAGGATGATAAGTCTTTTTTGCTATTTCATCAAAATAACTTACCAATCCTCCTCTGTATTCAGGTTTTCCATCAATTATTTTCATATTCTGGATCCTGTTTTCAAAAAGTAAAATGAAAGGCGTCACAGATATGATGATAATTCCACAGGTTACACCACCAAGGTCTCAACAAATCACCACACGGGCTACATACTCACCGAGTTTTTGCAATATCAACAGGCATGGACGCAGCAGTTGTTACAAGTCCACTGATCATACTGGCACCAAAATGGCATAAAATGTTATCCTTGAAGTAAGCTGTCAAAATAAGATGTTTGGACAGCATCTTAAAATAGCTGCATTAATAAAAATGTTTAGTATTCATTGACACTTCAGATATACAATTTAAAGGGCTTCAGTTTTACTTTTTCCTCCACCTCAATAATAAAAAAAAAACAAAGTGTCACTGCCAGGATGGCTAAGCAGCTCTGCTTACCTGTAGAAAGCAGGAACTGTTTTGCTTGAGAATAGGAAGCTAGTTGTGCGGCATTTACTACCATTGCTCTGGTTACCGTAGGAACACAACCCTGAAACCAAAATGATGATGTAGATTAAGAAACGGGTAATTTAATATTTTATTATACATTTTCTCTAATGATTAATCTTTCCAAATAGATTAACTTTATATTATCAATTACTAATCGTACGTAGGGCATTTGTTCATGAAATAAAGACAGGCTATTACATTCAATCAAAGGCACCAACAATGTCAACTGGATCTTCTCTCCATCAGACCAGGTAAAGGAAAAACATCATCCTATGAATAATTCTATTCCCAAGAAAACTGGTTTTCCATGGATTCCCGGTCACCTTTAACAAGAAACAACAGTATGAGGCGGCCTCATACAGGGTTTTAATGAACCATTCTTCATGAATAGAAAAGCTAAACAGAGCAGCAGAGCCAATATTCCAGCTGCACTCTGCTCAAATCATCTGTAAAGGGTTCTCAAGCAAGTTGGACCATAACAGATGCAAATCCCAGTTACTAATTCTTCAATAAGCAAGAACATTGGGAGGCACAAAGCTAAAACTTTTAAAGAAGGTACACAATATAAAAACAAAATTATTAGAACAGCAGATAGGTATAACCAGTGGCGGACTGGCCAGGTTTTCAGCTTGCCCGATGGCAAGTGGGCCCCCCTTAGTAGAAATGTAATTTGTACTCTGTACACCCTGTGTCAGACGCCTTGGCGATTCGTATGCAACATGATGAAAAATTACTTTTCAGTCATAAGACATAATAGTAAAAGTAAAAACTCTAAATATTGATTTGAAAACAGATTTTCTGAGTCTCGTAGCAAACGACTTGAGAGAGAAATGGTTTAGAATGATTACGGCAAGGTTACAAGAGAAAACTCCAAACTTTGGAACGAGAGTTATGAATTCTTGGCAATAATGTGCGTGTGTGTTAATGACGTCAAAGTGGATTTTAGAAAATTCCTGCGGCAATTTTCGAAAATTACAGGGCTTTTGGGAATTTTTCAAAATTTTCTGTTTCTAAAATTTCCCGTAACATCTATAAATTTCATTTTCTGAGAAGCGAACCGTGCGACAAAAATTCTGAGAGAGAAGTACACTAGCTCAGTTTTGGCGGCGTGGCTGAAATGAACTTTTTAATTTTTATGGACGATTTACAGCTTTCTCAGCTGTGGACTTTTCTGATTCTTTTCGGGAATTACAAGAATTTTGAAGGATTTACACCGAAATCTTATTTATTCAATCCAAATACAATTGAGGGAGATTGCTTTACAGTGGCTTTACGGAATAAATAATGTACATGGCTTTGGCAGAAAAATCGGAACATTTTTGACTACAGGATCCGAGTCCAAGGAATCATAAATTGAGTTGTTGAAATTTTTAGGTTCAATTGGATCATATCCAACACAGATTTGACAGAAATACGTACACCGGTATGACAGGCGAAGAGAAACCGATGTAAGTAGTGTTTGCTTTAACTTCTTCCTGTACCAAGATATCAAAGGTATATAAGAGCAGAAATAATGCAGACACCAAAGGGTTAAAATATTTGATTTTAAGAATTATTGCTCGTTGTCAAGCCATTTCTTGAAGAAAAAAGTCTAAGGAGATAATGTTCCAAATTTTGTTTTTTGATATCACTTGCATAAAAAATGATAATATAAGGTTGAGAGGGTGAATAATACTATTTGTCTGGTTTTAAGTTATATCAACCATTCAACCAACATGACTAAACAGTAACTAAAATATTATTTTAAAAATATATACTCCTAGTATATTTATCCTGGTAATGTATTAGTAATTATATATAGAAAATTGTATATGTTCATTTTCCCCAATGTGGGGTATTTTTAATTAAGTTTTAACTTTTAATTTCAGGAATATTACCCCTACCAGCATGGAAAAGAAAAAGCATAAATCTGGATCATTGAAACGCAAAGAGCGACAAGAAGCAGAAAGGCAGGAATCAGCCAAGTGGTGCAGGTCTATTACAGATTTTATAATACCACAACCAACATCCACATCAATGTCCAGTTCTGCAACAAATAATCAAGAAGCAAGAAACAATACTCATGGTGATGATGCAGTGACATGTGAGTTGCAAGAACAGGGAAGAGTTACTTTGAATGTAGAGACAAATACAAGTGCATCCTTTACTAATCAACCCAGGCCCAGTACTTCTTCGGGCTTCAATGTTCCGGTATCTGTACTGCCTGTAGTTGCAACATCTAAGCACATAGCTTCAACCAGTGACAGGGAATCAGATATTCCTTCAGGCATAAATGACTTGGTTTCTGAAGCACATCCTGTAAATGCAAGCAAATCTGAAAGTTTTTTTTTTTGCTGAACATCCATTCCAGCCACTTGATGATCTGCCATTTGATGCTCGTTTGTATGAGAGGAAAATTATGAATGACTCAGTCCCAAGAAAATGGCTAACATATAACAAAGAAAATAGGTGCTTATATTGTTCATACTGCTTAGCCTTTGAGTCTCCCAACACTTGTGATCCATCACCCTTTGTACGTGGCTTTAGTGACTACAGGCGTATTAGCCAGAGCTTGGCTTTACACGAATCGACAACAACGCATGTCAGAAATGCTCAGCAATATATCAGTGTGGTTAATGGTGGCACCTTAGATAATTTTTTTTGCGGCATCACTAATTAAAAGGAAAGAAGAAGTACTGAAGCAGAGAAGTATTGTCATGAGGATTATAGACATCATAAAGATGTTAAGCAAGCAAGCATGTCCTTTTCGAGGTCAAAGAAATGAATTCGCCTACACTCTGGATAATGAGGTTCTGAATCATGGCAGTTTTTTAGCTACAGTGCAGTTGATGGCAAAATATGACACCATTATTGCAGCTCACGTTTCTGCAGTGCAAAACAAGTCTGGACAAAGAATCAAATGATTAGAACAACAAGGAAAGGCTCAAAGTAAAGGCCGTGGGGGACTTGTTACATACCTGAGTAAAACAACTATTAACATGTTAATCCAAATTATGAAGAATGTGATACAAGAAAGAATTAGTCATGAAGTTTCTCAAGCAAAATATTATTCTATTCAGGTTGATTCAACACAAGATAATTAATCCATTGATCAGTTTAGCATTATTATTCGGCATGTGCTTAAAGGTGTTATCTGTGAGCGACTACTTTCAGTTGTGCCAAGTAATGATGGTACAGGACAGGGACTTTTTGATCTATTGACTGAAACATTACAGCATCTTAAAATTGACCCCAAAAAATGTTTATCTGATAGCACAGATGGCGCTGCAAGCTACCATGGGCAGTATAATGGTTTACAAAGTAAAATTGCTGATGTGGCAGATCAACATGTTTATATATGGTGCTATGCCCATGTCTTGAATTTGGTGATAACTGAAACAACAAAATGTTGTGTACCTGCAGTTTCTTTTTTCAATTTGCTCCAGAATTTAGCAACTTTTGTGAAAGCATCATACAAGAGAATGGCTGTATGGATAGAAGTTGTTGGAAAACATCTAGGACAAGAAAAAATGAAATGATTAAAGCTAATTGGTGAGACCAGCTGGTCAGGAAAATCCAATGCAGCAACAACTATATTTGGACGTTTTGATGATGTCGCTGCCAGTACTTTTGTAAATCTATTGACATGCTTATCAATGATACAAGATTCAGACAAGTTTGATGCAAAAACAAAACATGAAGCAAATGTTTTACTTCAAAGTCTTCTAAAGTTTGAAACCATATTGACAGCATTTACTTACTTGTATATATTTGAAACTACAGCCCCGTTATCAAGTTATCTACAGACAAGTGGTTTAGATATGTTTACTGCATGGAGTTTGGTAGATTCAGCTACAACAAAGTTGAAGGAACAGACAAGAACATTTGATAACATTATATAGCAAGGCTTTGGAATTCGTAAATAAATGTAATGACAAGATTTCACAGATGAATATGGATGAAAATCAAACATTGGAAATTGATGCTTTGGAAACAGCAATGCCAGTTAAGAGACAGAGGAAGAATAAAAGAATGGCAGATGAGCTTGTTAATGATGAAGGAAATTCCTCAGATTTTCTAGCTGATTTTCGAGTAAATATGATTAATCTAATAATGGATCGCATTGTCCAGTCACTAGAATCACGCTTTGTACAACACAAACAGTTGTACAAAGATTTATCCTGCTTGGACCCAGCAAAGTTTAAAAATATTGCAGAGAAGGGCCTTGAAGATGAAGCATTGGAAGGTATTATTAAGTTGTTTCCACAAATCAGCAAAGATCAAGTAAAATTGGAATTGTTTTCTTTTGCTTCAAACTTTGATGTATTAAAGCTATTGCTTAATGATGGTGAGAATATGGGTTCCAGTTGCAGCAACTGTAAAATTTGCAGCACTTGCCCATCGTGTGTACTAAAAATTCTGGCATCCAACAGATTTCATGACAAGGCATATGATAACCTTTATGAACTTTATAAAGTCAGTCATCTGCACACTATCAGTTACTCAAGTCCAATGTGAGAGGACATTTTCAAAGCTAAAGATCATAAAGACAAGGTTAAGAAATTCGCTGACTGAGGAGAACTTGGAATCATACATGTTGCTATCCATTGAAAATGAATTGTTAGATGAATTGGATGCAGAAGCAATTATTGACAGATTCGCACAATCATCTAGTGAACTCAAACGATTGCTCTTAATATAGCGGACTGCATGTAATACACTTTTGAACTGTCTGTTAATGTGTAAAGTGAGCAGTACAAGTAAACTATTTAAAAATATCCACCAATTATTTAAAAATTAAAAAAAATTGGTTACATGTATAGTATACTGTTATTTTGAAAATTTTATAAGGGCCTTATGAAAAGAGTGATGGCAAGAGCAGGGTAAAAAGAATAATAGGCGGTAAAATATTAAAAGGAGAAGAAATCAAAACCATGTAAATTTATTCTTTATTTTTAGATGGGCTGGAGCAATCGAAGTGGAGGTGATAGAATTATTGGCATATGTACGTTTAATAAAAAACAATATGGTATGTACAAGTTGTTTGAAAGAAATGTCCTATGTAAAGAGCAAACAAATAAATGATGTATATGTATGAAGATGTGGTATTGAATGCAATGCCGTGACTTTCGTAAGAAAACATAGCTATCTCTTTGACAGTAAAAAGTCTTCATTAAAAATATTGAAATTGATTTATAGATTTATTGGACTTTATTTTCAGTTTGGTTAAAAATTTTCAAAACAACAGTATACTATACATCCACCAAAAAAATTATTTACAAATTCAATTATAACATTCTGTATTTACATTTGGTATTACTGTATACTGCCAGTAATATGTACAGTACATGTACACTGTAATTAGTAAACAATATACATTTTTTTCACAAAAATTTTAATTGCACCTTTTTGTTTCCACTTAGTATTTTTTGAAAATTTTATTTATTCGTTATAAAAATTAAATTATAGCACTGTAGTTGTGGGTGGGCCCCCTTTGTCTCCTGGCAACCAATATTTTTAGACCCAGTCCGCCACTGGGTATACTGTTGATCATCAGTAGTCATGCACATACCAGGGGTACACTTGGGAAATTAGCATTTGTAGATCCAGAACAAGATCCTAATGGCATAAAGGCCAACTCACCCTCCATAAAGTCAGTACACCTTCCTCTCTCGTTATTCTCAACAGAGCATCAAAGACATTTTTGTATCCTCTTCTCTGGTCTGGCGGAAGCCTTTTTAAAAATAAGATTGAGAAATAATACACAAAGGTTACAATGAAATTGTTACCATTATTTAATATTAAATCTAAGCAAGATGAACATAGCAAAGCTGTGGTGGTGTTGTCTCATTGTTTTCTCCT
This sequence comes from Nautilus pompilius, assembly GCA_018389105.1. Classification (NCBI taxonomy): domain Eukaryota; kingdom Metazoa; phylum Mollusca; class Cephalopoda; order Nautilida; family Nautilidae; genus Nautilus; species Nautilus pompilius. The sequence goes on from JACATO010000119.1 coordinate 333,532, forward strand.
CTTTCTGATTCTATATAAATCAAAGATCATAAATACAGAAATGTTTAGCTATTAATGTATTTATTCTCACTACAAACTTGATGGATGTCAGTCCATATACTGATTTTTAAGATGTTTTTTTTTTAAAAGCAAAAATAATGTTTACAAATTTGTAATTTTCTTTCATTTTATATTTAACGATTAGTCTTCATCACTGCCTAACTTTTTTTTTACTAAAAATCTAATATATAAAAAACAGATCATCCATATAATGGAATTCTTTTAAACTTTAGTCAAACACAGCTACAAATTACTTTCACAACAAACTTTTTTAAAGAGAGAGAGAGGGGTGTGGCAGGGAGTTCTTGTATAATCCACAACGACTGCCAGAAAGAGAAATATCATACAATTTTAAAACGAATTCATCACTAATTTTTCTTTTTTTACATACTAAATTATTCATGTAATTAATAAAATTCATCAAAATTAATTACCAACATGAATTACAAATAAAGAAAAATCATTTTGAAAGCCATCACCAAAATCCAAGTTAGGTTTTGTAGACCCTTACAATTTTTCACAGGTTTTCCGCGAAAAATCCAGTTGAACTCAAGGGGACCAACTAAGGGGAAATAAGTCATACAAGAAACTAGTGCAAGCTGTTCCTTTCTAAAAATTCAGATAAAGGGATTGTTTCAGAAGTGCAGGCGACAAGTTAAAACAAACTTACCTGCCATCTGCTGTCATTCTGATGAGCGAGATCTCTGCAGGGGTCCCTACAAAGGCTCCTACAGCCCCAGCACTCATTCCTATAGCAGCCTTGGTGAAAAAATTGGGGGGTCTACCACCACCACTGTATAATGCACAAAACAACTGTCAGTCTATTCCCAGTTCTCACAACTGTTTTCATGCGGCACATGCCAAACACCACAGCATCTGTTATAATTAAAACCTCTACTTTTCAAAAGGAACTCATTAAAAATGTCCAATAAATAATCAATGATTATTTAATTACAGATACCTACTAGCTGAAAGAACATTCTTAGAAACAAGCACTGGTGGACAAACAGCTAAGGTTATCAATGGATAAACAACTAATTTGTATCTTAGTTTCCTTAACAGTCGAGAACATGAATAATGCCGCTGCTGGTAGTTTGGGAGCTTAAGCATTAGGAACCAAGTCCTTGACAGATTGGATTCTTTTCTAGGCGGACTGGTAACACTGCTCGGTACAATACAATCAATGAGTGTTAAAGGAAGCACAAACATAATGAAGAATTCTACTTCTACAGATTACAAAAATTAGTACTTGGTAGGGTTAACTCTAAGATGGTGGGTGCAAAGTAAATTTCTTCTTCAGACCTGCACAATAGGGGCGCAGGCACCTACTACCTGGTTTCTAAGTGGATGAGGATGGGGCACAGAGGGTGGCTGAACACCTACTGCAGAAAATCCCCACTTGGAATTTTCATTCTTTTAATGAGAGAGAAAACCAGACAGGGAGTAGACTACTCCATATTAAAGCAACACACACAGTGAACATGGCGGTTCATACTACACCAAATGAGATTTCTCCACAACACGCACCCAGAGAATCTGTCAAACAGCATCGTGTAGATCCCGAGCCGCGTCGTGGTGTAAGTCGCTTGGCGGAGGAGACCAGCGGACAGGCTGAAAGGAGGAAGGAAAAAAACATCCAGCGGTTACGAACGTTCTGTTTAAGCGCTGGTAAAAGGTGAAATGCAGCGGGAGAAGCACAAGCCAGGTGTGAGAGGGGGACGACCAATCTGCGGTCAGTCCGCCTGTGTCTGATTTAACAACAACAAAAAAACCTACCGTCCATAGGAAACCAGCTGATCTGGTGCCAGACAAATCATAGTGCACCTGAAAATTCCCTTTTCAACTTCGTAACACCACCGCTTGGCATCTCAGCGAGCGGGGCGAGGGCTGCCCCCACTTACCCGGTATATAGACCCGACAGGCCCTCAGACTTGACGATACTCCTCACCGCGTGCAGGCTGGTTTTGTGATCTCTGCCTCTGCCTCCCTCCCCTGGAAATAAAAATTGCCAGTTCTTTCTTACCAGAGATGCTGGCAGTTACATGTAAGTTTTGTACAGGTAGTAGGCGTTGCTAAGGAGGAGGAGGATGTACAGGTAGTAGGCGTTGCTAAGGAAGAGGAGGAGGAGGCGAGGAGGACGGTGGGGGGGGCAGGCCAACAAGTCACCTCTATAGAACGAGAACTTACCACTTAACTGCATCCGGTTCTTAATCAAATCCAACGGCTGCACGAAGACGGTGGCCGCCATGCTGAAGGAAGGAAGGAAGAAAGAAAAGTGTAAGTTCACTCTGAACACCAGTTTCATCATCTCGCCCGACAGACCTCCTGACCGGTGCGAGTCTTGGTGATATTTACCTCCCCTGACAGGTGCGACCTGCTCGTGCACGGAGTCGGTCCCCACCCAGGCTGAGTTTTAGACCGATGCCGCTGCAGCAGGTGTCAGGGTGGATGGTGGGTCGTCGTCCATGACACGTTCATTAAAACTCAAATAAACAACCCGAGGATGCTCCTCTTTACCGGGGGAGGGGGGGACCTCGTCCCCAGTTCCTGTTTTTCCTGCCCCAGAGTTGGAAAAACAAACAAACAAACCCTCCCCGGGGGGTCGCGAACATCCGGCTGCTGTAGGAAAAACCCTCCTCCATTCCATCCCGGTGACCTTGGATGTGGTCGGCCCACGTGAGCGGGCAGAGCGGGTCCCCCCGGACCCCCGGGCCCCCAGACCGGGCCGGCATCGAAGGACGAGCGACTGGACGGGGTCGCGTCCTCCACATACTGGGGACCCGGAAAACACCTTACCTGCTGCTCAGTCGAACGCTTACCCGGCCACCCCTCCGAACACGAACTTCACCACGTTCGGCATCCGAACCGGCCCCTTCGACCCGCTGTCCGCCTCCTGCATCTTCGCGGTGTCTGGCTCCGTCGACATGACACACGGCGGAGGACACGGAACTCGCACGTCCTTAACCTTTGAGGCACGTGATACGCCCCCCCCCTACCCAGCCCCGGCCACATGCACGCGTACGTATCGCGGGAAAGTTAGTCAAACTCAGCCGGTCGGGGCTTTGTGTTTTCCCCGATCTCCCGGTAAGGAAGGCTGTCCCCTCCCCTCCCTGATCTGGTGGCCAGGTGCGCGGAGCCCTAACCCCCTCACAGCTTGGACGGCCCCAGAACCCGTCTCGCCCGTACCCGGTGCTCCCTCCCCCCCCCGCGACTTTAATCATCATCTTTCAGCAGAAGACTAATTAATCTCTCTCTCGTGCGCAGATTCCATTGCTGCCAACGACGTTTACCGTATCGCGTTTTCGGGAGTAATGTCTTTACGCGATGCAAGGGAGGTAACTGACACATTTAACCCCCCCTCCCCCCTGTACGTACTGTCGTCGAGGTGTAACAAATCAAGAGGCGTATGTTTATTTGTTGAGAATCAATGAACAAGAGGAGGAAGGTGAGGGGCCGGGAGCCGCACCGCAGTTAATAAGTGGTGTTTGAACAGGTGGGGCTTCCTCCATGGGAGGTTGGATGACCAAATTGGGGGGGGGGTTACACAGGAACAGTTCACAGCTACAGGTACCCGTGTTGTTGTTTTACCTGTCCCCGGAAATTTGTTTTGTAACCGTACTGGAGAGATGAAGGTTCAGGGCGCAGACACGACGGGGTCCGCGTAGCAGCCCAGGGACATTAACTCGTCTGATAAGAAAAGAAAGTCTGCCGGCCAAAGTTATGTCCCCTCGAACAGAAAACATCTGTTTTTAACTCGTCTTCGCAATTACTTCCCTTTATTTAGAATTGTTCACCTGTCAGCCGTAAAATAGCAGCCTCGCTAACAGGCTGTCGGAATGTCACCTTGCTGGAGTTATTCTAAACACCTCAGCGTCTTCCTCTGCACAAAGGGAATGAATAAAAACAGTAAACGTTCTTTAGTTCCGGTTTCCAACTGGTTACGACTCAACAAATTTGCATACCTGAAAATTAATTTGTCAGGTTATTTCAAAAGCTATTATTCTCCTTTAATTGATTTTGTAAGTACGGGCAGGTAGGCTGGCGGGATTACTACACCTGTGTGTACACGCTGAACTTTTAGCGTTTTATTTGAAGATGAGGGGGGGAACTTTTCTGCGTATTTAATATAACTTAGAATGGATGGGAGTGGTATATACTACCACTGACCTGTCGGGGAGAGAGCCTTTGTTGTTTGGTGGATTTTCTGTATGAGTAACCTGCAGGTAACAACTATCTTCCATCTCACCTGTGGATTAAGGACATGAAAAAAACACAGCACACAAACAAACCCCAACCTCTTTGTCACAGGATGGGGAGATTTTCATTTCTTTCTTCTCTCTAAAATCCAATGTGACATAGAAGAACAAGTTTTATAAGAAATTCCTTTCCATTTTATTTGCTTATTTAAAAAAAAAGAAAAGAAGAATGTGAGAGAGACCAGCATAAGTAACTGCATGTAGTCTAGCTGTTCGTTAACCGTTAAAGCAGATATGTACCATAGATGATAAATTATCGAAGTGGATGCAGGTAGGCGGTGGCTGAGGTGATATGAAAAATAAAAGTAGCAGCCAGTGTAGATTATCTCTAAGCGTGGGATTACAAGTCAGTAATTAAATTCATTGCAATTCATTTTAATTTTCCTGCAAAGAGATTGTGCACGAGATCGATAAATGTGCTGTGAATCAGTGGGCAATGCAGTGATTTATGAAGGACAGTTTTAACAAAAAAGGTACGGCTTAATGCTAAAGAACACTATGAAAGGCATTGTTTATTATTACCCAGCTGATCTGTTTTTTAAATGCTCTCTTGGATAATAAAACTCAAGATCAATAAAGAAAAAAATAATTAGCTGGAAAGGCTATCATTAAATGCTTCTTTCTTTAATTTGATTGCGCACTACTAAGTTCTAACAATAAATAAAAAAAAACATTCTATTCTCTGCACACTGCCAATTAATTCTTGTTTTTACACTATGCTGTTTCACAGGTTTTTAAATATTCATGACACACAAAAAATAGATTCTGAAGGCAACACAAGAGAAATCAGAATCAACAACGTGTGAAGAGATTTTCACACGTTACCCAAAGATCTACAGGTAATTACCTTCCGAATACCCATTCTCATAGGATAAGAGTGGCCACTTCAGAGACATGGCTCCAAATATGCTCATCCAAAACAGAGGGGCTCTCAGCTCTGCTGCGATGCTTTTTAACAACCATTAACTAGCAATTTTATATGGTTGAATCACCTCCACCTGTTGGGTAAAACCATCAGGATCACTAGGCAAGCTAACCATGCATAAAAAATCTTTGTACAATATACTCTACTCAGCATTGGCTGCTCACTCCTTTTAAAATGTAGACATTGTAATGAGTACAACTGTATTATCATCATGAATCATCCCTGATTCTGGGAGTTGATAGTCCATGATCAAAGATACACTAGGAAAAAAGGGATACACACATGGGGGATCTAAACTATCTACAAATTAGCTGACTGAAAATTCCTACTGGAACTTCATTTTTAGATGTGGGAGGAAGCAAGAGATCATAGAGGAAACCCATATGGTTCGCTGGTAAAGAATAGTGAGAAGAAATCGTGTGGTATGCCAAACCAAGTCAAGAGGGACTGAACTCAAGCACTCATCCTTGGCAGTCTGGCCACCAGCCCATTGCAATTGTACAGCAGTATTAACTGAACTAATTTATATGTTAGTGGAATGGAGGAAAGCATGAAGACTTGTACAAGGCTTTCCTGGTTATTTTGCAGTAGCTCAGAGCCATTGCAGTTACCATGTATAGCACAGCAAGTCATTTTAAGATCATTCATTTTATAATCATAATGGCTTGGAATATCAGCAAGAAGTTGGATGGGAAGTTGTAACTGAAGGATTAGAGATGTTTTCTGGTTATGTTATTTTGATTGTGATTGCTGACTTTTATTCTATTCAAACATGTCAAGCCTATTAAAGATATTTTTATCAAAATATATTTGTCAGAATATTTTGTAGCACACTAAAAATTGTTGCACATAACAACTGGTGGATTGCTTTCTTGGGTAATGGCTGAGGCAGTGTTGGGGGGGATAACTAGACTGGACTTGCTACCTTAGATGGAGGTGCTGTATGGGTGGTGGCTCTTACACTACAATCAAATTTATACAGGTGTATGCATGAAATATGTGAACCACCATCTTTTTTTATGACATGAAACCGCTATTATTATTATTATTATTATTATTATTATTATGACAGAGTCATTGCAGGAAAATATGCAAATACAAGCAGCAATTACTAATAGAGAAAACAACATTTAAACTGTGCACTTATTCTGTCTGGTAATCTGACATAATGGGACCATAAAGCCAGATTAGTAAACAAACAAATATCCCATCATGCACAGCATCAGCAAATATCACATAAGCTGTTCTCACACGTACATTTGCTAAGTTATTTACAGAATGCAGTTAAAAGTGAGAAGAATGGTCAAATTATTTATGCCTAATGGAAAACAACAATAGTTTTTCTTTTAAAAAGTAAACCTATTTCTAAAATAACCTAATGGTGCTTTTAGTTGGAATGCTCAGTTCTTGAATTCATTTTATTATGGAGAGAATGTGTTGTTGTTTTTTTATGAAATCTGGGCGTTTACCGAAAAAGAAATGCACCATTTAGTAGCATCACCCAGATGTTATCCACCGAGCTTATTATACATTCAGATAGAATCTATATTAGGTTATGCTACACTGGCCAGCAAAGAGGTGTCGCAGAGATAAAAAAAAAATGACAAAATTAATGGCATTCAGCTTTTGTTAGCAGTTAGGGAAAAAACAGATAAAGAAGAGTTGTGCGCGATGTATTCAATGCACATGGAGATATCGCACAACATCATAAAAATGCATGGTGCATTTTGAAGTATCGTTCAGTACAGAAACGAACTTTCTGCTCTAGTAACTCCTTTCACTTGTCATTATTACAATTTGTTAAACATCTCCGAAGCTTGCCATTTTGCAGAATTGCTGTGATTAGCAGGTCATGGTAATCAAGCGACTTAAAAGTGACTCACTTGGCAGAGCTATCATGCGAGTAACTTTCTCAAAAGCACCAGATCTAACAAACCAGTGACCGAGTATTTATAGCTATTGTTTAGAACCAACCATAAATAATCAACAATTGTTTATAAACATTTTTGGATTACTCATACTTTTGTTTTTACAGGGTTTTCCTTAAGATACAGTTTACAAAGAGGTCTCTTGATGTTCACAAAGTGATGAATAATCAAATAATCTGATGCTTCATAAATGATATGCAATTTTTTACAATCACTACAATTAAAAATTATCCAAGATTCCAGTATATATATATATATAGAGAGAGAGAGAGAGAGAGAGAGAGCAGGAAATACTTTTTAAATAGTAGAATTGTTAATTAGTGGAATAAATTACAAGCAAGTGTATCTACTGGTGATGGTTTTAATCAATTTTAAAATTCTATAAATTCTATTAATAGCTATTTCTCTTCTTTGGTGACTCTGTATAGGCCATGATGGCTTCTTGCCTTTTGTGTGCTAAGCTTTGTTGGTTCTTTGCCATAAAATAGCTTCTTTAATGTGAAATATTCTTCTTACATTTAAAACTTACTGTGCATCTGAGGATTTCACTTACATGGGTATTTTACTACCAAGGGGAATCTGGCTGCCCAGAATTACACTTGTGATGCCACATAATGAATTTTGTACACAAAGTAACAAAGTCTGTACAAGTCTTTGGGTTTAATGGACTGTCTCAAAAATGCAGGTGACTTTTAATGACACTTAAGCAGCGTATGTTGTTCTCAAAAGAATAACTAACCCCTTTAGATAATTGCAAACGATGTTATCACTTCACCAACTTACTGTGAACAATTTGAAACTATTCATGAACATTCGTCAGCTACTGCAACACAGTGAGACAGGAAAAGTTACTGCTGTGTGTGAGGGTTGGCATCTCTTTCTAGCCACCTTCTACTGAAGCTTAGTTAGCTTTGTTTTATAGATTCCCTTTCTTTTGTGGGAATTGCAGGTTCTATGTATAGCAGTAGTGGAGACAATGTCTTATTCAATGGGCAAAGAATTTCAAGGTCACCAGTAACTGATAGCAGTTCATATTTCGCCAGCATCATTATTTCTTTGATACCTTTCATGGGCTAAAATAGAGTTCAGTTTGTTTTGTTTTTTTTGAGACACCATTTTGTATATACATTTTTAAAGTAAATAATATTCCCAGACAGTTGTCTTTTTTTCTGTTACTCCAGTGAAGTACCATAGGGGTCTTTTGCTTTCTCTTGTACTACAAAAGTGAAGGAAACAATGACTATTTAAAAGTACCATCCATCACTGATGATTTCATAGATACCATAAGGGATTAGGGCCAGCCATACATGGTTACTAGAGTTTGGGAAGATAGGGAAAAAAAAAGAGTTGGATCATCTTGACTTAAGGAGTAACTCACAAAGTAACTACCAATATTAGTAACCCCTCAGTGACTAATGATCAAAGCCTAATCAACACACTAGTTAGAAACTATTCCAAGCCACTTGATAATTAGTCAGTGGTTGGCCAGGAATCTACCAGCAAGCAGTCAGAAACTTTTGACAAGAATGTATGGGCTGCACTGATAGCAATGTGAAAAGTCACAGCTGTTATCACCACTAACATCTGACCTCATTGGTTGCTTTAAAAGCTGGTGATTGGTGGGTGTGAAATGTAAAAGCAAACTTGATTAGAGCTGACACCAGCTTCTCTCCCTCTACACCATGTTGCTGTATTCTCTGTGTAGGCTGTTTGTTGGAGTTTAAGCTTCTGTCTGCTTGGCCTTTTGTCCATTTCTGCTCTGTACTGATAGCTAAACATGTACTACAAGACTTTCCACAAAAAAATACAACAGAGGCAGGGTTTATCAAATTTACCTAAAAATCTCTGAGCAAGATTCCCTGCTATCTGAGTAATAAAAAGAAGTCACAACAAAATAGTAGCATTTATTTGCAAAGTCTGTAAATTGGTAAGCACTCAGTTCTACTGATGGATTTAGTAGTTATGAGTCAGAAGCCATGAATGCAATTCGTAAAATAATCCACATTACGATTGGTTAACCTAAGTCACTGTAAATGGTTTTTCTTTGTAAAAATACATTATGGTGGCTCTATGTTAAAACACCAGGTTATGTCTACAAAAACAAGTTAGTCTACGGTAAATCTCATTCTGCAGAAGAATTCAGCAAGGTAACAAACCAACTCTGTACTTAGAAGTCACCATGACACTGAAATCATAGCAATTTGTTATAATTACCATGGTGGATGCTATGTCACTGTATTGTTCACCATGAGTTTTTGTTTCTTTAAGAATTTTCCATAATTAATTTTTTTTACGAGAGAGAGACTTACAAAGTTCGAAGTGAAGGTAAACTAACAGGTTAACTAACCTTAAAAACATTGCTGTGTAGCTTCTTCTTAACCAAAATCAAATGTGATTAGTGGTGAATTCCAGATGCTAATCAAACAAATAGAACATTAGGAGTAATTTAATTGAGAATAACAAAAATAAGAGTAGTTTTAATTCTGCTGTATAAATTTTTGGTATTAAGTCCTTGTTTAAGGAAGGGAGATTAGCAGAGGATTTACTAGAACGTTTTTAGGTTTTTGCACCTGTGGAATATGCTGAACAATTAAAAATAATAGGTTTACTAAGTTAGAATTTTAGGCATTGAAGAGAAGACCTAATTGGGGTTTTTAAGTAATGCAAAGTTTTGAATATGACAAGGATAAACATCTATGATTCTCTACAGCTTCTACTGCTAGGGGGCATAACTACAAATTAAATAAGATTCTAATATGATTAGATATTACAAAATATTTAGTAGCAGAATTGTCAATAAGTAAAATCAATTACCAGCAGGTGTGGTTAGCAGTGAAAGAGTATTGATCAGATTTAGAATCAGTACTGGTGGCCATTTCTCTCTCATGGTTGACTGCATAAGCTATGATGGCTCCTATCTTCTTTTAACTACTAAACTATACTAAATACTGTGTTTAGTAATACTTTATAAGTACAAGGATACCTTATCGTTTTGACTTTGTCTTTTTAAGGAGGACTTTTGTGGTTGAAAAGTGAATTTTTAGAAAGAAATTGCAGATTTTTTGTAGATGTTTAGTTGTTATAGCAGAATTGAGATGGCAAGCATAAGCGGAGGAGGAAGGATGGTTTCAGTGCTTGTGCTATCTCTATTTTCCAGTTTTCCATTTAAAAATCCCTTCAAACTTGCAAAGTAGCCTGACCACAACTGACACAGTACAGTTTTACTATCTGTGGTAGTTGTTAATTATGGGTGAATATGTCAGATTTAGTAAATCATGAAAATTCAAAATGAAAATTTCTAAGTAAAAAATAGAACAGGTGAAAAACATGCAAAACCCTCAGGACTCTGCATTCCAACTGAAAATTCCCGTAAACAGTTCAGGAAGAAATGGCGCTAGAGCGTTTTCACATATTCAGTGAGTTTTGCAAAATTAGCCATAGTAACATTGCAGATAAAATTGTGAACCCAATAAAATATCTCAGGCTGACTACCAAATATATCGCATAACTTTCATTTTCACCCGAGTTGATGTAAAAAGGTGCATTCCCCAGAAGTACCCATTCAAGTTTTACAATAAACAAATCGGCAGTAACATTTCTAATTTGTATGTTTAGCATTCACTAAATGAACATACTAACATCTTTGAATAATAAGCCGTAATTCTTTTTCTCACTATAATCGTGTTTTAAAAAAATTACACAGCTTATTTCAGTCTTTCTTGTTGTCCACCTACAGTTATTTTAAGCAATTGAAAAAAAATCAACAACAAAAAAGAAAAAAACAAATGCCTACTTTCGTTCTAAAGAGGCACCTCATCTTTAATTCATTATGGTGCAGCTGCTGAACAAGGGCTATGGACCAAAGGTCTGTGGGCACACAAAGGAGGTTTTAGTTAAAGCTGTACTAGCTGAAAAGTAAGTAGGTGTCTGACAGGAAAATTAATAACTACTGTAAATTTCTCTTTATCTGTGTGTAGGTCAGCAAGTTTTACTGGCCAGCAGGGTACCGAGATATGTATACCAGGCATCGGAGATGGAGTTTATACTCCCAAATAATTTACCACCGGGGCTCCAATTATAGATATGGGAAATTTCTTCTTTAAAAAGAAAAAAAAGTAATTACCTCTAAGCAAAAGTTTTAACAGAATACTTGAAGCCAATACATTGCAACAAAGTTACTTTTGACTGTATGGTCAGACAACGGTTATTTAGTAAGCTATCCTGATGGAGTTAGGGGTCTGTTGTTCTAAACCTGTTTTATATGTCTGGTGTCAAATTGGACTTGTAGAGACTCGTTAGAAATGGTCTAATTTTGTGAACTGCAAATGGTTCAGGTTTATATTAATAGTAATTGTATTTAAAACATCATCAAGGTATTGCTTTTAGGTTTCCATGCATGCATTTACCACTAATAAAGACCATTCTGCAAAAATGTCTTGAAGAATGTGAGTTTTTCATTACACCTTGAAATAATCATAAAGGGGACAGCAAAACACAAATGACCTTTTACCGTACCATCTCAGGTTCACCAAGATATCAGTGCTGGTGCACACAGCTTGACTAAAGAGCAGTGGAAGTGATGGCTTACTTAGTCCAAGCAAACAAAGGAACTGTATCAACCCTAAGTCTGATAAGTGAATATGGCAAATTATTTCAAACTCTAATGCTTTGCTTGCTTGTTGAACAAGATGGAGTTGTAGCTAAACAAAACTCAGCAATGCAGTTTAGAAAACAAATTAAGTAGAGATTAAAAATAGCATTAGTTACATTTTGCTTTGTTTCCAAAAATGCAACACGATGCTGACATTTGTAATGAAAATAAAACTACAAACAGGTTACGTCAGCAGGTGTAGGGTGGCAGTCGACCCAGCTTTAGAAATATCTCTGCTCTAACAAATAAGTGGAAGACTGTCAGGGAGTTTTAAACTTGCTCCCATCCCCCCCAATATTTATTATAGTGTCTCAAATTACTTTTGCATTTTATTTTTCTTTCTTCATAACTTCTTTACCCATAAAGTAAAGCAGAAAGAAATCTGACTTATACAGAGACCTTGACTCAAAAGAACAGTCACCACCATGTCATCTGGAGCAGTAGCTGGTAACTGGTTGTTTATTCTGCCCATCTAAACACCACAAAAGAAATATTTTCTATCCAACTTTATGGAAAATTTTGGCTAATTTACATTTGTGACATTGCAGTTTTTTTTTGTTTTTTTTTTGGTACACAATATTAGGTACACTCATTCAAAAGCTTCATGAGTTTTAGTAGCCTGTCTCTCATATTTCTCTCAAATGTCTGTTTGGTAAAAGGTCTATAATGAGCCTTTTGGGGCATGTTGGTCTAGCCTACCAGGCTGCTAGAGTCAAGGACCAGAGTTCAGTTTCCACAAGGGACCCACTCATTTTGATCCTGCTTTCTGGTATATATTTTTCCCTTCTTTTTCACCACCTGGCAGCATGAGTTTTCTTCCACATCTAAAAAATAAAATGGTGGTTTCCCAGCTTTGTCCATATCACTTCTGTCTGTCTATTCCTCTCACATTTTCTTTCTTTGTTTTTCTAAAAACAAACTTCTGTTGCCTTCTAGACTCCGTTACGTTTTTTAAGACATCTATAAAGATATTTAAAATACTTTTTAACATGGAATTCATCAGCCTGTGTTTAAGGCAGATCACTGATAAAGGATCTCCTGGAAGCTATTAAATTACAGATCCATAGTTGTCAGAATCCATTTTATCATTCATTATTAACAAATGATGCCACATTAGCTGTTCTTTTGCTAATTTTAGGCATTTTAAGTTACAAAATCATCAAACAAAACATCAGTTTTTGATCAACAAAAAAGGGAAGAAAAGAATGGACAACATTAATTAGCAAATGGGAGCATAAAGCAGCAGTGTTTATAACCTCATTTACTCATATGTTTACTTTTAAAAATCATATAAGGTAATCCCTACTTCACATCAAACTTTGCCTTTTACTTTTGCAAGTTATTTAAATGAAGATTTACTTGTGCTTAGATGTCAGTTTGTTTAAAACTCAGTTGTGTGTGTGGTAATACCCTCCCCCCAACAGTAGACCGTCATAATTTGTCTACCTGGTTTTTATCGGCTGCTGTGCCAACTACCTGTTGGCAACAGCACGCTCAATATCAGATATGCAATGTTACACATGAAACTCTGTCCTGGTTCACTCTAGAAACTGTACCTGGTTATATCAGTGTTGTCAAACTGCAGTAAAAAATACAATTTATGATCTATTATTGTTCATATACTGACCTAGCTCTGGTTGCACTGTGCAGACATGGCCAAATTTGTTGCCAGCAGACATCATTAAGATTGTGGCAACCTTTTCACTGAGTGACACCAGTTATCATCGTAACTCTATGTTTAATAGCAGTTTCAGATTTCGGGCTGACACTAACCGCGTTGTTTGCCTACTAGTTATGCAGTTTAGATAACTGCATCAAATGGTCAGAAGACTTGCCATGGCTCTTATTGAGAATTTTGAAGTTGTAATACCTGGAGATGTGAACACAATCCAAATAATATTGCTTGCAATCACTCTTGCTCTGCTAATTTTAAAATGGCTGGAAAAAAAACTCCCATTTAATACTTATGCTATTGTTACTGGATTTATGTTTTAAATAAGCTACTGAGTGCAAGATTAAACAATAGGTTAACATGTATATAAATATGTAGTGAAAGGTATTTAGTCAGTATGACTTACAGTTGATATGCAATCAGTTATGTAGATACTTGGGGTAGTAAATACAGAGAACTAGAATTTTCTGTGCATAAAATCACTGAGCTCAATTGCTGGAAGGTAAAGATATAAGAAGCAAAAGCAAGGAGACAGTAAAGCTGTTTAAGGCTAGTAAAAAAAAAAAATTATAAATCAGGTTTAGATTCATGCATTTTAAAAGCTAAATGTAACAAAGATGTCTGCTTTTAAGCCAGGCTCTGACATTATAGGTGGACTTTTGCTTTTTTTTTTTTTACTTTTAAAATATTTTTGTTTCATTATATCTTTTATCTTATAAAAATAATTAAAGTGAAAACAACTAATAATTCTTGGAAAAAAAATTTGGCCATTTCCAAAAGTATCTAAATATTTTTTTTTTTAGTCATTCTGATTTTATCCAAAGGATTAGTTCTAGTTATTTAAGCCATGGTTGGATTTAGTCAAAAAAAAACAAACATGGCAGGCAAGTCCAGATAGCTATAGCTGTAACACATTGATCTGTATTAAATAAAGGGAGGGAAGATGGCAGTTTGTATCGACATGTAATGGAAAGTAAGAACAAAGGATGATAACACAAAAAATCTTGACAGACAAACGGAAAATGGCTATTTCTAGTGCAAAGTTGCTGTGGAATATCTGAAAAGCCTGAAGGAGGGTCTGCGAAAGCAAAAGAGAGCCCATGTCAGAACTTTCCCTAAGATAGCAGAAAGAGGTAATAGAGGAAATCGGAGACACTACTGATGGAGACAACACCATGCCCATGTGCTGGTGAGTTGTGTGTCAGCTATCATGACAAGGAAGAGTAAAATTATTTATCTTGGCTAGGACATTTCAGCAGAGAATACATACTTAGACCCATGATTAGAAAGGGGAAAAGTTCGGCTCTGAGACTTTGGATCAAAATCTACCAACTTCATACCAAAAACTGAAAGAAAAAAGACACCAACAGTGACCAATCATGAAAAGGTCTTCTAACCTGAAATGGTTATAAATAGAAAGTGTCTCCCAGGGTCCTGCAACCTCCAGCTCTTGGGAGAACCAGAATTTCCCAGAGAAACAATTGCAGGGTTGGCTCAACAGGTCCACCATATGATACCACCACCTGCCACTATATCCTAACGCTCTTATTACATTCAAGAAGGCATCTTCCATAAAATAAATAACTTTTTTTTAAACAACAATATCTTTAGCTGATACAGTAATGCAACAAAGACAGGCAATGGACTCTAAAGTTGAAATCCTTATACATAAAATCTAATATCTTTCTAATTTTAAGAAGAAAAGTCTCCATAATTTAAACTTTCAAGTTGATAAACAGGTGAAATTTATTCATACCTGCTTTTAGATTAAACACATAATTACATCTAAAAAATAAGAATCAAGCATGATGGACTTACTTTCTTTAGATAAATTCTGCAACAAAGATGGCTATCAAAAAAGAATCCCCTAAAATCATTAGAATAGAGAAAAGAGCTCCATTAACATAAGAATGACTAATTACTTCTAGTTTATTATGAGGCCTTCTGTTAGCTCAAAGCAAATAGAACTTGTGATTCTTGAATGTATATTTAAAAGAAAAACTAATGACGTTATTGAAAAATTTGGGGAAAATTAATCTTTAGCCATGTTCTGTCCTCCTGTATAGATTTCCTTGGAATGTTAAAGCAAGAGGGAAGATGATTCATTTCTTTCACAGTGTATAAAGGGTAAAATAGAAATGAATAAGCGACAATTTAAATATCAAAAAATGCACAAAACATAGTAGTAGTAGACAGGTTAAAAACATACAACTACAAATTTCTCTGGAAGTTCTGCAATGGAAACAAATTTTAGCACAACTTACGAAACAGATTCAAATATGCAGCGTAACAGCAACCTAGTGGACAGAGGTGCAACAAACAACTGGACTAAGTGAACCTGGCACAAAGTAACAAAAACGGTTGATTGCAGTACAGAGACAACCAATCACCAGTTGGCACCACATAAACACAGATGCATTCAGAGCAACAGTTTTACAAGCAAAAAAAACTGAAAAAAAAATTATGAATTCTAATTAAGTGAAGCACTTAAGCTAGATTAGTTTTCGACTATTCAGTATATGACTTTCAACAGTGGCAATTAACTCAAAGCAGCACCAGAGCAATAGTCACGTTTTATTGTTATGTAATTACTTGAAGCTAACAATGAATTTTTTAAATTAATTATCATGGCATGTGCTTGGTAATATTTTGTTATAATACCCAAAAGCCAGCCAACAATTATGCTATTTATGAGAGTTGAACTAGATACTTAAGTGTCTGAGTACATTATAATCCAGGGCAGCAGACATTTTCCTGTTGTTTTATTTTAAATGTATTATTTGACATGATTATAACCAATAATATATTTTAAATGCTGAGTTATTTCACTTTGATGGAGCTGAATTGATTAACATTGAACGCAGAGAGAGCATTGTCAGCTAACATGAAAAAAATGTATAAAAGACAACAGAAAAATGAACATTTGGACGGTTGGTGGCCTGTGGTTTGCCTACTGAACTGTCAGGACCCCAAGTTTGATTCCTGCTCAGCTATGCCCTTGCCATGGTTTCTTCTTGTTTTACTTCACTGGCCAGTTATGTTGGTTTCCTCTGGGTGATTCAATTTTCATTGGAGTTGGCAGTATTGGGTTTCTTGTGGTACAGGACATGCAATGTTCTCTAGTGGCTAGCCATAGCACCAGAGTCTCTTACTTGGGTTGTCTCCGATGTAGAGAAGTTTTTGACACAACAACACGAATAAACATCATTGGTCATAGTTTAAAGCAGCTGAATGTGCAATCTAGGTTCAGCCTGCCAGTAATTTAGAAAACCTTCCCACAATGCAGTGTTCACAATTATGTTTTGATTACACTGTTGTTAGTTATCAGATCAGTATGGCTGATGAAATAAATGGATGAAGGAAACACAAAAAGCAAATTGCCCCACCTCTCTGAAAAAAAAGTATGACAATGAAAGAATTAGCATTGGTCTCTTTTTTTTGACAATTGGCAAAACTTTTATCTACTTGTAGGCAATTGGAGTTTATTTTTTTTAATAGTGTTGCATTGTGGGAAGGTTTTCTAAATTGCTGGCAGATAAAAACCAAATTCAGATGGTATACACAGTTCCTTAAATTGGGTACTTTCAAATCTAAAAGTAGAGAACTCAAAGTTGTTAATCCTGTGATCTTGGATCCTGTTCATCTGTCGGGTCATCTTAATTACAAGTTAGGTGAGACTCCAGCATGATTTGATAATAGCAATGTTTGGTAATAGAACTGTTAATGAGTTAAATGAATTAATGAAAGTGCAATTAATAGGGACAATACTAATCATTCTAAACCAGCAGCATCCACGATTAGTGTATAGTATGATGTTTGTGGTTGGTTTTCTGACATTCTTCGATGCTCTCTGATCAAATGGCCTTACTTCATTCCTTTCAAGAATAACTTTTGTTTATTTTTGTAAGTCATGCTTATAAGATTTGTTCTTCAAACCTTTACTTCTGCACAGAAACTCTTTCTATTATATATTTTAAAAAAATTACTAATATCTAAAGAGGATTTTAAAAATATCAATGAAAAACAGTTTTGCGCCTTTTTTGAACTAAACCACTTTTTCTCTCCATTTAATGAGGCTCATTAATAAAAAAAAACAAAAGCCATTCACTTTCTGTTTTAAACGTTGAGAGTATCTGCTTTAAAACAAAGTTTATCAAACTTGCATCAGATTTGTTCCCTTATGTATCTGTATGAGTGTGCTGTAGAACCACTGCCAAAATGTGACATTACTTTCCCATTTGAGGACAGAGTTCCCAGTCCACATATCCCAGTAAATGCTGGGACTGTACTCCGAAATACACAGAGAGAACAATCCACTGTATTTACGAAATGTCCTCCTCTCATTTGTTTGGATGAGAGAGCTCTGCCTAATGACATAATAATATTGGTCAGGCTTGGTGCCAATTAGAAAGTTAAAAAAATGATAGAACCTGTTTATCAGGTCCCTGAAACTGCAGATGAATGGTCACGCTTCTGTTCTTCTACTTACTAAATAATGTTCTTCTTTTCACTTCTTACCACGATTCCTAAAATTTACATTTTAATGTAACCATTGCTAATGTCAGCACAATATACAGCATTAGTGCTCCAGGGACCTGATTAAGTGGTTTGAAAATATTTTGTATGTTTAGTTAAAAATACATTAGTATCCAAAAATTCTCTTTAAGCATGTATTTCATATCACTACAGTTTGATGCCACTGGAAGACTCACTGAAGACTTTCTCTCTTCCTGGAGGAAGGTGAGATTTGTATCAGCCATGATGGAGCCTGCCTCCTTATAACTACTAAAGCCAGCTAAGCTGAATTTTGGTTTGTTGTTGCTATTCAATAGTTAATGGCTCAAAACCATTTTTTTTCTCTAGTTTTTCATTTCCTTTTGCCTATGTCAGTAAATGAAACTTGATAAATATCTAAGTACAAGAATTTGAAGCTTAACTTTTCAAATCACAAAGTTAAAAATAAAGTTTGCTTATACAATTTAAATATATTGCACATCTGGATTTCTAAAGGTGATTGTTAGAATTTCAGTTTAATAAAGAATAATGCACCACCTGAATATTAATGCTGTCAACCTAATGGAATGTTTCACCCCTTGCTGCTTGAACAGTGTTGAGTCATGTGGATTAACATATTTCTTTGACTGTTACACAACTCAAGGCGTACAAAAGCATTAAATGTAGTTTTTCTGCATAGCTTTGCATCACTTAGATGATTTTAAACAAAGCATTCAGCTGAACAAAAGAGCAAACTTCTTTTAGTTATATTTCATTCTAACCCTTAAATTGCTGAATTGTCTCCCTCATGATACTACAGAGATGTTTGGAAGCAAAATGATTTTTTGTTTTTCTTTTATAAAAAATTAACATAATAAAAGGATTCATTGAGGGATTTTTGAACCTAGCATGTAAGTCACTGTAAGGATTAATCGGTGAGGACAAGAGTGACAAGTTGATTGAAAGAGAATTAGTCCAGGCAGCTTCCATCAGCTTATTAGAAGGGTATCCCTGATGAAGCTGCCTGGACTAATCTACTAGTTTCTGTAAAAAAAAAAAACCACATTGCTTTCTGTTTACAGCTAGTGGCTGCACAAGCTAATGTATTTTTCCTCAAACAACCTGGTCACAGCTGCAGTCCTGTTTTCCAGAAGTCGTCCATGATGTTCTGGAGTTCGCACTTCCAATAGAGTGTTGTGATAGATAACTAGTGTTGGTTTTCAAGATACAAGAATCTGGGAGTAGGTGTTCTGCTGTTTCTGGGCACTTTTTGCAGACACACATGGTTGTATCTAGGTCAAAATAGATGCAGTCAGAATTTCCTTTGGTAGCTAGGTTTGGACTCACAGGTCTGGTGCTTCCCACCCAGAGATATCAACATAAGGTTTAGTTGTAGCTGCTGACATTATCAGCATCTTTAGTGGGATTTATTAGAGACTCCTCATCTTTGACTTGTCTAACTCTCAAGTTCATTGAGGTAGGCAAGCAAGCTTCTCCATCATTACAAGGTTGCAACTTACTGTAAGTGAATTTTTTTTTTTGGTTACAAATGGTGCAAACTCTAGCTCTCCTCTCAGAGGCCAACAACACTCTTTAAGAGTTTATAGACGAGACAAACTTATCAAAATTAACTTTTGAATCATTCTGAGTTAAAGTTTGCTGGCAAGAACCTGGATTAATCAGTAATTCTTTCACTCCATGGTTGACATAAGTCATTAATAATCTTCAAAAGTTCAGCTTTACCAATGACCACAAATACTTTAGTCAAGGATTTTATAAAATCAACTAAAGTTATTAGAGGAAATAAGCAGAATTTTAGTTTTGATATAATTAATATTCTACTACCATGCCAGTGGTATTGACTGTATGCTCAATTTATGTTTTAACAGTTGTAGGTGAACGAGTCTGCAGTTTTTATAACCATAGATCCACCAATGAAGTATCCAATGTTTTATACATAAATTATTTCAGTGAATAGGATTACATGTATATAAGCATATTTAGAAAATCCATAAAAGTGAAAAAAAAAAAAGAAAGAGAGAGAGATAATTTCAAACCTTCGACACAAAACTTCATAAAAATATCTTTCTTCTTGGTTATTTTATTGGTAAATTGACAAACATATCTCATTATGTACAGTGGCAGATAAAAGTTTAAGAACGAATCAAACATACGAAGTTTTCCCCCCACTTATAGAAATTAGATGAGATAAACAGATCAAGGAAGTATTAGTATTTGGTTGCAGAGCCACAAACATCAATTACAGCCTGACAGTGCTTATGCATAGAGTCCACAGGACACAAACACACACACACAGATCTGCAGAAATACTGCTCTCGTCAACTAAATAACTTGGAACAATTGATCCAAATTTCTTGGCTTTTCCATCTTAATAGCTTTGTCTGAATCATTCGATAGATTCTTTATTAGAGTCAACTCAAGCTTTGAGGTGGCCACTTTAGAACTGGAATTTTATGATATTGCTATCGAATGCTCAAATTATCATAATGCTGGGAGGCAGGCAGTCCTCAGAATGGTTTTAGTATTTTTGGTCAAAATGTCCAGATAAAATAATCAGTTATTTCCTGAAAAAGGCCTATCAATGTTTGGGAAAAAGAGTTCCATACCATAATGGACCTGCCTCCACCTTTGATCTTTGGTTTGGTACACTTCGGATGGAATGTTTTGCTTTCTAGAAGGTTTTTGTGAAGATTGGTATGTTCTCCAAATCCCTTAAAATGACAACAGGCAAACACTTGGTTTTATGGTTGGTATGCCACTTCTAGGGCATTCGTTGTAGCTGCAAGTGTTTGCACAGCTTCCAAGCTGGATAACAAGTGGTTTTACTGCATTTGAACTGCTTAGCAATCTTACCTTGCTCAACTCCATGGTCCGAGCACGTTTTGTTAGACTTAAGCTGGCTTCTTTACCCATTGTAGAATCCTTAAAAGGTTATGCATTAGTTTAATATATTCCATTGGTATCTGCAAAACCAAAAATATAAGCAATAGATGTTGGTTTTTAAACTTTTGTTGCCACAAAATTCCATCATAAAGAAAAGCGAGTGTATACAAAATACTTACTGTCATTCACGTTGATATACTCAGTCAAAAGAACAAGTTGTTTTTCCTATCAGTGTAATGACCATGCTGAAGTTTTTATCTTTACATATTTTGTGTGAGAATTTATGTTTGTTCTGCTACTGTATATAAACTTATTTATATAGACTAATTCTACTTAAGAAATACATACCAGTTAAGCTTGATGTAGACACTGAGGAAGAGAAGGAAAGGTAGCATGCTCTTACATACTTACCTATCTTATGATGAACAGAAACAGACAAGATAAACACATGCAGGTGTCAGACATCCACAGAGACAAACAGCAGCATTTCAAAGACTAAACTTGACTGCACCATTTATAAAATCTATAAAAAAAACGTTTGTGCATTTGGTTCCTGAATAAATACATAGAAAATAAACTTTTGACAAATGTGATAAAGAGAAGACAAAACAGAAGCCATAGAAATATGGAATTGCAAGCCTTGTACTGAGATGCAGACAAATTAATTAAGACAATTGTAAATGCAGCTGGTAGTTGTGACAGCTCTATAAAATTATTACAAGAGCCAGATAGTTGCTAGGTTGGCTTCCATTTGTCTGCATGAATACAGCTTGTGGGTTTTTGAGCTCAGTGGCATTATTGTCGGAGAACAGTAGTTGGAGACAGATCAGTTAATGGTGATAATAAAAATAACTAATGTCCAAGAAAGAAGTGACTTACATTTGCTTGCACCTCTGGAATGAGATAACGATGTAACAATGAGTGATTAGCTGGTTAACCCCTGGTAGATGCAGACTTGATGTACATTGGTGCTCACTAGCAAACAGAATTGGACCAAGGTTTGTGCTGCAAACTACTTCTAGGGAGCTTACTGTCTTTACCCAGGTGACTGCTGGATAAAGTACAGGGCATTTCACTTTATTTATCAAGACAAATATTTTATACTTGATTAAAGATACTTCTGCTCTCAAAAACATCCTCACTGATGACAAAGTGGCTGCAATAAATCAAATGGGCAAATTTTGGAATAATGAAACCAAATTCTGCTGAAATAGCAATAACCAATATTAGAAATAAACTTCATAATTGCAATCAAACTAGAACCCAAAGGCACAGAAATAATTGACGAAGTATAATAAAACACAAGATTCCAAATAATCAATACAAAATTTGACAGAAAAAGTCAAAATACGAACTGAAAGTGACTTTACTTAGCATGTTAAATGATTTTGCTGTACTTGCAACTCATTTACATACCAATGCATCTCTAAAAAAGGTGAGCATTGAAAAAAATTATTCCAGGCTGATTATTTTGGAAGTAAAAAAATCCAGGAATGATTCCAAACTCTACAATCTTGAGCATTTATTAACAGGCCAAAGCTAATGTCTAGATTACTGATTGGCATACCCCACCTGAAAAACTAAGAAAAAGCTGTAGTTAAAATAGTTAACTCTTCACATGCAATGCATCTTTATGGAGAGTAAGAAAGGAAACTTAGAGAAATGTTGGTGCTAATATTCACCAGCCCAGTGATTGTGAATGTAAAGGATGATCCACAGTGTCAACATGCAAGAAGTCTTGCTAATATGTTCTGAAAAGACCTTTTAATAGGCAAATATTGCATCAAAGGGTTCTTATAAAATTTTTTCAGATATATTTGTACATTCTAGTGATAGTGTGCCCCCACAAGATCAAAATTCACCAATCTATAGAATAAAATTTAAAAAAAGGATTAGCTACATCTAGAAATATCTAGTTTGGTTAAGAGCATCACATTAATATCATATTAAATTCTTCCTAGGATTTTGTTTGCAAGATCCACTAGCATCTGCTAAAGACAAGAGTTACAACTTACTTGCTATCATGTTATACTTTGGGTACTGTGGCAATCTAATCAGCACTGGCTATGTAGAAAGTTAATAAATAACCAAAATTATTACTGCATAGATACTCACATCCCTCTGCTTTCTACTCAAATACAGAGAGAATTTTACTTTTGTTCATTTGTTACATGTAAATAAAAATGTACTCTTTTCTGAAAAGGTTTATCTATTATTGTAGTTCAAATGAGGTATTTATATTTCTGTCAGCCAATAATTAATGATG
The DNA here is from genome assembly GCA_018389105.1 of Nautilus pompilius. Classification (NCBI taxonomy): domain Eukaryota; kingdom Metazoa; phylum Mollusca; class Cephalopoda; order Nautilida; family Nautilidae; genus Nautilus; species Nautilus pompilius. The sequence goes on from JACATO010000119.1 coordinate 356,667, forward strand.
TATCAACATATGAAAACTTATAAAGGGGGCAGATTAGTTTGAAAAAGAAAAAAACAGCTGCTATTATTATCACTAATGAAGAAGTGATATTTAAATAAATGAAAACAGACAATTCATTGCTGTTAAAAAACAATATAGACATTTATGCAACTCTGTCAGACGATTTAATATCGGCCATTTTTCTCTTAAATTTTTACCTAAAAATGGAGGGAACAGAACAGATTTTTCTTTTTTAACCTCCACTGAGAGGAAAGTCCTGGAATTAAGTAGATGATTTATAAGAATGTATGTTGTGTTCATTAGTGCAGCAAACAGATTAGGAGGAAAGCAAGGTAGGCTAGAGAAAATTCACACAAGCTATGATAAAAAAAAAAAAAAATGCCAACTATCAGCATCTTTATCCTTTGGGTGATATTCTGCAATGAAGTCCACAGGATAGTTTGGCTAAGGAATAAAATGTCGTCTTGGAATTAAATGTCAAATAGTATTTTGGTAAGTTAATCTTCAGTGTTAAAATCTTAATTTAGTACAAAAAATTAGTGAATCTCAGATTAAGTAGCAAGCTACCACCAAGGACTGCCTGTTCTTAGACCGCTCTCTGATCAGCTGCACAAACATTTTGATCTGAAATCAGCAAAGGACCAACATTTCTCTTGCAAGTTTAAATGGCAATTCTCAACAACAACAACAACAACAACAACAACATAGTAGCAGCCATGATTGATTTTATTTATTTATTTATTTGATTGTCAACATGAAAGTACGTGAAAATTTTTGAAATTAACAAATTTACACAACCTGGCAAAAGCCACGGAAACCGTGTAAAAATAGAACCATGTTGTCCTCATTTAAAGCTGACTAACCGACACCATGCTGACTTTGGTATCACGATGAGAGCAGGCAGGTGGGCATGGCTGGCTCCACAGCCCAGTACAACACATATGTAGGCCAGCTCCACTTTCAGTCCACATACAGAATGCATTCGGAACACATCTAGCGGTCTATCTTACAACACCGACAGCAAGAGTTCTGTCATGAGCCACATAATGAAGAGACAATGGATAGATAGATGACTGTATAAAAATATTTGTTGTCTACAGGTGGTCTAGACAAGCTTCAGAACTGTTACAAAAACAAAAACAACAAAAACCTACTGAAACAAGAAGAAATAATACAACTAATCACACTCACTCAAGTTAGATATAGCTTTAGGGAAATCTACACACTGATTCCAAATGCCTTGCTTATCAGGGTGTCTCTCTCTGTGTGCGCGTGTGCGTGCGTGTCAATTCTCTGTGTAGAATGTAGCTTGGACTTCCCAAGAGTCGGATTTGTGGGCAATAAAAGATTGTTGTACTTTCTTTCTAAAAATGTCAAATAACTGTATTTAGAATTACAATCATCAGTAAGCTTCTCCTTGATAACATCTGTGGCATGGATAAAAAGCAGCAAAATTATGAAAGATTCTAGTTTATCTATGAGAGGTTTGTATTACTTTTCTATGAGTACAAATTTAAAAAAAAAAACATTTTTCATATTCAAATTTATATAAATAGATTTCTTTAAAAATCTCCCATATCAAATACTACTGCAATGTCAGGGTCTAGCCACGTGGTACATTAAAACAGCTGGCAACTTTAAGCCATAGGAAATTTTTGGTAAGACAAGAAAGGCATACTTCACCTAGAAGAGATGGCAGCGGTGTTCAAATTGCAAGCTATCTAAAAGTGACTGTTTGAATTAAACAGAAAAGCTGTAGGTGTAAGGAAATCCACATACACTGTATGTCCAACAGCATGGTTGGCCAACTACTAGACTGCTACAGTCAAGGTAGCAGTGTAAGAGGGTATAAGTAACAAAATGTAAGTGCTTGTGTTGTGTGGAAGAGAGTTAAAAATATCGATAACTGACTCTTAATGCTACTGCTAATCCAAAATTTTCAGACAAAATATTAAGGTACAAATTACCGTAATATATGGATTTTTTGATTACTTGAATTATTTCTCATTTCTAAAATTTAAAAAAAAAAATTGCTTGTCATCCTTTTCCGGAGTTATTTCCCCTAAAATGGATATTTTTTGGTAAAACATTAAAATGTAGCGCACATTCTAAAAGAACCAGTACAAAACAAGCCCCCCCCAACAACAAAAAAAAAAACCCATCATTCATTTACAACACTTCTCATGCCATCCTCATCACCAATGTTCGCTAAAAACTGCATAAACAAAGCTAGGTCAACAACTCCACCAAGTTTCTGGTGCATCTTAGATGCACAGCAAATTTTGCAGGCAAAAACAAAGTGCCCATTCCAGGGGAAACTAGCCATACCCAAGTATTTCCCGACTCGTGCCTGCGCCACTATATTATTAACTGTTTTTTTCTTGTATGGCTGATTTGGTTTTGTTCAACATTTTTGCTAAAGTACTTGAACAGTTAAAAGGATAGGGGGGAGGCAACAGAAATATATATTTACTATTTGAAATGTAGTTTGTAGATTAAGATGAATTTCTTAAAGTTGTCTTGTATTCAATTAAAGCTGTCAATGCTGTAAACTAATGTAAAACATTTGGAAAGATACAAAAAATAACTTTAATCAAGAATATTAAAAGTAAACAGCTGCCTAATTAATTAATATCATTTTTAGCTCAATAATACTTTTACTATTGAAAAGAGAAAGTGACAAAAAGCCAAGAACATTTAAAAATAGGAAATATTACTATGTTATTTAAAGGTAGACAAGCAAGAAGTACTTGCTCACATTTGACTTTGATCATACATTAAAAGTGATAATCATATACTCATAATAAAATTATTAATTTGTACAAAAAAAAAAAAAAATCCAGAAATAATACACCCTTTTCACTAAAGTTTTCTTGAATTGGTTAAAAGTTATAGGATTAAATAGCACATGCTTACTTTGCCTTTCAAACTGGTCAAAGAAATAATTCAAAAGAATGTGGCACTTATAAAAGAAACCCTGCCATTCTTTGTCCAAGCTAAGACACAATATGGCTACATGTATACAGAACATAAATCAACAGTAATATAAACCATTTCGAGTAGTCGCCAAAAACAGACATCTTAAGTTCTGTCCCGCTGCTCTTAACAATTAAATTGATTTTTTAGTGACATTCCAGTAAAAAACAGGTTGTGTGTGTAACCAAAGCTACATAGTAGTAACTTGGTCATCCAATTCTTTGTTTTATGCATATTATGACTTTAAAACGAAAATAGAGAAAGTACCGTTTGATGGATTGGAAATCTGCCAAAATCAGTTGCTCAAAACAAAAGTTGAGAATCTGAATGACCAGCCATTACTACTAAAAACCCACCAATTTTATGAATACTTCCAATTAATTTGTTTGTTTCCAACATCTAACCCATATTGTGGCACATAATTGAACTTTACTATATATTAATGGGTGATATGGAGTCTGTAATACATAGACATGGAAGAGAAATGGTGCTCATCAATACAATACAATCAATCAATACAAAAAACTGATTAATGCTATTAGTTTTAAGTATCCTAGCTGATAATCCATTCCACTCATTAACAATACAAATTTTAGCTAGTCTACTGACCCCTGGTGTTAGTAAGTGTAGATGGCCCCAACACCGCCTCAAAACTCTCATTTATTTTAAGGTCTCTTCACCACATTTTCCAAGTGAGCAGCAATGTCTCAATTTAAAGAGAGAAGGGAGGACCATTTGTCTTAGATAAATGTAAAAAGTAAAACTTTTGTTTATTATTTTTTTTGCAAATTTGAAGGGTTTAAATTCAGGAAACTCTTTAACTTTGAGAAAAAAATTATCTCTGCCTGTACGGATTGCCAAACTAAAAAGTCCAACAACCATAACTGATGCAGATTTAGCAGCTGTACACAATGCAATAATCTATTTGTGTACCCACAACAGAATATGTAAGCCTTAGCCCAGAAAAGATAATTGAGTTTCTTTCTTTGATGGCAAGAGAGATTTACAATAAACAAAACTCCCTGCTGACCACATAGCACACTGTGGCTCCACTACAAGATGCTGCCATTTTTTCCTGGTGACCAAAATTACTAATGGTGGATTTTAAAAAAAGATAAAACTATGTCCTTTGCTCAGTCTAATGCATGTTTTTGAAGCAGATTTCTGCAACATAGAAAATGAATGACACACACACACACACTTATTCTTTTTACCAAAAGAACTGGAGAAAATGGTCAATAATTGAAGGCTAGAGGCTGCTGGTCTGTTAAAAATTTTAAAAAAAAACTAAAAAATCCCACTATTTTCCAGCATCAGTACGAAAAAATGCTTCATATTTCATGAATGTTCTGAAACAGTTAAAATAAAACATAATTTACAACTCTTCATTAGCGTTTTGTGAAATTTCACAAATCAGACTAAGCAAACTGGATTTTGTGAATTTTAGAAAATGCAGATGAGTTGATTTGGCTCCGACAAATTTCATGCTAAGCTTTGTTTCTTTAAAAGTGAAGTAACATGTCTGCTAATAGGCCTGATGTGTCCCGAATGCCCGAGTCCACTGTAAATCTCCGACTTCTGCTCAAGTAACAGTGGGTGATCAATATTTGCATCCAATACTCATTACTATGTACAGATTTGGAATTCAAAAGCAGTGTGTACAGTATTACTCTGATATGGGAACTGCGATGCAGAAATAAAATAAATATTAAATGTCGTACAGAATGAAGAAACCCCAATAAGCACAGTCTGTGACAGGACAGGAAATAAAAACACAAAAACGACGACGCCAGTTGTTTTCTGTCTGGCCAGTGAGGAGGAGTTTGTTATACACATTCATGAATGCATAAATTTGCTCAATATGGCACCTTACAATGGCTGAATCCAAGTCTCATATATATAAAAAAGAAAAACAACACTGATATAAACTGTTTTGAAATGCATGAAAAAAAAAAAAGAAACCTCCCAAGAGCTTGGCCCAGTCTTTTTTTAAAGTTGCATAAAATGATATTTTAAATATCAAAATAAAAAAGAACAAAAAATTTACACAACTCTTAGTGAAACCATTTGAGAAACGAGGACATAACAATTGCACAAGCTATACATAGGTAGGTATATCATAAGTGAATGTAAAATATACAGTTCAGAATATCAGTAGAATTTTAATGTCACTGACAGGCCAAGGCCTGGTCAGGAATGAGACAAACATCTACATTATACCTAAAAAAATTATACACTCTTAAGATTTTATACAAAAACAAAGGGCATGAACAGGTATACAAATATCCAAGGTAAAAATTGAATCAATCTGCTTATGTCAGTATCTTCTTGGAACATGAAGGTAACAGTTTTAATGATTATATTCTAAAAGTCCAGAAAATTTTTATTTTTTTTGTTTTTTTGCGTAGGCATATTATCTGTATACAACTTGAAATTAATTCTGAATGGCTCAACGTGGCACATCACAATAGATCCCAAAAAGCTTCATGCACTTTCCGTCTCCACCTCCTGTCTGTTTCTTTCATAGTATTAGTTTGAATTCCAAAGCCAAATAGTAGTGCTATAAGCAAACACTCCCGATCAGCTGTGTACAGCGGCGCAGGCTTTCTTCCTTGTAGACTGCACTTGCACATTTCTCCAGTCATGATGCTTCAGTAACGTGTTGTGGTGGATGGAAGGAAATTCAGTACTTTTCAAATTCAGGAATAATTAAAGATCTACATCATTTTGGCATCAATGTATCATGTTTACATCAAATAAAGTATTTCATGTAGAAATTGGAAGCATGACTGACTGACAGTAAGTAACCCTTTTTATATGTATTTATTTTTTTACAGGGAACAAAAAGTTTTCTGAATGGTATTAGTTACTTCTGCAGTCTCCTCACTAACTAATGATATTCAGACCTTATTTAGATTTCAGAAAAAAAAAACAAACTTTTTCCACATTCTGGACCAAAACAAACAAACAATTTAAAGAATATATATACAACTCTGTAATATGCGACCAGGTAGGTAATTGTCAGGAATTAATAATAAATTTTTGGTTATCAATAATTTATAACCTTTAAAGAAATACCATCATTATGTATTGTAGTTACTAATCTATAATTAAGTAAAATAATGGCCCAGCTCACTTACAAAAACAATATAACAAATCATGCACTAACAATGTCATTGCCTTCTATAGAGAAAACACAATTTGGATAGTAAGTTTTTTCTGTAATCACTAATAGTCCAGGAAGAATTAACAAATATTCTTTATTTTAGATAGTATTTCTTTTGTAAATAAAGCTGGAAAAAAAATTGTGAAACATTCCCAATCAGACTATAGCCACAAGACAAGAATAGAGGAGTTTAAATCTAGATTGTGGTTATATGAGGTCTGTCGAAAAAGTATCCGACTTTATTTTTCCCCGTGAGAAGTAATGACGTTAGGGAGGCAAAAGTGTGCATAGTGGAGCCGCATGCCTTCATGTGCATGTGTGGTTTTTGGTGGGCTTGCTGGATGCATCAGTCGCTGTCAGGCAGCCAGCATGTGAGGTGCTGTACTACTTACTCATCGCATTTTCATTTTGCCCATGATGACGGAACGTGTGGAACAACGATCTTGCATCAAGTTTTGCCAAAAGCTTGGAGATACCCAAGCGGAAACAATTCACAAAATTAAACAGGCTTTTGGTGACAATGCCATGGGTGTTACCCAAATAAAAGAATGGTACAACAGGTTCAAAGATGGCCGCACATCGGTGGTGAGCGACCAGCGTTCCAGGAGGCTGTCAACAAGCCACAATGCAGTTGTTATCGAGAAAGTGTGGACTTTCATAATGGAGGATCGTCGTTTGACAGTGTGGGAAATTGTTGACGAGGTTGGGATCAGTAAAGATTGTGAACATGCAAATGTAAAGGAGGATTTGGGCTTGCGCGGAGTGGCAGCGAAATTTGTGCCAAAGCCCTGCTGGATACTGTCAACAGGGATCCTAAATTCCAGAATGCTGGGATAACTGGAGATGAGACTTGGGTGTACAGGTATGACCCAGAAACCAAAGCTCAGTCATCACAGTGGAAGCACCAAATGTTGCCAAGGCCCAAAAAAGCACGTCAAGTCCAGAGCAAAATCAAGGTGATGCTGACTGTTTTCGATTACTGAGGCATTGTGCATCATGAATACACACCAGAAGGACAAACAGTTACAAAGGAGTACTATAATGAAGTCCTCTGACGTCTTTGTGATGCAGTTCGGTGCGAGACTGGATCTGTGGGCCTTGCAAAACTGGCAGCCGCATCATGACAATGCCCCGGCTCCCTACTCTCCAGACACGGCTCCTTCTGACTTCTGGTTGTTCCCAAAAATGAAGATGCCACTGAAAGGCTCCTGCTTTGAGAGACGAGAGGACATCATGCAGAATGTGATGGTGGAGCTTCGAGCCATTCCAGAAGAAGCATTCCAGACATGCTTCGAACAGTGGAAGGATCGCTTGGCTAAGTGTGTGGAGGCACAAGGGGCCTACTTTGAAGGGGACTAGCAATTGAACCCCACCAAGTATGTAATTTTTTTTCTCCAGCCTAAGGTTGGATACTTATTCGACAGACCTCATAAAGTTATTTCTTCTACAAAAGCAGTGATTGGAACAAAAACCTATTCTGAATGTCTTATTTTTACATCTAGCCATTTGTGTACATTTAAAACCATTCTGAGTGAAAACATAAAACAACAAATGACATTTCCAGTCCTTCATTTATGAAAAAAAATAATCCTGAAACTTACTCATTATTAGCAAATTACTTACAAGAAAATGGAAATTTGGTAATATCTGAAATAAAATCTTAATTAGAAATAGATATTTTTGCAGCAGTTATATTTCTTCTTAAACAGAAGTCTGGATTACTGAGGAGCTACAAAATTAAAGTCTAACAGAAATGTGTTAGAAATCTGTTAGAGCACTGATAAAATGTCCTTATTCATAAATTTATAGAAAAAGGAAGGAAACTAATTGCTATTTTCATATTCTTTCAAATGTACCAGATATACAAACTGAAAATAACTAGTGACACTCTGAGTGAGATATAACACTTGATTTCGCTCTCGAATGAACATCAAACAACTGAATATCTGTGGCTAATTCTTGAGACATACTAAAAACTCTGGCTAGAAAAGGATGCAATTTTAAACCTGACTACTCTCTTCACTGATGTCCTCAAACTTTCTGAAATCCCTAAGTGCTGAGAATAATGGAAGCCTGTTAACAGTTCTCTCTTTACGGATGCATAATCTTGATTGAATAAAAGGTCTAAATACTAACTAGTGCAATTAAAAAAAAAAAAACACCAACCAAGAGTAGAAAATTAGCTTAGCTTTGCTTGGTAAAGCTTCTCAGAAAATTTGGCAACATTTGGTAATTTCACAACATATCAATACTATATCAGTATCAGTTGAGGATTAGCAAAACTTCTTTGATATTCTCAAAAAATTATAGTTACTGTGTAGACACCTTTAAAAGATTTTGAAACTACATCAACATCAAAATAAAAATTCTAGAAAGGAAAAAAAAAAAGACAACTATCAACATCTGTTTGTAGAAAATAATGCAAGTTGCCTATCTAAGTAAATGAAAAATTCTGATGCTAAATGAGAAATTTTCCTTTTTTTCTAAAAAGATTTTAAAATCCAATGAATGTATTAAAAAACTGACAAAATATTCTCCAAACAAAACATTACTGCATATTTCAGAATTTAAACCTAACTTGAAGTGTCCATAAATGTGAACTAATGGTCTCCACATCATTATAAGGGCAACAAATTCCAAAAACAAGTTTAAGATGTCTAAAAGTTAGAGAGTTCTGTATTTTAATGGTCACATGGAAAATGAAAATAATGAATGAACACTCTGAAAAACTTAGTCATTTAATAATTATCTAAATTTGTTTCATTTTTGTCACTGGAGATTATATATATATTTTTACAGTATTTCTTGCACGTATGCACACTGGCCAAAATTATTGCACTACTATGACTATACAATATTTAAGCATTTGTTTTGTTTTATTTATCATTTGTCTCCCTCTTAAAATAATATTCTTTAGTACAAAAAATATTGCAAAATGTGCATTCATTGTAATTTACTGGTTCATTACTCTACACTTCATAAATATAAAACATAGCTTAAAATTTGTTCTAAACTAGTAACTAGAAAAAATATATGATAAGGGTGCAATTCAAAGTTTGATTTGCATATGCATCAGTAGAGTGGTTAAAACAATGAAGGAATGAACTCTAAGAAGTACAAATAATTTCTTATTCAAAACACCACACTCACAGATAATCTGATTGGTTTGGTTTTGTATAGCAGCAAGACAATGGCCATGGGAATACAAGCAAACCTGTTATTGCTTACATGAAATAAAAGGAAACTAAGAAACCTTGAAAACTGCCTGGGTCACAAATATTATCAAGTATTTGTTGGACTGCATAAATTCCAAAAAAGTTACGAGAACATCAAAATTTCCTGGAAACTGTTGACAACATTTGCAAAACTTTTGGAACCAAATTCTCCAACAATTTGTCAAAAAGCTGTTTGAGAGTATGCCATGCTTAGTAGAACTTTGTAAAGCAAAAGGATTGCACCCCGTTTTTGTTTTCTAATTTTTTTCAATGTTATTGTCTTGGCATTTAATATATCACATTCCTTATACAAATATAATTTACACATCTCTTTGTTATGCGAATAAATTGTTATTAGTGAATTATAAATAAACAATGTTCTTATTAACAGGAAATAGAGTGATATGCAGCATATTAAATCTCTTCCTAGGAATTGTGTAACAAAAAGCATGTCTTTTAAAACCAAACTTCTACATTTACACTTGTATCGTTCAAGTATAGAGAGTGTAATAGTTATGGCAGTAAAGAAAAATTTAGTAAATCCATTTAAAAATTTTTAGCAAAATTTGTATTATTTTTTCTATCAAAATATATAAAGTCTACTCCATATTGTAAAATTTATGGATGCTATGGACCAATTAAACTCAGTGATGCCAATATTAGAAACAAGCAGAGAAAAAAATTTGACTCTAGATAAATGCTAAAAATATTTGGGAAAAGAGTTTTTCCCATCAGGAAGAAAGTGAGTAAGGATGAGATGGGGAACAGATGATGACTCAAGCACTATCAATTAAAGAAAATGCAAAAGATTTGGGCAAAACATGCTCCACATGTCAAGTTAAGAAAATGCTTGAGATTTGACTAAGAGTGAGGCAAAGACTAAGAACAAGGTATGAAGACGATCTTAAAGATTGGCATCACAGTATGCAAGAGATACATGAACTGGCCACCAACTGAATAGTGCAGAAAAGAAAAGCACAAGAGAAGTTTCCATCGACATCTGTCTGCAACCCCGATAACTAGGAAAGCATGAGAGAGAGAGAGAGAGAATATATACCTTTAGCTGTAGAAAAATAAGCATTATAAGGTGAAATAAAATTACACAAAAAATATTTGACTTCATAATTTTTTAGATTTAAAATACAACCAGTTTTTTTTTAAAAAAGAAAATTTCACGAAACAACACCTAATACAAAGATGGCATTGTTAAGCACCAGGATAAACATTTTTGATGCGAACGATATGCTATCTTATTACTTCATCTTCCCCATATTTCAGCAAGTACACAAATCCTTTTTATCTTTGATAATATATAGATGTAAATATTCTGGGTAGTTAGTGAGAAGACTTGGAGAGGTGATAACAATACTACCAACAAATAAGAGAGAGCTTTAGGAAGAACCTTTCACAACCAAAGAATGTGCATGGTAAAACTGAAATCAAATAGCTGAAACATTTAAATTATTGCAATCATGCAGTTAGTCCAGCCAGTAAACAGAGTTTGTTTTAATATTGAAGGATTAACTATTTTGCCAACCCCCACCAAAAAAAAAACAAAAACTGCACAATAAACCACTGTAGCCATCCAGTTTCTTTCCTGACATGTTTGTATCTTAACAAGTACATCGCCAAATAAGAAAATAATGTTAAAAACTATAGCAGCATTAAAAATGAAGTGAGAAGGGTTGTTTTATCTGAATGAGAATAGTGTATGCACTGTTCTCGAAAGACATTAGTCTTGGGCAGAGAGGAGACAAAAGTGCGTGGATACCTTTCTTCAATGGGGTCACAGCATAGTTAACAATTAGTCAACATAATTTCTTGACTTAGAAGTTCTTACAAGGAAACCATCTTGATGTATGATACTGTATACAGAGTAACCCAACTTAAACAAGCAACGAGAGAGGCAACAAATTGTGCTTATAAAACAAACAAAACAAAACAATTAAAAGAAAACAAAAACAAGAAAAAATTAGAAAGCAGCTTTGGAAGTTATTTTTGAAGTAAAATCACAAGGCAGTAATATCTGAAAAATATCTGTTTTCTGCACAACAGCTATTTCTATTAAAATACTCCATGAATGACCACAGCTGATTGTGTTACATATAACAATCCACTGTCAAGCACAGATCAGTTTTTCTGATCATACTGACATAAATAATCCTGCACCAATGCCAGCTGGGGCATGAACATCTGTGTAACATGAACAATTCACCTGTGTACCCTCACCAACACTAAAGTACATACATACATACATACATACATACAGTATCTTTCTGTCTCATTTTCCTTCTCTTCTCACCATATAAACTAGAGAAACAAGTTTACTGACAGCATGGATACATACATCCAAAACAGCTTGCGTAGCCAACAGCACCATGTGTTCACTGTATCTTGAATGGCAAACGACTGCCAACAGCAGCAAGGAACGCCCGCCATTGAGGTGGTGATTGTCTCCTAGTTTTTTCTCACAGCTTCTTTCAAGTAGTTTTTAGCATTCTTTGAAGTGTGGGACACTTGCTCCCATCACTTTCAGAAGTCACCTCCTTTTCAGTTGAAGTCAGCTTGTCAACAAGCTGCAGAGTAGGATAAGCTGCACATTCATTTGAGGCAGAAGAAACATCTCCTGACTGCATTAGTGGATAAGTGTTCGCATAGCTTGATATGTCACTGCTAACTTCTAGGGCATTCTTTGGGACTTTAGATACAGGAATATCATCTGTCAGCGTATCACTTTTGCGCTTGACAGCTACAGAACTATTTTTGTTCTTTGTGTGCTCTTTAGGACATTCAGATGACTGGGGTAGTGGTGGTGAAGTTTCAGGAGCAGTAATAGCCTGGTTCCCATGTGACTGTGTGTGTTCAGGATGATGGGCACAATCTGAACAACAAGTTTTTGTAGATGCAGCACAGCAGTGCAACTTGCAATCACGAGTTTTACAAAAGTGATTGCCAGTGCCAGCAGTTTCAAGTTTTTTCACTTCTTCTTTGGCTAGACGGCAAAGTTCAAGTTCATTTCTAACAATCCACTTATTTTTACCTACAGATATAATCTCAACTTCATTGTCACCAAAGAGGAGGAGGTTTTTTTCATAGCAAGGTTTTGAACGAGTTGAGATGGCCTTCAGCTGAACAGAATCATTTCTATCCGGAATGGTAACAGCAATACCTTTCTCAATGTGGCGGGTTGTTTTTGAAGATTCCGTTTCCTTTGGTCCAGCTGAGAGATCAAGAGGAGTAATAGTGGTACTGCTATCTAAACAAGGACTGGTACTGCTGATGCTACTCCGGAACTCAGATGGTGGAAAGGGCCGCCAGCCATTTGGGTAAAAGCCAACTGCAGCTGGGCTTACGCATGTTGGAGACAGAGCTGAAGCCCGGTTAACTCTCTGAGAAGAATTCAATCCACGATCAGGTAAACTGTAATCATAATAAATGGCCCCAAACTTATCAAATCCAAAGGGAACTACTTTTACATTTGATGCTGCTGTAGCTGCTCCACGAGAACTTTCTGCTGACTTGGCTGCTGCAGATGTTGATACTTTTGCTGATGGACGATTGCAATTTCCTGTATCTTGTGTAGAGTCTGTTCTAGAAGAAACACGCGTCGGCTTTCCGGGTGAACTTGCACTGTTACTAACTGCTTCTGACAAACATGGTGAAGATGAACTAATGTTCTTGGTTTCTGCTTGTGTAACTTTAGTGGTTCCACTATGAAGTGCGCCTGGTACCTGAGAACTAACTGGCAGCACTGAATTGGGATAATTACTCGTATCCTCTTTTTTTTCCTTTGAGTCCTCTGAACTCTTCACTTGTGAAGCAGTACTTGGGGCAGGTGAAGGATATGCAGCAGATGCCTGGCTGAAAAGATGGGATATCACATCCTGTAAACTTGGCTTTGATGTTTCCACCTTTGTTGATGTAGCTGGTTTCTGACTACTTTCACTTGTGCTGGGTTTTGAAGAACTGTTTTCAGAAGCTGTGTTTGTTGTTGTGCTGCTTGATGGCCCTTCTGAATGTGTAGGTATGCTGGCTGATATACTCTGACTGACACTGGTTGCTGATTTGTTGCCAGCTTCTCCATTTACTCTCTCAGGTTGCGTTTGTGTATTGCTTCCAAAAACTGAAGTAGACGATGAGCGAGGACTCACCACATTGTAAAACTGAGGCTGAGTAATGGCTGAAGTTAGATTGTCAGCTTGTAGTTGTGCACCTGATGCCAACTGAGTCACAGGCCCCATATAATATGCCCTCTGTATGAAGTCTCCATCAATATCGTCACAGCCAGATAACTATTAAAAATAAACAAACAACAAACAAAATTACTTCTGAGAAAGACAAAAAAATATAACAAATGATTTACATTTTTAACCATTTCCATACAATTACAATAATAGTCTTCTCTAAGACTTCACAAAAAGTGGGTGAAAAATCAAAAAAATTGGTTTGAGTAGAGAGAAAGAGAAAAGAAAATAATAAGATTATAAAAATATTACCAAAACAAACTTTTTCCAGTTGTAAAAGATGTTCAAATGAAACCTGGCTAAAATAGAATCGCCATAATTGTATCTGGCTGTTTCATTTGAACAATATTTCCCAAGTCCAATTCTTCTCAAAGAGATGCATTTTTATCTCTAACTTAAGTTTTTACTGAAACACTAACACACCCATTTTTGCAGTTGGAATCATAACACACCCAAATCTTCTTTTTCTTTTACATAAAGGTAAATCGCTTATTTTTTGAGACGTTACTTAAGTTTTTTTAATCAATGATTTCTGATTTAGAAATCAATGAAGTTAAAATTTAGCTTGGTTTCATAAATACCTCTTGGAGAATCAGGAAGGAACAGATATAAATACATGCTATATTAAGAAAAAATAAAGAAAACAAATTATGTAGTGACCATGATTGGATTCCCTTACAGGTGCATGAATGAGCCCATTAGCTAACTTAAGGTAACCTTCTAAAACTTCATTACTCAAAATTTAACTTCAAAAAGTGGTATCAAATATACCCAAAACAAGGCAAATTAATCTTGAAAAACTGAGTTCTATATTTACTTTCTATACTGAAAGAGAATAACTAAAAAAAAAATAAACTGCTAGACAACTTGGCAAATCCAACAAAGGTGTCCACCAGATAACTTCTAAGAATAATCATCAATGGAATAAATTGTGATAAAGAATAAACAAGACCAGAAAATGTGGACAGACAACCGATATTAGGATAAAAAGCACAAGAATTAATAGCCCTAAGAAAAACCCAGCTTGTTTTTACAGTAAAGAAACACTTTATACCTGCTAGACTAAATAGCCAGCTGTGGAAACTCCATAATAAATGTTTGTCTAGTAATTTTCAGAGTTTTTTTTTTAGCACTGCTTTGACTCAGTGGCTGGTGGACTGATGTTTGATTCCTGCGGGTAACTGGCTAGGATACTTCTCGCTGAAGCTTTAAGTGCTGCCCCTCCACCACCACCACCACCACCCTATGGTGCAGGGTAAGTACTACTCCCTAGCGAATAACTGTAACACTATGTTCTGTATTTAGGGATTTGTCTCCCATGCAGAGAGAGACATATCTCCATTGTTGACAATGCTGTATGACACAACAGGAAGCCTGCCGTGCTTATACTTTAGACCTCATATTGATAGTAAATTTTAAATAAAATAATAACTCACAACTTCTAGCAGTTCAACCTTGTGCCTGTTGTACAAGTTTATAAAATTTTCATTAGAAAGGTGAGGCCCACTACTGCCATTTTGTAGTAAAACGTATGTAAGAAGCTATTACAAACCAGTTTCTCTGTCTGTCTGTCTCTCTCTCTGTGTGTGTGTGGTTTTTTTTTTCCATGTATTAGTTTAAAATTAAAAAAGAAAAAAGAATAAATCCAGTAGATTTTCAAGCGGCTGGTGTGTGGTAAGTCAAAATTCAGGGTATCTTTATCAACAACTGTAACTGAATAATTCTTAAAAAAATTATTATAAATTCCAGTGTCTGTTACCTCCCTGCATTTCAATTGTAATTTTTGTGTGCCATGCCACAGATAGGATGAGTTACATATGTATGCACCTTGAAAATATTACAGGACATCTGGTTTTTCACTGTCAGTAGACCTTTTATCAGATAATGTATAGATAGCCAAAGTACAGGATCATTTGAACATGCTGTTTGTAGAGACCTCACTCAGGCACTGTTCCTATTATATGTCACACAGGAATAATTCCCTGGTCTGAGAAATGAAGTTTAGAATTTACCTCTTCATCACCTAAATGAGGATAGTTGTCAAGGCTCCTCCGATGCAGAATGGCCTTGTCTCTGATGATTCGGTTGATGGAACTGATACTTGGTATATTTTTTTCTGTACAGACATTGTCTTCAAGTAACCTTTAAAATACATAAGTATAAGCTAATAAATAATTAAGTTAGTTTTTAAATAAGAAAAAAAATTTCTTAATTTATGACAAATCTAGTTTGAGAGATGTAAGATGTTTGCTATATTAAAACGTATATAATATACAGCATCCTACCATAATAATTTGACCACGCTGTTATTAAAATATGTTAGTTTATTGTAGAAAATGCAAATAAAGACAAACAATAGAGTGAAATTCTTTATATTAGTACTTAGCTGACCTACCATTTACAGCACCAGAGTTTCTACCCTGTTTGGCACTGAATCAAGATTGTGTTTTAGGGTCTGGTTCAAGTTCCCCAAAACCCATGTGAGGGTTTCCTTTAATTCAAATACATTGGCAGGACACAGGTAGGTTAATCTTGGCTGCCACTCCACACACTCTTATAAGTGCTTGATTGGATTCACATCAGAGCTTTGGGGTACCCAGAGGAGGAGGAGAATAGAAATTCCTATTCCAGACATTGGTAGGAAATGTCTTCAAAATGGAAATGTACCTGTGAAAAGTGAGATGTCCTTTGACAGACACCAATTTTGCCTCTCCACCATGCCATACATACTCAGGGATCCTTTGACCAGACCTTTCAAAGCATATTATTCACTTTGTAGCAAAGATGGAGATGTTAGCAAGAAAATCTTGACAGTAAGTTATGGCATCACTGTTGAAGGCCTTGCAACAGTGACATCAGCCTTACTAAACTTCACAATAATATTGGTCAAAAACCCATGAGAAATGTTGAGATCTTTGGCAACACCTGTCATTGGTTCTGGCCACATTCTGTATAGTCTGTAACAACCTCTAACAAATGGAGTAATATTGAGACAGCTACTGGTTCTTGGCATAGTGATAGTGCACCATGATTATCTGGACACCCTGATGACCAATGTATAAATTCTGGTCAGATATGTTCATTTGTGTGTGCGTGGTCAAATTAATATGTCAGTGCACTGTAGTATCTACAAAACAGCATGAGATCTGTGATTTACAGTACTCTCTGGAATTGAAACAATGCTTTAATTCTGATAAATGATTTACTTAGTGTTCAAGATGTGTTAAACGTTAAAAACTAAAAACAAAAAGAACAAAAGAAATCAATAGTTGAGGCAGTCATGTGAAATGGTTTTTAATACGTACTTTTGTCTAATTTCCCAAGCAAACATTTGTGGGTTTTCAGATTTGTACTGTCTGACCTTGTTGACCACATCAGGAGTGGTTACTTTGGGTTTACTTCCTCCAATCTGCCCAGGATTAATGCTACCAGTTTTGCGATATCTGTGAAATTAATAATATGGCATCAACATGGTTGATTTTAATAATACACACAAAGTATGCTATTATAAACCATCTATTTTAAACAGACAACAAAACATGAAACATTTTATGACAAGTGAGCATACATAATGACAATAGCTTAAAACTAGTCATTAATTGAAAAACCGAACCATAATCATCAGTAAAAGCAGAACAGACATTCAAAGCATATTTTTTTAAGTGACCTCATGACATTATCAACACCTAGTGAGACAGAAAGCAGAGAACAGTGAATAATTTAAACAGTAGTAACTAGTGTGCTACTTACTATAATTGCTACATTTGGTCAATCATATCAGGAGATAACAACAGATAGCAGCCTACCTGTTAAGGATTTTACTGACGCAGCCATGAGACACCTGGAGCTGACGACTAATTTCACATGGACGTACACCCTGGAGGGCCATCTGAAGAATCTGGACTCGCAGATGATCTGGAAGTGGCCTACCATTTGTAAACTCACGACCATACTGGTTTATGTTTCGTCCTCCTGCAACATTAATTAAAAATTAATTTCAAAAACAAAGACAAAATTACATCTTATACTGTTTTCATTATTAAAAGTATAAGCCCAGGGAACTCAAAAGTTGTACTTTTGACATCTATCCCTCAGTTGACAATTGTGAACACAATGATTTTCATACATTACTAGGACTGGTACTATTGTTAGACTATAATGATGTCTATTAAAAACATTTCTAACACACATTGATACAGTCTACTAAAAAAGAAAAAAAAATAATTTCTAATTCCATTATTGGATCAATAAATGAAAAACTGTAAACAGTTAATATGATTATATGTAACAAATTTCATTATGTATGTACTATATTTCATATGCAACTATATGTAACTGTAAACCAAAAATGTTTCTAACTGATAAAGTTATTTTGAAATCATAGAAAATGATAGCACACTAGACATATACTTATCATTTTTTGTTTTGTTAGATAGTCTGATGATTGCATCAGCCAACACTGTCCTTTTATCAACTGCTCAGCATATAAAAACAATTAATATGTTATGTTTTATATTATACTGCAGATAAACCTTCTGTAACCACACATTACTCATTATGCTCAACTTACTAAACAATTATCACCACTGAATAACAAGATAAAAAAGAATGTATTTACAATCCATTTTATTTTTTTTCCTCATTTGTTCATGTGAAAATGAAAGAAACTACGCAATGTATGGTCATAAAAGAAGAAATTGTCAGTCATGTACTGGTAGTGCAGCAATAAGTCTCAGTTTGTCTAGATGCCACTTGCTGTTAAAATGAAGATTTACAAAAAAATATTATGCACATTAGAATAAGAACAATTTGTAGTGCATGCAACGAGTTCTTCAACCTGACAGATTTGATTTCTTTTTTAAGTTCATAAAGTTTTCTAGATCTTTTGTGCTGCAATGGGTCTCATTGACAAAGGCTTATCCACTACAGAGAAAAATTTAACAAAGATGAAGACAAGAAAACATGTTTTGAAAACTTTTATACCCTTGAACATTCAGTGTTCACTGAGACAACCCGATATGATGAATAATATTAGATTTTAATTAATTCTTACTATTAATCTGTTAAATAAATTAGTTAAAAAATAATACATTTATAAATAGTTTAAAATTTACGAATTACAGAAGCATTTTTCCTGAGCTGTGCACGATACTCAGTGTTTCTGTTTTATTCTTTTCCTACATAGTATTATCAATAAGAAAAAAAGCAGAGTTTGCACAAAGACCTTAATTAAATAATTAAATAACAAAAAATGTCTAAAGTAGTTGAATTTATAAGTATTTTAAAATTAAGAATAATATAAAATAAAGTTTCCATCTATTAAGATTTAGCAGACAGAAATTACTTTTACAATGACAATCACGAGCCACCTTTCGATTCAATTAGCATTGTTTATTATTATTTAACTTTGAAAAACACAAAGATATCTAAAGGCCAGTTCATTTCATTCTTTCATATGCAAATACAGACATATTTATTAAAAAAAGATGAAACATAAAAACTAATTTAAATATATGTTGTGATTCTATTACATGTTAAAGCTTGATCTTATTGAGTTAGCAGCTATGCTCATCCACAAAACTTGGATTAGAAGCTTATGTAACAATAGTGCAGCTATTCGGATAAAATGCATAGTTTTTTTATCAAAATATATTCACTGGAATATATAACTTCTGATATGGAATAACAAGACAAGAGGAAAATATGCTGAAATATGCACTATATACACAGCAAGTGCATGCAAAATTACATCATACAGAAAAAGAGCTGGGCATAAACTGTAACCCTGTAGACTGCTCTAGTTTCCATACCAACTGCCTTGATCCAAATGCATTGGTGACTAACATAATGATTGATAAACTGTTTTTTTTTTTTTTTTTCACAAATATACATTTTCATTGCTACAGTGACAACTAAAGTTATGCAAAGCTTTTGATCTGATTGGTTGGAATTCTGGAGGTCTGTTCAATGTGTCAAAAGGAAAGAGAAAACACGTTTTAATCTTTTAACACAAAACTCAACTTACAAAATAGTCTCTGGTAACAGTTTTTCACTCTCAGAATTGCTACTATAGCATTAAAATTTTCAAAATTATTAATACTGAGAAAACTTCAGCAAGATACCTGTTGATGTGTGAACAGAATGTGCTCTGGAATGGCACTGGTCATCAATTACCCTCCCTGAATGAAGCATACATACAGGTGTTGTAGAAAAACCTACTCAGGCATACAAATTTTATAAAAAAATACTTTTGTGGACAACAGTTAAAGAACTGCTCTAAATGGATATGTATACAAGAGAAAGGTAGTACTGATGAGGTTCCTTCCAAACTAATTATACCTTTTTTTGGTTAGTACTTTGGCAAACATAAATGATTTTTACATAGTTTTACAAAAGTAGGTGCCCTAGTAATGGAGTATAATGTATTGAAAAATAAAAATGAGTAAGCATCATTAGGATATCTTTTAAGCACTAGAAAAACAGCTATCCATGACTAACAAAACAAGGTGCAAAATAATTAAAATGATGATATAGCAAAAATGCAAGATAATAAACTAATGCTCAATACAGGTTGTGCTGCATGCTAACAGTAATTCTCTTGTATTAATACGTGGTTCCTTTGAATTGGCACCTCTCCTTTACTCTGGTAACTAGACAAAATGCTGATGAAACACCAACTACTTCTTGCTGAAGAAATCTCATCCAAATTAAAACTAAGATGAAAATCATAAATAATTTTAAAAAATAAAAATAAAAATACACACAGTACAAAATTTATTTTAAAGTTTTTATCAGATTTTAATTTTTTATTCCCTATGGCTGATAAGTCTAAGTAATTCTCATAATGTATTCAGAACTATTGGATAGAGTAAACAGCTGACTTGGGTTGGATGATTGGTGGGTACAATTTCAGACTGTTCACTACTAAAAAATAATGTGATGCTTAATTTTTTTCTTTCTGAGTATCTGAATCTGAAACCAGTTAATGAACTTCTAGATTAAAAAATATTTTAAAATATGGAAAATCTAGCAATACACATACACCCATGTACCAACAAACAGAGGCACATTTTAGCTAAGTTTAAAAAAAAAAGTATTACCAGAATGTCGTATCCGACCATCAGCTTTCCTTCGCATCATTTCTTCCACATCATCATCTATAAATAAGTTGTCATCAAACTCCAGACTGTCATCAGAGACTATATCACTCTGAAGGTCAGCACTGGTAGCATTCCTCCGCCGATCTCTGAAATGTTGAAGGTCCTCACCATTTTCTGAGAGACAGATTTTGTTGGACAGATCAAGAGCATTCAGCAATCCTGTCTGGCTGACAAGCTGACCTTGGATTAACTGGGGAGTAAGGATTCCCAGAGGAGGCTGCACCAAAACCGACACCTGTTGCTCTGTCTTGGTGCTAGTGCAGACCTCCATCTGTGGGCTAATGTCCTTTGAATCAGTTTTGGTGTCATTTGCTTCAGTTTGACTGGTATCACATTCTGCTTCTGCTTGTGGTGATGAACTCTTTGGTACTTCATTACTGTCGGCATTACTACAGTTTCCGTGAAGATCTGCATCATTACTTGCCGTTTTACAATTCTGGTTGTTACTTAAGGTTTCATCATAATTGGAATCTAATACTTCTTGCTTAATTTGCATGCTGTCCTATATTATTGACAACAGAGGCTTAGACACGGTAAGCTAATCCAGCGAGTCTTTGTTATTACGTTTCTCAATGTGTACAAAAGTAGCAAGAAGTCCCATTTTCCTTGATGGTCTCAAGTCTGTTCTGGGAAAAAATGACTGTACCATCTTTAGTTTGTTTTCCATACAAACCACCATTCTTCTGAATCTACAAACAAACAAAACCAAACTTAAATGTGTCTGAGAAACCAAATACATTATAATTGTTTCTATAAACACTTGCAAATCCATAGAAGAATGTGAATTTGTGTAAAGTTATTTCTAAAAGTGGTATGAAAAGAAATTTTAAACCTGTGTTGTCCAGTCTGATTAAATTCAACTACACAATAATGTGCAACATAACTGAGTTTAGTTTTACCAGACAACATAGGGAAAAACTGTCTTTTCCCCACATAGCACCAAACCACACTCACTCCAGCACAGTGAACAAACCTTCAGATTACAGTCCACATCCTAACAAAGACAGAAAAGTCTACTCTCTAACGTCAAACAAAAATAAAGGGCCAAAATAATAAAAAAGATACAACTGTTTTATGTTTCCAAACAAATCTCTCAATTCTAAATTAAAGATTATATTAAAAGTAGAAATATTTAAAGCAGCAAATCAACTTTCCACATAAAATAGCATAATTAATACTGGCATGTACAACTTTCAAATACTGGGGACCATAATTCCAAATTAGTAAAGATTTCAACATGGTAAGATATCAGAAAAAAGTCTTTTAGTAAAAGAAGTGTTAATGAGTTGTATACATTAATGGAAAGTGCAGCTAATAATAGTAATAATATTAATTAATTTAGGAATCTATTGATGGCCATTGTCTTAGTGACCCTTGCACAAGCACAAGTCATGATGGCTTCCTGTCTTTGTAACTGTTGAACTAAATTAAACTAAACAATCAACTTGTGTATATGTAAAAGTTTTAATAAAATAACCTGCTTATGTTAGTTAATGCTTGCTAATCTGGAAGCATTCATTTTCTTGTAACCCACAACATAAATCATATTCCTCCATGGCAAACATGTTGAGGTGTCAGAAGGCTCTTTTTCGAGGAAAAGTTCTAAAGGTCGGAGATCCACAAATTAACATAATAGTTGAAGACAAAAGTTTGTCAATCAGTTTAAGGGGAACCGTGTTACTTGATAGAAAAAGGTCTTGTGAAATCAGAAAAAAAAAAAAAAAAAAAACCCCAGCAAAATTACCTATCAGTTTTTGTAAGTTTATTAAACAGCAGTGTTTGGCTAGAACTTTTCATGTAAAATTATGCAAGGTCTAAAATAAAAAAAAAAATAAAAACTCAAAATTATTTAAAGATTACTTTACATATTTTAAATTTTATTTTAGGAGTATCTATGATTTTAAACTTCTCATTAGAAATATAAAGTGTATGCATACATTTCATTTTCAGCAGATAATTTGACATTTGAAATTAGTTTTTTTATTAACATTTTCAGCACAATTAAAAACCAAGCCAAAACAACAGTATAGTTATGAAGGGTAGACAATGCACTAAGAAATGATGCTGCCAAACTGTTTTAACATGAGTCAGACACCCTGAGAACAGGCTGTGCTGATGACTAGCTGGTACTCTAGAACAAATTAGCCCTTAAAAATCTAGCAGCATCAAGAAAGAAAATGTTGTACATAAAATGTTGTTGAAAAAACATTTTCCAAAAATCTTGTCTGTTTGTCTTAATACTGATTTGTTACATATCTTTCAGTACACAAATACATAAGATCTCGCAAGCCAGTCATTGGGCATTTAGTGTGTAAAAAGGACAGTATAACTAGATGAAAATGAATTAAATGCATTTTAGGCTAAACCTGTGTAAAAACAGTAATAAGAATGATAAATAATATGAAAAGTAAAGGTATTTCTTGTTCAAATGCATGCTCCCCTATAGAGAACTGAACTGAAAATAGATAGTTTGCTACTATTCACAGATTCAATTCCCAATCAAGACAGACAAAAAATAAATTTTTACTTGTATTTCCATGCCTACAAACAGAATATTTTACATTAATTCTTTGGTATACTTCACTTGTGGTAACCCAAGCATTTATTGAATGTGAAAAGATGCTATCATGCTGAAAAGGAAAGATACAAGGTAGTCAATCTAAGGAATTGAGGATAACGATATGAAAAGTGCAATGCACTAAAACAATACAACATAGGTCCATTGAAGTCTATATGGATTATCCAACCACTGCCAAGTTTATATTTCGACTGTTAAAATAGTGGTCTAGAATTACTTTTATCCAGTCACCAGACTGCTTGCTAGCCTCATCAACTGCAAAAACCCACCCATCAGTCAACAGAAGCTAAATTTACAAGCAAAATATCTTGCTGTTGCTTATTTCAGCATGATATAAAGATAGTTCTTGTCAAATAAAGAAACACTCTAAAAATGTCAATCCATTAAAGTCTTTCTTGCACCGGTGGAAATTAACAGTTAAATATTTCTTTCACTTTATAGTATAGTATAATAAATATAAGCAGGAATGCAAGATTTATGGTATTGGAACTAGGTCACTTGCCATTTCACAACCAGTGAGACTATATAATTAATCAAGAAAATGAACAATTATTGGTATTAGAATTAAAGAGAAGTTTTACCGTATCACATATTTCAAATATTCAAATAGCATGTGTGCTTCAAATCATCATGAAAGAACAATTTTAAGGGTAAAAACGTTGATTATAACATGAATGCATAGCTTTCAATTCCAGCCCAATAATTCTGCTAACAAATGTTTAATAATGTTCATTAAAAAATTGGCCATATGCCTGCTGTTCATTGACTATTACTAAAAATTGTGAAATTCTATAATGAGGACCCTTTAAATTAGACATTAAATTGAATGTATAATATACAATTATTTTATTCTGAATTATGAATCATTTTAAATGTAATAAAAAATACATGCAACATATTAATTTATGCCTAACATCATACACATACGTTTTTATTACTGCTATTATAAAAGTTCAGAATTTTCACTTTTTAATATAAATTTCTCCATCTATAATTATATCCTCACATGCAAGTAAAACTCACTAACTGCATGCGTCCTGTCCTTGCCAGATGAAATACTTTTGACAACTTTGTATGAGCTGTTTAACTTGTTATTTTGGGTGGAGAGATAGAATGTCACATTTTTCCGCTTCACACAGATAAACCTCTCTAATGACTGCATTGACTAGAAATTTGTTTATTTCCTGTGGTTCTTCCTTTAAAGCGACAAAACTCGCAAAGAGAAATGAAGCAAAGAAAGTGAGAAAACTCATTCACCAAAAGCTGATCACGAGTTTTTTCCGAATATATCTTTGGAAAATTTATTTAGTGCTTATTTTTGGTCTTCCCTAAATAGGAACATGGTCCATCTTAACCCTTTATGTACTGATAATTTACATATGATACTTTGTCCAGGACCCTAAATGTAAACATTTTAATTAAGTGCTTTTTTTTTTTTTTTGGAATTTTTTAAACTGTACATCTATAAATAATGAATAATGATGTATATTTGAGGACCCCTTAGCAGTAACTTCATGGGACCTTCATATAACTGCACTAAACAACTAAGTTTTGTTTATGCAATTTATGAGTCAAATTAAGACATGCTTTTGAGGGCCCAAGAGTTACTAGATATAATCTTCCATTTTCTCTATTATATGAAGGCCACAAAGAATAGTAATATCATGCAAGTGAGGCAACAAAGCTAAATTCAACATTTTGTAGATAGGGCAAGAAAAATAAATTTTTAGTCGTGTTTCATTGAAAATGTATTTTTAACAGAGTTTAGACATTTAAACACAAGCACTTGAAAACATCTTTCTGAAGTCTGGCTTTTAAAATTATTGTTGACTATTGCTCAATTATGAATTTATATTATTATACCGACCTAATATCTTTGAATATAAAGCAGTCATACATAGTACTATTTTCATAATGCTACACATACATTGCAATTTGTAAATTTAGATGTCTGCCAGAGAGTTTCCAACTACATCTGATGTAGATGGAAAGAGAAAATTTCAATTATCCCAAACAGTGAATTGGAGGTAGAAATTTCAACAGTTTGAAGATACTAAAGCTCCAACATCACACATGGACACCACAAGCTCTGCTGCGATATGTGTTTCAAAATGTTTTCCAAAGAATGAACATCTGCAGCAGATGAATTACACAAAAATAAAGACAGGCACACAGCCATTTTGATTATACAGATTTTCCCATAAAGACAGTAGAAATATCAGAATATTTTTCAAGGACTCTGCCACAGATCTATATGTAGCAGCAAACTAAACACTTAAAATGTATATTCAATAAATCTGACAATGATCTACCTGGTGGACCATGAAGAAAACAAATCTGACAAATAACAAATCATACCTAATAATACTTGGACCATATTAGCCGGATAAAATCTTTTCCAAAACAGTTTGAGTCAAAATAGAAAAGCAACATAAGTTTTCTGCTACTTGATACAAGAAATCTCCCCACCTAGAGTACAGTGTTAAAAATAAAATGCATTTTCTTTTGCATGTAGCTTATTCCCTGATGGTCTTGGTCATACATAGTAAGGCAGATAATTCTTGAGTTCATGGCAATGGTCAGTGGTTGAAATTAAAAGCCGTGAAAAAAAAAACAAAAAGAGAAAACTCCTTGCATATTTTACTAGTAGATCACAAAAGAAAACAGTAATGGATTTCAACTGATTCACAAGAAAAGACAAACATGTAAATGTACTTCTGGAGAAGAGATGAAGTATGCCTTGTGTCAAAAAATCTTAGCAAAATAATGAAGTGTTAACAATGCTACTTGATGTAACTTGAACATTAGCTCACCAAGGAATAGCAGTAAAAGTTAATAACAATGACAAAGACGGTAACTTTAACCAAATAGAGCAGCTCTTGAGTTGATATAATCATGTACCTAAGCATTGGCTACAAAGCATAAATATGCAACTATGTCACATAGGTCTGAAATCTCTGGATGAATTTATACACTTGTTAGGCAATGCTGTTCATGAAGCTGTATCTTCTGAAATTTTAGAGGTTGGATTTGGTAGCATAATAGCGGATACAACTTCTGATGCACCATACAAGGACCTACTAGCAGTTTCTGTTTGCTTTGTGGATAAAGACAGAAAACTAATAAACATCTTTCTCAAATTTCATCCATTGCAGAGAGCAACACTGACAAAGATATCACAAGATTCCAGATATATGACAATGCTTCCAGTATGTCTGATTAGTTCAAAGATGCACACAAGATTTCTGAAACTCTGCAAAAGTCAGTAATGTACATACTATGTATCACCCATTAAGCTAACTTAATTACAGAACACTGACAAATCAACTATCATTAGATAAAGCATGTAAGCCAATCTTGAGAACGTATTCATTTTTTAGCTCTGGCAATAAGTGCTGCAAGTATCTTAATAATTTGTTGGCATATGTGAATAATGCACTTCAATTAAATAATCTGTCCAAAACTTGCTGGACAGCATGACCAGGATCAGCAGAAGCTGTGTAGAGGATAGAATAAGATAGTAGAGACCCTCAAAGTTATCATTGCCATCAAAGATATTGACAAAGTATTCTTTCATGCACACCTTCAAAGAACATTTTTATCAAAATGAATATGATGAGTAAAATCTTGGAGAAAGAACTAGATGTTATAGTAGATATTGAAGCAATGAAGCCAGTGGCAGACTGGGTCTAAAATTTCTACTGGGAAAACTTGTAAAAGGGCCCACTCTAAAGGGTCCAAAAGGGTCCACTTAATCCCAAAATGTAGTTAAAGGAATCAAATAAAGTAAAGGTTTTAAGCAAATAAAATCTTCTCAGAATCTATGCAATATTTTTCTTTTTTTCCAGTTTTCTTTTTTCTGTTATTTCCAAAGTGATGGACACCGGGAAATCCCCCCAGTATCCTGGTGGGCCAGTCCGCCACTGAATGAAGCTAACTGACAAAAGTATGCAACTGGCTAGAGATTATCAAGTATAACAAAATGAAAGATACAATTGTATAATACATTGAATTCCACTGGCCTTACAAAATACCTAGGTGACAGGATGAAAATCCTAATAAGCAGTGCAATCAATAATTCATGCATTATCTATAAAAGAATTTGGTTTTGTCTTAGATTCTTTTCTAGCAGAAGTCTGTAAAACAATGGCAAGCACTGAAACTACATTTAAACAATTTCTAGATATGTTAAACCACAATTAGATTCCGAATTTGTGTAAGCAATATTCAACAGAACTTCCAACACCTGTACTGCTTCATAATAAAATAGAAATGTTCCACAACATTCCAAAACACATGGTGAAAAGAGTAATGTTGCACAAAGAAAGATTATGTACAGACATGCTGCTGATTTTGCAATTTGTGAAAATCAGTATTGGTTATTCCCAACAGTAACATTGACATATAGACTTATAACTGAGAGCTTCTCCAAGTGTAGGAAAGATTAAATGAGTTTCAGCAAACTGAAATTCGTTAAATCTTTCTGCAGAAGCTGTATGGTCAATAAATAACTTGATGTTTTTATGGTCCTAGTCTGTGAGAAAGATTTAACTGATAGCATGTCTTAATAACCTAGTTGAAATATGGGCTAAAATCAATCATAGGCACATTAAAGTACCGCCTTAGTAATGAACATATCATGACTTATATTCTATAACAAGCTTTTCCAATATTTATTCAAGTGATTGTTTTGTCTGTTATACTTTAATGAGTGCAGGAGTATCAATTTTTATTTATGGACAAATATGTAGACCTACTTCTGGCCTTGTTTATTAATCTTTTACATGTACGTTGTTGTCATGTTGTCTAGCATATAATTATATACATAGTCTTAGAACAAAAATCTTTGTTAAACGTGAACATAACATATTTGTTCCTACTCTTGTCTGATAAAAGTTATTATTATCCTTACATTTCACACCTCATTGTTTGTTTGTCTGTCTGAAAATGGGTTAAATAAATTTTTGGTTTATATTTTTTTTTTAAAATTTGAATATATATATATATGGGGACCCACAAATATTTTACACCACTACTACAATTAGTTAACTTTTGGAACAGTCCTGCTTGCAGACACAGATGCTTTCTAGTTAACTGTGATTAACATGGAAGAGAAGGTTGCCAAGAATCACTTAAAGCCAATGTTCCAACCTTACAAACATTAGAGAAAGTGTATCAGAAGTCAAGGAAACTATTTTGAAGGGGATCATACTAAAAACTAACTTCAGTGTATAGTTTGCTTATATAAGACCCAGTTCTGGAACATTCTGTTAAATCCTCATACGCTAAACACTACCTAAACCTCAGTCAGTCAGTCAGTCAGAAATATTTGAAGATATATATAAAAAAAAATTCCACTCATATATACACTCTATGAACAGGAAAATGAGATGATGTGAACATTGACTGAGTTACTGCATCTGACTGTATGTGATGAAGGTTACAATTATTGTATACAAACAAGAAGTTTGTAATACCGTAGAAGTATACAAATTTAATAGTACTGAAATGTTCAAAACAAAAACACTTAGAAAACTAAATGAGGTCAATAGGATAGTGTTTAAAATCTTCATATTAGTGGCCATAAAAGATACTTGACTCATAAGTTAGCAAATAAAAAAAAAAAAAAACTGAATAGATCTTTCATTTGTTAAAATATTAAAATATTTGTGTGTATGGCTAATAAACAACAAATAAGAAATAATTACTATGTTAAAAAAAATTGTTGCAGCTGACTCTGAACATCCATTTGATATGGTACTAATCCATTCTTTTTTAAATATATGGCACATAGATCTAGGAATTGATGTAGTACTTACAAGATGGCATTATGGTTTACAGATATGAGACATACTGTATTTCCTGGATTAGCTACAGAGATGATTTTAAATATATTTTTGAATTTATCAACATTTAAGTCACATCAATATATAAACTGAACTGTTTTTAGATGAAAGCTGGAAATCATGCTTCAACAAAACAAGGATGGCAAATGTTCTATTAATCATTGTTTGTAATTCCCCTTTTTAAATTTTTTAAATTTGAACAATGTTAGAAAAATTGTTAAAAATTAAATTTCAGTTAAAAAAAAAAAACAGCATAGATATGAACACTGGCAATATCTGCAGAGATTGAGTGCATTTGAATACAACAGAAACAACACTATAAAAATATAATAATAAATACAATGTTAATGTCAAAGGTTAATTTTTTACATTAATCCTTTGTGATCTTCTAACCTATACATACCAGGATGCAACATTCCAATGTAAACTTCAACCAATTTTGTAGCATGTTTATTAATGATTCTAGACTGCTCACATTCTGCATTATGAGTTCATTCATTGATGATTGAGAGCTTTATCAAAGATATAATTTAAATAACTATAAAAATAATGTTTGTATGTCAATTTTATATGAATGTGTTTAGGCAATACCAACACTTCAAACTAAATGAGAAACACTTAGCAGATTGCTGACTGGTAAATTTTAGCTGATGACAATTGAATTTTGGAATATAAAAACAATGATGATTTCTTCTCAAGGTTTATTTTAAAAATCTTCATACACATACAAGGTACACTGGAATATAAGCTGCAGGTCCTCTTAGGGAAAAAAATGGTGTGACTTATAATTAAAAAAATACATTATATATAAACATAATTTAACAACACTATTTAAACAAATTCATCATAGTAAAATGCATAAGAAACAGTAGTTTTAAGCATGACGTGTTATTCTGTCGTTAGATGCTAATATGTTTATAATATTTTCTAAGTTAACAAGATAAAT
Organism: Nautilus pompilius; assembly: GCA_018389105.1. Classification (NCBI taxonomy): domain Eukaryota; kingdom Metazoa; phylum Mollusca; class Cephalopoda; order Nautilida; family Nautilidae; genus Nautilus; species Nautilus pompilius. The sequence goes on from JACATO010000119.1 coordinate 386,798, forward strand.
AAACATCTCAAACAATCAAGCATACATTGACAATGACAAAAAAATTTTTAAATTCATATTCCAGTACAACAAAGCAAGATAACTAGAGCAGTATACTGAATTTTATAGCTGCTGACTTTCACAACATGGCCACTGCCATTCTAGAGATTATGGTGCATTCAAATGCATTATAAAACTAAATTAGATGATGATATTTTTTGCTGCTAGCACTGTCCCCCCAGCCAAATAATCATTATACATCGGAAAAATGCAACAAATATTTGCAATTGCTTTCTAACAAGCCATTTTAGTATAAACTAAGCTTTTTAAAATTCACTTTCTACTATGAATCTGATTATTCCAGCTTAAATGTCAATGCCCACCTAAGAATCTTAAATATAAAGAACATTATGCTGCACAATATAGGTAAGGGAGATAACTATTACATTATTTGGGCTAGTTGAAAAATAAGACAAACAAGTATCTTTCTTAATAAATGATAGATCACTGTGTGAGAAAAATGTATAAATATTCATCTTGAGTTTGTACCAATAAAAAGCTTTACATTGTTTGTATTTATAAACAGATTATTCCTGAAATATGATTATCTGATCAAAAGGAAAACTCATTAATTTTACAGTGTGCTCACTTGTGTATGTGTGTGCATACACAGACACACACACACACAAACATGAACGGAAACTATCATGCCAGATTTTATGTATGAATCACTGGAGTAAGGAGCAGGCAGAGAAACTGGCCTTTCAAGCATGACATCCTGGTTCACATAGCTCAGATCATCAAAACAGAAAAAGGTTGAAGGTTAAAAGTCCCTTAAGCTAATGTATAAGCTAGAATTAATGTAAAAATCAGTGACTTTTGTTTATCTAAGTGCATAGGTATGCATTGTTTATAGTAGTAGAAACAAATTTAAATATTAAAAAAAAAAAAGATTTTGTTTTTTCCATTCTAAAGTTCATATATTTTAGATCATTGCTATCAAACACTATATACATGACAGGCATCAATCTGTTGAAAAAGAGTCCAGTCGCAATTTCCAATTTTCATCTCTCAGACATTGTAGTTTAGGAATTAAGAAAACCAAATGGGGTATGTGACTTGTTTTTTGCATACCATTACAGCTTTTATTCACAACAGTTTTATTTTATTTGATATGGGCCATCTAGAAACCCTACTGTTACCCAGACAGTAAGTTGCAATAAAGCTTTCTTTATTTCATATGTAGACAGCTAATTTTGACACCCTTTAATTACAATATATAGCATCAATTTTAAAAAAAAGAGTTATTTCACTGCCAATTATCCATAGTTTGCCAGCTCATCAGGGCTATTGCAGTTTTACTAAGATCTCTACAGTCAGGAAAAGAAATCAATACCATGACTTTACGCTTACTTGTGTGATGGAAGTGCCCCACAACTTATACAACTTTATATTTAGAAAATTAAACAAACCTCACACCACCTAAAAAATCCCTGAAAAGGTCTGGTGAAATAAAATTAAGAAACTAAAAGCCCAAAAGTAACAGCAACAATAATTTTTTTAAAAAACAGAAATGACTAGTAAACAAACATTTGTTTGCTTGCTAGATGTCTACTGTGAAAATCCTAAGAATATTTTTAACATGAAATTCAAAGGCAGCTGTAGTCTTAAACAAATCTTTATCAATGTTTCCTAATTTAATTTGCAAATAATTATCTACTACTACAATAAAATAAAAAAAAATGAAAAAGAATATTATAATAATGTGTATTGAATATGAAAAGCAAAACAGTATGGTTTACTTTTATATTTTTTTTACCCTGGGTGTTGAGGTAATTATGAATTAATACCTTGTTAATCATTTCCAGATCTGATGACAAGATCAGAACTGTCTTAGCAGAACCTTTTTGGAATGCAACCAGGTGGTAATTTTGAAAACATTAGCAGTGATCTGTAAAGTGTTTGGTTCTAGCTCTCACTGTGCTCAAATGGACAAGGTATAGCAGTAGACAGTATCTACAAAGAACTGAATATATATAGTTTAAAACACCAAACAAAGAATTTTTGAAAGTTACAGCATTGGTAGAATTTTTTAAGTTCATGCAGATTCTTGTAGTGTATGTAGTGCGTGTGTGTGTGTGTTGACTGTCTGGGCTTTGAAGGATAAGCTATACAGATGTGAAACTATTTGAACATTTTGAAAATACATGCTGTGTAACTATGATATAAATTGAAAGTTATTAGTGATCAATGTATCATCTATTCAAGAGACTAGATTGATTTTTCTGTTTCCTCTTCCTGGTCTTATTGGTCTTTTTTCCTCAGCAAACCAAGTCAATTCTCAGGAACCAATTGAAAGTGTGCAGTAACAGATTCAGAAATTAGTTTACCAAACAGGTTGATAAAAACATGCCTAAATTAACCCTTTTATCCTTTATTTTTGAGGCAACAATCACATTTTAAGAAATCAATCATGAAAGATGTTTAAAAAAAACCCCACACTTAAATATACAACCTTTAACTCTGCATTTCTTGTCTTTTTAAAAATAAAAACATGCATCTTTCCGAGATAAAAAGACCAAAAACGTCACACAAGCTGTCAGGGTTAAACTCTTCAACTGATACTCTATAAACCACTCACTCGCAATTAAAAGAGAAACAGCAAACAGAATAAATTAATTTGAAAATTATAAAACTAAAAGATTAAAATAATAAATTAAATAAATTTGAAATATGCATATTATCCAAATATCAAGCAGCTAAATTAATTCAATTAAAATTTTTGTCTAATTCTAATTTCCTTTCCAACTCCAAGTCAGCTAAACCATTTAGCCACAAGATTGTTTTGCATATAATTAATTTTTTAAATATACATAACTAGTATTATAATATGCTAAACCTAAAAAAAAAAAAATTATTGCAAAAATAAATATGTACTGAAATGAAATTAAAAAAAAAAAATAATAAAGCATAATATTTAGAGGGCACCCACCTCTTGCCTCGGAAATCTATCTGTGCTACACACACACACACAAGTTGTGTTATTCCGCGAATTAGTTAGTTTTGCAACATTAAAAAAAAAAATAAGAAAAGGACAACCCAGTTTGCTGAAACATTAATTTAGAAACTAAAATAAATAACTTACCATCTCCACAAACACTTTCTTTACTGTTGCAAATGCAAAACTAGAAAGCCTGTATACCTGACATGCTTCCTACTGTTATACCAACACAATCTGTGGCATGTTGACTACTACCTATTTCCCAATGAATGAGCATTGAGCCGTGACCTTTCAGCATGTCTCTGCACAGCTAGTGGCTTTGTCACCAAAACGTTTATCCTGCGGGGCTGTGGTGCAAACTAGTACAGACGGATCAGATTCTACTGGTGGCCTTGACACTAGCCACACAACAATGATTTTTAAAAGTGAGGTGTAATGGATTTAAATTAATAGCCCCTACCACAAAAGCTTAGCCATTTCAGGTGTTCACCTGTCAGAAGATGATATACCTGTGACTATGCTATATATAAGTGTGTGTGTGTGAGAGAGAGATTATATATATATATATATATATATATATATATATATATATATATATATATATTGATACTGTATAAAATATTCAATTAATAAGGCTTTATCACGCCTCACTACATAATTAGTACACACAACTAGACAGCCAATCTTAATTAAAATTTATTTGTAATATTTGTTTATTTTTGTATCTTTACACCTATGGCGTTAATTACTACTACCAATTAAATTCAAATTTCATTTTTTTTACTTTGGCTTGAAATCTTTATGATTACTGAATAAAACTCAACTATTTAACATAGTAATTAGATTAGGGTTTTTAAAATAGTGATGTTAACATGAAAAAAGTAAAAAAAAATATATATATATATAATTAAATTAAAATACAACCACTTGTTTTTGTAATTATTCCTTAAAGAAATTAACAATAAAAACAAATCACTAAGTTTTTGGCTTTGAGAAAAGTTAAAACCCTAATGTTGGAGACATCTAAAATAGCAATCATGACATTCATTTCACAGGTTAGAGTAGCATTACATTATTTAAAAATTAGCAGTAGATTGTTTATTCAAACTTTCTGCACTGGCATCTAATTTCTAACCCATCTGTGTCACTATAATAAGAGTTTAAAAAATAAAAAGAAAAAACAGCAAACAAAAGGTTGCAGAAACAAGACCAGCTTGAACTACCATTGAGAATAAACATGATTATGACTAAACATCAATGCCTACACATGTAAGCAATTCTCTTAAGAATACTTTGATGATTAAATGATTTCTGAGAATCTGGTTAAAAAAATTACTTCTGTAGAAAGGTGCTGAAAAAAAAAGCTAAACTTTCCATTAGCACAATTTTTTTTGTGTTGAATTAATGGTTACTATTTCTTAACATGCATGTTTGTCCTTCGAATTTTGAAAAAATTCTTTTAAGTGTAGTATTGTTATCACTTTTAATTATTATTCTTTACAAGATATATTTAAATGAGTGTCTCCATGAAACAGCAGATTAGAATACACAGAGCTTGTTCCCCTTCAATTTTTATAAACAAACTTTATTTCTGGCTGCAGTTTTCTTGTAATTCTCTCCATTTACCATAATAAAGTACTCGTACTGAAGACAAGCTGTTACTGGCCAGAGATGACAAGCATCCATCGATAAACAAAAAACAAAACTGACCACTCAGTGTGCATCATTAAAAAATCTAAGATAAAATCATGCCAAAAACTCGAGTTCTTACCTGTGGTTAATAAAAAAATCAAGAGTATATAACAAGGTGCTGTAGATCAAAGAATACTCCAAAAGGAAGAGCATGATTGGTAAATTTAATTTATGCCACGTGTTTTTATCTTAACATTTTCCAGAGGAACTAAACCAAAGCAGTTTCAATGTGAACAAGGTCTTTGGAAGTCTATGATTTATCTAAAGAAGGCACTTTTAATTCCTTCAGGCAATACAGGTGCATCTCAAAAATTTAGAATATCGTGGAAGAGTTGGAGAAAGAGAGAGAGAGAGAGATGATGTCAGTACAGTGAGAGAGAGATGGAGAGAGAGAGATGATGTCAGTACAGTGAGAGAGAGATGGAGAGAGAGAGAGAGATGATGTCAGTACAGTGAGAGAGAGATGGAGAGAGAGAGAGAGATGATGTCAGTACAGTGAGAGAGAAATGGAGAGAGAGAGAGAGAGATGATGATGTCAGTACAGTGAGAGAGAGATGGAGAGAGAGAGAGATGATGTCAGTACAGTGAGAGAGAGATGGAGAAAGAGAGAGAGAGAGAGAGCATTTTTTTCTGTAATTTAATTCAAACAATGAAACTTTCATATATTCTAGATTCATTACACATAAAGTGAAACATTTCAAGCCTTTTTTTGTTTTAATTTTGATGATTACAGCTTATAGCTCATGAAAATCAAAAATCCACTATCTCAAAATATTAGAATATTTCATAAGATCAATAAAAAAAAAAAAAGGATTTATAATACAGAAATGTCGAACTTCTGAAAAGTATGTTCATTTATGCACTCAATACTTGGTCAGGGCTCCTTTTGCATGAATCACTGCATGGACGTGGCATGGAGGAGATCAGCCTGTAGCACTGCTGAGGTATCATGGAAGCCCAGGTTGCTTTGATAGTGGCCTTCAGCTCATGTCTGTATTGTTGGGTCTGGTGTCTCTCATCTTTCTCTTGACAATACCCCATAGATTCTGTACAGAATTCAGGTCAGCAAACCAGTTACTAGTAGTTTTGGCACTGTGGGCAGGTGCCAAGTCCTGCTGGAAAAGGAAATCAGCATCTCCATAAAGCTTGTCAGCAGACAGAAGCATGAAGTGCTCTAAAATCTCCTGGTAGACAGCTGCATTGACTTTGGACTTGATAAAACACAATGGACCAACACCAGCAGATGACATGGCACCCCAAATCATCACTGACTGTCGAAACTTCACACTGGACTTCAAGCAACTTGGATTCTGTGCCTCTCCACTCTTCCTCCAGACTGTGGGACCTTGATTTCTAAATGAAATTCAAAATTTACTTTCATCTGAAATGAGGACTGGACCACTGAGCAACAGTCCAGTTCTTTTTCTCCTTAGCCCATGTAAGATGCTTCTGACGTTGTCTCTAGTTCAGGAGTGGCTTGACACTAGGAATGCAACACTTGTAGCCCATTTCCTGGACATGTCTGTGTGTGGTGGCTCTTGATGCACTAACTCCAGCCTCAGTCCACTCCTTATGAAGCTCCCCCAAGTTCTTGAATCGGCTTTGCTTGACAATCCTCTCAAGGCTGTGGTCATCCCTCTTGCTTGTGCACCTTTTCCCTTCCAGTCAACTTTCCATGAATATGCTTTGATACAGCACTCTGCAAACAGCCAGCCCTTTCAGCAATGACCTTCTATGGCTTACCCTCCTTGTGGAGGGTGTCAATGAGTGTCTTCTGGACAACTGTCAAGTCAGCAGTCTTCCCCATGATTGTGGTTGTGTGTACTGAACCAGACTGAGAGATTCATGGTATTTATACTGCATAAATAGTGATTTACTCAAACTCAAAATGGAATATTCTAATATTTTTTTAGCTGTAGGCCGTAATTATCAAAATTAAAATTAAAAAAAAATTCTTGAAACATTTTAGTTTACATGTAATGAGTCTAGGATATATACAATTTTCACTTTCTGAAATAACTGACAAAAATATTGAACTCTTCCACAATATTCTAATTTTTTTGAGATGCACCTATATGTATTGAAGAAGTGTTTAGCTTCTATTTAAAGGAAGGATCCTTTTCTCTCTGATGGTTAAAAATTCATAAAAATACAGCAACAAAGGCAATTAAAAGGCCAAGATGTACCAATCTTATGAAATATTGTTGCTCCTTGTGCTGGAAACACCAGAGAGTAAGCATCAACAGTAGGTACATTAGCAACAAAATATAGAGGTGTAAAAACTGACAAAATAGTCTCAACTAGTTTTTACCCCTAGAGAAGTAACTGCATGAAAATATTTAATAGAATAATAACCTAAAAGGCATTTTTTATTAACATTGATTATGTTTGTAGTTTTAAGTATCTATGGAAACATATTAAGTGGGAGCTGCCAAAATGACAGAGAACAGAAATTAAAGTATAGAAATCAATAGCCAAAACATAAAGAGTCTACAACTTTCTCCTGAACTATGTTTTAAAAATCATTTAAAAATCAATCTTTAATAATTTTAGTGAACAAAACACTTAATGAATCCAAAATGCATTGGCTAAAGTAAATAAATAAAAATCTTAGTATTTAATCAACTATGATGCTGGTCAGGTTTTAGAGTGACCCTCTGTATTGTAAGTTCTATCAACTAAAGATGGAAATATTGACCTATTGCTTTTACGAAAAGACTTTGTAAACTTCCATGAAATCATGATAAGAATGGAAAGTTATTGATGTGATGTGTTAATTACAGAAAGTAGAAAGGATTAGATTAGTCATCTCCCATCATCTAATTAATAAAACCACCCTTTGCTTCAGAGGTAATTGAAAATGCCTGAACTATTCTCTATTAAGTCATGCAAACAAATCTGCGCTTTTATAGTAGAAAGATTCTAAATTAATAAATATATTAACAGATTGTTTATTTAGCTATACAGATTCTGTGATAGTTATAAATGCCAACTAAACATTTAAATTTGCAGGATTATAATTTAAAAATTTTAAAAAGTAGCTAAATCTATAAATGTTTTTAAATTTTCCTCTTTTTTTTTCTATGACAATTTAATATTCTGAGGTCAAAAGGGCAAAACTATTTGCATGCTGTAGCATAATGCTAACCTAGCATTACTGCTCAATCTCAATACTAGTTTAATCCATAGACAACCCACTTAAAGATAGTATCCCCTCAAAGATGGGCTTATTGTACATTAGGTCTTAGTGACAAAATGCATAACAGAAGACTGGATGAAGCTCCTAGCCAAGCAGTGAAGTAAAGCAGCATTAGTGTGCTAAAAGGTAGTATGGTCCAAAAGCAAACATTAAAGAGTTCAATCCCAGGCTCTAACAATAAATACTTTTTTAAAAAAAAAAATAAGGTGGACTGTAAAGACACGGGAAGAGGGGAATAAGTGGTGTGGGATAACATAATGGGAGTAACAAAAGGTAAAAATCTTCAGAAAATTTACAAGAATTTAAAGGAAAAATTAGCATAAACTTTCATTTGCCAGTTAAGTGCATTCTAAGATAAGCTTTAATAAATTAATGAACAATGTTTAGATTGACTAGCCAGAGAATAAAAATAAATTTTGGACAGTTTGTCTGTAAAATTTCTGTTGTGCTAATTGAAAAAACACAAGCATACTTCAATAATAAAACCCTGCAAAATTCAAGTTTTATTCATTTATATTTCTATTTAACTATTACCATGAAACAATCTAAAATATAAACTGTATGGATAATAGTTGTACAATCCAGAGGGTTAACATAACACAGTTTGTTACCACATGATTCCATTATAGTCATGACATAATGTGGTGTATTTATTCATCAAAAATAAAAACTTGTGCAAAAAATCTTCCTTTTAAAGTTGGTGCCATGAACTCAAATACTGCATGTGTGTTAATGTGTAATTATCTTTTAACAATTCTTTTAAAATGTTAACTTGTACCAACTTGTCAAAAGCTCTCCAAATTTTTTATAATTACAAAACACAAACACTTAGCAATATTTCAAAATTAGCCTTAAGTGATTTAACTTTTCTTGCTGATCCCTTTTCGCTAGTATTCAATACCCCAAAACTGGTGGGAGTCACAATTTAATAATAAATCACAAGATGCTACAATCAACCAAATATAAGCAAAACCTTTCTACAGTAAGTACAACTGCAGCCTAACATAATTTGACCATTTCTATTGTTCTCAGTATCCTCTCTCTTTCATTATTCACATATCTGTAAAGTAAACAAACTTGTTTTTGTAATCTCCTCCAAATCAAGTAGAATTTCTCAAACAGGGTGATAACAAAATTCTTATATAATGTTTATCTTCAGGTCTATAAAATATAGTAAGTCAAACTTAAATTTAAATCCTCACTAAAGCTAAAAGTTATATCTTATGTTATTATATAATCTTCCACAAAAATTATGAGTGTATTTTGCTATACTGTATTAAAACCCTGATGACAGTAAATTTAGCCCAGTTGCTCAGTAATTTTCAATGTTTGGTTTTATGTTGGACATAAAGCCTTAAATCTAAAGGCACAACAATTGTTCAACAATGAAACTTCTTTCCCTAATCGTAGATACACAATTTTTTGTAAAACTAACACTAAATACATGGGAAATGGTTGACTGACAAATGAATAGGTGATATTTGTAACAACAAAATATTTCCTTCAACTAGGATATTTTGGAGTTACCCATTATATTCTAGAAACTATGAGAACTTTCCTTTCTAGAAAATTCTGGAGATTTCTAGGGTATTTTTTATAACCTTTCTATCTATAAAAACAGCCATCCATAAACAAGTAGATTCAGTCAAATTCTGAATTGTGAAAATATGCATGTAAAGTATGTAATTGATTGTGCTAGACAGCAGGTTGCTACATGTCAAAATAAGCCTGACACATTTGAAATTGCTGAAAAACTTGGTCCTCCAGTAAGAACTGTTTTCAGGATTATTGAAATGATTAAGAAGACTAGACACTTTTTTCCTCAGAAAAGTGATCAATCAATAAAAAAAAAGAAACTGCTGCCAATAAAATAACAGGTTTTGAAGAATGGGCTGAAAGAATGTATTGTCAAAATATCAGATCAATCTATTAGAAGACATTTGGTAAGAATTGGCTTCAAATCATACCTTCCAGCTTAAAAAAAAATGGGATTTTACAAAGACAAGATGATAGTTACACTTGAAATTGTTGAATTAAACTGTATTTTAGTATTTTACCAAACCAGAAGCATCCAGAAAGTCTCCAACTCAATCTGTTTCACTAAAATAAACATCAATAAATACTAACTGGTAGTTAATCTTTTAAAAACAGATTTTATAGAATCTACAGAGAAACTTCAGGCTCATGGTAAAATTTTTTTTTACAAGGCATCGTGCTATACAGATAAAAGCCATCTCTTGGTTCAAGAACAATACAATTTATTGGTTTGAAGAATGGTCTGGAAATCCAAGGAATAGAGAAAAATTGGAATATCCATTAAGACGACTTGAAAAAAAAATTCATCATACATTATACTAGTTGAAACAATGCCAGATAGGATAGAAGCAGTCATTAAAGACAAAGATTACTGGTCAAAATATTGACAAAAAACAAGACTTTGTACTTTGAACTAATTTTTGTATCATTTCAGATTTTTTGAGTAAATTCTTCAACATGATTGTTAATAAATACTTGATAAAACCAAATCACTTATCTGACTTCAAGCCTTCATGTTAAAAAAAAAGGAGAAAAATGCATAAAACATTGAAAATTAACGAGTGGACCAAACTGGCTGGCTATGTGGTAATCTCTGATAAGTCCAAGTTCTTCCCGAAATGACAGGACAACCACCAGAGACTATAAAAGACAAAGAGAAAGCTCTCCCTCCATGCCAACAGCCATATCCAAGAGGCTTTTGCATTAATGTGAACAGGATGAAAAAAAAAAAGTTTTAATAAATGGGATATATTTTTAACATTACAATAAACCTTAATATTTGATATGACCAGCTTTAGCTTTAAGAACATCTTAAGCACACTTTGGCATGGAATGCACCAGCTTTTTACAGATTATCTTTACTTTTTTGACACGAAACTTGATTTTGACGACAGAGCCGATCATTTTTTTCTTTTTTGTGCAATCCAGTTTTTGAAATCTAGTCTCACATGTAGCCCATAAATTTTCGATTGGGTTTAGACCTGGTAACTTTCCTGGTCAATCTAAACAGTTGTTACTGTGTATCTTGAAGTACTTCTTAACACATTTTGATGGCATGAAGTCTGATAGTGTTCTGGATTCAGGAATATCTTCAGCATTTCTGATTTGACACGTTGTTCTAGAACCTCAGTATTTATTTCTGTTCATCATGCCTTGCATAAGCACTAATGAGCCAGTTTCTTGTGCAGAAAAACAAAAAGTAGAACATTTTCTTTTCTGGATATCTCAAGTTTGATTATAGTAAGAACTGGAATTGGGTTCACCAGGTGAATGGCATATACATCAACATTGTTGACCATGAATAAAAAAAAGGCTGTTGTCTGAAAATAAAACATTGTACCAGTCTTCTTTTTGGCCAACCAGAATGTTTCTGGGCTGATGCATAGCATTATCATAATTATTTTTGTTAGCAATTGTTTTTTTTTTTTTTACATAGGTTTTCTGGCTTGGCATCCCATCTTAACCAATCACCGTCTTATAGTTGACGATACCTGCTTACTCATTTCTATTAATATTGCATTATCTTTGAGTGATATTTTCCATTTTCTCCAAAATTTGCTTTTTCTTGATTGAGATATTGAGCCTATGGTTTGTTTCTTCTTAATCTTACTGACCGGCTCCCACTTTACCTCTGACTTCATTTGCAATTTCTCTTTGTGTGTGAAAGATATGCATTAATTCAAGATTATTTTAGTTTTTCTTTTCCTTGGCATAATGTGCAGTCCATTCTCAAACACAACAGGCACAGATAATTCATGTCTGACTCTGATAACCAAAAAGAATCAGCCAGTAATCTCATAGCCAATCGAAGAGATGAAGTTAAAATTCAAAATGAAAGAGCAAAATGCTCAGTAAATACTTCAAAATAAATAAGAGACTGTGAATTATAATGCTCAAACATAGTCCTCTTAGACAAAAGAGTTTACCAACAAAATATTTTAAAAATAACAATACATTTCCAACCAATCAACCTAGAAAAAACTGGTTTCCAAAAGTTAACAAACAACAAAAATATTTCCAAAATAGTTAAATTTATTTATTTATCAAATGTTCAAATAGAGTTCGCTGATGTAACGCAACTTTCCCCCCAAAATTATGTAAATGAGTTCCATTGAATGCACAAATTAGCTTTTGTATGATGACATGAAAAAAACTGACTTGTGTTCATATCAATTTTGGCTCTGCTATGATATATGTTTTGAAGGTAATTGTTACAAATGGATAGCAGATTCTCTAAGGCGCAAAGTTACTGGTAAGATAGATGCCAGGCAGTCAGACCCAGGTGACAGAATGGCTATAAACAGAAGTGTAGTTCTTGGCTGTGAAAATTTTGTCCAAAGAAAATTTTAGGGCTGACCTTGAGTCACAACCCCAGCAAATAATTGCTAGGTCATTTTTGCCTCAGTGAAGCAGAACTTCAACACTGATCCAACTTTCTCCATCACCATAAACATAAGCAATGAACATGCCACTCAAATTTTGTTTATTGCTTAACTTTTGGAAACTAGTGTAAAGTGTAAGTTAGGTTTAAGATAATTATAAACAAGAAAGCAGCTGGAATTTTGAAGTTTTTAAATGCTAAATTATTTAAATCTTTTTGCTATAGAAAGTAACTATAAAACTACAAAAGCTAATGCTTGCTTGCTTAGTGGTCCCATAACATTTCAGGGTCATCCTAAGAGATGGTGATTCAACCTTAGAAACTATTGTTAGATTTGTTTTTAAAAAGCATTTCAACAGCGATACTAGGAACAGTACTGCCACAACAGATTTGTCTGTCCTAGGTAGGTGTGTGAATGTTCAACAGTTTCAGCCGGATTGCAACTGAGGCATGTCTTTCAAGTAGCCACTCCTATTCTATAAGCAGTGGCATTTAAGAGAAAATAACCTGTATGTAATCACCTAATGTGTACCAGGAGATCTCTGGTTACTTGTGAAATCTCTCTGCACATTTGCTGATTCTAATTTCTTTAAATCAAGACATGTTTTCAGATTCATTTCTGTGTAGATTCTTAATTTTTCAGTTGACAGGCTTTCATGCCTGGGAAGTCAATACCAGCTTGATTTTAGGTTAATGTAGTAGCCACATTTGCAATTCTGTCAATTTTTTTATTGCCTGGTACTATGGGTGTTCTGCAAGATTTTTTTACCAGGGGGGGGGGGGGCAAAAGTGACAAAATAATGTCAAGTACGGGGAATGTGCCTAGTGATGAAAGTATAACAACATCAAAAAAATAAAAAGATAATTTTTTTTCCCATCAAAGGTATTTAATCTTGATCATTCATTTTTTAAATTCATTTAGAATTTTTTTAAATTAATTTTTTCCACATTAGTTTGCTTTCTTTGCTATTATTCAACAGATTGTGGAGCTTATTCTAACAATGCTGAATGGCTAAAAATTACATTCAGACAAAAATTAAACAACATTGTGCTTGAAGCAGATTCTAGTTGGTGTGCACATTTTCATACTTGCAGCTGTAATGTATGCTTAATAGATAAAAAATACATAGAGTGTTGTTGGAAAAAAATTCTAATACTTCTTGTGTTTTGTAGTCCAAAGCATTTCAGATAGTAGTGGCACATTTGTGAAAAGACAGCTTCTCTTAAAACTCTCATGTTAGCATATCTCAGGTACACAATTTAAGCTGGTTAAGCAACTGGAATGAGTTTATGAGCAGCATAATGGACAAACACTGCCTTTGAATACTTGTTATATTGTAGCTTGCATGTCCTTTTCCTTTTTTCCTGCCATCATAGAGCAGCTGTCCATTCCTTGGCAATGTAGTTTTTCTAGATTTAAACCAAACTTTTTACACTGATCAATGTTAGCATTCATAATGGAAGTAACATCCAGTTCAAATAGTCTTGCAAATTCAAGAAATTCCTCTCAGATAGTATTAGGTTGTTATAAAAATTTTGTCAGCTTTTTTTACCGCAACAATGAGACTTCACATCATTGTTGAATGTGAAGTTTATTAATCAAAGTAAGTTTCATTACAATCAATACACTTCTGCCAACAAGTTACAAGCGCATTTACACAGTTTTGAAAAAATCTGGATTTCTGGATTCGATAAACTGTTGGAAGGCAGTATCAATTGCTGCTTGGTTGGAGAAAGATTTTGTATGGAGGTACCTGTTTAAGTGTTTGAAAAAGTGGTAGTCTAGGAGAGAAAGGTCTGGTGAATAGGCCGGGTGGGGGAGAACTTCGTACCCCATGTTTAGCTTCTCAAGAGTCACTTTTGCAACATGAGGACGAGCGTTGTCATGAAGCAGGATTAGGCTTCTTTGATTCACTGATGCCAATGCTGGTGTCATTGGGAGAGCTTCTGATGAATGTTTAATTTACGACAGTACCTTTCAGCTATTATGTTTCACCAGGTTGAAAGAAGTTATAGTGGATGACACCAGTTGCAATCCACCGTGACCTTCATTGGGTGGAGGCTAGATTTTGGAATGTGGATAGACATCTTGTCTCTGTTGAGCCACTGTGCTGATCGTTTGAGATTGTCGTAAAGGATCCATTTTTCATCACATGTAATGATTTGGTCAAGAAATGGGTTGTTTTCGTTTCTTATGACAAGTGAAGAGCAAATCTTCAATCAACGATTTTGTTGTTGTTCATTAAACTTGTGAGGCACCTACTTGTCAAGTTTTTTTACCTTGCTGATTGTGTCAAGATGCTGGAAAACAGTTGCAGTGCTTACATCAAGCTCTCCAGAAATTTCTTGCACTGTTTTTCTCAGATCGGCTTCAACTGAAGCTTTCAGGCAGTTGTCATTGCAGCTTGAAGGACGTCTGCTACATTCCTTATCTTTGAGGCTCACATCTGCTGATTGAAACTTTGCAAACCATCGTTGTACTGTGCGCTCATTTGCTGTGTTCTTGCCCCATGCTTGCTTAATGTTACAAATTGCCCCGCTTGCTTTATGGCCTGGTTTGAACTTGTGAAGGAAAATGGCATGAAAAGCTTTTCTATTCATGCTTCACTCGGAACCCTGAAACACATATCTATTTTGATTTTTAAAAAGGTAGGTTTTGCATAACGTATGCTAAAGCACATACTACAAAACGATATATAACTTATCTACATGCACCTTCAAAAGCATGCAAAAAATGAACCCCAAATTAACATAATATAAAAACCAACAAAACTTTTATAACGACCTAATATTTCTAGTGGTTGTTTGTCATCAAAATATATACCAAGTGGACAATTGCTCCTTTCCAGATATGTCAGCACTTTCATAGCAATTATTGAAAATCCAGTGGAATTGTTTGCTGAAGAAACTATTTCTTTCCTGAAAGTTTCTTCACAGAGACTGATTAGTTTATTTTCTACAAGGACAGATGTACAGCAAGCATTTTCCAAATGGTTTTGAAGTGTTTTGTCTCCTGATTCAGTACAAAAATTAAACAGGCTTTGAACATTTCCAGTTTTTCTTCCTTTGCTATGTAAAGCAATGTCATGTGTACAACAAAATAGAATGGTTGACAATATTGGAAATAATTCCTTCCGGTTCTCAATGCCATGCTCCAAAACACTGTCCAGTTGATGCAGTGTGTTTATTTTTGGTTTTTTGTCCTGATGGCCAAAAATTTAGCTGCATCTACCTGCACAGTTCTGTGCCATGCAGGAATAATACAATATTTTGCACTTTCATGAAAATCTTTAAACCTTGTAAGAGATACAGTGGAGATGGCTCCTTGTGTTCCACAATGAACCAGCTGTGGTTAAAATTACACAATATTTACAAACTGTCCCTTTTAGGTGTGAGAAATAACTAAGCCATGGTGAATATTGATTTAGCCACACACAACAGAAACTCCATGCATCTTTTACACGTTTTTGAAATCATAATTCTAGAGAGAGACAAGTCACTTTTCACAAATAGATTGTGTTCAAGATTGTCCATTAGTTTTATAGATGATTTAACATGCAATCCAATATCATCAAGATTATCATCAGAACGATTGGGTTGATCACATTCAATTATTGTTGTTGAATCTGGACCAGAAATAATGCAGCTATTTTCATAAGTTCTTGCCTTCTTCTCTGCTTCCTTCTCTCATGCTTCTAATTTCTGCTTTGCTAAAAACTTAACAAAACATCTAAAAAAAATACACAAATATAAACCATACTTCACTTGACTTGACTGCATCGCTTGGCTGTTGGACAGACTTTTTTGCCAAATTTTATTGCGTTGTGGGATCTGAAAATGACTTCCAGTGCTTAGATTGATTAACCAATTAAAAGTGCTGCTAAGGCCACTAACTAATGAAAACAGTTATACTAACCAATTGGTGACCCTTTGATTTCTTAATTAACCTATCAACTTATTTCTCAAAACTAGACAAAGACAGGTGGTTTATCTATTTACTACATAGTATGCTCTGCTGGTGCCCTATATTGTTACCCTCTTCCCAGCCTTTGGCTGGGTGCAGTTAGGCTCAGTATTTCTTCCCCAATCCACCACACACCAGTGAGCATGTTGAATCTGGAAAAAAACAACACCATCATTACACTAGCACCAACAACTTTCCAGTGGGAGGGGCACCTGCTTCCCTCCTGCGGATGCCCATGCCTGGTAACTGTAATATAAATGTTAAGCCGCTTTCTGATAACTACGCATGCATATTATATATTTATTGCTTTCGTAACCCCAGACCAACTTATAAACAATAACTTGGAAAAAAACCTTTTCAATCTGTCCGAAAGTGCGTACACAAATGTGTGGGAGAGTCAGCAATAGCTGGAGGTTACTGTACCTGTTTCTACGTTACTGGTAGACAGACCACTATCTCATGCTAAAGATTTTGAAAAAAATTTTCAGGTAAACAAACATCATTCTGGAGTGCTATATAGATAGAAATTCTTTAAATTGGCAACAATAAAAAGATAATAAAAATAGAAAACAGAAAAAGAAAACTATGCAATAATTGAAAGGGATTTGTTTTACTTTTTCAAAAAATATATGCAGACATGCAGGCTAGAAAATGAGTTTGTTCAATGTTTTAAAGGAGTCATCAAAAGTGGACAGGTAAAGGAAAAAAAAAAAAAGAAGGATTAATCTTATGCCAGAATGAAACTGGAAGCCATAGCAACAGAGTAACTCTGCTGGTTTGCCAGCCTACATCAATTACTGTATTTATCAGGCCTAAGCTATGGCCTTTGAAATGTTAAACCCAGTCAGCCACACATCAAGTTAAGCAGAACCAAACTAATTTTCATACAAAGTTTGTCTCCACCCACTAAAATACAGAACCCAACCCAGCTCAGCATTTCTATGAAATTACCAGACATGAATGCTCAAAAGGACTCTGACTCTTTTCCAGTTAATTTGCTACTGTTTCATTCTATTTGATAGAAACAACAGTTTAGTTATCTTTAGTTACTGTTCTTTTTTTTTTTTTTAGAAGTAACTGAAATATTTTCAAGTTTACTAGTAAATACATAAGTGATTTCAATAAATCACAGTAAGGTAAGAATGCTACTAGAAGTATAGTGCCCTATGTGATGCAAGCTTTCTATTTATAAAATTGTGTCAGTAGACTGGTATGCACTGAGGCGTGTAATTCATGCTGGTTAAAAAAATCCTGGTGTATACACTAGATGACATGTAAAGCAATCAGTAGTTATATGTTGTTTTTTTTGCCAGTAAATAGGTGAGTCATACATCTTCCATGGCAGTATGACAAGCAAAAATGCAAAGCATAATAAATTATACACTTAGCATGCTCAACTACCATGACCACAGGTCTGGAAATCATGCATTCATGCACGTAGGCATTCTGTAGCTAACCAGACTTCTTTTTTTTTTTAATTTAGAAAGTAAAGGGATAGAGAGAGTAATTAAGTAAGTAAATAAATAAATATAAACAGAGGGTTAGATTTTTCAATTTCTTAGAAGCAATTTGAAATCTTTTTTTATGACATGAACTTTTTTTTTGATATCTGCATCATTTAAATAAATAAAGAGAAAAAAAAATGAATGCTTTCAAAATTGCTATGGCAGAGGGCCTGAGTTAATTTGGCTAATCGCCCATAGCATGGTTCCTTCTCAATCTTCTGTACCAGTCTGCTAGTGTGAATTTCGACCAACAGAAAAGTTTGAATGGGATTTTTTTTGCCATTTCCTGATGAAGAGGGGGGGTGATGGGTCCCACAAGGCACAGGAAGAGCAACCATGACACTACACAACCTCATCAGTCATGTCTATAGTTGTAGACAATGTTGTTCACATAAGAATTGAAATAGTTTATTATTTACAAAGTATAAATTTCAATATAAACTTTAAAATAATTGAGCTATTTTAGTCAGATAAAAAAAAAGACATTTTTTTCAACATTTTTGTAAATACTGAAATATATCAGCCATGCAGTTTTGTATCTTACCCAGAGTTCTTAGCACACATTAGCCTAAGCTTCAGTCACTTACAGTGGTAATTATGTGACCCCCTGGCTTTATTTTAGTCAAGGGAGTTTACCTACTTAACAGATATTATCTTTTGCAACAGGTTTCAAGTATTGATTTAAATTTAAAACAAAATTCAAACTTTTTTCTCCCTATTGTTCTTTAGATTGTTTTCATAGTCATTACCATACTCAATTCTGAAGTTAATTTTTGTTTGTTAATGTCTCTAATTTCCCAAATTACTCTCATGTATAGTTATTCTATCCCTTTTTACAGTTTTTGTTAAGCTTGTTGAACAAGATTATATAATGTGCAGGCATATCATCTTGTTACTCACATTACTGGCAAAAGACATAACAAGAAACAATCAAAATTACTGATCTAAACCTTTTAAAATTCTTTTTACAGAGCAAATCCTGAAATTGATTTTTTTTAAACACTATTCAGTTATTGTCCTCTCATATTATAATTTAACCTACACAGACATAGACGAAATCAACTCTGGTATTAATTTCAATAAGAAAGTAATATTTGAATAAATTTTGGTTTATTAGTTCTCTAATTGCCAATCTCTCTCTCTCTCTTCCCTTCTTTAATAACATAATAATTTTTTTTTAGAGAGACTGAAAACTAAGTTGTTTTAAAAAAATTGCTACTACTAATTCTACTAACCAGTTACTGGCTTCTTGCTATACTGCTCTAACTTCAAAAGTTCTCAACCATTTAATGTAATTTAAGGAAATTTGTTTATTTTAGTTTTTGACTAAAATATTAATTTTTTTGCTTTTCTTTTACAGGAATACTATATATTATGCAGTCTGCTTCTTTATGCAATAAGCTGATTATTTAATTTTTTAAAAGACTCTGCATTAGGAAACAACTTAATTTGATAAAATGCAAAATCTTATTCTAATAAATTAATTGAATCACAAGAATACAGGTATACAGACAGAGAAATGTAATATAAAATAAATACACAAATTTACATGCTATACATCTTACTCTCAGTCATTATATCCTTGGCAAGTCTCTGATTTTCTACCATATCACATTTTCCCTGTTGCCATTTTGGTTTGTATTGATGTGAAACTATTTCAGGTATAATATTCATTGCAAGGTCCTCAAAAGCAAATTTAACTCTGATATATATAACCATCTGTGTCCACTATATATTGCTGAGCATTGCTGTGCACCAGTGATCACAAACCATGTGACCTGGCACTGAGTGTAAGATAAAAACATATAGGCAAACTTTAAATACTTATCTTTCATCAAATACACAACTAAAAATTAAACAATTTTTTAAAAAACTTTTATTAGCTCTACATAAAAACATGTCCTTAAACAACTCAACACTACTTTAATTTGCCAAAAATTCAAAAGATAAGACAAAGTTAATAATGATAATATAATCCTAGAGTCAGTGGTTAAACAATGCTATCTCAGACAACCCTTCCAGTATTTAACCTGAAGTACAATCTTTGTATTTAAAGCTAAGATCTCTTTTTGCTGCAAATTATTCAATATCTGCATTAAAATCACCTGCCTCTTTACTCATTAAACAAAGCCAAATTTTTTCTTACTTTAGTTCTCTTTCCATGATCGTCATCTATTAACAAAATGCATAGTAAAAAAGCTATTATTTATTCAGTCTTCTTAGAAATATGGGCAGATCACACCATATCAAAAATGATACGTGATAAGCAGTTTAAAAACTTACTGAAGTTCTTGCTGCATTACAGCGAGTGTGAATGGCTAACAAACCTACCGGTGACATCACAGGGGCAAGAATTTTTTTTAGGAGGAATTCACTAAAGGTGTCTACTACACATATTGGAAAATGTAGGATTTTTTTTTTTTTTTCAAAAAAGAAGACTGATTTGTAATTCATGGCCAAAACTACTGGGACTGGAAGAATTTTTATAAGGCTGAGCCTGAGGAAAAACCAATGACTTTGAATTCCTTGGCACGGATCATGTTCGCAACAAAAGCAAAGATTTATAAAGTAAAAACATGTGCCAACAAAAATACAGTTCACTGATACATGCACAAAAAGTTAAAACCTCTCAAACTAAGACATTTATCATGGCTAAAATTTTTATGAGTTGATAATTAAATGAGTAAATTACAAATCAGGACTGAGACTTACTGGTTGTAGTAGTTCCAAATTGTGATACTTTTTGCTGTAGGTAACGATCCAGTAAATGTTGCCTTTCACTTAGAAGCTATGTCCAAATTACAACATTTGCTTTCACGAAATAACACTGCCAGAATAATTGTGACTAGGCTTGGCTAGATGTAATCAAAAGACCTGCAATTCATCCATTGTCCAATGAATTCTTGCTGTATGATTACATGATGCAGTGTTCTCTATTATTGGATTTATTGAGACAACATGGCTGAAAAATTGCAAAAAAAAAGTCTGAAGGAGGGATCACAGGCAGACCTGGTGACCCCTGCATCACCAGTGACCAAATCCTCTCTGCTCAGCTGAGAGAGATAAACTCCATAAAGCTTACCAACACACTGAAACCACGAAGAAGAGCAACTAATCAAAGGTCAAAAGTGTCTGCATTTGCACAAAACTGCCATTTGTTCTCAGTTCTTGTTGCCCTCAAGCATATTTTGGATAAATTATGGCTATGTAACCACTGCAATGACCTCAATATTACCATTAATCAAGACTTTATCTAATCACTTGTGATGTGAAGGTGCTCAGATTGCAATGGGTCAGTAGAAGTCTAACACAATAATATCTGCACAGTAATGTGCTTAAAACTGGCAACCATAATACTTAAAAATTCATCAGGATCACTAATAATTTGATAAGTGAAGATGAGTTCCCAAAAGCTACTTTCTACTGTACACTGTTAGTTGCAGAAAAACATAGACATTTTCAAGTTTTTGATGTAGCATTATAAAACATCTTGTTTAAGCTGATGGCGAATTTTGCTGCAACAAAAATAATATTTTCTTCATTTATTACTTCAATCACTTGGAAATCAAAAACTTCTTAATAGCTAGTTAATTATAACCCCAACCAAGTTTTAGCAGGATGTCATGCTCTAAATAAGAAAATGCAACTAAGCTAAAGATCTTTAAAAATTTATAAAAATTGTGGTTCACTGAGTATGATGTTTAACAATTGTCTGAATCCTAGTTAATGTAAACTGTTCATAAATATAAAGTGCATCTTACTAGACAAACCACTTCTACTGTTGAAGGAAAAATTATACATTGTATTTTTTGGTGTATGAGTCAATGCTTTCCCACTAAAAGTCCAGGCTTTGGTTTATACTCTGAATCAACTTAGCTATGGTTAGAGTCATTGAAATTGCTTTAATGAAAAATTTTAAAAAATGGTAAAGTGTGTTATTTTCTGAAATAAACTGTATAATTATTCATTTGAAACAGACTACAAAAATTATTGACCAAAATGTTTGCTGATTGGGTGAGCGATTAACCATTAATGTGCTTACTGAAGCACACAAAATTATCCAATCAATAACAAGTAAATGTTCACCAATTGTATTCTATCTATCTTTGCAATCCTAGTTATTATAGAAAAAATACCACCAACAAATCCTCTACATCATCTCAGAATACATTCCTTAAAGTCATGCAAGTAGCTTTAAGCTAGAAATTGTTAAGTTTGCTGAAAAACAAGTGGTAATAGGGCTGTGTACAGAAAATATGCTCTCAGTGAGAAAAGCATTAGGCCTGGCATAAGGATATATAAGCAGAATCTGAAAGAAACCAAAAAGACAAATTTCAGCTGCGAAGCTAGGTGGACTAACATTAAGGATAATTTGGAGGAACGTGCTAATCCAAACCAAGTATCATGAACATAGTACTACTATAAAGCTAAGACTAAAAACCAAACAAACTGCAATTGATTTGGAAACTGAATTTCAGAAGTGATCCATTGTAGTGTTCAGGTTTATGCATGGAAAAAAACAGCTGAGTCTGCTGGTCTAGTTGGGAATCCCAAATGTTGAAGAACTGATAGCTGAATATCAACTCATGCTATCAAAAATGAAATTGAGAGTTCAATTTCTGAATTTGAATGTGCCGTAATATCTCAAAGTCAAATAAAGTGTCAAAGATAGATAAAACTGACCCATTTGGCTTTATAGAGCAGGCAATTCAACACAGCAAAAATGAGACAGGATCTCCTGTTCATTTATGTCATGCAGTGTCTAAAAATAAACACTGGTCTTTTGCTACCAGAACTGATAATAACTTTTACAGGTTGTTTCAAATATCACTCCATGATTATAAACACGTTGAAAATCTATTTCAACAACCCATTTACCTGGAAGATCATCCCACAAAGTAGTCCAATGATATGCACAAACATCTCATTAATATTCATATGCTGGAAGTACCACAGACAGCAATGCAATGCAACAGGGTTATAGAGGATTTTATGTATTGTTCTGACTGGTTGAAAGTTTGGATAACTACCGTAGCTGATGTAGCCTCATCTTATACCCCAAATCAATTTATCTATGAAAGAAAGAAAGAAAGAATGGGAAAATTAACCAATTTGACTTATACTCCACATAAACTTATTCTTAAAAAAATACTGTAAATTGTGTTTTTTAATCATTTTCAGCCTTTTGTATAATTTCTGAATGCAACTTGTAACATAGCTTTGATCTTTTATGCTAATTTAGGTGATAGCCATAAAGTGTGATGTGCCTCAATGTTTTTTGTCAAAATAATATTGTTGGCATATTGGATAACAACATATGCAAATACTGCCTGTTGGTAAGATTATTAAAATTGCCTGAAAGAGAAAAGAGCTATGTACAGCAGAGTAAGATGGTTATTGAATAGAATAAAACTTAGGAATTGAAGGTAAAGTGCTTATTTCTGATAAAAAGGAGGGAGGGAGAGAGAGTGTTGTATGGAAGATGAGGCAAGCCAGAAAATTGAGAGGTAGTATAAATAACCTGAAACAAACTATGTCAAGATGTTTTAAAAGACACTGGTCTAATTGGAAGCATTCCTGTCATCTGCTGCCAATAAGAAAAATTAGTTTACTAAAGAACAAAAGAAACCTGGAATGAGATTATGTGGACTTATAAATTAAAGTTTGAATTATAATTTAATTCAAAGAAAAAACAAACAAACATCATTGAAAACAAAACAAGAAAGGATTCTAAAAATAACTGTTTGGTGCTAATAATAGTATAGATGAGGAAAAGTGATAACAAGGAGTATCAAATGAATAAATAGTATAATAGAAAAACAAGTGCACCACACTGTACTAATGAGACATAATGATACTATATGGAGAGAGACTTCTGGGAAAAATCTCATTCAGATGAGTGGCATTAAACACAGTTCTAATCTGTGTAAGGAGGAAGATTCTGGAGTCCTCGGGTGAAAAGCACGATCAACCTAGTGGCCTGATCTTTACCCCATTAAGCAAATAAAAAATATGAGAGAGAATGACAAACCTACCAAACTTCTTTAAATACATGTACACAATGCTTGACTAATGTGTATATGTAATCAATGGAAACAGTCACAAAATATTACACATGCATTTATTCATCCAACATTAGTTAGGAAAGTGATTTGTCAGTATTTATGAAATACAGGCAGCTACATGTATAGATCCTACAATTTTTAAGGCAATAATTTAATTTTGTATAGTCTATGTCATCAAGAAGTATTTTTTGTTGTATTTGCTTCATCAGTTTACAAACCTCTGACAATGCTAAAACCCAGCAACTAAAAACAAACAAAAACAAAGCATCATATCTATAATGTGCTCAGCAAGGCATTTAAAGGGCAAAGTTTGACATTTCTTTTATGATACCATTTTAGATGATTTTATTTCATTTCAGAAAATACAGGAAAGAGAGATTGCCAGACAATTTGAAAAAAAAACAAACATCAAACTTTAACATAAGATGAATTTAGCAAAGCAAAATTAGTAAAGTTATATAGCAGTTACAAAAAATTAAAATATCATATTCTTTTCTTGTGTTACTGTAATGTAACAAGTAATTTTTTTGCTTTAAAAATCTAATGCATAAAAAATACCAATATGTTGAAATTATAAAACAGTATGACTATATAAGACAGTAACTATTTCCTTTGAGAGACCGTGCAGCATGTGTAACAGATCTCTTTTAAACTACTCTAGTATGCAATTTGAAAAGTTGCTTAGTGTAGTACCCAACAATGCATGTATGTTGGATATCTAGTGTTTCCTGGGTCAATGTCAATATCACATATTGTGTGTTTAAGCTGCATGCAAACTTCATGGAATAAAAATGTCTCATCATTAAAGTGCTGTTTATTCTGACTAACATGCAATGTCACAGTGGTGATGATAGATATGGAGACATGAAAACACTATAGTAAATCTTTCAAGAATACTGCTGTGCAAAATTTTTCTCTATTGTTAAAAAGAAAGGAGACAAGCTCATATTAAAACAGCTCTGTTTGCAAACAACAACAAAAAGAATCTATGTAACAAATCAACTGCTTAAAGTTTCTTTCTTTTACTCTCACATTCTAGAAAATAATGTACCATGACTTAATAACAAGAAATATTTTGAGTTGTCTCAATGATCAATATTAAATTGTATACACAAGTGAATATGTACAGTACCAATACTAATTAAAGAAACAAATTAAATGGCTTGCTAACAATAATTTATTTGCATAACAAAAAAGACAATGCATAAATTCTAATTAGATAAATAAGGAATATGCTACTAGGGAGGTTCAAATAAACCCAGCTGAAATAACATTGCCATAATGGTATCTGGTTGAATTTCATTAGAGAAAACCTAGATTACATATATTAGGAATAGTCTGATAAATAACAATTTGTTGTACTTAGCATCCATTTCTCCATCAATTTTAACAATTTACCAACTTCAGTGATGGATCACCCTCAAACTCAAACTGCACCTCCTCCATATTTTATTGTCTTAATTATAAGAATTGGTTTATATTATTTTTGTCAATTGTAAACAAATTACCCCCTGATCATCAATGTTCCAATTCTTGATTTCTTGCCCATATCCATCTCTTTCTTTATCTTACAATGGCATCCTTACTGTTACTCTCCTACAAAGACCTTAATACCTATGAATCTTATTGCTAATGAAGCACTAACTTCCTTATTCATACCTGCATCCATTTGCTGCTCTTTCCTTCAGTAACTTCAGACATCATTATTTGCCTTTTGGTCAGGTATTTTTCTTGCCAAGCCTTCTTGATATTTCTTCATTAACTTGAAACTGCACCCTTGAAAACTCAACTTTTTTTTGCAAAACAGTCTTATTAAAAGCCTGCATTTATTTAAGTTACTATTTTGACTGTCCTTCCTGTGTACCACCACAGTAGTGTAGAATTTTAAGTACGTGCAAGAATAATGATCAGTTAATCCTATGTGTTTGATTATTGGAATACTTAAACTGCATTTGCTATTGTTGAATCATGTGATTATCATAACCTTTTAAATATAACAAAAAGCATATGAAAGTATATCTTTCATATGATGAATATCACCATTTTTCTCAATTTTTCATGTCTCATGCATAGAAAAAGGACTACATGTAAAATACTAATTTATTTTCTAATTTCTAATGTTGTTTTGTTTGGCATTTAATTATTATCTTCTTTGCTAAGTAATTAGAAGTTGCATGCTATACTTTGTTATGCAAGGGAATTTTTGTTAGTAAACCTAATTTTTTTTCCAATTTGTAGGTGCTATACTTTTCCTAAAGTGATGAATCATTAGAAAGTTATGAGCAAAAATACCTATTCTTTCATAGAAATGTTAGAAACTGATAATTAAAGTAAAAGATTATATAAAGTACAAATAATTTTAAAAAAAAAACAGCTAAAGCCATTCATCTTATGTAGGAAGAGCACTAACTAAAATCATAAAAAGTAGAGAAACAAGTTAAATAATTACCACTTCTCAGAGATCCATTTAGACTTACATAAAAACTATCTTATTTCTATAGCATTAATGATAAGTATTAAAAAAAAATTAAATAGTTAAATGTAAGATTCTAAGAAAAAACTATGTAATTATCAAAAATAAATTAATATAGGGTTGGTACAATGTAAATCTTTTTATTATTATTCTGTATTGTTAAATGATCAGTAGTTTCAATCTATAATGCCATTTATTTTCTACTTTGCTTTTATTCACTCTTATTTTTTTTTTTAAATAACACTTCTTTCTTTTGCTTGTTGAATAAGAAATGACATCTGAAATACAATGACAGTAATTTAAAAAATCTTGATCATCATCATTTTAACAAAAAGCTGAGAGAGAGAGAGAGAGAGAGAGAGCGAGAGAGAGAGAGAGAGAGAGAGAATTTTGATTGTTTAAATAATTTATTTAGAATTTAACTCAACTGTTGCCTTCTAAGTCCAGACACTGTTTGGACACTCCTGGTTAAAAGAATTTATCAAACCCTGATGTGCAGATTGTGGGTAGTGAGTTAGTTTGCTCACCAATCCTTGTCTCGAGGGTTCAATCCCCGGTGGGGTCGGGGTCGGTACCTGCTGCTGATGAGGGCCAAAAGTCCGAAACAGCTGTACAGCCCTCCTCTGGACACTGACATTCACCTGGACTCTCAAGCTGGAGGGGGGATGGGCTCCGCCAGGTTTTAAAATGCCCTAGACACACCTCTCGAGGTACCCCAACAACCTATGGGTTCTGGAACAAGTGAAGTGAACAAGAAGTGATGTGCAGATTATACACATCATGGTGAATTCTGCCCATTTAATTACACCACACGTAGTTTAATAAGTACGAGCAGAATGCTTCAGTATAACATATGAGAAATGCAATACTTAAGGCCTTCTTTGTTCTTTTCACCTATCAATAACATATAATATTCTTTTATGATTAATGGGCTTTGATAAACAATGCACAATTGATAGGTAAAACCATTGAATAGGAATTTATTCAGCTATTTATTATTTATTGTTGCTGAGTAAAAAAATATCATGCCTCCTACCTGTGCTCCCTATCATGCCACTACTATTAAAATCTCCTTTTATCCAGGTATAAAAGTATAATGTTAGAAATAGATTGATAACTCATCAATTATTAAATAATGAAACTAAAAGCAGAAGTTGGCAAAACATAAGTCAAATCCATTGCATATTTCAAGTTAGTTAAATAAAATCTTAAAAAATGAAGAGGAAAAAAAAAACACATCATAATGAAGCTATTCAAATTAAAAGATTAGTAAATTTTATCCACAAACTTAGAGCCACTCAGGAATCAGGCTCTACTGCACTCTTACTAATTAATTCTGTAAAAGACAGACAGACAGAGATCCTGTTCATTTGATTTCCTTTATCTGTTAACTCAGATTTTAAATATATCTAATGCTCAAATAGTTTTTAGATATAAGTTTTGTTATTAAATCCTTATCTAGTATTAACTACACAAACATGTAGAGTGCTCATCACATTCATCAGCAGATAATGAAGTAAAACAGAAATATCTAAGATACTGATGAAAAGCTCAATGAAATGGGTGACTTGGGTAGCAGGAGAGAAAACACATAGTAACAATATCAGGAAGCACATTTCCTACCTAAAATAATAATAATAAAAAGATC
Organism: Nautilus pompilius; assembly: GCA_018389105.1. Lineage (NCBI taxonomy): Eukaryota > Metazoa > Mollusca > Cephalopoda > Nautilida > Nautilidae > Nautilus > Nautilus pompilius. The sequence continues at coordinate 414,741 of JACATO010000119.1, forward strand.
AAGGGGTTAAAAATTGCAGTTTGCCATTTTAAAGAAACCAAACAGAAATATTGTCAGCAAAACAAATTGAGAAAAAGACAACATGACTGTGGTCATAGAAATTGTAGCATTTAATAAAGGTGGTAATAAATAACAGTAATATACAATATAATGATCAGGTACACCTTTTAAATACTAGACAATGCAGAGCAAATAAACATTTATTACTAGTTTTAGCAAAATGTTCAATAATCTGAATGCTATATTACCATACTGTAGATTTTTCTTATAGAAAATATTTTTTTTTAAATTTTCAAAAATCTGTATTTTATTTAAAAGATCATTCTAAACCCCTGTTCTCCCTTGCATTTCCATGTGTGAGGAAAAGATTTTCAGCTGCTTCATGTCTATTCTGTGATTTTTTTTGTTTTTCTTAATTTATATAAAATAAGTTCAAATAAACTGGATCCGAATAATCACTAAACCAAGCCTACTATTAATATAAATTATTTAATAATTTTCACTTTTGAGCATAATCTTCGGTAGTAGGAAATCTGAATATTTTTCATAGTGCATGAACTGCTTTTTCTTTTTTTTTGCCCACTAAAAAACTTCTGAAGTTAGAAGATGAAGCAGAAGTGTAAAGAAATTATTTTGAGCTCCAAATATCACTTCTTTGAATGCTGCCATGATGAACCTTGGCTAACATACTTTTATTGGTCAACATACTGATAATAAAATCATACACAGTGACTTCACCAATCTAAGAGAGAAAAGATCAACTTTTTACTGACTTTTTTGTTTGTCCATACTAAAAATTGATTATTAGATATTTATTAATTACAATTATGTGCACTAATTAATTAGCAAACTCTTGTTTGATGCATAGGTCCAAGCTGAAAGCACAAATGTACAGTACTTTCACAGCTATGAAGGCAAAGGTATTAAAGGAAAGAACATTCAATTCGGAAAACTAGATTAGCATCATTCTGTGATAATGTTGTTTTGGTTTATTGGATGCAGAAAACATTTTCATTTTCCAAATTTATAAATTCCATTATGCATACAAGCAGCCTTGAAGTGTAAGATGTAACAATGATTTAAAAGGAAAACTAATTTTTTTTTAGCATTTTGGTTAAAATAAACATCAAGAAACTAGTTTAACAACTTCATATTATATCAATATTTAAAAAAAATAAATGCCAAAAGGCAAGATTTTTTCAGAAGGATCATGAGAATAAATACACTCATCTCTTGTTTAACTTCCAAGATGATTCAGTATACTGTATACAAAGAAAAACTAAGTTTACAACTTTAGCTAGTTGGCATATAGGAATTAATCCTTTTCATAAGACTCGTGTAATCACATCCAGCAGAGATCAAGAAATTTAAAAAGAAAATGACAGCAATTCAAGACCAATTATAGAATCTACTTTTTAGTCATGTATCATCAGAGTTTTTATGTGTGCAGCTATATGCAATCACTCCACGTAATTAAAATAAGTCTTTAAATGAACAAATAATTCAAAGTATCCTTCAATTTTGAAAAAATAAACCACATTATTTAATTTTTTTTTCTCTTTAAGCTTAAAATTAATGTACATGTGGATATATGAATTAGAGGAAGTCTTATGTTTATTGGTTGTCCTTGTTATTTCTCTTTATTTTTGAAAAAATACTTCTAGTGTATGAAACAATAGTTGGACGCTACAGAAACACTCAATGTCTAGATAACTGTTCATTCTTATTAAGCAAATTTTTTTACTGATGCCTCTTCATGGATTCCATCACCTGCATAGCTAGATAAACTGTCCCTTAAATTTCTTAGATGATGCATCCTCTACAAGTTTCCAGTGTGATGAACACTTTAACTGTATTCAGCTAAAAACGAAAGGAGTGTATCTACAAAGTCACTTTACAAAAACTTTACGGTGCTTGTGTAACCGGAGTTTTGCACTTCAAGAAGACCTAAATGAAACATTCAGTGGACGATGGACTGGAAGAAGAGGATCAGATATGATTTGACCACCTTGAAGTCCAGACTTGACAATATGCAATAACTTGCTATGGGGGATTATAAAGGAAAGAATTTCAAGTTTGTGACTGTCTTCAATTGGGCAGATCAAAACTGCTGTGGAAGATTGCTTTCTGGAAATTCAGTCCATAACCTGGAAGATGTCTTTGAGAATGTGGAACCACATCAAGAAGTGCTCAGAGAACAAGGGAGAGCATACAGAAATGAACTGAACTTTTTGTGAAGGGACTGTATACCAACCTGTATATAATCACAGTTTTAAAAGACTATAAAAATAGTGACTTAATTAAATTAAGATTACTGCAGTACTGGATTTAAAGCTTCATGGTGGTGCTTGATATGAAAACCACACACACAATTCAAAATATTTAAATGTGGCAGAGCCACCCAGGAGCACCATCAGGAATCTGTTTGCATGTGTTGTCAAGCTAGTGAACAAAGCTATCAGTAAGTAAAGAACTTATTCAAACAATTACTGGTCAGCCAATTCAGTAGCCTGCAACTTTGAAGCAATTATGATGCAGAAATGGGCTAGCATCTGTTAGGAACAAATGGCCATCAACAGCCTGAAGAGGTGGCATAATGTAAAAAGTGATCGTAGACTCATGGTCTTTTGTTCAAACTAAATTTCTGATGACTGGTTTAGCAGAAAAGCCATTCTTTCCAATAAATTATATATTTTTTATCATTTAGCTATTATATATCAGTGGTTTGTCCTATAGATGGTTTTATACTCTTTTTCACCACCTAATGGTTACTAAACTTTTGAAAGTTATATACATCTATAAGTTTCTTAAAAGTTATTATTTACTAGGTCATCAAAAATTGTTGATTATTAAAATACAACCCTTAAAAAGCTCTAACTTTGCCACCAAGTAAAAGCCACTTTTGTCCATGTAAAAGTCATTTATTTTAGCAGAGAGAGAAAACTTTTTACTGTCTCTATGCAAGAATACAACATAAGTGTACCATGAAAAGAGAGTAATACATGGTTCCCAAAATGTTCTGGCTGGATAAATCATAGCTATGCTTTTCCAACCTTTTCTCTTTTTTTCTGGTTTTTGAGAAGCTTAGTAATGATATACCAAAGATAAGCATCACTCCCATTACTGCCTGCAGATTAAGTTGCAAACTATCTGCTACTAAAAAATAGCATAGTTTTTCAAATTAACTTTTAAGTCATTTTTCTCAGTAACCAAATTAAGCAACAGACAGACCCTGCCATACCTCAGTATATCACTCGCACAGAATGTATTAAAAAATGTTATAGCTATTCATTTTAGTGCCTTATAAAAAAATAACCATGCCCTGGTGATCAAGCAATAACATCATTGTGCAGCAGCAGCAAGTATGTTTATTATGCAGCGTTCACTGGTTCAGTAGCTCCACGTGTACATTTTGGAGTGATCAGCAATAGCCCAGCATTCATACAAACAGCTAGATATCGTGAACATTCTAAAATTATGACAATTATGACTAGTGAGCCTGAACTACATTAAATAAGGCTTGGGCAGCACATATAAAAATGTTAATTACACACTTTATTTTATTTATTTATTTATATATATATATAGGTCAGACTACTTGCTTCAACAAGATTTTTTTTTTTTGGATTGAGGACAAAAATCAGGTAGGAGTCAGCAGTAAATTAAACCAGGTGTCTAAAGTAAAACAAAAAGAGAGAACGGCTCATTTGGCTTGGATTTCGGATTTTAGAAATGATCATATATTCAATCAAAATGCAAATACAGTAATTTCTTTTTAAGAGATCATTTACAGTTAAAAAAAAAAAAAAAACAATCTTAAGTAAGATACCAGTCTGAATTGAGGTGGTCTGGACTGACCATTAAATCTTATCTGTAATATTGCACTCACTCGCTTCTTCTTCCTATCCCATATCACACTGTAAGGTTTAATTCCTAATTATTTAAGACTGTCTATTGCAGTCAATTTCCTTTGCAGATTGTCTCAAATAATGATTTTGATGGAATTAAAAGTAGGGTGAGTTTGTTTTTTTGTTTTTAAATTTTAAAATCATTTAGTGCCAAGTTTTAAAATGAGCTAACATTTGATTACTCTCATGTAGAAAACAGAATAAGAAAATCATGGAGAAAGAAACTACTGAGATATAGTGAGGATGATGGAATTAAACAGCAACTGGGAGAGTACAAAACCAAAATTTGGCTTAGTTACTGTAAGGTTGAAACTTTTTGTTTCTATCACAACTAGACTTATATTGCAGGTAACAGTATAGGAAAAGCAAATATCTTACCTGGATTTTCATCATTAGTATTAGGGTTACAAAGATCTTCAACCATCACAAAATATCTGAAAATATAAAAAATGCAAAAAAAAATAAAGTTAAAACATCCTAGTGTCAAGGAATAACTGGATATATTATTAGAATAATAACATTGGCAGCATCACAAAAGCAACTTGTTAAAATTTATTCTTTTCACAGAAAAATTAAAATAATAAAATATCTACTTATAATAAATTAACCACATTTTTTAAATCTTCTCTTGCAAAGAATATGCTATTAAAAAAAATTTTCTACATTAACTGAATACCGTTATTAAATGCATCTAATACAAAACAAAAACTGGTTTTGATACTTTGGGACATTTCAAAGATTATTATTAATAGGAAGATTGCTTATATAACCCTGGAAACAAGATGAATATATCAAACAAAAATGTGAGAATGTATAACGTTTTCTAATTGACAGGTGTGAACATATATTGTTCATTTATAGCAAGCTACAGAAGAAAAGCATCATCATCACTTGTTGATATTAGTCTGTGAGATATGATAATAAAATCTGCTCATTCCTTTAAGAAAGCTGAGATCAGAGACAGGTTTAAAACCTTTTCATCTATGCTGCCTTTTAAACCGTCATCTAGTGTCATCACAGATAACCTAACCAATTAAAAACCCAAAATAAAAAATAAAGACTTGGTTGTTACCGCATCAATCAAATTCCAAATTAAAAGACTTGTTTTAAAATAAGCATGGAAGTAAACTACTATAAAGTTTTTAATTATCTAATTTTAATAACATGGTAACAAAAATTTCTAACCAAAAATGATGAAACTCAATTTTAAAGTCCACGTCTTTCAAACTGCAACAATCTATGATGTATAAAATAATTTAAATTCAGTTCATTTCCTAAAAATATCTCCCTTCATAAAACTGATCATACAATACTGACTGTTAACTTCATTTGAATCTTGAAGAAAAAAAAGTGGTGTGAAAATAGTTAATATTTCACATATCAGTTTTATGAAAGTGAAAAAAGGGAATTAACTCCTATCTAGTGAAGCCTAGAGTCAGTCACAGGTTCAACAAAGTGCTACCGAATGACACATTATAGAATCATAGGGTTTTGATGTAAAGATAACAACAAATTCTAAAGCTCTGCTAACCAGATCAATCACCTAAAAACATCTAGAAGAGCTTTTCTTTCATTATAATCTTTTTTTGATAATTTCTCTGGCCCCAGCCATATCTTTATGAAAAAAGGAAAATGCTTACTCTCAACTTGATTAATCATATATTAGTTAATTTGTGATCTTTCAACTAAACAGCATCAGAATCAGTATTATGTACAAGTCAGGTCAAGATCAATAAGTGACATACAGCAAATTTCACACAGTTTACTTTCCAGCTAGTGTTGAGTGTTTGGAATCAGCAGTAGTTGAAGGGAAATAACTCTTCTAATGTTATGCTATCATAAATTAATCGATATGTCAGGCATTAATAGTTAATAACAGGAGTTCCCAAAATTATAGATTACAAAAAAACTTTTAACTAGCAGTCTGGCTGACAGACAGGCTATAGACAGAATTAGTTTTCATTAGTAACTAACTATAGCTTACATGTTTAAGTGAAAAAAAAAAAATTATATACTACATTAAGAATTGAGGTTAACATTGAAGGAAGAATTTCAGGTATAACATTAACTGCAACAGGAGAAACTATACAAAAAAACAAACAAACAACACATATGTATATATGTAAGGAAACTGTTGTTAGTCAAAGAAGCCCTATGATTATTAGAGTACAGTGTCAGAATGTCATCCTTTAACAGACTAGCTTCTTACAATGGCGTACTTGGGGGAAAAAAAAATGAAATAATGGTTGGGCGCTAGAGAAACACTCAATGTCTAGATCACTGCTCATTCTGATTAAGTAAATTTTTTTACTGAAACCTCTTCATAGGTTCCATCATCCGCATGGCTAGATAAACTGTCCCTTAAATTTTTTAGATGATATATCCTCTACAATAGAAAAATTTCTAACAGATAATCTTTCAAATTTCAGATGAACTGCTAATAAATGCTAAGACACGGGAGCTAGGTCAGTCAGGAAAACTCAAAAGCCAGAAATAGGAAATATAACTGATGTAAAACACTTTCACCAGCTCAGAAAAGTGTTTTACAGTAGTTATGTTTCCACATGTTAAACAACAACAAATCGTGTTTTACCGAAAGATTACACAAACTGTATTTTCCAATTTAAAATAAAACAAACAACATACCTACAGATTACAAAGAATTAAGTTTTAATATATCTATAAAAAGGGTAGAATTTAAACAAACTACATATTTCAAACAAAGCAGAGAAAACTGTACCAATATATTTTTTTTCAGCTAACAATTCATTGTTGTTTTTCTGCTTAGGTAGTAACTGTCAACAGCTACAATACCTGGCCTGTGACCTGGGTGTATAATAATATCAGTCAGTACAGTTGCCTGACAATGACACCCATTCTTCATTCATTCATGAGACATACAATCTTAAAATAATTAGCTTTAACTCTTTCAACCACCACTTCTGACAATAGAGTAAAGTCAGGAAGAAACAACAAAATCCTACAAATAAATTCAGCATAAACTTAAGTGCAACAAATTAGTTTTACATAACTGGCTGAAAGAAAGGTGGATTCATCTTTAAAAAAATGAAATCAGGGGAAAAGTAGTAGTTTATATATTTAAAATAAAAAATCTAAACCAGAATATTTGTAAAACAATGCCAACAAGTTACTTCCCCTTATCATTTTTACTAAAGTGATGGGTTAAATCTTGGTTTTGAAAAACTCAGACAGCTGAATAAAATTTTACTGAACCTTTAGTTTTTGAAAAATAAGATAATTTTGTTACTTTTTTCATCTCTCTCTTTTTTTAAGATGCTCCATCGTGAAGAATTCTCAGTTTAAAAAAGACAAGAGATGGAAATGAATTAAATTATGAACATACAAAACCAAAACAATTTCCAACATTTTGAAAAAAATAACTGGAAATAATTCAACTAAATTACTTAGTGTTGAAATGTACAGCTTTAATCCTCCAAATATTAAAATCAAAACAATTTTATTATTATTAATACTTTGTAAGTTATTATGCTTATATACTGCAACTATCAAAACTTGGCTTAAAAAGCATCAGTTATATTTGAATGTTCAGTGTTTCCATATTATCAATAATAATACATTGTTGGTAAACAACAACAACAAAACAAAGCATCACAAAAGATTGCAGTTTGGAAATAAATGTAGCATTTCTTTTTCTTTCTGAAGTACATGGAGAATCTGTGCAGTTAGTTACTGCTTGGTGATTATCCACAAAAGCAGAGATTTCTTTTCTAAAGCAAAAAATCCAAGTCGTGATAAGCTTGAAGTTTCCAATCAAATTTATTATTCCACCTTTTTTAAACAGTTTTACGTCGGTCAATAAATCAAACCATGTTGTTTGGTTAGCTTTTCAAAATAAAACAAAATAAATAAATAAATACAGTCTAAGAACTGCCTTAACTAAACAGTTGAGCGCTGATGCAAGAATCTTTCACATCACAATAATTAATGCTTTTTTCTCATCAAATAACTTGGCTCATTACTTTCTCAATGAACTGTGCATGGTGACATCTGGTGCATTCTTCATGCAGAGTGAGCTATAAGAGAAATAACAATCTCAGTCTACACCAGGGCTTCTGTTACACATCATTATTTAGCTAGTGGAGCCCAAACAATGACATAAATCAAAGAGTCTTGTTACATTTGGCTGACTTTTGACAATTCCTAATTTTGTGTTTAGTTCAAGTCAGCTAGAATTTCTGTGAAACTTTCCTATGTTGCTACCACACCTTGTGTGGTATTATCAAATGAAGTAAAATCTCCATCTGAAACTATGATGCCAGGAGTGGGGAGAGGGAAGAGTATGCATATGTTTGTTAAAGGTGTGTTTATTCAATAGACACAAATGTCCACCCATTATCTCTGTCTCTTACAATTCATCCAAATGATATAACATAAAATTCAATTTAAAAGATGAAACTATTCCAATGCATTTAGCAGTTAACTATATTCCAGTAGAACTAAGATGTTTCTAGATATTCTCTACTAAGTGAAGGAAGTCAGTACTTAAATTATTTGGCTTATGGCACTACATAGGAAATAATGTTTATAAATTATACTACTAAAGTACTTTACAATTATTTATAAATTTAATTGTTTACTTACTTTCATTACACAAACATACAAAAATTAGACTCTAAAACTTCAGAATGGATATATTTATTTGTAAGAGTTTTATTGGATCTGGCAAATAACTCCATCTTTATGCTGAAATTTCATTTCCTTTCAACAAACATATTTAAATCTCTTTTGATACATTTACTACAATTTTAAAGAAATGATTCTAGCAAGGCAAGGCAAGGCAAAAAAATTCTCTTAAAAAGTTGTCTACAGTAATTTAGCTGGATTAAGTATTTTATCATTAAGAAACTGAAATGTTGTTTTCAAAGTTGATTGGTTAGAATATTTATGATAAATGAAAGTTTTAACCATTCATTTAGTTTCAAAGAATTCCATTTTCTTGAGACATGCATATGAAACAAAATGGCTGCTTTTTAGATACGACTTCTGAATTACGGTATTACATACCAGATACTGTATACACTAGCTGGCTAGTTTATTACAGTGGACCTATGTATCCTATAAGGCTTGGATTTGGCCTGAGCTGCAGATGGAAATTAGGCTGACCACATGATGTGATAGGTGATCTCTGCAGCACTATATATGACTTGGAAAAAAACAGTTGCAAACAGTCTAGATATGGAAAAAGGCAATGGTATTAGAAAAAAAAGCATGATAGTGGGTGCAGCCAAGACAGTTTTATTGGAAGACTGCTCCAAAAAATCAGTCAGTTTATCAGCAATGGCAAAAAATGAAGTAAATGTCTGCTGCAAGGAAGAATTGTGGCTGTAAACATATAGTGACAGAAAAAGAAGAAAGGTAGTTAGTAGACTCAAATTATCATCAAACAACAAACCAAATGACAGAGACATTCAATGCAATGTTATCTGTATCTATTTCCAGTCTGCCTCATGTGCTATAAGGACTGTAGACACTGTACTAAAAAGAATTGACAAAAAATTATATGGACTGACAAATCATTTGACTCCACTTGTATAGTTCCAACTGTCCAGGCCTCTGGTGGAAGGGACATGGTTTGGGCATGCTTTACTAGCATACCTAGCTCATTGGTCTCTTTAGAAGACAGAAGAAATTCCAAAGTTTACCCCAGCATCATTTCCAATCAAGTGCATCCAGTGATGTTCCGTTCCATGTGTATCCCAATTGGGATGAGTACTTTCAAGATGATAATGCTCCAATCCACTGTGCTCACACTGTGCATTCATGGTTTGAAGAACATGACAGAAATTTCAGGCATCTCCCATGGCTAGCAAACTTTGGATCTCAATCCATTGAGCATCTATGAAATGAACTTGATAAACTCATTCACCATCATGATCCTTTACTTGCTCCACTGCATACACTGTGCATAATAGTAGTAAATGAATGAAGAAATATTCTTCGGGACACCTAGTACTTTGTAGATTTTACATCACCTTGTATCACAGGTATAGATCCTAATAAAATGGCCAGCTAGTGTAGTATACCGACTTAGAATATCAAAAATGATATAAGTTCTCTTTTCATTTAAAACCATTTTCTGTAATACAGAACATTTACAAACAATGTATCGATTCTGTTACTACAAAAGTTATTTTTTATTTTACAGCTGCATTTTTTCTCTTCTTTTCTTTCTCAAGCAGAGGATGCTTATTAAGGACATTTAAATTATAAAAAGAGCTAGGAACTTCTGTTTGGTGATACAGTTTAATCTACTGGCCGTACTGAAGCTCAAGAAGTCGTATGTTTCTCTGAAATCTCCCATGCATTAACATTCTAATAATAATAATAAACACTTGTATCACTTCTGGGTTTTTTCCTGGTGCAGAATGACAATAAAAGCAAATGTTTTGAGAAAAAACAAAAAAACCAAGATATAAATCATGCAAGTTTAAACGAGAAATAATTATTGAAACACTCGCAGGATATGCACAAATAATGAGTAATTACAATTAAGACAGAAACAAAATCAATATGTTGTAGTGTATTACTATTTGGTCCCTTCACTTTATACTAAGCATGAAACTTCCTTCCATACAGGTTATCCATGCATGACTGTGGAATGCTGTCCCAAACACCCTGTAGCACTTTCCACAATTCATCCAAGGTATTTGGTTGTTGTTTAAATTTATCAGTAGCCATATAACCAAATATAGTCTCAGAGATGTTCATACCAGCACTTTGTTAAGGCCAAAAGGTTTTTGTGAGTGTTCCATCAGCATCTTTACATTCCAGATAGGTTCTCTTCACTCTGGCTGTATGCTTGTGGTCTAAGATGTCTTCCAGAAGGAATGGCATGACAAATAAGAACCTCTGTACTTGTAGGCAGGCAGTATACCTCAATTTTATGCAAATCTCCAACAGTCTTTGCTGACATACAGTTTCACATTTGTATTGATCCAACCACCTATACTGACTGTTATACTGCTCACTTGTTTGCCTTTAAATTGCTGTTGATAGCTGCCAAACAATTCAAACTTACACTCATCTGTAAAAAGCACCTTCTTCCAGGTTTGGTCATCAGAGAGTTTCATTTCTGCTGTCAAATTCAGCCTTGCAGTTTGGTTGCTTTTCCACAGCAAAGGTTTTCAGGCAGCTATACATCCACTGAGAAAACTTTATACTGTTCATAAAGAAATGTCAATATCCATAATTGCAGCTAGGTCATTTGCAAGATCTTTAACTTTTGGAGAGTTTGGACTTTCTTCCATGACCACATCTATTGTCAACAGTAGCAATTTTGCTTATCTTTCTCAGAGTTTTACATATACTTCCTTCTGAAATATGAAGTCAGGCTGCAATCTGCCACATGGTGTAGCCTTCTTAGCTAAGACTCTGATTTCTATATGCTTGTCATATGATATTTCCACCCCCAGAGTCATAGTATTTTCCACACCACAATAATATTATTGCCTATACTTTTATATTCTTTCTCTAGGTGTGGCACTTTCTGATTTCTTGCATAACAACTAATTACAGTATATTATATAAACACATACTGTATATTATATAAACACATACTGTACTATGAGGCATTTCATGAGATGTACTTCTGTCATGTTTTATCTGCATTTCATACCCAGTTTTTTTCTGCTTCCATAATTATTTTCAATATTTATCATCATCTACAAAATGACAAGCAATAATTAAAATATGTATTACATTGTTTCTGGTTTATTATTGGAATGTCCTTACACTAGAGACAAGTAGATTCCTAGTTGTTTCTATCATTAAGACAAAACTGCTGCATATCTAACAAGGCAGTACTTTATTTTTCAAAAAACTTTTCAATGGCTTCAGAGAATATCCTCTTCTAAGTTATATAATAATACTCAGGTGGTGCTTAGTGAAACAATTATTATATATATACACACCAGTATAGAATAAAATGACTTTGAAGTGTCTTCAGTCTTATGCAGTGGTAAAAACAAAATCTCATCTCAGATTTGAAGATTTATTTCCATGTTTTTCCAGTTAGCTATCTGGTTGGCTCAAACATGGACAGTATGTGTATGAAAACTTTATCACATTACACCCATCATTGTACAGAATAATAAAAATATATCTAGTAGCTAAATCATTAAGTTCTGCATCTTTACAACTAGTTATTTTCAATTATTTTGCTCCCCCAAATTTACAGGCAGGTCAAGAGGGCATGAATCTGCAAAATGATTTGTATTCCATCACAACATAAAACTATATATATACACATGCACAGTAAAACCTCGATTTAATGGACTAATAAGGGGGACAGGGTATCCGTTAATGCCAGGAGTCCGTAAAATCCGGACGTTTACATACACATGCGCAAAAGGCGTCCAAGCAAAAAATCTTTTGCACAGCTCAAAGCGGACTTTTGTCAGAGACCAGACAGCGTCTATTAAATGAAGGTCCGTTAAATTGAGATTTTACTGTGTGTGTGTGTGTGTGTGTGTGTATATATATATATATATGAGAGGGGGTATGTGCGCATTAAACTAAAAACACGAACAAGTGATGAGAATCTTATAATGTATGATAGACATTTTTTCAGGTAAACAGGCCATTATTCAACAAAAGAACATTATCCTAACCTACAACATACAGTTTTGAGGTTTTTTTAAAAAAACATAGTACTTTTAAAAGTTAGAAAACTGCTCTGTTCAAGCAAAGAACTTTTGTAATTCATAAAGATGCTAAAATGCAACAGAATAAAATTTCTGATTTGCGAGTTTTCAGACCAGTAAATTTACTTGCATGTTTTAGCATCCAAATTAAGATTTATTTATTTTTTTTTTTAACAGGAGAAATCCCTTAACACTAATATCATGCATTTGATTTTTAAAAATTTTTAAATTTATTTTTCTTTTTTTTCACTTTTCTAAGAAATTTTCCTGAATTAATTCCAGAGTTTTACCAAGAAATCCAGAGTGATGGAGGTGTGTTAGAAGGCCAGCAGTTGTAGCTATCAATCACTGTCTAGTTGCAGTCAAGTAAACCTGGTGGCCTTTTGTTATAGCTTTTCACAACAATGTGGCCATTGTGCTTTCATTTGTTCACATCACAAATGTGCAGTTATCATTTCAAAATAAGAAAACGAAAGAAAAAAAAAGAAAAACCCCTGAAAGATGGCCCAATTTATCATAAGGGAAAAATCAAGCTTTGGAGAAGGTAACAGGAGAAGTCAAGAAAATAAACGTACCAAGCTGGAGTCCTTATAAGGACAGGCCTCCAGCTCTTCTTGTTTTGCCCATAAATTAAGGATTACATGCTGGTTAAATTCAACTAAATACCACAAAATACAGATGTCAAAAAGTGAGCAAACATCCACCCCACTCCAGTCCCTAAACAGTTACCTTTATTGTTTTATTGAACATAATGACTAAACAAACACCTTGTGAGCATTTCATGTACAAATGTGAAGTGTAAAGAATAAGCATGCGTGAAACGTCTGTATCCTGCCCAAGTCCCACACAATAAGACATCATTTCTAAAATTTTAAATATGTGAAATAAAATGCTTTTTTAAAAGGAAAGCCAGCACACACATATTTATACATAAATAGAAAAAAACGTAATAAAGAAAAAGTGTGTTTGCAGAAGTTTTTTCATATACCAAATGATGATACAATAAATGTCCTGGATAAACTGCAGTGAAGTGTGGAAGAAAGCATGCGCTCGACTGACCTGGCCACTCTGGACTTGTGCATGGATCATTTCACTTTTTTATAACAAAGACATACTTATTCAAGGAAACAATTCCCCAAACCTAGACGAATAGCTAGGGCTTTTATAATTTAGAGAGAAAAATTAACAAAATCAAACTTCTGTGGATTCATGCATATATAAAATAGCTTAGACAATAAAACTTATAGATTTTAGAAAATTGTAAATAAAGATCAGCTCTGAAAAATTTAAATGAAAACTATTGTTTTATTTTAAAAGACTATAAGAAAAAAATTAAAACAAAAAAACAAAACAATACTCATTAAGTAATTCTACTTAAAACAAAATGAACACAAAAATTCCTAATGAAAAAGAATGAATCATGATGAATAACATAAACATGAATTAGTATTATTTTCATATTTATTTATTCACACTATAAACAATTTTAGTTGTTTTTTAATTAAATTTTAATATCTACTATTTTGCAGTAACAGAATCTGCCAAACAAAAGCAAAACTCATAGGAAGAATGGAAAGTAAATGGGCCAGTGATGCAGGAAGCCAATGCATTGATGAGAGAAAACACTATCAAGACTTAGACAATCCAAAAAGAAACACCTCACTTAACAACTTATTTGAATATTTTTCTTCTTCTGCTTAAAAAAAAAAAAAAAAAACAATTTGACCTTGCAAAACATGTTTATTTGTCACCATGGACTATAGTCCAGGAATTTTAAAGCATTCTGTAAATAAACTGATAATATATATTTGTTTTAAATATTGCTTAATCATACAAGGCCAATTCCTGCACATTAAATGAAATTTCTTAAACTATACTTCGGTGTTGTTGTTAGTTATTCTTGAGCCACATTATTTTACATATAAGTCAATACCTTCCCCTCCAAAAAAAGTCTGGGCTTTGACTTTGACTTATCTATGTATAAAGTCATTAAAATTACTTTACGAAAAAAAAAAATGAAAAATGGCAAGGTGTGCGTTATTTTCTGAAAAAAAAAAAAACCAAAAAAAACAACAATAAATTGTTCATTTGAAACATACTAAAGAAATTACTACCCAGAACGTTTGCCAATTAGTTGAGCAATTCACCATTAATGTGCTCACTGAAGCACACAAAATTATCCAATCAATAACGAGTGAATGTCCACCAATTATATTCTATTTCTTTCAATCTTAATTATATGTATAAATATCCCCAAAAAATCCTCCACATCATCTCAAAATGCTTCTTGTAAAGTTACACAAGTGGTACACAGCAGCCTTTAAGCTAGAAGTTGTTAACCTCACTGAAGAAAATGGCTGTAATATGGCCGCTCATAAGAGATATGTTATCAGTGAGAAATGTGTTAGGGACTGGTGTAAAGCAAAGGCTACATTATAGACTTTGAAAAAACACAAAAGAAAAATCGTAGCTGCAAAGCTCAGTGGACTAACATTAAGGATAAGTTGGAAAAATATGTGCTAACCAAATACACCAAGTGTAATGAACACAGTACTGGACAGATGAGAATAAAGACCAAACAAATTAAAACTGATGATTACTGTCTTTACATTTTGTTACCTTTCTCTTGATCTTTCTTTTGCTGGTGTCCCAGAGGACAGCTAAGTGTGACCTCTGTCCTGGTCTAGTTGTGAACCCCAAATGTTGAAGAACTGATAGCTGAATATCGACTCATGCTATCAAAATCGAAATTGAGAGTTCAATTTCTGAATTTGAATGTGCTGTAATATCTCAAAGTCAAATAAAGTGTTAAAGATAGATAAAACTGACACATTTGGCTTTATAAAGCAGGCAATTCAACACAGCAAAAATGAGACAGGATCTCCTGTTCATTTATGTCATGCAGTGTCTAAAAATAAACACTGGTCTTTTGCTACCAGAACTGATAATAACTTTTGCAGGTTGTTTCAAATATCACTCCATGATTATAAACACGTTGAAAATCTATTTCAACAACCCATTTACCTGGAAGATCATCCCACAAAGTAGTCCAATGATATGCACAAACATCTCATTAATATTCATATGCTGGAAGTACCACAGACAGCAATGCAATGCAACAGGGTTATAGAGGATTTTATGTATTGTTCTGACTGGTTGAAAGTTTGGATAACTACCGTAGCTGATGTAGCCTCAGCTTATACTCCAACTCAATTCATCCATGAAAGAAAGAAAGAAAGAACGGGAAAATTAACCAATTTGACTTATACTCCACATAAACTTATTCTTCAAAAAATACTGTAGATGTTAGCTCTTGGTAAGGCATGGAGCACTAACTGAGCAAAGAAATGAGTTGTATGGCAGAAGAATCAATGACTAGAGCATGAAAGTTTCAGATACTCACTGACTTTGTTCAGCCAACCTAATGAGAAATCTAATGGAACTAATCTGATTAGGAATGGGGGGAAACCAAAACATCCAGAGTAAATCCACATTGGCAAGCCAGGATAGAAGAAAACTATGATTACAACCATTATGCTATGCCAGCTCACCACTGCATAATATAGTTTAACAAAATATTTTTGTTTTTTTTTTTATAGAAAATTAAAGCTGGGTTTAATTTTATTTTGCCCTCTAGATCTATACAACATTTCAGATTGCAGTATCTCTTTCCCCACCACCTCCTAGGTCTTCTTCTTGAGTAGATAAACATTTCTGGAAGGATGTACCAACAAGGTTTAATAACATCCACGGTATATAAAATAGGCTTTGTCAAAATTCACCTTGTGTCAGTAAATAAATAATCATATGCAGGCACAACTATTTTTCTGTTTGGGGTGGAAGAATGGATTGCATTTGCAAAGCTAACAACAACTTTAGGAATTTAAGGATTGGAAACCACTGTTCTGGAGCATAAAACATGCTGACCTGTAACAAGTTCAATGTGCTCCCATTAATGGAGTGATAAATTCTTGCAACCCAAACTTCAAGTATGCACCCTGATAAGGGAGGTTCCAGGGAATGCTCTCCCACAGAATATTTTGAAACCTCAAAAAAAAAAAAAAAGGTGAAATAATGCAATTTCTGCTTTCTAGGCCATGTAAAACTGTATCCCAAATGTCAGATTGAGGCTGGCATTGTTCGGGAAATAAAATGGTGTGAATTTTACCTCATAAAGTAGGATATATATATCAACAGCAATCAAATGATTAAACACTACCTGAAAATAATGACAATGGTCCATTCCTTCTCGTGATCATGAGCGTCCACAAGATTTTTTCAAAGAGCAGCAGCATATGTATGCTCTGTTAGTGCCTATGTTGTATTTTCCTATATTGCTACTCTATTCTCAGCCTTTGGCCTTTGGCTGGATATGGTTAGACCCATTTTTTGCCTAATTCACCATGCACCAGTGAGCAATACCATCACTACACTATCACCATCAACTTTCAGGTGTGTGTGTGTGTGGGGGGGGGGGACAGTTTCCTCCATTGCAGACACCAATGGTTGTGATCCCTAGTTTGAGAGCTCATACTCTAAATTTTCCAAATTCCTCTTTCAGATAAACTAAGAGTATAGCATAAACTGACTTTAAATTCTGTCTATCACTACAAACAACTCACAGAAATACAAAGTAAATAAGACAGGTAAGAGAAAAAAAAGTATGGAAAACAAATGTGTTACCTTTATTCTTACAACTAATTTATGAATTGTGATAACATTTCTTTATTTTTTATTTATGTATTACTTTAGGTAAATAGTTGCCTACTTTTCTGTGTAACAAAGATGTTTTAAAACAGTTCTAAGGTATGTATATGGAAATAATGACAGTCTAACAATGAGCATTTGTTCACTAATGATGGTTCGTGCATCTTAAACAAGAGTTCTTCTGTGGGTGATAGATATATCAGCAGCAGTACCAGAGTCAATTTGTGATGTGCCTGTCTGTCTGTCCAACAGTAAAGATGTAATAACTTACCTACCACCTTCTACTATATCTATCTATCTTCCACAAAGACATCAAGGAAAAGGATTTTTATGGATTTCATAACTTGCAACTAATAGTAAGTAACCTTCTCTAAATAAATGTGACTGATACATTTATGATATTGCAGTTTTAAATAATAATTAACTTTTAACTTGGCTCAGACTTTAAAAAAATATCTTCCTTTAATATTTGCATTAGCACCCAATTTATTTTGATTTATTTTCTTCTTATTTTCATTTTAATTTGTAATACAATTTTTCTATTTTTTTCCCACTGTTTTTTGTGATAATGAAAATTTCCACAAAGAAAAATTCAAATGTTGAACTTTGTTTTGTCATTTTTTTTTTAATTTTAAATTTAAAACTGTGGCTGAGGGCTTGTTAGAACCAACATGGTTTGGCAACTATTCCATAGTATGGTTTCTTTCTCCTGCTAAACAGAGATCCAGTGATATGAACCTTTCCATTTCCCGCTGAGGACGCCAAGTCCTCCTAAGAGTTGCTGGAATGGCAACAATTGTTAGTGAGAACCAAGGCACTATGCAACCAGAGTTATATCTCAGATGGTAGACAATGATGCCCACAGTAGTAGTTCAAGTTTAAATAACCACCATGCATAGATACTATAACAAATTATTACAGTTTAGTTTGACATATATAAATAGACATTTCATATAAATCAACACATTGGGGAAAAATTCCCCATCAACCTATAATCTGAGAAAATATGGCAATTAACAGAATTTAATATATAAATGAAATATAAATCAACATAATGTGCTGCTGTTTTCTGGATTCTTACTTCAGGAAGCTGTCCAAAAAAAGATAATCTTTATTTAGTCAATTTTCCCATCCTTTTCTTGTTAATTTTTCAAATGTTGTTAAAACTATAATACAGACACACACTTTTAAAACTGGCAGTTATTGTGTTTAACTTTTGATAAATATCATTCATAAAAGCAAAATGTGTATTAAAAATCTGCCTACATGTATCTAACAAAATACACAATAAGCCCAGACATTTAATACAACAAGGTGCAATAGAAAGTCAAAATAAAACCAGAATAACATCCTATGAAACAAAGATACTTTAATTCTGCATATGAGTGATAATGTATTTTATAAATTTCACAGTTGATGGAATTTTGAATAAAAGAATTTTGTCAAGTAACAAAGCCATTAGTGGAACACCATCAGCAGACTTTTATATCAGTGGAAAAATCCTGTGATAAGGAGTAACTAACTGACACTAATTAAATTCTGTTAGTAAATATCTGGAAATTTATTTGAAAAATATCAATAGAATGCCTTCAATTTTTTTCATTTTATACCTGATTTTATTCAGGGATTTATGGTTGGTTAGCAGTTTGGGTTTTCTTCAAAGCAGAAAAATGTACCCAGCAAACCTATGTATAGGAAGCCAAAGAGAAAGTCTCCTTGATGTCAGAACAGGTTGATTTAAAAACCAAGCAGACCGCTCGTCTCAGGAGAGCCATACGATTCAGTCCAGTGCGGCCGTGGGCAACAAAGTTGTTGAGAATACAGAAGCCAGGAAGTTCGCCATCTAATTCTCTCAACCAAATCTCGGATTAGCTGACTTGATTTCAGAAACTAAGTTGCCCATATACATCAGTTCTGCTTCAGCGGGCAAAGTACAAACGCAGCAGCAGTGCTGTGACAAACGATCCAGAAACCAAGGTTTCTAGTTTGTTATCTGCCAGATAAGACCAAATCACTGTAGAAATTACTTACTATAAGTGAAAGAACATATAATATAAAAGCTATTGTCAAAGGCTGGATTAGACATGGGCGAGTTATTCAATGTACTGCCAACACCATGTTGACATGAGTGATGTACTGGATGACATAAAAAATGTAGCCATCAAAGCCTCTCCTCTGGCAGTGATTACCAAATAACTTTAACTTAGTTGTTATAAGTTTGGTCAATTTTTGATCATATCCTTTTTTTTTTATTGAAGAGTAAAGTCTCAAAGTCCAGAATGTGCAAAAAATAAAATAAATAAATGAAAGAGCGACATACCTCAATTGGCAAATGATAGTCTACTTAATAAAACTAGATAGAATATGAAGGATGAATAAAACGAAGAGAATTCTTGACATTTTCATTCATATAAACAATGAAAAATAAGAAAACTTCTTTGTAAAAATAGAACTGAAGAAAGAGATAACTGACAACTTCATCAGTTCTTCGTATCTACGAATGATTGCTACATCTGTAAAAATCTTATCTTACAAAATTGAAAAAAAATATTTATTACAGCTTCTGTTATTACATATAATGGCAATCTTAATTATCATAGCCAAATAATCATCTTTTTAGATACAGAGACATACATTATGCATATGCAGCTAGTTAATAAATGATACACATTTTATTTGGTCATTATCAATAAAACAGTAATCTATTGTTCACAGTTTGAAAAGTGAAAAATTTCTACAAAAAATTTGTTTTATATCAAAACAATAGGATAAAACAGGAGCATTACTTCTTCAGATCAGATATCAGAAGATACCTCCATAGTCATTTCTTTAGAAGACAAACAAAAACAAAAAGAGAAGAGAAGAGAAGAGAAACTGGCAAAAATAGAAGTTGAATATCATTTCACATAAGAAAAGAAAAAGTATATCAATATGAGTAAGTATTCATTAGAGTAAAAATTTTAAACATAAAAAATTGTATTTTTAAACCTCTGAATGCATATACCAGTCAGAATGATGGTATGTCTTGATTGGTTGGTAGGTCAATATGCCTATTTATCAGGATGACAGTAGCCTTTTATTCCCACCTCACCCCCAGATCTAAACAAGAGCCTTCCTAGACAGCTCACTCTGGCTGCTGCTAACAATGTCCTGACAGAGTGAGAATTAAAACTGATTCTCTTACTATCCACCTTCGTAATATATAAATTCTAAAAAGCTGACTAACAAACCTTTTTCATTTGAATAACATGTGTACATACACATCCTCAGTAATCTGGTTCTTTCCATACAAATTCCAACAGTTGTCTTCCCTCACTACACTCATCAAATATTATATCATGCGAAAACTTGTAAAGTGAACCATCTGCAAGCAGAAAGTGGAGACCAAACATACCACACACGTGGCACCTTTTATTTTGAAGTCACATTTCTCTGTCTACATAAATTTCTAGTAAATTCTTGCACTATTTGGCATTATAATAATAATCACCAGCATCAGTGCAAAAAAAGCCGGTCTAGTTCTGCTTCTGTAACTAGTCATAATTTTTATGAGGTCATGTGGTTAGACCCGCACTCAACCTTTGCCAGTCATCTGGGCTAAAAACAGATAACTACACCTAGATAGTGCAGATGGTAAAGTAGAAAGTCCCTATTAGAACTCCTCTGTTTAGTTACTAGAACTGGCTAAAAAAACACTAGAAACAAACAAACAACAACATGCTATGATAGGTTTGCTAAACCAAGTAGGTCCAAAATGGAAGATCAAACTCATCCTTTCAGATGCAGTAGGCTGGTGTACTGTCCACTATTTTAAAATTACTTCTCTTTAATTTTGATTTTTTAAAAAAATGTCTTTTTTAAATTGACATTATTATTACCCCCCCCCCTTTTTTATGCAGTGATTTGTAGTTACATTAACATTTAGTTTTTCTGAACCTCACATATCCAGGTTTGCCAGTTTACCATACCATATATCCTATGGATTTGTGTATCATGACTGGCCATAAACACATAATTCAAGTGTTTAAAAAAAAAAAAAAAAACCAACTAAATACCTCATCACCAGCATGACTAATATAAAAGGCTTTAAGTTATATAAAGCTACACCCCATAGAAATGCAACATCAGGAGTTAGATCTTACTGAAATTGCCACTCCCTGGCAACTTTACACAAATAAGACTTGTGGTCACTTATCTGTTGACAATGAAAAGATATGGGACTTGTTATAAGTTGTTTCATAGGCTGCAGACTCATAGAGATACAAAAAGCTTGTGGTCAAGGCCATTTATCTTTGGAATGTATGTCATGAAGATGATAGAAGCAGTCACCACAGAGATATCAGAACCGTTTACAAATTTACCTCATGTAATTTTACTGTCTGTTCACTTCTTGACTGACTTCACTTGTACCAAGTCAACTAATAGAGTAATTATTTTTTTATTTATATGGTTACATAATACTTACTGTAAATACATATTTTTGTTTTCATCTGTCTGAGAGCAATTACTAGATTGTAGATTATAACACACACACAATATATATATATACTAAAAATAGCATGCATACGTGTGCGCCAGGTAGTTGAGAATCTGGCCAAAATGTGTAGAATCACAAAAATTTTTTTTAAATATTTAACTGCCAATTTTGCATGGAACATAGCAAATGTCTGAACGCCAGCTACTGGTCTACAATCTATAAGTAAAACATGACAAGATTTCACACATTTCCTTACTTGTTTTTTTTCTACAATTATGTTAAAGATGCTTTCACCCTGACATTGCAAAAAAGGGATATTTAGACTTAAGATTAAAACCTAACTGTCTATTTACATTTCAGTTCAATAAGGGAAATAAAATTGTAAATAACAGTGGCCCACGAAACACTTTTTAAAAATAAATATATAAAAATCTTTAAAAAAAAACTCCATTATTTTAGTGATTCTACAAACACATAACCACTTTTATGGATGTGTTCTGTACAACTTACCAGAAAGTTGCACTCTACCTAGCTTCTGTTAGAACACAGACCCTAAGGTTTTCAAAAATCTGCAGCTTTCATCTTTTTCTCTTTTTTTTTTTTGCAAGTAAAGTCTATCAACTGAGAAGACAGACAAAGATGCTATTCTTCTTCTAATGATGAAATTTAAAAAACTTATCAGAAAGTTAAATCAACCTCCAGCAAAAATAATAATTTGGTACTAGCATCTCATGCTTCTGGTTGGTTTTTGAATAACCCGGGCAAAATCATCCCATCCTTTCATGAGGGTGTCACCAAGTTTCTCTTGCAATTGCAACCTGAAGCATGTTCCTAACATGTTTGATTAGATTAAAATCTGTTACATGAGCTGGCCCCTCTCTCTACAGAGGATGTTTCATGCTCCAGGTACTGGTTGACTATCTGGACATGATGTGAGCCGGCACTGTCATCCATGTGAATTAAGTTATTGCCATAGTAGCAGTGTTTGTCCATCCATAAGCATCAATGATCTCATCCTTGTACCTTAACAGTCATGGTGCAATTCCGACTAACCCCCCCACCCCACACCATCAATAAGTCACCTCCACAATGATCATGTTAGCAATGTTGGCATTTGAAAACCTTTTTCCTGGCCTTCTCCACACTTGTTGATCTGTAATGTCCGTAAAAATTACAGGAATATAGTCTTTCATGGTCCACCCTACAAAATCTAGAGCAGTCCCACAACTCCACGTGGTGGCTCTGGTTAGTTTCTGCAGGTACAAGTGTCTATTGACTGCATATTATTAGCCTAAAGTCAATTACATACAGTTTGTCTTGACACAACACCACCTGGTAGATTCTGAAGATCAGATTTCAATTGAGTTGCTGTCCAGAAATGGTTTCTTCTTGCTTGGAAGACTGCAATCCTGCTAATTTGTTCAGTTATACTGCTCATACCAAGTCATCTAGCAGCATTATCAAAGGATTGGTAGGGTCCGGGCCCTAGAAATGACAATCTGGATTATGCTAAGCTCATCTGCCACATGGTCATGGGTTGCTCCAGTCAACAACATACCAATCCCTCAGTCAAGTTATTTGGCTATCAGATGTTGCCTGTCACTATTGTGCTACTCTGTATCAACAAGCATTAAGAAAAGACCAATTTTGGCAATGAAGCACTTCTTAAATACCAAAATCAAAATAATAGCATGAAACAGATTGACATTTATGGAAGAACCAGGAAACTGAATATTCATGTATGTATCTCAAACCCTGAATCAATGAATGAAATTTGATTACACTATGAGTGGGAGTACCAAAGAGAGTGCCAGGGTTAGGAACCAAAAGGTAAATTGTATTAATGTTAGATGTAGCAGTCAGAGTTTGATTGGCTGAAAAAGAATTGTTCTAACTGTATCTGGACAAGTTTCATTTGACCCTCTCTAGTATGAACATACAAAAAGTCAAAATCCAAAAACAAGCGAACAACAATTTTTTTTACTTTAGCAGGCCTCTTCTTGTCACAGAACTTCAGAAATTTTTTTTTTTAAAATAAAAAATAAGTCTACCTGAAATAAAAGCAAATAAACGAGCTAATAAAATCATTAGAGTAACATTTCTTCCTACAAAACAACAACAAAAGGAAGCAGATGACTATACTGAAAAAGAAAAGGAACATTTTAGGAGAGAGTTGATTTATACTAGAGTTATGGATTTATATATTAAAAAATGCCTTACAGTTTTACCATTTTTAACAGCACAGTATAAATTAAAAAATAATGTCTAACTTGTGCATGCTTATTCCTTCATAAAAGAAATCTGTTATAGCCTATTCTTTAAAAAAGAGGTGATCAGGCTACATGTAGGATTAAGAAAATAAAGAGAGGCAGGGCATGTGGTACCAGTTGTTTCAGATTTCCCAGGTATACTGTTGCAGGTGTCATTAAGTGATCTAGAATAACATACACAGATGCACACACAACCTGCATTTAAAAATGCACAAAAATCATGTTTTACAAGCAAAATTAATATTCTTCATAAGTCTATCTAGTTTTATATTTGTCAGGAAATTATAACAAAAGTTTTAAATAAAATAGCTACATTTATCTGCAGAAGGAAAAAAAAAAAAAACGTTTTAAAAATTACCTTGACCTCCAGTGATCTCAATGTGGCTTTAAATTTTATAAAAAAGCCATACATTATAATATGTAAACAACTGATTTATGCCAGTTGGTTGGCAAAAATAATCTATAAAAATACTGATATTTTAGAACGGATACATTCAAAAGATCAAATCTAGATATACTCTTTAAATTAATATTAACAGTATATTGCATATTATAGTTCAGTTAATTTCGTGTAAAAACACTTAACTCTTTCCAGAAAGTTACTAATGTACAACAAAAATGTATAGTTTGGATATAGAACAATATAACTATTATAACCTGGTTTTTAGTATATTTATCTATTCATATGCATTTAGGACATCATGTACAGTGTAGTTTGAAATGATTGACTTTCTGATGTAAGGGCTGCCACAGGAATTGATTTATCTAGATTTAAAAGGATAAAAGATTGTGTTGTGTATGCATGCATGTGTATGGGTTGGGCACCTCATGTAGGCCATAGGTTTCCTACTTTCTTTTAAACCTGCTATACTATATTATACAGAGACAAAACATTATACTGCTTAATGGACCATTTCCTCTTGAAAATAGATTCCTTTCTTACCAGATAACTATATGAGTACAGCAGCAGGACTGGATGGCATACCAACATTATGGTCTTTTTTTGGTAATATCAAAGTGATAGAATAAGCAATTCTGATTAAGTGAAATTTTTATTTTTGTTTTTTGACAAGATGTATGCTTATACTATATTTATTTTGTTTCCATACTAAGGTATTAAAAATGATATAATGAAATTTTAAAGTATGTCCCAAAAAACCAAGTTAATAAAAATTAATTCCCATTACTTTCAATAAGTAAGATAAGTAATGATACAAAGAATGCACAGATAGAGCTACCAGTTAACCTTCAAGTATGGAATGTCATTGTAAAGTCAAAAAGGTATTGATATAGTTAAGGAGCCATGCTACAAGATCTGAAATCATGTTTGTATGTACCAGACTGATTTTGATGAAATTCCATCAGTTGAGAGGTTTACAGTGTATGAGAAATCAATCCACACAAAATGTAAGTTTTCTAAATTAAATACTTTCTCAGGTATAGCAATATAAATAATGCAAAAAAGAAAATAAAGACCTGGTTTGATAGCCATCACTTACATATATATGTGTTATTTTACTCTCTCCATTCATTACTCTTCTTTATAGCACCTAGATTTTTATATTGGTATTTATTTTAGATGTATTATTTTCTTGGTTGTAGACATCTTATAGTTTTTGAAATATGATATGAAAAACAAAATTGCATGTGTGCATGTATGTGTGCACAGTATATTATAATAATAGCAACAGGGTAGAGGTTTTCATGTCATTCTTTTGGTCCAAGGAAATACATCTCATTTATTGATTAAACAAATTTTTTCTTTTTTTTTTTTTAAATTTCTTTTAAATATTACTGGAATCAGCCTGGTAACTAACTACCTGAAAATATAATTCCTCCCTTCAAACTGTTTGAACCAATGTTTTTGTTCACACAATGATGATGATGATTTTAGGAAATTTAGTCAGTTTAAATTTTTCAAAGAATTTTCAAATCTAAAAAAACAAAGAAATCTTAGAGAGAGAAGAATTTCCTTGTACAGTGTTAGTTCCTCAAATACAACCCTAAAAATGCAACACTTTGAATCTTAGAAAATATTAAATGTTAAACCATTGTTTATGAGAGAATAATAAAAGTAATTCTAAAAAAATGATTTAAAAAATGTCTCGACTCCAAGTGATTTACAGATCCATATACTGTACATTTAACAGTAAATAACTGACTAATAATGTTTAGTTTCTTTACCAGTGATAGCTAACTTGGTATTTTTAAAGGATGCACCTGATATTGCTCAAGTATTGTTCTAATGAACCTATTTTTGTTGTTAGCAGGCAAACCTGGCAGTGATTGCACCTGAAAAGCTTCATCATGGTAATTATGACACCAGTGACAATGAAAACAAAAGAATAATCAATTAACGTAGTCAATGCCACTAGTGAAACTAAGATGTTTAGTCTACAGAAATAGTAAGCTATGCAGAGATGAGAAAAATCTTTCCATTCTCAGTATAATAAATAGAACAATATATTGACCTCTAAGAACAGTGGCCAGTTACTGTCTGACATATTGATTGAAAAAGAATCTATTGGAGTAACAATTGAACTATCAATATCTCGGCTCAAGCAATAGGTTGGACAGCAGAAAATCTACAAAAATTGGCCCATTGAACACAACTTAACATATAGTTTTAAAATATTATCTGCTATGAATAAAATCATCCAAATATAATGTATACCACTTAAGTTTAGCTCCAGGCTTAGTTATTTCTCAAATAAAATAATCATGTAAACCAAGCTAATGTTAAGATTTAAACCTCTCTGTTTTGACACCATAAATAAATAAACAAATGTTAACATGTTGAAGCAAATCGTCATCCATTTTCATCCCTATATTTTATCATTTTATTTTTTATGAATATAGGATTATTTCTTATAACTAATTTAACAATAACCAATACATTTCATCATATCTACACATACTTACATTTATTAAATATTTTCAGTGTAGATACTTAAAAGAAAAATGTGAAATCAAAGTTTGTTTTTCTTTGCGAGCATGAATTCTTAGAAACTAATAAATATAATAAAAGTTGGTCCATTAAATACTACTGACTCAACAGTAGTACCAACAAAACAAGATACAAGTAAAAAAAGCACATTTAAATTTTCCGAATTAAAGAGGGCTATTGGGGTTTTTTTTCTCTTTGAAATACAAATGGTAACTTTTTAAATGTTGCCCCCAATATGGAATTGTAGAAAAAATGGAGCAGTTTCTTTAAAAACAAGTTTGTAGTAATTTATCAATCTTTAGCAAAACCAATATCTTGGTAGCTAGCCATTTTAAATAAATTAATACAATTTTAAAAATTTCTTGAAATGAAAAAAAAAAGAAAGAAAGAAATGGAATTATTCTTCAGTATCCTTCCACTTTATTACTCCAATAAATAAGGGGTCTGTATTCCTAAGGAAACAATATTACTATTATTTTTTTTTACCTTTTCTATTTAGTTCTAGTTGAACAGACACGTTGTAAAACTAAACAGGCACCACAGCCAGAGAAAGCTGTGGAATGGATCAGCAGGTGTTCAGTCTGCATGATGAAAATGTCAAAGACAGTTGGTGTTTGGCTGAGTCGGTGTGAAGTTTGGAAAGTAAAGGGCAAATGACCAAAAATCTTGAGCTGTCAAATGTTTGTGTGCACTGTATTATCAACCAATTTTGTGAGGCCCAAGTTACTGCTATAAAACGACGAGCTGGAAGACCATCATCTACACAGTGTGCATGCCGAACATGCAGTTGTTTGCCAATCCATCATGGCTGATGTCAAACTTTGCAAAAATCACTGATGCTAAGAATTTGAGGCAATGAACCACTTGGACCTGTCATAAACTTGGCTACAAGAGATGAGTGGCTAATAAAACCCTCCCTCATCACAGATGTCAATAAGGGTTACACAACAGATAGAAAGTTTTTGCAATACTGATGTCTTTTCCATTTTTGATGAGTCAACTATCAAGCAGTTCATATCAAAACAAATATGGGTGAGAAAAAGAAAAAAACAACATTGGCATGTTTTTTGGCATTCATATCTGCAATAAGCAGTTAAACACAGGCATTGTGAAATGAGCTGCAGTTTGGTATAACAACAACAACAACAAGACATTGATGTTTCTCACTTGACCTCTTACCATTATTTCAGCACAGTTTCCTTTAGTTTGAATACAGTGTTCTGTAAAAAAAAGATGTTGACAACAAAATAACAAATGATTGGAGAAAACAATAAGGCTTTCAGCATCTAAAGAAGCTAGAGATGAAACAATGTAAACATGCACGGCTAGAATGATCTTGGTAGAAAAATGATCAAAATGTTAAAGTTCAGCTTATCTGAATAAAACCATGATTGCACTTACTGATCCATGGAAAAATCTAGACCAGCATTTGTATTAAAACCTCATTCATTTCATATTTCATGCCTGATTTTAGATATTATGAATAATAAAAACATGAACAATAAAATTTCCTTTTAAAAATTAAGTTCATTTTCAACCAGATATACTGTTCAGCTTACAGTGTATAAGTATTTGTAGCTGTCCTTATCTAGTTTCAGAATGTTTACTTGATAATGAACTAAGTTAGTTAATGGTAAACAATTTATAATTTATTTGCTAATTTATTTGTATTATGCTTTAATAAATGTCATATTTATACATTGGTTTTTTTGCTTTATTTCATGAAAATTACCTTCAAACTTGAATAAAGAAAATACTAAATGATTTTAAAAGTTGCAAATACATTGGTTGCTATTTTAAATTTACCTTCAAAAGAAAATAGTGTATTTGTGAATATTACTTAACAATGAGAGAAAACTGAAACAGCTATAACAATTTATTTAAAATCAGAAAGGACATAAGGAAATACTTGAAATGTTCAAATCTAATAACCACTTTTAAGTAAATAATAGGGTGCTGGCTAAACTACTGGACTGCTGGAGTTGAAGACCTAAGTTTGAATTCCAGTTGGGAATGGTTTGGTTTGGCATACCTCCAAGCAGTTTCTTCTCGCTCTTCTTCATCAGCCAGTCTTGTGGGTTTCCTTCTACATTTAAAAATGAAGATTTCTAGTGGGTTTTTTTTTGGGTACTTGTGAAGGTTTTGCAGGTAACTCTTGATTAGCTTATACAGTGATCACCAAGGCAGATGCCCCACACCATTCTTTCTTAGCTCACTGCTGAGAGATGGCCTCAAAGTTAGGAAAGTGGTCCACAAAGCTATGATAATTGATTACTCCACAAGTATAACGATTGTTATGTAATTACAAAAGTTAATCCCTATCTATTTACATGTCTGAATGAATTTACTCTTTATCATGAACCTATTTCATCTACTGTGCATTCATCATCTATAAATGTGCTTAGTTTCTTTTCACTTTTTGATTTCTGAAATCAAAGCAAAAATGAGTTTTGTTTCTAGATTAACTACTGTTAAACTAAATAATCCCACAGAATAAGAAAAGACAGACAACATATTCATCCAAATTTTTTTAAAAAAATTTTTTTTAAAATTTTTCAGCAATACAAGATGACTGTTTTAGAAATAAACTCACCAGATTCTGAGAAAGGGACCAGCATGATGAGAAAATTTCCCCTCCAGGGAACACTGTATTGCAGAAGGAAGGAAAAGTAAAAACCAAACTCTGGACAAGCATAACTTTCCCATATATGGATAACAAACTTCAAATTTTGTGTCCATTGGATGTAGGAATAAAATAAATACAATTTTAAAAGAGTTGCTTTTGTTGTTTACACCATTTGTAGGCAAAGAGGAAGGAAGGAAAAAGAATTACTGTATGACCACCTAGTATCACATTTAAGTGTTCACAGAAACTCTAAAATGCTGACCTCAAAATCCATACCTTAGTTCTAAGGCTCCAAAGCAGATTGCCCAGCCGCTGTTCTTGTTGGCAGGTGCTTTTTTTTTTTTTTTATTTTACACATAACAAATACTTATAACAGTACTCTAGCTGCATGCCAAACAAAAACATATTAGAAAAGATAGAGATAAAAGTTGCAATAAACATTGCAAAAAAAGCAATACAACAATAAATGTTGGTAACTGGTGTTCGTTCTTAAGGGGGGGCACACTATTCATTATTTCAACAACAAGAAAAAAAACTGACATAGCAGAGGATAAGCTAGATGAATTCAAGGATATTCCTGACAGTATTTTGAAAGTAAAGGACTAGAGAGGTTAGACCACTCTTAAACGGTAATCAGAGAAATGTAGAGTGGGTTCCTGCTTGTTTCCTAGACTTGTTTATAAAGTCAAAAAATACATTGGAACATTGTTCTTTTTTTAAAAAAAATGGTAGTGCTTAATTAATCAGTGAGTGCTAATAATGGACTCAAGGATTGCATCCTGCACATCTTTAAAATTGCATTACTAGATAAAATATATCAAGAGATTACATATGCAACATGGTTAAGAAAAGCCAAAATCTATCTACATCTGATGAATTTCAACTATAAATTAAGGTAGGTGTATTAGTATAAGATCTCTACATTAGCCCCAAAACAAAACAAACAATCATTATATGTATATTTCTATATGTAACCTCTCATCCCACTGCCTTTTCTTTTTTTCCTTTTTACATCTAACATTCTAAAGTATATCTTCAGATTTTGAATGAAAAATATATATGGCTACATAAGGAAGTACACTCAAGCTGACGCCATGGTGACATATCCTGTCTTCTCAGATTGTAGATTCGTTTGTCCGCACTCAGGCAGGCGTGAAAGCTCTTTCCAGTTGGCTGGGGCAGCACAATCAGTAGTGCTGTAACAGTATCTGCTGCCTTATCTACCCTTCCCTGCTAGCAGATGCTATCTAATGATGCAGCAGCAACAGAAAGTCTTATCAAACCAAACATTTCAATATTCTTTCTCCCCCTCTTCACTCTTTAATTTTTCTCTTTCCATTTTCAGCTTAGTTTAAAGATCTTTCTCCTTCACTATCCCCACCAAAAGAAAAAAAAAAAACTTAAATGATCATGCCTTTATAAAAAGAATAATTGAAAGAAATTATTTTATAAATAAATTATCTTTCTTTCATTCCAAAATATTTAAGAAGTACTTATTCAGTCTACTAGGATACAGTCAGACCTACTTCTCTGCTTTTTGACATTTGAAAAGTTAAGATAAGTGGATTCTTATCACTTTAGCAAACACTAATATACTGTATCTTAAATTCCAGAAAAAAATATTAAAACAATTTTAAAAGAAATATGTCAAAATACATGTTAGTGATAATAGGATTAAAATAAACTATTTATTTTGTTTCTCACAAATGGGATTATCTATTTTAAAATTTCTCAAGTGATCTTATATGAAACTGACAAGCTTTGAATGAAGCCAATCAAATTCTAGTCAAACGACTAAATATGTAAATAATATTTTTTTTTAAAAAAAATTAAGGTCATATATATAAGAAATCAATTTCTAGTATTTGCTGCCCATTATTTTGTGGTATTATTAGAAAGATAAATGTTCCAACAAATTTGCATTTTTTTTTTACCTTAAAAGGTAAGGAGCTAGAAGTGAAAAAAAACAGATGATGATAATACTAGGGTCATAGCATTGGTGTAAGAAAAAAAAATTTACAAAGCAAAATTATGTATATGACAACAGTAACATAACAGCTGACTTAAAAAAATTGTCTAAATATGGTCAATGACAAAAATAATTTATTAACTGGGTTTTACATAATTTGTCTGACATATCTTCAAGTAGGGCTAACTGAAATGTACTCGTACGACGTTCAAATTAAATACATTTAACTAATTTCACTGCTTCATGATTTCACAGAGTTTTTCCCAACCAGAATCCAATTTAACACATGGCATAAAAAATGTTGAAGTTATAAAGTAGATTATAAAGACAATGAATTAAGCACACTGGCTATAAAGACATTCTGAACATAGAAAAAGATAACTAAAAAAGAAGTTTCTCTTTGGCAAATCATTTCACTGAGTAACATGGAGAAAGTATACTAGAGAACAGAATGGACAGGCAACACTTTTACAATGGTTACAATGAAATGACATTTTCATTCTTCTTTACCTAGTTTTTATTAGTTGTTGATTGGATTTCATAACATAAACCAGCCTAAAGTTTAATTATGACAACACCTGATAAAATAATTCCAAACAGACATTGTAGTCAAGTTAGCAATAAGTTATCTCATCACAAATTTTGTTTTGTTTGCTTGTTTCCTTTTGATCTTTAAATTAAAAAAAAAGTAGTAATGATTGACAACTAATTCTTAGACAAAAATTTGCTTAAATGTATTTAGTTTCTAGAACTGAGAGAAACAAGTACATGTGCTATATTAAGGGCAATTCCAATACTAAAAAATATTGTTGTTATTTTTTGTAATTAATAATGCTTCTCTCTATGTACTTAATATGCAAGTTAGGAAACAAAATTTTTTGAGACACTTTTCCACAAGTAAATAAACAGTTTATTATATTGTAATCAATTTTTTACCTATCTGACAGCTGTTTTTACTTGGGGGGGGGGGTGTGTGTCCCCCTAAGTACCCTAATTACCCAACAATTAATGTCATGTCACAATCTTACACACAAGCAGCACAAATGATAACTACTATTAAGTGAAATAATAAAATAGCTTCAAATGATTTCTGCTTTTTTATTTATATATATAATTTTTTTAATGTACTAAACATTACTTATGAATTATGCTAAGAAAAATAATATACTGCTATTTATATTTTTTGCTTTAAAATAAAAAAAAAATGAGAAACATTTGTTTGTATTGGAACAGTTTTATAAAACAGTTGATGGAACTTGAATACTCTTTTCATAAATATTCTCTTACATCTTGAGTTTAATGATTAGAGCTGTACTGTTAATTGTATCTTCAAAAGATTACTAAAATGATCTGATACTTTATTCTTTACACAATTCTCTTTTGCCCAACTACAACATAACAAATCCTGGACAGATTTGTTATGTTGTATCCTTGCATGAACTTTTATAGAAGTCTCTCCCTAGCTTCTATCATACAATTAATAAGTTACTGTGAAAACACTAATACAGTTCTTTGGAGTGAAAACTGCTCTTTAATTACATCTCAACAGGTGATACAGTTTTCTGTAAGAACTCTGGTTATTTAATTTGTACCCATGTACTCACACAATTCATCATTTTTATTTCTTCACCAATAAAATCTATCCTACTATTTAGTCTTATTGACAG
Organism: Nautilus pompilius; assembly: GCA_018389105.1. Taxonomy (NCBI): domain Eukaryota; kingdom Metazoa; phylum Mollusca; class Cephalopoda; order Nautilida; family Nautilidae; genus Nautilus; species Nautilus pompilius. Next base: position 447,996 of record JACATO010000119.1, read on the forward strand.
TTTTAACTGGCTATAAACCTAATTTCAGTAAACTTTTTAGGTCTAAGATTAACATTATTTGCTGCTAACAGAAACAAACAGCAGGAGAAATCAGACTAGTAAATAAGCTACATTCCCATAGGTGTACAGATCTATCTTGGAGAAGAACAAAAGTCACCAGTGAATATTTCTGTAATCTTTCATTTCAGCAAATTTAAGTTCTACATGGCAGTTATACAAAAAAAATATTATAGTTAGATGGCAAAAATAGAATATGGCCTGCAAGAATCTCATGTTTAATTCAAAATAATAGCTTATGTAAGTGCAATAAATACTGCATACAATGTATCCAAAGGTAATGAGAAAGTCTAGGCCAACTATAAACTAATATCTATGAATGTGAAAGTGCAAAACATTGATCTCTCTCACATATCTGATTTTGTAGACAGAAGACCTTTTAGAAATACATGTTGAATTCATATTTTAGCAGACATGAAAGTTGAAAGACAAACACTGATATAAAATATGTTATAAATTAAGTGAGACTACAAAACAAGTTTGAAACTAAACATAGTACAAGGAAGAATTCATTAGGTTAACAGTGTGGTTGGTATATATAAGGTTTTTCTAACATTCAGAAATTTAAAAATGCACTTCTCTGCAAGCAAACATATGCCATTTATCCAAAAAAAAAAAAAAAAAACCAAAAGATTTAGCTTTACAGTAAAAGAGTGACAATTGGTATATATTCAAATATTACTAACTAGAAAGATCATACTTGGGTTTTCAAAATAAAATAAAAATAATCCAACATGCAGGATATTTACTGTTTATCATCATCATTATTAAACTGCAAACTTCCAAAATAATCTATGATTACTATATGAAAAACAAAAAAACAATGTATAATTAATTTCATCTAGATATATTGTGATACAGGTGAAGGATGTTGCTTGAATTACTATAATCATTGGAAGTCTCTTGGCATAGGCAACCTTTTTCTTCTTCAATTTTCTCATCATTTCTAAAATAAATTGAAGATATGGGTTAAAAACCAAAGTAGTCTGGGAAAATTAGTAAGTAGAAGCAAAAAACACTAGAAGGGGGATTCATTTATGACTTACCATGAATTAATTTTATAAATTAAAATCCATGAAATAAAACTCAATGAAGAGTTAAAAATCTATCTTTAAACTATACTATCATAGCTTGCTTAAAAATACCTTCAAATATTAAACTTGAAATATATACCGAAGGACATTAGAAAGCACCAATTCAAAGGCAAAATTGTTTGGTACACACAATTTGTCTATACTGAAAAAGTGACACCCTTGAATGATCAAAGAAACAAATAAAGTTACTACCATAATACTAATTTTCATGGTCCAATGATTTCTCTACTCTGATGCTGCACATGCAACATGACATAAGGTCACGCCCTGAACAGTACAAAAGTTGTCAAGAAAAAGGCAACCTCAATCATGTTGTGAAACATGCTCCTAAATGTGACTTCACCATGCCAAAGTTGACAGCAAAACAGGAGAAGGCAGTAAGCATGATTCAAGTTGCCATGACAAGAGCTGCAGTATAACAATTAAATTGTCAATGCAGCACTATAGCAAAGTTAAAGCAATGAATACAGCAGACAGATACAATAGGTACAACAGGAAATCACCTAAACCCAGGTTAACCTTGTCTCATCATACCTAGACAGTAACATCAAATTTGGCATGAACATCTCCAAGACTAACTGTTTTTATCCTCTAGAATAGCTCAAGTATTGAAGAGTTGACAAAGAACTGTGAGTGGTATGACAATCAAACAATATTTACGTGGTGACTGTGCTTCAAAACTTCAGTTCAACGCTGACTAAATATCATTGTCAAATGTGACTCCAATGAGCCAACAACTACAAACATTAGACCAGACAACAACGGCAAGACATTCTTTACTCAGATGAACTGAGATTCACCTAAGAAATACTGATGGACAACCGAAGGTGTAGTGTCATAAACATGAATGAAAACACAATGAGTGTGTTTTGCAAACAGACAGATTGGAAAGTAAAAGTATTTAGGGTGGCATTAATTTTTATCACAAGACATGCTCTGTTTTAAAGAGTTGTGAAATGGGTAAATGTATCTGAATGACATTTTGGCAAGCACTGCTGTCCCTTTCTTTAAATGTCAACGAGAACTTAATTGGTTTTTGCAAGACAGAATGTAACCTCATGTTGCTGTAGCTTGTCAACACTTTCAAGCAACAAGCCATCCTTGTGCTCTTATGGTTTGACTCTTTCCCTGACAGTGCACCAAGTAAATAATAGTATGATGAAATTGGAAGACAATTTTAGCATCATACACCCATTCAAAACCTGATCCAACCAAAGCCTGGAATTTGTAATAAATGGTGGGGGATGGCATAAGTTTTATCCAAAACCATATATATGTTGCTTTTGGCATAAACTGTGGCTACAGGAAGGAATACCTGCCATTGTCTTTTGTGGAGTACCCTATGAACCTTTCAGAAGCTCTTTTTTAAAATGTTCTGAGGTTATCTTCTTTGTGCTGAACATCTGTTACTAAATGACTGGCAATTGGTGTATAATTTTCAATTGCATTATAATGTAATTCTATTTACTACACTTCACTACAGCTACAAAATTCATATAAGATATCCAGTGATCCTATGAAATGCTAATTAAATTTAAGTTTTACATTCATTGAGCTACAGTTTTTTTATTATTTTGGATAAGGACAAATTTTAAAGAAAAGATTTAAATAATGAGTAAGGGTGTTCATAACAGATTATTCAAAGACTTAAAGTCACTTAACAGTAGACATTAATTTGTTTTTGTTAATTATCATGCATGTGAATATGGTAATCATTTTTTATATTTGATATCTGGACATTGATAACAATAATATATGCATAGATGGTACTAGCAGAAGTTATGGTTAAACAGTGATTTTATTCCGTTTTTTAAACTTATATATTATATTTTCAGTGTCTCTAAAAGGAAAAGCTGAAGAGCAGGCATCAACATAGACGGTAGTTCTACTAATCTATTAAGTCAATTTGCATAATTCCATTTATTAAATGAGTATTAAAGAAATTTAATTTCAATTTTGATTTTAAAATATGGAGGTCTACTCAAATTTTTCTATGTAGAATTGTTAACTAAAATAACCATTATAATGTTTTAAATTAATAACTAAATAATTTGCAAGTAATGCTTCACATAACTGGCATCTCCTAAAATAAACATTTTAGTTTTGAAAATGGTACTACAAACAATGTAATTAATCCTAATACAGCATTTATAATTATTAATATAATAATTCTGTTTTTACAATTTAACATTCTGAATAAGTTATAGATTCTGAAAAGACTGGATCTCTAAGGATCAAAGAATTTTAACAAAGCAATTCTATAATGTTGCCTTTTCCTCGACTTGCTATCAACTAAAAGTTTTAGAATCACAAGCACTGAAAATTGTAAAAATTTACAATTCTTATTTTACTGATACTTTTTAATGTGGCTACAGCTATAGAACTGTTTACCTTATTTACACAATATTTAAAAGAAACAATTAGCAGAATACTGGGATATATATCTATAAACTAAGCAGCATATCTTTAAACCAGGTGGTCAAATTTTAAAAAATGAATTTCTCTCTCTCTCTCTCTCTCTCTACTGTTCAAAAGTTATGAGACACCTTGCTAATGATTGTTTGGTTTCCTTTCAGAATAATTGAATAAAAGTAGCAAAGATATCAGTTGTTAATAAACAAAATAATTCTCCATAAACAATGTAAAACCCAATGCAAAATAGGTAGTAAAACCAGAATTTCAAGACACGCCATTCAAGAAATTATCAATAGATTTTAAAATAATGGTTTAGTTTCTGATAATTTTCTGGGTCATCCATCTCTTTGTCCTATCCAAATTTTTTTTACAGTATCTGAAGATAATTTCTATGAGGGATAGAAAGACATCCAGCAAGGACATAAAGCAGAATCTTCAGGGGGGTTAGATTCATGATTCTGTAGTGCAAAGATAAAACTAAGTGACTAAAATATGGCACTCAACACCAAAACTGGACTCAAAGAATAATGGAACAAAATCCTATGATCAAATAAATCAAAGTTATTTAGTATTTACTTGTATTTATATTTCAACATGACAATGATCCAAAACATAATGTCAATGTTGTCAAAACATACAATGCAAAAAAGAGACTGGAGTGCTAGATTTATTAGAGTGCTGCATAAAACCCTGACCTTAACATTAATGAACATGTATGAGACTATTTGGACAAAATAAAACATGAGTAGCAGCCAGATACTGAGAATGAACTCTGTGTGGTGTTCCTAGATGCATAGAACAACATTCCAGCTAATGTTATTTCAAAATTACAGGTCTCCAAAGATGTATTTAGGCAGTCTTGAAGAAAAGAGCAGACAATTTTTATTTTACCATCTTTATCTTGTCCACTGTACATTATTTGTTTATTAAATAATGTCTCATCAGTTTATTTTTTTACAGTTGAATATATGAATAAAAATGTAGTTTATCTAAGAATTTTGCACACAAGCACACACACTAGCTGATCACTTTATTAGATGAGTTGGATAAATTTTGCTCAAATGAAACCCATGAAACAACATGGCATAAGAATCCATGCAAGGAGATGCTCCTCATTCAGTCATTACTATTGTACATGATGTATGGAGTGAAGTAGGCAAAAAATCATATTGGTGAATGTGTCTTTCAAGTTCAATGCATAGATATTTAATGGATTGAGGTTTAACAATCGTGCTGGCTTTGGAAGATGCCTAAAATCTCTCTAAGGGTACACCATCTACTGGATGTACTTCATAAAAAATTATGCTGAGATAAGCTTTGGCATTCATTTTTCTTTCTAAAAAGACCAAGGACCAAGGGGCCAGCAAAGCGTGTCCTAAACCATGACTATACCACCAGGCCTGAACAGTTGGGACCACATGAGAGGTTGCATGATTTGTGTAGCCTTCTCCCATCTGTGCTTTAAAAAAAGGTAAAAAGTAAAGTGTGGAGTCAAACCACATCACTTTTTGTCAGTAGTATACTGTCTGTACTCCTTAGACCAGTGCCCTGTATTGGATGTCTTTGTCAGTTGGTCTATTGCTTGATGATGGCTGAAATTTAATATCCTGTCTAACTGCCTTTCTCCTCTTTCAGTTACTACTTTTGTGGCTGCAATTCCCTCTTGCAGCAGAAATTTTCTTCATTTTTTGTCATTGCTGATAAACTTAAATGACCAAAGTCTTGGAGCAGCCTACCAATCAAGCTGTCTTGGCTAATGTGAACCTACTATCATACCTCTTTCAAATGTTGTAATGTCTTTGCCTTTCCCCAGATCTGTTAGACTGACTACAAATGCACTTGTCTAAGCCATATATAGTTTACTATTGTGGAACTTCATAATTTGCTATAATAAAGCATCCCACCTCCAACCAGATTTTAAAAGCTCCAATCGTTTTATGATGGCTGCTGTTTTACACTAAGTAATGTAAGTTACTGCATGTCGCAGATTAGTTCAGTGTATATCATTAACAGTGTCATGATGCTAATTAATATGTAGCCTAATAGCACCAAATCATGAAATTAATGTGCATTAAATACAATAAAATTGGGATAAACTGCCACCACTTGTAGAGATCTTAATTATTATGATTCAGATTAAGTTATTGCAATATTTTCTTCTTGTTTAATTCATCATTATAATAGAAAATCAATTTCTTCCAACTGAAAAAAAAAAAAAAAAGAGAATATCCGGAAATCCATTTTTTAAAAGTGATTTGTTTTTGCACACTTAATGTGTAATCATTAAAAAGTCCATGACTAAGCACATAGAGAAAACTTTATGAATCTGTGTGTCATCCATGGGTTTCAAGATTTAATAAGGACATTTGCAACTTTAGAAGCAAATCTGGGCAGTTTAACTAGAAAGAACAGTTGTGGATGCTGTAAATGCCAATTTGGAGCTTTGAAGACACACTGTTTTGAGAGGGAGGGAGTGATAAGACTGGTCAGCGAAGAGGTGAACTGACGTTTTTTCCTAGGAAAACAAAAACATTCAAAAACTTCTATAGCCTGATACATTTACCGTATTTGGTTCTATGCTTTCATGCTGACACAGATTTGGTTGCTTTGTAAATTGTATCCTTTTCGATCAAGATAAAAAATAAAAAACAAAAATAGTGCCAAATAGTTTTTCTTTTTGGCCATGTAACAGTGAAGAAATTAATACTATATAAAAATGCATAAAGTCCTGTCAACCTGTTTGCTGATACAATGCTGAATCTAAATTTAATGATCCGCAAATCAAAGAATAAATTGTGAGTCTCCCTCACTGAGGTGTAACAGATGACAAGACAAGCCCTTGTTAGTTGAAGCTCTCCCTCCCACCCACATAGATGGACAAATTTATGCCTCAAGTGCCAAGCATAAAATTCAGTATTTAAAGTCGTTCTAGGTGAAATATTTAGAAATTTCAAACATTTATTTTATCTGTTTATTTACTTTCTACAGCTTGGCGCAATTCCAAGTTTCACAGTCTGGATGGAGAGTTATCGGTTCACGGATGCTATGAATGTAAAACAGTTTACTTCAGCAGGAATTTTAAATGTTTTACTGATTTTCTAATAAATTATGCATAAAAGAAAATATTAAACATATATCTGACTTCTAATAAAATGAGGGAGTGAACTCTCACTAAATCAAAGCATCTGTAATATAATACCACTAGTAATTAAAGAAAGCTCCCAATTAATACCAGCTTACTTGTTTATGGTGATAATAACCTTGCTAATCTTTGACAAGGTAACTAAAATTCAGAAAAGCATTCGCAACCCATTCAGTCATATTTAGAAAACATTTTACTAAAATGATCTGACTCTAAAACGCAATGCCAACGTCTAAGGCTTCTTCTGTTGAGTATCAAGCATGAAGTTCACAATTAATATTCTAGAAAAGACTGGACAGATTTGCAGCAGGATTTTATTTTTATTTAAGAAAAAAAAAATTCTTTATATAAAGAAAACACAAACAAGAAAGTATTTTATAATGATTTTTTTGCAATATCCGGAAAACAGAATACTTAGAGCGGATAATAAACAACAACAACAACAACAACAACAAAACACATTTTCTCACTATGGCTAACAAAGAAAACTGTTTCCATGTCACGTAGATTCAAATTTTAAACAAGAAAATGATTCTGAATTAAATTTTTGCAATTTTGCTGACAAAGAAAGTATAAGTTCAGAATAGTTAAAACAAACAAGATAATTCGTCTCTCATCTAATTGAGTCCTCCCCGTTCTCCACTGAGGTATGTGTATAATCACCTTTCTTTATAATTCATGGTGTCCATTTTTACAAGAAAAATGTGTTCAGAAGAATAATACACTAACAAAACAATCACATTTTTAAGATCTGGTGCAGTTTAGTTGCCAATGTCTAAATTAAAAAAAAAAAAAAAACACTACCAATGGCTAACAGCCGTTATTAGATATAACACAAAATGCTCTATCCACGCAATCTGTTTGCTTCCAACTGTATCTTTTTTTTCCTTTTTTTTAGCAAAAAGTACATCTTTTAAAAATAAAAAAATAATAATTGACTTCTGGTAAATTTTCTAATTTCTGTGCTAACCTCTGATGGAATTCTCATTCAATTTTCTGCTGGTGAATATTTATAGGCAGAAATACTAACAATGCATCCACCATTATCTTGGTTGCTCATTCCTGTAACCACCCGTGTTTTCTCAGACAAAAAAAAACCCCTGTAAATTGACCAAATCCACTCCCACCAACCACACACACATTTACTAAAGGGAGAGATTTGGTAACTACTTATTGTATTTTGATGAGGATAAGCACTAGCCTCAAAAGAGTTTGTAGTTACTAAAGTATTGACATTTTCACTTTCAAAATTGCAAGTGTAGACCTGTTCTTGATTGGAAAAATATTACGAATTTATAACTACATAATATAAGATGTTTATTTATTAAAATTCCAGATCCCTGTACTACTAACATTTCAATTTTATCTTATTTTTGAAGTTAATTTTCTAAAACTTTTATTTTGATTAAATTTCATAACTTAGGGCATGTGTAGATGTAAACAAAAGAAAAGAACAACCATTCAAATTTATCTCCAAAATGCCAAATTTTACCCCAAATTTTAAAATAATTTAGAATCTCCAGCTTCAACACAAAATTAGTGTTTGGCCAATAAGTTTTCTAAACAACTCTCATTTTCAGGTGTTATGATGATTTACATTTCAAGATAAAAAATCTGAAAAGTCTAGTAATTAAAATCTTAAATTAAAATGTAATTCCAATTCTTTAAAAAGTGATATTTGTTCTTTAGTGATGAATCTTACAATACACATATTAATATAATAAAGGTAAGCAAATGCCAGAACAAGGTTAAGATCACTGCCAATCAATGGAATTCTATCGTTTTCAGACCGTGTAAAAATGCTAACTTTACATTCGCCATTACTACTTTAAAAAACAAGATTATTGTACATGTTGAAACTCAAGCAAAAAACAGTAATAACAAACTACATGATTAACAGACTTGCAATGGAATGAGAATAGATAAAGATGACTGCATAATCCTTATAACACACTTGGTGTGAATCTCATCAAATACAATAAAAACATTTTATTTAATTTTCTTTTTATTTCACAAATGATATTGCATAATCAATTCAAAGGCATATCAGGATTGTAATACATGAAAGTCACTTGTTTTTAAAAGTAATTCTAAAAATCTTACCACTTTCTCAAGAAAGCAAACATTTTCATTTTTAATGGACAACTGACAGTTTTATTTTAGAAATAGAAAAACATGGAAAACCTAAGAATAATCAGAATTGTAATTACGTGAATGGCATCAGTAATAATAATAAAAAAGAGAAACAAATGAGAAAACATCATGCAATATGCAGAATGAGATGGGTGGATGAGAGAGAATAGTTTTCAGCCAATCAGAAGTCTGCCATTTACTGGCTCTGGCTTTAGTTGGCAACATTAGATCTCTTCAGTTTTTTTCTTCTTTCCTTAATATAAGATAAAATCAGTGGGAAGCTGTTATAAAATAAAAATAAGACAACTTAAAAAAAATTTTACCATTTTTATTTTCATAGAATTTAATGTTTTCAAGCATTTAAAAAAATTCCATTTTGTCATAGCTGAAATATGGCATTAAAAGAGAAACTTGGCCTTACATTTTAAACTACTTTAGGTTCAGCTTTTTGTATACTGACTGGCAACATGTACCAGCTATATCCTACTTTCTCACCTAATTTGCTTCATATCCAAATGTTTCTGAAAACTGCAGAGGTCAAGGAAGTTGTTGTTTGAACTGCTTATACATACCTCCTCAGCAAACATCTCATAATTTGCCAAGGAAACACACAGAGATGTTTTCTCCTTTCCACCATTTTAAAAAACAAACAAAAAAAAACTTAAGTGTTAACATCATCGAAGAAAGGGATAAACTTCTTTTCACCACATCTACAACACCATCATCTACACTTGTTTTTAGATAAAATCAAAAGTGTATTAATGGGTTCCACCTCCTTGTATATATATCAGAGTAAAGCCAAATTAGATAAATTATTTATTTTTTTAAAAAGATGGATTAGATGTGTTTTGTCAAAAAAAAAGCTTTATAAGTTTTGAAATAGATTCTTGCCCTTTTGACATATATCTATAAACTCGTGGTTACCTTATCCAGAAAAGGAAAAGCAAACACTGTTGCTCTCACTGACTTTGAAGAGGCAAATTTGTTGACCCTATTTTGATACGCCCCATTAATTATCTCAATGCTAATTTTCTATGAACTATGTGCATACAGAGGTATTATATCAAGTTGCCTCAGCCTGACCCTGAGTGTGATTGGTTAGGTTCAACCATGTGGTCAAGAGATATAGGTCAATATCAACCTGGTTTACAGTGTATAGTAAACAACAGCTATGACCTCATCATACAGATAAAGGAGAATTATGTAATTCATTGCTACTTTTACTTTTAGCTAAAAGTAGAAATAAAGAAAATTAATTATAACTCTGATAATAAAACATAAAAGTAACATTCTTAAGTTTTATCATTTAGAAACAGGATAAATATTTCAGATGAAATTCTTGTACTCTTGAAAACTCTGCCAAGCATAACAACTTTGCATATATTTGTTGTAGTAATGGTGATGAAGAAAATGATAACTGTTATTTCATTAAGTAAAATCAAGTTTTGGGTAATGTAGAAACAGGTTACATAAATGTGAGATTTTCAAATATCTACTTCAAATCTAAGATGTGTTTTTGTTAATGCCATTATTATATTTTTTTTGTAAATTTCAGTTTAATTGACCAAAATTTAATGCTATATATACATCCACTCAGGCAGGATGGTGTAATTATGAAGTTCCACGAGAATAATAATAATAATTTATCAAGCCTAATTCTTGTGAAATGTTCTAAATAGTAACACACAAAAAAAAAAACTGACAAGTATAACTTTGACTTATGCACATGCTTGTAATATACATACATATATCCTGAAGTCAATAGAAAAAACAAATGCGAGATAAATATAATACTTGTCTCAGGTTTCCGACAATTTTTTTCAAAAATGTTTTGTTTGTTGCTATGTTTTTGTTTTGCACTCCAAATGTTCCACAAATTTTTTAAAAGACTGATTTATATAAATGCTCAAGAAGAAAATAAAGAGTTTGTCTAAATCACAATGTGAATGATAAATAGGTTAAGCAGGCACTTACAATAAAAATGACTAAGCTGACCAACTGACAGAAACAGGCAGGCAGACAATGCACCACGCAACAAATAGACATGCATGAGTGAACATTTAGTACTGTTATTAGTAAACATATTGTCATATAACATACCTAGTGAGAAATAGCAAAGTTTTATTGCTTAGGTATTTAATAACCACATAAGTACTACTCTTTTTATGGTAGTAGAGATTTACGTATATAATAATGACATTTACTGGAAGGACGCAAATTATTCTGATATTGTAACTGACACTATGGATGAACAGAAGAAAGAAAATCTCTTCTTGTCATATCTACTTGCACTACTTGTTTATCAATGGTAATAATACTTACAATGGAGATGTAGAGTGGTTGTGCGGAGGACACAGTGGTGGTAGATAAGGTAAATCTGTCAGTAGCTCCTTACTTCAACATACATACAAAGCTGGAGGCAGCAGATTTGTTCACTGTGGGCTGCCAGCTTTCTCTCTCTGTTGATTGACTAAAGCCACTCAACCAGTTCCTTTTACAGTCTCTGCAACTGCTGAGTTAATGCATGGATAAACACACCCAGCAAACATGATAGAGGTGAGGGGAGAGAAGCGTATCAGGCACTTCATTTATTTATGCACTGGGTCTCCTGGCAATCAGTTATGGTCCAGTTGACGTGTCAACCAGCACCACCCCACCTGATCTTAACAGATTGAGTCCTTTTATATAACCACAACCTCACCATATCTCTTGCTCTCACTTTTTCACTTCTTCCTATCATCCTCCATTGTTTCCAATCGATGTTCCCAGTTGCTGTTGTAATAGTCAGTTACTAAATAACCCCTAGTTCCACTTGAGTTGATTTCCAGGAAATAAATGAGAACCTTTCAGTTTCACTCAGTCGTGAAAGGCACTGGCCTGGAAATTGTAAAGCATTATTCCAGACCACAGCTCCATATTAAGCCTCTCCTCCACTTCCTCCTTTCCTAGAAAAATTGGTGACACTTCATTTATTCAGGGCAGATATCTATTAATGCTACCATGACTAGGAGACACAAAAATTTGTCTGGTCTTTGTTTGCTTTTTTTTTTGGCTCAATCCAGAGATTTGAGAGAGAGAGAGAGAGAGAGAAAGAGAGAGCTAATGGCGGCATGCCATAAATAGGCTAGTATTGTAATTCTATACATCTGTGCTCAGCTGAGATTTGGTGGAGCTGTGACAAATTTGAAGTAATTAGACACTCTGAGAGAAACCAATCCTTGTCTGCTACAAGAACCAGATTCAGTGATGCATACACAACTCTGGAGTCTGGGCCAGGAAGGTGGAGGGGAGAGCAGGGAGGAGGAAAAGAGACAGCACCACAGTTGCATAAAGTTTTCTGGGGTTTGAATGCTCCCTGGCTACATGACAGACCAGCCTAGAAAAGTCTTCTAGATGAATTGACTGATTGTCTCTGGCTGACACTCAGTGTAATGGGCCAGTGCACGGAGTAATGAGAGAGTCAATCACTCAGAAAACCAAGATATTGGGTTGACACTAGCATAGCACACATATGCATTCACAGGACAAACCTCTAGATAAGACAAGTAGGCTGAATCAACAAGGGCAGCCAGCTACTTTTGCCCCATCCAACCACTCACCTCCTTCACTATCATGTATATTTATGCAAGTCTACCTTGAAATATTTATACAGTAGTTGTGCACAGTATATTTTTCATTTATTACATTTTTTTTACAAATATTTTTTAACTATTTAGTAACAGTTTTACCTGGTATATATATTTTTTCTAAAGTACAGTAGATGTGGAGAGATAAAACTTCAAAAAGATTTCAATCTATGGCTTCTTGCATGTGATATTTTCTTTAAAATGAAATATAAATAAAATTACTAGATCTTTAAAATAATTAATAATAGCTACATTTGTAATATAAAGTGTTTTGAGAAAAGGATTTTACTCTATTAGCATAAAAATGTATATTTATTCATCATAAAACAATGGCAAACCAAGAAAATGATTAAATAAAGATATTTTTTAAAAATTAATTTTATCAAGATGTAGTTTGTCACCATAATATAGCTAGTTTGTTCCTCTAGCTTATCTAAAAGATTATATAGCCAAACTTGTTATCCACTATTAAATGGTTCACATGAAAACCAAATATCAAGCATATGCTTTATCACATTTTCTAAGATTATTTTAATTCAAAAATAAAAAAAAAAACATCAAAAGGTTTCTAGAGTATAATTTTGCAGCCAGTAAATAAATTTTGTTTCCAAGAGGCTAAAAAAACTGATCACCACTTACCAAAGTAACAATTTTAAAATTCTTTCTACAAATGGGATACAAATCCCTAAGTCATACCAATGTGTTGCTAAAATAGAGATGTTTCCTTTTCATCTTTGTACAAACAAGTACTATGATGGACGGACACATTTGATCCAGACCTTCTATAAGTACACAAGAAATTAGTTAAGCCATCCATCCATCGATCCAGCTGAATTCTCAAATCAGGCTAAACTTTCTAGTTAACAACATAATAATTAATCCAAATTTAAAAAATAGATATTTCAAAATAAATATTGTTTCTAGGTCATTATATTTACTTTTTGGCCATTGACACTTCTTTTTTATAGAGCAATGCATCAATCAGGATAGCTAGGTGTTGAGTTATAAAGGTAATAAAGTGCCAATCTAAACACACAAATGTATATTAGAAGAAATGTTTAATGCCTTGAGCAAAATTACTGATGTCAATAAAAAAAATATTTCATAATTACTGAAATTCAAAAATACTATCTGTTGTATGTAGAGTATGATGGAATCTTTCAGTCTACTTTAAAATAAGGAGAGAAGAAACAGATAGTCTGATTTCAACATGCCCTGAGGTTAATTCCAGCTTACTGAGCAATGAATGGTATTCATAGTATCTAATGGAGGCCCAAAAATGACAGGGCAAATTGTTAAATAATGTCATGGCAGAAATAAATCTATCCCAGGCTTCTCTGTCACCTGATACAGCACAAAAATTAGTTAGTTCAGCCATGATGCTATCAGACATTAATTGCTACTGGTGCTTTAGATGTGATTTGGGAAGAAAAATGATTGAATATTTTCTGCAGGGAACACAAGTACCTGCGTTTTAGTAAAAATATTATAATTAATGACAATGCATGCAACAGCAATTACTGAAAATGCAAAAAAAAAATGAAACAAGACAAACCAAACAAGAGGAACCTGGTGTCACAAAGGTTACGTAAAAAGAGAGGCTAATTACAGGGAAAACATTGGTTTTATGGTAGAGCATTTAAATGTCATGATAATGAGTGCCCAAACTAAATTCCTAACACTAGGAAACCCTCCCACTATTTATGACAGTAAGAATTAGAATCTTAGACATTAAATGATAAGCCAAGTAAATGATGAAAGGCCGATTTTAGCCAAGGACGGTGATTTGTACTTGCCCAAGTATTCAAATCAGCCACTTCTTAAGATTCAGAAATTACCTATAGAAAATGCCAGATTTACTTGTATAGATAATAAAAAATTTAAAAAAAAAAAATCATTTTTAAAAGGTACAATGTTCATTCATTTTTTTTATAAGCAGTTTTAATTTTAGAATTTCTAAATAATCATAGAAGCAATACCTGCACATAGCACTTTGATAAGATGGGTTGAACAACAAATGAGAGAGGTTTAACATTAACATTTTTCTTTCTTCCTAAAAATTTTTACCATCAAATATTGAACTAGAACTACTACACTATAAGACTTACCATATGCACAGACAGATAGATACAACAGCTATGCATGGTCTAAGGGAGATAACTCAATCAGTTTAAACCTGGTTGTTCAGTAGCTATCTGATTCTTTAGCATTATTATAGGTTCTTGGTCATTTTTAATGTTATCAATGCTCTATTCTTTTTGAGAAGGCTTATTTTATTCATTGTCCTTAATGTCAGGAGTTTCAAGATGATTATACAGAAATAAACATTTAAGTCCCAATAGTAAACTGGAATGCAATTTTTTTTATTTATTGTTGCAAGTTTTGTGATAGCTATTTTTTTCTTCATTCTAACAAAATGTTACTACTATTGTAAAGAATTATTATAGAATTTCTGGGGTTTTTTTGTTTATTTCTTTCTTTTTTGCTATTTTTTGGGTGATGCACTACAATAAAAGACAGTATATTAGCATAATCTAAGAAATTAAAACTTGCAATCTTTTTAATGTAACGCTAAGTGATTCCTATGAGATGTGAACCTATAAATGCTACATACATATAAGGTTTTCAAAAATGATAACAATGCTGCTAACTTGTATAATATTTGGAAGTATTCTGTGTTAGCATAAAGGCATTCCTAAATATCTGTGTACAATATAGAAAGCCAAGATAGTTTTCCTAATAGAGATGAGGATGAGGATGGTTGGCAAAGATACTGCATTATTGGGATATCGAAAGAAAGAACGAGGAGGAGGTTAATTTCATTTAAAATCTGGAAGAGACAGGAAGCAGAAACTTGACAGAAAATGAGAGGTAACTTGTATAGGAGAGTATAGAACAGATGGATTACAGGCAGAAAATTGTCAGTGTGAATAATAGAGCTGGTGGTACATGTGTCTCAAAATCAACTATATCAAATTTAAAAGGACACTGTCTACTAAATGAAAGGGTTGCTGCAAATAAGCCATCACTCATTAATGCTAATAAAAGCTTGATTGTGAAAATATGCTAAAAGAAAAAACAAACAACTAAAGCCAGGTATTATGAACTCAAAACTTGCATTTTAAGTTTTGTAGTACAAAAATGAACATACTGTACTTGGCAAAAAAATGTTTAAAAAAGATTTAAAACTAAATGTCTTATGCTAATAATAAAATATAGAAGTATATATGTGCTTTCAATATCTCAAGATACTGAGATAGCTAACGATGACTGATGACACTGGGATTTGAACCAAGAATCTCTGATTGATAACCAAGCTCTGTTGGTAGCACACATGGGTTAGCAAATGGATTCCTGGTTCAAATCCCAGCATCAGCTCTCTACAGTATCTTGAGATACTGAAAACACACACACACACACACACACACACACACACATATATATATACACAACACATTATATACTTGTGACAAAATATACTAACTCAGTTACAGATATTGCAGTGAATTCTGTAGCAAAAAACCTAGTAAAATACAGAAGATCCACAAAATTCATTACATCATTCTACTGAAAAATGGCTACTAATTGAACCATGGCAGTGCCAGAAACATACCAACTCAACCTTAAACAGTTTTAATTTGTTACTTGTCCAAAAAAGATGGCCCAGAGAGTTGTCCTGAGTAAATGAGCAGGTCAAACTAGAGACCTACATTTGTATTCAGAAGATCTGGAATTTGCTTGACAAAATCTTCTAAAACTTACCAAATGGCTCTTTGTAGATTTCAGTTAGTGGAAAGCCACATGAATAGTGGATATGCATACTGTTAGTGAACACTAGAATAGAAATATCTATATATATTCAAGAGAGCTTTATCTTTATTTATTAGATAAATACAGTGGGATATTAAGTTTTAAAAAAAACAATAGTACTGTGAATAGCAATCAATGTAAACAATTTTCTTTCATGAGCCAAATTTCGATATGTACCGATGCCAAAACATGCACATGAGCTACAAGGAGGATATCTCTTGCTGTGACAAGTTAAAGTTTTTCTATGAATAGTCATCGCTAATAAACTAAAAAGAATATTCACAGAAAAATAAGTGGTGATAAATTTCCTTTTAAAAAATGTTTTATCATTGTAAACCATAAATTTTCTAT
This sequence comes from Nautilus pompilius, assembly GCA_018389105.1. Taxonomy (NCBI): domain Eukaryota; kingdom Metazoa; phylum Mollusca; class Cephalopoda; order Nautilida; family Nautilidae; genus Nautilus; species Nautilus pompilius. Next base: position 464,624 of record JACATO010000119.1, read on the forward strand.
ACAGGTTTGTGAATCATCATGGAAAATATGAAAGAGACCGATTTGTGAGTATGCTGCCAATCAATCATTCATAGTCAAAGTAGTACAGCTGCCTGACTAGCACTAGGTGAATTAGTCTTTGGTTACAAAACTCTAAGTTGAAGAAGAATACTCTTTCATAATTATTGGTCTCGTTTCAATGACAAGGACTAATACCTGATCTGTCATATACCAAACAACCATGCATACCCTGGTACAGATTTATTATACACTACTCATTTTCTTTGAAAATGACTTTCCATGGCAATCTCTACTGCCTCATCAATGCCTTATTTAAAATGAATGATTTCTCAGATTAAATGAAATTATTTGCATGAAAGGTAATTATGCTGCACTTCACTTAAGTGACCAAGTGTAGTGGTATCAGTTTGCTCAAAGAATAGCAGTTATTCAAGAGAGGGAAAACTTCATTTTCTGTTGTAGGCAGTTGTGCAGGATTTTAATGTCATACCACCAAATGTATGCAAGTGGACATTTTGTTTGTACCAATCTTGTGCATGTCTACTAGTAGCTTGATAAGTCAGTGTCAATGAAATAAAAATTTTCTGAAACACTTGCAGAGTTTTAAACACCACACCACACAGAGGTGCAGATTTTTTAATAACAGTAATGTTGTCACATCAAAAGGCAAACAATCTCACTTCAATCCAAAGTCTGATAGACAGGTATACATTATCAGATACTAGATACTAAATCAATTGTCCAAGACATTACAAACTGAATGAACAAATATTCCTAGAGCCTTTATTCATCTCCAGATATCACAGATTCCAAACTGCATAAATAGCCAATAGTGCTCATAATTAAACATTCTTGAAGTCCATTTACAATCGTACCAAGACTAAACCTACCTTAACAATTTTCAGTGTCTAGATAATAAGAATTTATTGAAATCATGCTGTAATAGCCAAAATATTATATTTGATCCAGTGAAATTCTAGTAATGCATTTCTTTTTCTAGAGAAAGGGGAACATTATTAGCAAAAAAATCGAAGTTATTTATTTTTAAATTGTAAATAGCTGTGATCTTTCAATGACAAATAAAGAAATGTGTTGCAATTTTTGGATAATGTCACTTGCCATAATGTAGCTCAATCTTTCACGTGTGAGGGTCAAATTTTTACCATCTATCACCACTTCCATCATGACCAAGGTATCATTCATAGCACCACACAGCACTACAAAATGTAATTCCTGCACAAATTGGTTTCTGTTTTAGTTTCCACCATAGAAACTGTAATTTTACTAGTTATAAAAAATTATAGTTGTCGAACGTTATGCACTTAGTAGAGCTTCAAGGCAGTAACTTTAAGTTGCATCAAAAAGTGCATTAAAAATTGTTGATTGGTTTCAAGAGAAAAAAATGGACTAGAGATGGGGTGAAGTTTGATCTTTTTGTTTTGATGGATGATCTTAACATATGCAAAGAGATGACTGATGTAGAAATCATTTCTTCTCTGAAAGATGTGGTAGGTAACAAAGGCTGAAAAGAAAGTAAATGAAGATACGTCAGAACTCAAATCAAAGAATAGATTCTGTACTGTGCATTTTGCGTGCATTTTGCATCAATTAATAGAGTCCAAAATGCAGTAAAATGTTTGAAGAGTTTTATGTTCTGGAATGGAAAGTGCAAAGATTAATGATTTCTGATTTTCACCAGCATAAATCACAAGCTCAGGAAATGCAAACATTTTTTCCTTCGTTTTTACGCCACTGTATTTTATTTACTTTTTTAAGATGCTATAAGAAATTTAAGCAACACGCATATAAAGATTGTTGCTTCCTACTTTACGAATTTTCGTTTTATTGTCATCTGTGAGGTGGTCCCAAGCGGTTGCAACTAAATGGGTTTATCTGTATTCGTGTGCCAAAATATTCCTAAATGAGGAGGGTGAACATTTATTAGGGATATTTATGAATACAGGCATATGGGAGTTTTTGATAGCTTGTTGGAGCTGAAGTGGGCAATGGACATTTATTGGAATATTGGTGGCAATTAGAACCAACATGGTATTAATTATGCTGAAAAAGAATTACCTCAACCACATGATGAGATACAGGCTTCTAGAACATAAAAGGCAAAACAACAAAACTGCTGCCAGAAGGCATAAGATGTTGCTGGATGGAAATGGTGAACTTTGCATTTGACGCATAGCAGGAACAATTAGAGATGTCAAGAAATGAGGTGAAATTGGAGAGAGAAATTTCTCTACCATGTTGCCTATCTGACTCAAATTTTCAATATGTAGTCGTATGTGTCAAATAAAATAACTGAAAATATTTTGCAGGGATTTGACCACTTTTAAAACCAGTCTTTAGTACACACAAACTAATTAAAATATAGGTTTCAAATTTGGTTTCTAAAATGAACTTTACCTGAGGCATTAGCAAATGGTATTAAAATAATATAACTATGATACTATACAAGTTTCCAAAGATAAACAAACCAAAAAAATTTGACTTTGGGCCCCTACCACAAGAAACTTTAAACCAAGAATGGTAAAGACACAGTGTAATAAGACAGAAATAGCTTTCTAGATAAAAGTGATGTAATCAGTAATGTCTGTTGAATGTGTACATACTGTAGATTGTCTTGATATATATTCACAAAATCTGCAAATTGAACACAATATATGTATACACGGTATTGAAAATAATTATGGAAACACAGAATAGCCATAAATAATGAGTAATTGCAACTGAGAGATGATTATAATATGTATTCAATGCATTATTACAGAAAATATGCAAAAACAAATGTATATGCTGTACGGAGCATTAGTATTTAGTATGTGAGCATAGAACATGATACCTTCTTTTCATGTTCCCATACAGGTTATCCATGTACAACTGTGGAATGTTGTCCCAACTATCCTGTAATACTTTACACAATTCATCCAAGGTTTTTGATTGTCATTTCACTTTCTCAGTAGTCATATAGCCCTATATGGCCTCAATGATGTTCATATCAGGGCTTCGTTTAGGCCAAAGTATGTTTGTGAGTGTTTGATCAGTTCCTTTACATTCTAGATAATTTTCCACAGCATTGGCTGCGTGCTTGAGATCACTCTCATGTTGAAAGTTAAATCCACTGCAATGAGATATCTTCCTGAGGGAATAGCCCTATAGTTAAGAACCTGCCTGAATCTGTCAACAGTTAGTATACTTTCGATTTTATGCAAATCTCCAACAACCTTTGCTGATATGCCACCCCACACTTGAATTGATCCACTCTCATGCTTTGCTGTAGCTGTTGTACACAGACTGTTATACTGTTCATTGATCCTTCTTCAAACAAACTGCTGTTGATTATTGATAAACTTAGACTCACCTGTAAAAAGCACCTTCTTCCAAGTTTGGCCTTCATTCTGTTCATTTCTGCTACCCACTTCAGCCTTGCCATCAAAAGTTTTTAAGCCAGCTAAAAATCCACTGAAACCACTTTGCACTGTACTTGCACAGCTAGATCATTCATAAGATCTAGCTCTCCATCTAATACAAAGAGGTTATAACCTGAAATACTTAACATCACTTTTGGAAAGTCTGAAATGTCTTCATCCACCATATCTATTGTCAACAGTACCAATTTCACATATCCTCCTCAAAGAGTCTTGCATAAAGCTCCTCGTAAAACATGAAGTCAGACTGCAATTTTTCACATGGATAGCTCTAGCTAAGACATTGATGTCTATATGTTTGACATGTGATATTTTCTTCCCAGGAGCCATAGTGTTGACTACATTAATAAAATCACTGTCTTTACTTTCATAGTCCTTCTGCAGTGTAGGGTACTTTCTGATTGTTTGCATGACAACCAATCACAGTATACTATATTAATGTGACATTACTGTATTATAAAGTATTTCCTTTCTGCATGAGGTGCAATTATATCAAGTGTTATTTGCTTTACCTCACATCTTTCAGTTTATGTTCAGAAGTATGACTGGAAAGGTGTGTGGAAACTGGAGAACAAAAACAACACACCAATCATCTTTTGTTGGCCAAACAAAATTGGTCAATTCATGAGGTTGACAAAAACAACAACAGGTTTGTCTGAATAACAGCACTGACCATTGATCTAATTGGAGGAATCCAGAATAAACAGAATCTGATATCTGAGGGATATGCTTTGATATCACACTAACTGTTTGTGCATAATATCTGCAGAAAGTTTCTGTGTTCAGCACATTTACACTAATAGAAACAATGGCGCATGCTTCAGAAACCTCAAACAGTGCTTGTCAAGGCAGATAGTCACGATTCTTGTAGTAGTTAGTGTGCCTCCATTTCCTCTTGAGAAATGAAAGAAAACAATGAATATACTTAATACTTACATGCAGTAGCTTTTGAAAAGAATTTGAAATAATTGTAGAATTTGTCCACTCAAAGATGTTTGAAAGCTGGCACATGATGAAATAGCTTGCAGAAAGAAAAAAAAACAATTCCATCAGCCTATCAGCAAAGTATAATTCATGAAAAAAAAAGGTGAAAATTCTTATTCTAATTTTTGTACAGAGTAGCAGCATCACCACTAAAGGTGTTCTCTCTGTACATCTTTCAACTTTAAGAGAAAAACTTAATGGAGGTGTAGGTACACTGTTGGATGTTCCATGGCATCTATCATCTGTGGAGTGCCACATCAATGTATAATGTGAGACCTGTCAGACTTTGGGATATCATTTAAATTTAGCAGTTTTTTCTAATCACAGAAAATCAAATTGGAGTAAGCTACCTATGGTAGATTTGGCAGCTCCAATGTGTTTCCGATGTTAATCAACTATAAAAATTTAAGCCAAATTTGAGATCTATGGTTCTGACCCTAGCTGAATTGGCATGAAATGAATGACCTGTATGTGATATCACCATAGAACTGATAAACAGAACAAAGCAATCTGAAACATTTCCAGAGATGTAGTACTGCTAGTACAAACAATAGTAATCATTCATTCATAGAGGAGCAAGTCTAATTACTGGATCAGATCCCAATGGATTTTCATTAATGGAGTTACACTATCTGCAAGCTCTTCTGATGAGCAATTTAAAGAAAGACCCCTATTATTTTATCATCAAAAGCCAACAGTAGTCCATATTGGCATTGTTGGCAACGATATTAAATAGAGAATAAACACCACTTAGTGCTGACACACAAAGATATTGGTATTTTTTTTCCATTTTTTACAAAGCTACTTCCTTCTGATCCATAGAAAGTATTTCCTCTACATTTTCCTAGAAATGGCTTGTTTGTGAAAACTTCACAACATTAATAATGTATATGCTTAATTTCCCTCATAAATTTTAATGTGCATTTTCTAAAATAGTGGAGTTTTCTTTAATAATTAATCTTTTACAAAAAAATGTTACACCAATTTCCACACTAAGAAAATAGCACATGCATTAATCTTTTGCCACTTTGTTAAGGAGTTATCCAACCAAAGTTGTGTAAGTTCACAACTTTTTATTTGTATGGTTACCATGTTAACCTGCAAGGTTTATGCCAGAATACTGAGAGTTTTCTCTTAATTATTTAATATGAAGAAAGAAAATAGTTGGCTGAATACAGTGTTATATCATTTGTACTTTTTTATCTGTTTTATTCTTCTTTTTAAGGCATTTTGTGAAACTGTCCCAAAGCTTACAAACTACTAGACATAACAAAATTTTCCTATAATACTCCTTTGATGTGTTATAGTCAAAATGCATTTTAAAGTTGAATGTATTTAGATGAAAAACAAATGGTTGCCAGAAAATATCTTAAAACAGCATATTTTAGCAAATATACAAAAAAGTTCAGATAGATACGGTATTACTAAATTCATACTTATTCTATGTGTTCAATGTTTCTATTTCACTATATCCAGTTATGAATCAGCAAACATCTAAAATGCAAAAATAACACCTATACAAGAAGTTTTTTCAATCTTGGAAGGCTTGTTAATTATCTGATTTGAATTACATCAGCTTGATGTTAACTTTTATAATTTCATCAAAACCATTTTCAAATAATGAAATAGCTGTTGGCTCAGACTGGCTTAGCGAATCATGAAAATTACTTTTCAAATGAACTAAAAAGATGCCTTAGTCTTTTACAGCAATGTCTATACAAACTGGACACAGCATGAGTTTTATCACAAGCTCATTCTGTATCAAACCATATAATGGCAACAATTTATGTAAGTTTGATAGTAGTTTTAGTATGATGAAGATTGTTCAACATAATATTCACCATGTAAAGAAGAAAATTAAATAATAAACAGAAATTAGTTTTTATGTAATGATAAATCATAAAAATCATTTGTTGTAAGTGTATGTCTGTGTGTGGAAGTGTCAGAATCCAGTGTAATTCAGTTTTTCTTCTATTGTTACACCATTGACTTCATGCAAAAAGTAAAGATCATAAAGCTTCAAATATTTTTTTAAAATAAGAGAGCTTTAAGATTTATAAAAGTTATGTATCACATAACAATAAGAAATAAAAAAATATTTTAATGTAAAATGTTTTATGCTGGACTTTTAAATTTAATGCAGAATCACTGGTGCTAGACGACTTTTATGGCAAAATGTTTGTTTGTAGACAAAAAACAATTTTGTTTGCAAAGCAATTCAACTACAATACAATGAGAATAAACTAATTTTCACTCACTCACATTGTTAAACTATCATTAGTTACACGTCTAGAGGCAGAAATTGAAAGAAAAGTATATCTTTATTGTAAATACTTAGCAGTTTTCTCATAATACTAGTAACACTGTATACGACATACCATTGGGTTTTAAGAGAACGTTCTTTCTTTTTTGTATTTAGTTGCATTGACACCAAAAACAGTTTGTTTCTTTGACAGTGTATTTATGTATTTATTCTAAAAATCTGTAGGTTCAGGAAGCATTGCTTAAAGGCATACTTAGAATCTAAAGGGACATTTCTGTAATGTGCTGATTGAAATGTAGACAACGTATACAAAGTTTCCTGAAGTGCACAATAAATTTGATTTGCTGAGTTAGCTTCTGGGTGCATCGAGACAATCTGTGGATGTAAAATGATTCATTAATGTCAGGAGTAAATAAAAAAAATTTAAAAGCTGCATAAAAATAAACCCAAGCAAGGTGAAAATTAGGGGGAAAATATAATATTCACTGCTGAAATCATAGGAACAAAATCAAGCAGATAAACACTTTCATGAGTTTTTTCAAAAAAGTCAAATATTTCATAAAGCAGAACCACAATAATCCTACATAAGAGGTGGCCAGAGTTTAATTTGTATGAAAAAACAAAACAAGTTTTAAAAATTTTAATACTTGTAAAATATAATTTAAAACCATAATGAAGTCATTTACAGACATATACAATAAATACAAGTGTAAAGTATTAGTAGAGTTTTTTTTAAATTATAATATTCAAATTCATGTGGTCTCACTGACCAGGAAAAAATTTTAAAGACTTTTTTAGCCACAGTTAATACTGAAATATATAAACATATTCTCAATAATTCAAAGTTGTGGGGACTTCCCAAAATACTTTGATTTATCCAAAGTTTGACTTATTAGAAGTTGACTTTTTAATAAAAGCTACTTGGTGTATTTCTTGCATTTCTGTTGTTCAGGTAAGCATCTTTGGAAGAATGTCAAACTGATCTGTTATCTCTGTTTTAATTTTTAGTCTCTTTTCAACTTTGGGAATAGTTTTATTAGTCTCAATTTTGTGAAGCTGCAGTTTTTTTGTTTTTTTTTTTAAAGCCATATTGATCTGCAAGTTGTTATGCATATCAAAAGAGGAGTTAAGCATCTTTTTATATTTAAGAAATCATGGTTTATTCTCTTAAATTTTAAAATCATATATCAAATGTTCACAACTCAAAATGTCACAAAAAACACCATTTCATTATCTGACAATAAACTAATAATTGATTATCATCATTGATGATCATTGACTTACGAAAACAAATTCATAGTTTTTTAACAAATATGTGGCAAATTGCAGTCAAAATCAACGTGTAAATGCACTTCAAAGGGACTAAAAAAATTCCTTCACTTATCTGAATTTTCAACTGAAAGCAAGTTCATGCTAACCATAGGTTTTATAATTGAAGGGATAAGCATTCTGCTAGGACTCGTGTCACTTCAAGTAAACAGTATATTTGAGTCATCTAACATTGAGATATCAAGAGCCATATACACCTAAGATGAAACTGAAAATTCCTTTAGTTAGGATAAATGTAACTATCTTTTTAAAAAACCTAACTGAAATAAAACTGTTAGCCCCAAAAGTAGTTGCAAAGACTCTTCAAAACAATCTCTTGACCAGTTTAAAATAAACTGGTAAAATAATTCTGCAATACTTAAGCAGATCTACCTAACTTTACTTTCCCACCATGCTGTTAGAATACTGTAAATGACAGGTACATTCAAAAGTAAAACAAATTTTAATGAGAAAAAATTCACTACCTAAAAAAAAAAAAAATTCAGGATGAATGCATTCCATCTGGAAATTATTTATCTATTTAAAAGTTGCTAATTTAAATAGAGAAAATTTAAAAAATGGCAAAGCACAATTTAAATCGAAGGCACCAAGGATTTTCTAATTTAACTTTTCTGTTACACAATGTATATAGGGCATATGAAACTAGAAACACTATTCTCTTCAGCTCTGCATCATCTTTACAGAAAGGTTTAATTAAAAATAAATATGAGTTCCTGGCATGAATTTCATCTTTACTAAGTATCCAATAAATAACTCATTTTTTAAAGAATCTAATAATTTTTAAAAAAACCAACAACAAAAAAAAAATCTAACAAACTGCAAGTGTTTCCTATTTGTTAATTATATTACTTTTAAATTTCTTTTCAAGGCAATAAAAGGTTTTTTTTTTAAAAGTTCTTCAGTCTGTGAATCTTAAAACAAAGATGGAGCTTTCAGATAGGATACATTACAATGAACAGAATCAAATGATGTTAACAAAATTGGGAATTAAATTAGTTTTACATTTTGGATGATAATGCTGTTTAGGAAAGTCAAAAAAAAATAATAAAATGGATAAATCTAAGTATGTCTAATTGGAATCTAACCAGGAAAACAGACTGAAAGTTGACACTTACTGCCGGTAACAAGAGAACACTCAAGCCAGCCACTGATCGGAACAAAATATACTTGTTTTCTTTACTCTCTAGTAATCTAAAAGGTGTTAAAAAAAAACAACAACAACAACAAAAGCAGCAAGAGAGCTTCCAAAATGAAGCCCACTAATTTGAGAATAGAGATGTGAAGTTTGAGTTGTATTTTTTTTAACCCAAAAGAAACTCTCCCTCTCTTTTAAATGTAAAAAAAAATATATTTCAACAGTAGCCCCCCCCCCCCTTTTTTTTTTCATTGGCCATCAGAATTTTAAATACACGCAAGAAAAGGCAGTACTACATTTTAATAAACTTTTGGGAGTGGAAATCGGTTTTTTTTACTTGTGTTACAGAATCTTCATAGAAGAGACGGCCTTCAAACCTTTTCTGCTAATGACATAACCCTGTTAAGCTGAAGAATATCATTATAAACTTAGAAACAAATATAATCACTTCCTATAAACACAACAGCAAGTAGATAGAATCTTTTTGTTTGTCCAGGTTTTCTTTTCCTTTTAGTGCTAGAAGAACGCAAGGACCAGATTAGGTTCTGGCAAATAACTGAAACACGGAGTCTTCAGCAGAAAATATATGAAAAGTTTTGTTTTTATAGTAGTTAATTAGTCTTTCCTTTCTCTAATATTCCACCACATGAACATTTATGCAGATTATGAAATATGTAAGACAAATGTGAAAGTAGTGAAAGGTTAAACTAGCAGATTTAGACCGTTTTATGATGCTTATGCAAACTACTGTTTACTAGATAAATATTCAGATGAATATATTGATCTATATTTTTTTTAAAATCTAATTTGCATATTTATTAAAACTTTGCTTGCAAACAGGCAGTATTGTTTCTCTAAATAAATTTATTAGTAGCTAAATACTTGATAATTGTTCTCCACCTCACATGAAGAGCAGATAGTAGCACTGTACAATAAAAACAGCCTGGAGCATAAAGACATGACATTACAGATTTAATGAACAAATTAAGACATTGATAAAATTAAGAGAAATTTGTATATTTTTGTAAGCTTTACAAGCATATGAATTTTCAATATTGCAGTTGTAGAGTAAAAAAATTTATGCAGTTAGAAAGAAAGAAAAAATTCATCTTGTTTGTGTAAATTCATGGAAAAAAAAGTTAGAAGTTAGGAAAGCAGGTGCAATCACAAATTTCTATGAATAATCCTAACAGCTTTACATCCATAAATATTGGCATTAGAAAACGAGGAACAGAAACATGCAGGGTAGTGATGTATGCATCAGAAAAATGATTGAAATGGTGCATTCTGGTGATATTTTAAATTTAAAATGTATAAAATATGGTTATCTATTTATGGTACAGCAACATATTATTAATGTGTGGCCCAAAATGACAAAGGTCTGTCGAAAAAGTATCCAACCTTAGGCTGGGGAAAAAAAATTACGTACTTGGTAGGGTTCAATTGCTAATCCCCTTCAAAGTAGGCCCCTTGTGCCTCCACACACTTAGCCCAGTGATCCTTCAACTGTTAGAAGCACATCTGGAATGCTTCTTCCAGAATGGCTCTCAGCTCTGCCATTGCATTCCGCATGATGTCCTCTTGGCTCTCAAAGCGGGAGCCTTTCAGTGGCATCTTCATTTTTGGGAACAACCAGAAGTCAGAAGCAGCCATGTCTGGAGAGTAGGGAGCTTGGTGAATGAGCCAGGGTGTTGTCATGATGCAGCTGCCAGTTTTGTGAGGTCCACAGATCCGGTCTCTTGCGCCAAACTACATCACGAAGATGTTGGAGGACTTCCCGATAGTACTCCTTTGTAACTGTTTGTCCTTCTGGTGTGTATTCATGATGCACAATGCCTCGGTAATCGAAAACAGTCAGCATCACCTTGATTTTGCTCCGGACCTCACATGCTTTTTTGAGCCTTGATGACGTTTGGTGCTTCCACTGTGATGACTGAGCTTTGGTTTCCGGGTCATACCCATATGCCCACATCTCATCTCCAGTTATCCCAGTATTCTTGAATTTAGGATCCCTGTTAGCAGTATCTAGCAGGTCCTGTGCAACTTCAAGACAAAGTTGTTGTTGTTCCTGAGAAAGCAGCTTGGGCACAAATTTCACTGCCACTCTGCGCAAGCCCAAATCCTCCTTTAAAATTGCATGTGCAGAATCTTTACTGATCCTAACCTTATCACCAATTTCCTGCACTGTCAAACAACGATCCTCCATTATCAAGGTCCACGCTTTCTTGATAACAACTGCATTGCGGCTTGTTGACAACCTCCCAGAACGCTGGTCACTTTTCATCGATGTGCAGCCATCTTTGAACATGTTGTACTATTCTTTTATTTGGGTAACACCCATGGCATTGTCACCAAAAGCCTGTTGAATTTTGTGAATTGTTTCCGCTTGGGTATCTCCAAGCTTTTGGCAAAACTTGATGCAAGATCATTGTTCCACACGTTCCGCCATCACGGGCAAAATGAAAATGCGACGAGTAAGTAGTACAGCACCTCACACGCTGGCTGCCTGACAGTGACTGACGCATCCAGCTCCACTATGCACACTTTTGCCTCCCTAATGTCATTACTTCCCATTGGAAAAAATAAAGTCGGATACTTTTTTGACAGACATCATGTGTGTATATATAATATATATATATATATATTTTTTTTTTACCTACAACAATTCTAGTTTTGCAAAGTGGTATTTTAAACAGTTAGCATCTTTCTAAATTTCTTTACCACAGTCAGGAATATGATTGACAACTTTGAAAAACGAGAGCAACTGAAATTTCTTTGCAGAAGCATCAAGCCAATACCATCATCAAAGATTTTAAATTCCTAAGTCAATTTTTACAACATTAGATATTTTCTCTACAATGTCTTATCATTGTCCAAACCATTTACATACATCTTTCTTACTTTATGATTTCAATGGCCAATTAAGACCCAGATATACACGAGGAAGCACTGTTCAATTTTGAACTAAAACTTAGCAAAGCCATACAATTTTAAAGTTTTCTGTTATTTACTCAGTAAAAAGAATGTTGCAATGGATCTCTTCACATCATGTTTCCAAATTTCCTTCCAATAATAAAAGTTGATGTTGGACATTTTTGCAGACAAGTGTTGCAACAAGCTAATATTAGAAATTAGAAAAGTTCAATTCCCATCCCCTGTTGCTTGCAGGTTTGTATTAGTACAAATACAAAGTTGGGAAAAACCAACAATAGTGAATTATGGATGTATGGATGAAGAAAAGGCTCTCATGGTCCATAATGGTGACATTTTCAGTTAGTTGTAACAAAAAAATTACTACGAATACAAGAATATAATTTTGCTTTTAGAGAAAGATATAACCAAAAATAGAATTGGGAAATTTTTGAAATGATAAATTTAGAATTTTATTTATTTATTTATTTTGCTTTGACTAGATGCTAATTATCAGTACTGGAGAAAACTATAATTTTTTCAAAACAAACAAAAAATACCTCGGAAATTGTGGTTTTCTGCATTTCCACAAACTTTTCACAAGCTTGCATAGTGGGAGTTGTTGCTTGATGGTCAGACTATTATGAGGAAAGCATATAGTATTCTGTGGTCTAATTGCTATTTTAATTTAGAATAAATGCTGGAATATAGAAATTCCAAAGCAAATTTTTTGCTTTGTTTTATAATGAGATGCCATAATTTCAAAATCTAAGGTTTGGAAATGTTACAAAGAAAGCCAATGATTAGTAGTATGGTAAAAAAAAAAAAAAAAAGTTTTTTTTACCAAAGTTTTAAGCAATTTTACCCCCTAGGATTGCCACTTTATAAAAACGATGGCAATGAATGAATAAATAACTGCAACATTCAGAGGTTTGAGTTATGTAGCATCAATAATAGTGATGCCCGATTTATGATCTTCAGAGGTATCAAACACATGTTTGTGAGATTCATTTATGATTTAGAAGTGCTTGCTATTCCTAAAGGGTGCATTGATTTGGCTCCTGAAGATAAATTGTCTAAGACAGCACAAGCAATGAACACAGATACCAATCACTAAGCTGTAACAATGTGATGTTAGTAGAGAGAAAATGTTTGCTGTTAGCTTCAACTAGATAGCATTTTACCATTTTTGTGTAGGTAAATAATAAAAATGAATATCCATAAAATAACATTCAAATTAACTCCCTAATAATTGTAAAAAATCAATTATACTAAACAGAGACTTAGCAATTTTCAACATAATAAAATAAAACAAAAGAAAACTACCATTTTACTTTAAAATAGCTGGACAATGTCATTAATTTTCCTTTTAAATTCCTTCATTGAAATAAAGCCGTGTTAAAATTCTTGGCAGCATATGATCTTGCATACATTACTGTCTATGACTTATCTTAATTACATTCTTCAAAAGTTTATAATCTCAGCTTAGATAGTCCATCAGATATCTCAAGAATTTAAATCTCTGCCAAAAACACAATGACATTTGTTGTTTATTTTTTTCTCAATTAATTACTTTCTCCAGTAAAATACAGGGTGTTCCAAAAGTCTTGGGCACATTTGAAGTCCCCATATCTATTTAACTATGAATGGTAGTAAGATAAAAGTTGTGTCATTTTAAAGCTAATTACATTAATTTTTTTGTAAGGCTATTGCTTTTTTTTTATTTCTTTTCAGATATTAAGATTTTTTTAGATTAAGATTTTTTAAGATATCTTTTCAGATTTTGAGAAAGAGTCTGGTGACTTCATTTTCCAACAGGATGGAGCGCCACCACACTGGAGCCTCAGGGTTAGACAGTTTCTGAACATAAAACTGCCAGACAGATGGATTGGAAGGTCTGGGCAGAATGATCACAATCTCATGTCCTGGCCACCCAGATCTCCAGATCTCACACCATGCGATTTCTTTTTGTGGGGATTTGTGAAAGGATTGGTATATGTGCCCCCTATTCCCAGAGACGTGGATGAGCTGAAGGCACGAATAACAGAAGCTGTTTCAACCATTGACAATGCAATGCTGGGACGCGTTTGGCAAGAATTGGACTATAGGCTTGATGTGTGTCGTGTGACCAATGGTGCTCACATTGAACATCTTTGAACATTCCATGTAAAAATTGAGATTACAAGCTTTCTGAATTTACCAGATGCGTTTTTATATCCTTAATAGTTTCCGAGATATTCATTGTCAAAATGTGCCCAAGACTTTTGGAACACCCTGTACATTAATAATGAACTAACTAAATAGCAGCAATCTTATGTCTTTAATTTGACAGTGAAATAATTACATTTAATTTTTTAATTGTATGAATAATTTTTATTAGATTTTAAAGAATATTCCTGTTTAAATATACTGCTAATATGAAATTATTAAAACTTATGCCATTTCTCTTTCTAACAATCCTTTAAATACTGCATATTTTTGACAGGCAATCACTTCAACAATGAAGAATAGAAATGTTAAAAGTAAAAATAAAACAGAAACAGACTGATTCTAAATCAGCTGGTGAGAAAAATAAAAAAAAAAAAACAATTAGTTGTTAAATTACCAAGGTAATGCAAAGTCAGAAAACAATTATCAGGATACATAAAAAGAACTGAAGGTTGGTAAAATTAAGGACAACTAGGTACTGATTGCATCAACTTCATCTAACCAAAAACATTTGTCTATCTGGCCAGCCACATAATATGCATATAAAAATTAGTTAAACATTCAAAGAATTGTAGTTGCCCTCTAAAAATTCTGAGTGCTATGAATAATTAAAATGTCAAAGTCTATTAACATGACACTATATAAAAAGTTAATGGTTTTAAATAAATCATCCTATGTTGAGTGCATGAGGTTTAAAAGAGAAAAAAAATAGAATGATATAAAGGAAAGTTATAGGAAGATATTAAAAATATATTCCTAGGCCTAGTGATTATTAAAAGTACAAAAATGAGAAATTATAAGCTTTCAAAACTAGCTAAAAATAAGTTTGCAACACTATTAACTCAAACATTGGAGCAATGTAAACAAACCTTGATTTTGCCACACACATACCATTTTGAACTATAGTAATTCTTAAGAGTCTTGGAGCTGAACTCTTCTAAGCAAGCTTTGACATTTGTATTGGTTTCTTGTCTGTATGTGATTTTAGGTTTATTTGCCAGTTCTATACAAGATGGAAGTCTATTTGTTCAGATTGAAAACTTATAACTCTCTCTTGTTTTGTAATCTTGCATCTAATAACTTGTTTTTCAATTTGTTACTAGATACAGATGAATGGGTTGCTTAACAAACAAGCCAATGGGCATAATCTTTCTTTGGCCTTAAAGTTCAGAGATTAGTGAATTTAGTGCAAGGTGTGTCCTTTATTTCATGTATGTCAGGACTTCAACTCATATAGTCTACCTCAATAGTGGAGCACGTTCCCCAAGAGGATTCATCTCTGAAGAAAGTTTGTGGCAGTGAGTTTGGAAAAAATCAGATTTGGGAAGTGGGGAGGATTTTACAGGACCTTATAAATGAATTGGTGAATTATTTGACAAGCTACAAGAGTGCATGTAGATGTGTAATGGCCATGTGCAAAAGATTACTCTATGGGTCTCTCCTCCATGTTTCCACTTTAATGCTGAATGTAGGCCTACTGTAAAACCTCAAAAAGAATCCATATCTTATTTATTCCAAATTCAGAAAACAAGTTACAGCAGTAAACTAGCTGATCTTTCAAGATGTTGAGGATGAACAAAGCAAAAACTGGCAAACAACTAAAAAAACACTTAACACAAAAATAACAGACAATGTTACACTTTAACACCTTTACAATTTAAGATGTAAAGTATTTCTTAGTGTTTTTTTAACTTTTAAAGGTCTGCTTAGGGCCTAAAAAAGTAATTTAGTAATTTGTGACATATCTATGATTGAACTGAGCAGGTTGTATCACTAAGAGTACTGGTGTCTTCTTTTTTGAAAAATAATTATTTTAAAAGTTTTATTTTAAAGATTGGAAAGAATTTGTATGTTCTTATATTTGTTTGTTGAAAAAAGAAAGAAAAATACAGTAATAATCTTTAGTCTGAGTATCGGACTATTATTAGTTAATCACAAATATTCTGTAGAGTTTTTCTTTTTATGATTTATTGTGGCTGTCTGGTCAACCAAATTATAACACGTGTGATCATGTGTATCTATACTTTTATGTTAATCGTCTTGGTGACATCCTTCATTTAAAATGAAAACTTCCTCTGTAAAAAAAAAAACAAACAACTGTTTTATTTATTTCTCTTCATTAGTACGCACTCACAAACTTCCAAGAGTAATATATTTAAAACAGTAAGAGGAAAAACAATTAAACTAAAAATATGAATTAAAATGTGTCAAAAGAATGAATTTAAATTGTGTAACAGATGCCAAAATGAAATACTTGCAATTCACATTTGTTAACCTGAGTCACCATTAATGGAATTTTCCACAAGCTATTTTATCACACATTATGATTTATTTCCTTTTTATGAATACAGACAAATGGGTACTTTTAATAGCTTTTTGAGGCTGAAGTTGAGGATGTGTGTTTATTGGAGCATGGACGACAATTAGAACCAATATGGTACGCATAAATAATGATTTGTTAAAGCACAACACTATTTAAATGCCTCAGGTCTATACATCACTAACATAAATAATTATTTTACAATTTTTATTCAGTCATGATATTGCATCATTCAAGAAAAGTTTTGTTTTTCATAAACTGCTTTAGCATTTGTACAAAACATTTCTATTCACATTAGAACCTTGATCCTCAAAAAAAAAAAAAAAATGCTGCAGTTAAAGGTTCCGTCGAGGTGACTACAGTAAGAAAGTTGAAAATAAAAACTTTACATAAAACAACTAGTCTACTGCACATGCAGATGGCAAGAGAATCTTCAGAGAAGATGGACATGGTGATGGTGGTTTTGAGGTTTTCAGCAAGGGCTGTACAGGTATGCACATTCATGTTGGTATAGGTAAGCAAAAATATAACTGCCCTCTAAAAAATCATATTCTCCCATCTGTATACTAAGTAAACACCTGTGATGATTTAAATTTATAATAAATGTTGTACCTTTTCTTATCAAAATTACCTTTAAATATTTTTTTTCCAACTGGTGGCTGATATATTTTTTAGAAATTGTTTGATTTTAGAGGAAGAAATCTTTTAAAGAAAAATAACACAATTTGAACATTTTATTATTTGTATAACAAATGATTTTGTTTGTTTGCTTTGGTGTCTGCAAAAAGTTAGATCCAGCAACAGTGATGGGTTGACAAGAAGTTTGAAACACCTGACTACCACAGCTTAGGTAACAGTGTTTTAATGATTGCTGTATGTTAATCTTCTCTAGTCGAGTTCAATGCAGCAGTTCTACTACATTGGTCATCAAATAAAAAATGATTTGCCAAACACAAATGTCGTGAATATAAATGGTATCTATCATTTTCAGTTTCCTGAAGTTGATGTTGGAAACTATACAAGGAAGAAATGAAATCTAGTCAGGCTTGTAACACACTGTCTGCTCCACTGCCTATGAATTCATCAGAAGCACTAGGCTTGTAGATTCCACAAGCAGTCATGCAGTTCTCTGTCTGTGAAGTAAACAATCTATTCACCGAATAACCACATGACACACATCTCATCTTATAATATATGATTATTTATACTGTTTTATCAAGCTGCCAGTATTACAAAGTTTCTATAAAAAAATTTAGGATAAATTCACAAGGCAGCAATTAGTTTCTCTGTTTTTTTTAAAAAAAGTATCAACATATCTTATTTACTTGAGTTATATTGTTTACATGATATCAAGAATTGGAGAAATATTCTGATGCCATTAAAATGATCTTATATATATATGAAAAAAATTTTAATTCTGCTATTTGATTTTCATTTCATTTACTTTCTAAATTATCAGGCAAAAAACAATGATAAGAAACACCAAATATCTAAGGTGGATAGAATTTTAAACAATCTCAAAAACAAAAAATAAAGTAATATAGAGCCCCGCCATGATAATTAGAATACCATAAATTCAGTGCATGTACATTTTTTCTACAATGTATGTATAATATTCTTCAAAACATTTTAAATATTGGTAGAAGCCTCTATTGTGTAAATTTTGTAGACATTAGATATAGAATCTATTAGATTGGTCTTTTGGCTTTTAGATGACTGACTATCAAGATAGCTGCTTAATGGGGTTTATATAAAGACTCACTAATACCCAAGAAAGCAACTGCTATCCATTTTCTCTTTTCCAAACTACAATAGTTCTAACCATGAATGGATTGTCCTCTCTTGATCAAATACACAGCAGGCTATTTTTAAGAATGGAAATGAAACTGATGGAATTTAGTTATCCATCAAGGCATACAAAATCTGTTTTAAATTTATACCAAATGTTCATCCATCAATGCCATTTCTCCAAATCTGTTATGCTTCACAGGCAGTTTCAAATACAATGGGTTAAAAGCCTTACCAATCTTTTTCTAAACTCATCTGTACCCAAAGAAGGTGAAAGTTTGAATCACCTGTAAAAACTATGGGCTGACACTATGCATGTTGCACTGGAAAAATAATGGCCTTTCTTGGTCAATGGCTTCTGTCGAGTAATCTATTTACAGTAATATTGACACCACAATGGCTAAAAGAGCTAAAAGGAATTGGTAGCTGTTACTGATAAAACAATGTAGTGAAAATATGTACTATAAGTGTAAATCATGAACCCAGCATGTCTTTGGACTCAAATTCAAAACTGGAAACTGAAAAGTTTTTATTGATCTGTTACATTACAAGTGACTTTCACAAATTTATTGTAGGATTATAAAATTAGCATTACGTTAAGTACTGTCAGTATATGAATATGGCTAAAATATTTGCAAACTAAATGTCTTTAGAAATTAGAAAAGTTCAATTCCAAGCCCACATTGCATGTAGCTGTGCATCAGTACAAATACAGTGATCAGATCCAAGACTGCTACTTTTTCTGTTGTATTTTCTGGGATACTTTTTAGTGCAATCTTTACAGCAGAGCTTTTGTACTTTCTTTTCTTTTTAAGCACTTCACTTCATCTATCATAATGATTTGATAGCTAGATGCTCAGAAACAATTGACAATGGTCAGAATCTAATTGCAAGTGTTTGAAGGCTTTCTACATTATCAGCCAATAAAAAAAACAGATTCAGATTGCATACACATGTTTAGCAAACTAAAACTTTATTTATATTATCTCTAGGTTGGCTGTAATGTAAATTTGTGAAAGAATTTATTTAAATTAATGCTACAATACATTAAATGTATTTTAAAGTTCTGGATAAAGTTAAATAAATTTTTCTATGATTTACATTAATTTAAAGTCAACAATTTTAACATTGGTGCATCACCAGTCATATATCTTTACTTAATTTCCTGAATACTTAGAAACTAGACCTTTGGTCTAAAATAAGTCTAACAAATTTTCCAAGTCAAAAAAGAATAATGAGAAAAGACAAGCCACAAATACAATGTTTATAAAAGTCTAAGGATATTGGAATTTGACATCATATATCTAATTTCACTTATGAAAAAACACAAAGCAATTGAAATGATAAAAAAGTTTATTCCTTAGCCAAAGTAGCCCATGGATTTCATTACAAGTTAATGAGGAAGGTGGTTACAATTTGTACAGGCATTTTACATGATAAAACAAACAAACAAAAAAACTGATTGGCATAGTGCATACTGGGTGTGGCCACAGCTGGCACATTTGTGCTTTCTTAATTAAAATTATATCTCTGATCACTCCATCTGGTACTGCTTGCCTCTCAGACCATGCCCAGATTATGTAGGTACTATGTAGGAAGGGAATTCCTAAGCCTTATACCATCTAGCAAAGATATTATTACACAGATGCACAATGAGTAAAAGATAAATGGAAACATACTACAATGGGATAGTCAGCCTTAATTTTATTGCCCAAAGGAAGGTAGTGATGATCCCTAGCCTTATGTGGCTGGGTGATGATGTCCTAAACACCAAACCTTGGTACCAGCTATTGATGAATAAGCTATATTATGGATCTCAATCTCTGGTCTTGTCACAAGCATGTATTTTAAAATTCATGTTTTTTGAACTGACTTTTTACAGTAAGTGATCATGTAATACTTGTTGTTCACATATGTTTTGAGTGTTAAATTTTAAACCTATAAATCAACAATGTCTGATAGCAGTTTACATTTTTTTTCATTTGTGATAAGTTTGATATCCTGATTTTTTTTGGCCAGATATATATGGGGGTTGGTAAAAAATCTTTCTTTGGATATAAATACTTTTTTTCTGATGCATTTTTATTCTATGAAATAAAATTTTCAGTTATTAGTCATTCTAAAACCATTTTGAAATAACAAAACATTTAACATTTCTTAAAATACAAGTATATTATAGAGTTTTATCAAATAACCTTTCTTTAGAACCCATTACTATAAAGTCTATAAATCTAAAAATGTGTGTCACAAGATGCCAACTTTAAATTTAGTGATGCAAAATGTTAAAGGCCACCATATTGGTAAACAAAATCAATAAACTGAAAAAAGAGAGAGAGAGAGAGAGGATGAAGGCCTGGTAAAGTAAATTGTGTGCTTTCTTCCATCTGCAACTATTTTAAAATTAATATCAGATGTTTTTGGTATATCTGGAACAAATAATTATTAATGCTAAACCATTATTTAATTCTATCTACTTTCTGGTAATTATTCTGTGAAAACTAAAAGCCATATTCCTCAGTGGCATCTGTGCCTGACTAGCTCAGTTACTCCATGTATTTATTCAGGTAACATGATATTTCTTATCTACTCTGAACTTTCACTTTACCCAGAACTATTTGCTTTAAAAACTTTGGCAATTTAGGAGAATTACACTATCTAAAATAAATCCTGGTTGTAGGTCAAACATGTGTACACTAACATCCAAGTCTTTTAAACAAATGATTTACCTGTACAACTCTGAGCGTTATCATAGGTAAGCAAAATGTGGACAAGACAAACCTTACACAGTAGATCAAGCAAAACATAAGAAACTTCCAATAACATTTTTATCTTTGTATTTTTTTTTAAGTGGCATTCATTTCAGTTTTAAACAGTTAAATCAATCTCATGAACTAGCTCAGATTTATAGATCCGCTCAGTGTTTGTTTAAAACACAATATAAAATTTTTTTTTGTTTTACAAATAACAGTAACTAAAAGCTGGGACAAGAATTGTCAGTGTGTTCTCATTAGTAGTAGTAGTAGTAGTAGTAGTAGTAGTAGTAGTAGTAGTAGTAGTAGCCGGCCAAAGGCACAAGGATTATTTAAAAAAAAAAAATTACTGAACCCTATTTCTTTTCTCACAGCAACTAAAGAGAGACATGATTAAGTAATTTTCAAACTAAGTTTGCTTTTTTTACTAATTTGCCATTCTAAACCAGTATGTAGAAATTGTTTAAATTTGATTATACTTAGTATGCATTATAATCATTTATTATAACAAAAGGTAGTTAAAATAATGTGTCTTTTATTCATCTTACTTCAGAAATATATTTACATTAATCAGTTTCTTATTTTTAAAGGAACATGTAGAAAGTAAATTTTCACATGCCTGAAGAATAATTAATGGAGTTATGTTCATCCATAAAAATTATCTTGAAGCAAACTGTAATCCTTCCTCATTGGGTTAATCTCTGGTATTATAAACCACTCGTATGGACGAATTTCCAAGCATTATTCAGGCTATCAGTAACAGCAGAAAGAATTATTGCTGAATTCATTCTAATCAGTCCACTGCGAAGTTAACAAAAAGTACTAAAAAAACATTTGAGGAGGAGGAGAGATGAAAGAAGACAAAAGTTAATTGAAACCGGTTTACAAATAAAACAGGAGCAGTAATCAGAGAATGGCACAAGGAACAAGACATGCTAATCATCATATTCTAAATAAATCTATTTTAAAGTTCTAAAACTTGTATACAGCATAAATCTTCCAATACTGAACTAACAGATCAGCTGGCCAAAAACTGGGGCAATCCCACTCACCGTATTTATAAATAAATTGCTATATTTAAAAATTATTATGAATCATTCGAGTGATTTCTTTAAGTATTGGCCTTATTCTTGAAACAGTCCTCAAAAAGCAATCCCCAGTTTTTGTCCAGCTTCACCCGACCAACTGGAAAACTTTAAAATAATTAAAGATAAGAATAAAGAAATTTGTTTAAAGGCTGCACACAAATGCAGCCTGCATCAAAATTAATTATAAAACAACCACAATTATGAACCAACTGTGGTGTATAGCTTTTAAAAAAAGCATCATCCAAGTTTGGTTCATTTTAGTTTATTTAAGAAATCGTTAGAGTTAATTATTCTTATTTTTAGAATGTAAAATTAAATTTTGTTTTAAAAAAAAGATAATTGATTTAAAATTTCCAATTATAGTAAGAATGCTGAAAACAAAAGTACGAGTCAGATTTGATGTTATTAAAATGATTACATTTGTAGATCACTTTTATACTATGCAACGATAAAAACCAAATGCATGTTCATGTGTTTTGGGAAGTGAGTAAAACAGCTCTGGTCAAGTCTGGAGTTTTTGGAAGTGAAGGGAAGTAAAAGTTGATGGCTAATCAGGTTAGATACATCATGCTTTTTTTTTTACATGTGATGTAACAGGAAAATTATCTCATACCTATTTATTATAATTGGGAAAAAGTTTCAAGAATAAAATATTAAAAAAGAAAATCAAATGCAATGACTGGTGTAACTATCAATTTAAAAGATCTAAAAAAAAAAAGAAACTCATTAGTCTTTTTAAATAATTTTAAAGCCCATTTGTGGCAGAATAGAAATTGAAATGACTTACCATTTTTCCTCAATACAACTGGTTTGATGCCACAGAAATCTTGTTCAAGAAATACACTGAAGTGCATCAGTCTGTGACTTCCTTCTAAGTGATTGCTGCAAAATTAAGAAAGAAATTAGGTAAATATTGTACATACCTGTTTAAGGTGATGATCTAGTGAGGTTAATCTAAATGGTTCTGTAAAGTATTGCTAATTTCTTTGAAGATTCATAAATACAAAGCCTTGCCAGAATAAAACAATTATCCATGAAAATAATCAAACGTCAGCCTATGTTAACCGCAAGGTATAGCATAGGTTATAAATAACACGTCATTAGACAATTGTGCAGGTAGAATGTTAAAGATGCCTTGTACAGTTGGCACTCATGTAATTGGACAGGCCAGACTCCAGTCAAAGTGACAGGCAGATAGTGAAGAATCTTGGATTCACAAATGGTACAGTGCATCATAACATCAATGTTAATTTTGGTTAAACTGATAAAAAAAAAAAAAACAGCTAACCATCAACCAGGATTGTTATCAATAGTTACAAAACCAACCAAAAGAGCCCTTATTCATCAGGCTCAGTCCAATCCATGCACAAGACTTACAGACATTGACAATACTGCAAATGTGTTACAATAAACAGAACAACAACAACTGTGGCTCAGTGAAGATCCTACTAATGGAAGTCAAAGTAAAATGCAGATTTGCAAGACCCAGGAAACAGTACACAGGCCTATGGCAATTTGGATATTTGTTCTGTTCTCTGAAAAGTCTCAATTTCATCATATTCACATTTATTGGATAGCCAGTTGAGCATTTCAGAAGGCTAGCCTGTAGTAGCCCACAATTAAATATGATGGGTTTAGAGTAATGGTGTGGACAGTGATTTGGAATGCTGGAAAGACTGATGTGATGTTCATCAAGGGACATCTGAATTCTGTTGCATGCATATCCATTCTTAATAATCATAGTATGCCACTTTTTCAATAAGGGTTTTTGCAGTTTAAGACATATTTGGTGCAAAAAGATTTATGCCACTTATCATGCCTTCAAAACCACCACCCTATAGAAAAGACAAAGCAGCTACAGGTTCTTCCCTGGGCACCTAGATCACCGTAAAAACAAAAAAAACCCTCCCACATCTGTGGCAGATCTGAAAGAAAAATTGACTAAACTCTCAATCAGTGCTGCATGTCTTAGCACTTCATGAGATGTGGAAAAGACACTAGATATTAATATCATATTTTCTGCTATTTTGTGACTCTTAAGAGTATATATGTGCCACAATCGAAATTACTTATACTTCATGGGTGTTTATTTTCTTTTGGCAAGATTCTGTTATATTTAAATTACACTCATTGCTTGATGTATAGAAAGAACATTAAAAACTAAACACTATACAAATAAATCAGCATATTGGACATTCAAGTTTATACTTTTCTGTACTCTGCAAGTAGACTGTTTTTCTTTTACTGTCTGTGTGATCAACCAAATAGCATATTACATATGGAGTTTTTTTTAAATCTAGGACATAATACCTATTTTTAATTTTAAAAACAAGACTCTCTTATTTATTTCCCAAGGAATATTTCAGTATGTCTTTGCACTTGCCACCTGAAATTAGTTTTCATATACCAGGTTTGGAAGAATTTACCCGAGATGCTCTAAGTAGCACAAAATGAGAACTAATAAAAATCAACAAGATACATCAGATTATAAAGTTTTCTATAGATTATTTGTATGAATTTATATTTTTTTAAAAAATCTTAATATAAGGAATAAAAATGTTTTTTGTTTTTTTCTAAAATGTGTGTCACTTGCTTCAAACTATATACATAGTTAAATATAAAAGGGAATAGACATTTTATAACAACAAAATTGCACTGACCAAGTTCATTGTTATGTACTATATTTGGGTCCTTTTCATTTATATGTTCACCTTTTTTTTTTTATTTCTGTGCACTATCAAGAAACTCTAAGCATGGTATTGTGGTGAAATTAAGAAATTTAATATAGCGTTATAAAAAACAATTCAATAGAACCAAAGAAAGGTATGGTCAATATATTTGCATATAGAGTTCAACTGTAGGTTATGTATAAAGCCTGTGAGGCTGCTCATAAATTGGGTAACCAGGCCCAGTTGTCTGGCCAGCAAAATTCCCAGGCTAAGATCTAAGTGTGCTCCAGTGTTTCTTCATCTACCACCATAACTAGAAGGCACATTTTTCAGGAGATGCTCCAGTTAGCAGCAGCACATTTGTGTGGCAGGAAACTTATTTTAAGTAGGCATTGTGTTCAGTGTTGTAGTGGCAGGACTGCCTCCAACCACATATTTTGTTTTTAAACTCAATGATTTATCTTATTAAAAATATACCATACTAGTATAATAAATCGAGCCAAGTTTCGACAGATTCCACATTATCATGTTAAAGTTAGTCATGTGTAAATTCTAGTAACAAGTTTACCTCAAATTCATAACTATACTTACTAAGATACCAGATGTTTTAATCATTAAAAGTGAGAATGTATGAAATCTGAAACAATTTTTATCTGCCCATAATTATGAAAGCATTCCCACAATGCAGTACTGTAGAAGTTTTAAAGCTGCTCAGCTCTAGTAAAACTCCATGGAAAAAAAACAACAAATTATTCTGATTTCTGATGTAGATCCTGGACAGTACAAATGTAATAATACTTACAATTAAAAAGGAAGAAAGTGGGGGTTGTGTTCCTGTGTTGCATAGGGAGTGAGAGTCAGCAACTGTTGTATTCATAACGACAAATAGAAACTTGTTTCAAATTCCACTCTTACTCTGGCTTCAGCCTGTTTATTGCACCTTTATATCCTCTAAAGAACCCTGGTTGATATATTATTCTTCTGGATGTGATTAGAGGAGGATACTTTCAACTGATGACCATTGATATTTTGTATCTGGCTTTTACCAAAGCAATACTATATTCCAATGAATTCTAGAATGTATCTGACATGAATGTTGCAAAATTCCCTCATTTAAACTACACACTTCAAAGAATTCTCCCGAGCATACAATCAGAAAAAAACAAATATGGAAATTTCACTGAGGGCATGCAGCTTACAAACAGGTGGAGAGCCAGATCATTCAGAATCTCAATGGAAGCAGAATATAGAATACTGTCATTAAAAATGTCCTTGATCAATCTAATCCAGATAAATTGATAATTAATGTAATATCTAAATAAAATCTCACATACAACTGGTATACATAAAAGAATATGTAGACATTTTTATGAATGAATAAAAACCACAAAAGACTGCAAAACCTTACTTGCTATTAGTGTCCTTACAGCTAACAACACAAAATGTGTGTAAATGGTAAGTTAGAGAAGTTGAATATATATATATATACCTTTAAATTGAACCCAGAACCAAAATATTAAAGCTTTATGTAGATTTTCCTTATAAAATACACCATCATTTATTTTTAAGTTAGAAAGGTTCTCAGTTTATTAGCTTTTTTTGCACATTGTAGCAACAAGTATGGACTGATGTTTTACACCACAAACAGCTAACGATACAGGAAAGTAGTTTCTATGAAACTTGCAAATTTATTTTACATCAACTGACACCATTAATAAAAAAATTTACATCAATATCAGGCTCATAAAAATGATTTTGTCTGCAAGCAAGTACTGCAATTTCACAAACATCATGATACCTGTCAACAAGTATTTGAAAGTTAATACAATACTATTTAATAGATTTGCTAATAAACTATAATTTTACTGAAAACTGTCATTGTCATAAAGTGCATTGAAACTATGTTAGATCCTTTAAAATATCTGCAACTATATTTGCCCGACATGACATCATTATCAAAAGCAGTACACAAATGTTTTACTATGCAACTGATTATTCTGACTTGGGTAATTTTTATTCTCTGTAATTTTCATTCTCTTTACAGTTTTTTTTTTTCCTTTTCCTCAAGGTTCTCAATTTCCTGATGAATTTCTAATACTTTTTCCATTTTTTTTCCTAAATGCATTTGATTTACACAGCAGTGACATTCTTTTCCTCATTGATAGATAGTTCAACAGTTTCATCTACCAGCATCTTCAGCTCTCCTTTGGTATACATCATTATTGGCTTCTTGCAGAACTCAAGCATCTGTTTGCTAATCTAAATGTCATTTTTATTTGTATAATAAATTTCATACAAAAAAGTAATCTTAAAGGTTTCCAATTTAAGCACAATGCTTACCATTAAAAAGATAACAGAAATCTGAGAAAAATATTGATGGGAAAACTTTGATAAAATGTACTATTGTAGTAATTCTAGTTAGAGAAGATTGCCACTAGCCATCTTTCTCTTACAGGTCTTTCACTAAGAATTTCCTCTCTGACAATCAAGCAAATAAGATTAAGAGTATGGCATCATCAAGAACTGCATTTAGTACAAATAAATAGCCTGGTGGTATCATGTTGAAAAATCTGCATGTCTAGATTTTCTGTTTTTCGGCTATGGAAAATTTTACTTCAATCTGTAGCTATTATTTATAGTATTATAGAAAATTAAATTTCTCAAAAGTAATAACAAAGTCATTGAGGTTCTGTGATAGTAGCTATTGAGAAAATTAGAAATTCTTTAGCCAGAAAAATTGATAGATAAGCCAGCATCAATATATTTGTTTTTATCAAATCTCATAAGTTTGTCATACAAGATTTGCCCTAATTTCACGTGTAAAATGGAGACTACAGTATTTTTGGCATATAAATCAATACTTTTTTTTGCATGGGCCTGACCATCGACTTATACTCCACTCTGACTTATATATGGATGAAATCATGATACTGGGAACACGGGTCCCTTAAGTACCATGGGGAAATTTATGTATGATTGTGCATGCTGACTCAGATTCAGTTACCTTCCTTTTATTTAGTGCTTAGGAGGCACAGATGTCATTGTGTTAGGAAAGCTTTAATTCGGCAAAGTTGAAAAAAAATATCATCCCTTACTTGAAAATGCCTGCTATAAAGAAAAGGAAAGCACATACTGCAGCTTTTAAACTGGAAGTGGTGAATTTTTCTGAAAACAATGGTGGAAATATGGCAGCAGAAAGGGCAGTATGGCGTTAGCGAGAAATGTGTTTGCAAATGGCAAAAAGCGAAGGATTCATTACAACAGACTGAAAAAAAGCAAAAGGGCAAACCGTGGTTGCAAAGCTGGATGATTCAACTTTTCATTTGATAGACAAAAATCATATCAAACTGTTCCATGCAGATTGAAGCTTCTTTATTTCACTTTCATTCTCTTTCTTTTGTCTAAAACTCTTTCCTTCCCCAAATCTCTCGCTTTGATGTTATCCACCACTGCGGTTTCATAACCCTGACACAAATTTTATACTGTTATTACTGTACAAAAGTACGATCATACTATTGACTTAAACACCACTTTGACTTATATGTGAATGAAGGCTTGGAAAACGGGAAAATTGACCTATTTGACTTATGCTCCACATCAACTTATAACCTGAAAAATATGATACCTCAAATAATTATATCACCCGTTCATTCAAACATCAGGTGCACTTTTTTTGTATTAAAATGGTGTTTATGCCATAAGTGACAAGCTAAAAGCTTAATTCTATCCAAAGTTCTACTGTTATCTCTTTTAACTACTCTAATGATGCACTACACTAACCCACTTTCCTCATACTAAACAATTATGGTTATTATCAGATTAATCACCATATCCAAGAAAAAAAATTTTGAAAGAAAAGAGGTCTAAGCAGTAAAATAATGAAGTAGCACTGATGAATAAAGTTTACAAATATATATATATATATATATATATATATATATATGCATTACACAACTATATTGCATGTGTGGTATATATTTAATAATGTAGAATGCCTATGTTATTTTTTCTAAACTAATACTAATATAATAATAAATTGCAACGTGCACAAAGGAAATTCCATGAACAGTGAAAAAATAAATTAATTCAAAATCATATTCATGATAGAAACTGTCATTATTATTAACATCCACCTTATCTGAAACATGAGCCATAGAGAAAAAGGGAAGCGTGACAAAACAAATTATGGCTAGCACAAAAGTATTTGGTGTTCTGACTTAAGAAATCTACCAAAAACAGACATTAAACTCGCTGGCTGGCCAGTGAAGAAGAAGAAGAAACCATGGCAGTATGACATACCACATCAAGCCGTTTCCCCAGAAAGTGAACTCAAGTCCTTAACCAGTAGTCTAACCACTGGACTACCAAACCACCCAACTAAAACTGGATATAAAAACAATGAACTCTCTGATAACATGATTAAAGTATAAATAGAAATACAGTAATTCATCAGTTTTAGCACTCAATTCTAATTTTCTCTACTCCATATAGCTATATAAAAATACAAGCTTTATTTATAATTAGTTTACCTTAAGTTTTTCTTCATGGCTATGTTCATTCTCCATGCAAAAGCATTTTTCAAAATGAAGCTTTAGGTTAAAATTATTTTGCAATAATTAAAAGCAGTACCAATAATTTAGAGGCACAAGACAATAACAAATTTAAGTTCTCTTCACAAACCTAGGTATATAGTGTAAATTACTTTGTAATGAAGATAATTTGTAGCACCCATTTGAGATAATCTTCACAACATCTACATGAATGGTGTGTGTGTTATTTTCTTTAAGTTTTCAAATAAATGTGTGTGCAAGATGGTTTAGAATCTTATATTAATGGCAAAATACATTGAGAGTGTTTAGGTATGTTTTCAGTTTTCTTTACCTAAAACATTGGTACACTATCCCGCTTTATTTGATCATTTGGTTTGTCACAATTAATTGAATAAATATGATTCTCATTTTGGAAAAAATTACTTTCTATTGCTTAAAGACCAAATGAAAATGATGGATACATAGTTTTTCCATCAATTCTCATGGAACTGAAGAGAGGCTAAACTTTAAAATATATACAATATTTCTATCTGTAAAAAATTTTGTAACTTTAAATTGGTTAGAAAATTAACAAATTACTTTTAATTACAAAAAGTACACCACCTATGTCTCTAATTGTAGAGTAAAATTTATTAACAGACTTGAGATTGCCACCAAAAATGGAGAAAAAGAAATGTTACACCATTCATTTAAAAAAATGATTAAAGTTTTATTAAATCAACACAAAATCCTCTTCATGTAATACAAATTTTATCCAAAAAAAAAAAACATGTAAATTACAAATAGTTTTTAAGGGTGCAAAAGGGAAACAAGAGGGACCAAATCAGGAAACAGGAATTCTAATATACAGAACATAAACAAATTGAATTACAGGTAATCAGTATGAACATGGTTAGCCCTGATAGCAATACATGACTCAGCAGCTTTGCATACTGTTTATACCCATATCAAGCCCATTCTTACCAGAGAAGTTTGCAGTTCTTAGAGTGACCTTGGAAGAGGATGAAGGCAGGCAACACATTTTCATAGAAAAACCCAAACAATGTCAACAGGATTTAGCTCAGAACAAGCTGGCCATAGCATATAAGTAATTATCTGGTCTTGAAGATATTGCTCAATTATAGATGTTCTATGTCAGTGGTTTCCAACCCTTTTGGACTTGTGGACCCTTTTCTAATACTCAAAAGACCTGCAATCCTCTGCTACACTTCCATAATTGAAAAAAAAAAAAAAATCTAAGAATTTAGCAAAAAAATCACATAAATAAGAGTTTTATTTGAATATATTGACAGTTTGGTGCCCAAGTTTGCCTATAATCGAGCTGGCTTGTGCGCGTCCAGCTGAGGTCACAGTCCAGTCCTTGTAGCGTGCTCTGCCCCAGGCGTTGTGGTCTGAGAGTCTTTTAGCTGCAGGACCCAATGGCGTTAGCCAATGAGCACGCGGCTCGATTGCATCAGTCCCACTGTGGTAACAGTTCGAATTCCAGGCTTTGTCACCAGCATGTATTGTCCATGTTTCTATGAGGGTGAGCCGCTGGGGGGGGGGGCAGTGATGCAAGTGTGTTACCGCAGAGGCCTGTGATGCAACCCGGAGTGCCTGCCGTGGGAGACAAGCCTTACACCTTCGGCGCTCGACCTCCCATCGGTGATATCGGCACATTGGATGTAGGGTAATTTTTGTATACTTTTTTCTGGAAAAAAGTGCGTCTTATAAGCTGGCAAATAAGGTACATATAAACAAAACAAATACATACTCATGAACAGTTTCTTAAGTCAGTCATATGACAAAAATTGAAACTTCCAGGATTCCGTGACCCTGACCCACTGGCTGGGAACCACTGCTCTATGTGGAAAAGTGCTATCATCTATTAATATGAAATTATTTCTAATTGCACCTGCATATGCTTAACATATGAATCCAAAATTCTGTCCCTATACTTAATTGTAGTCAGGGTAGCACCTGAAACACATGAAGATTTATAAGCCCACCTAATGAAATTCCTGCCCAGACCATCATATCCACATTATTGTAGTGATCCCTTTCTATGATGTTAGTGGGCAGGTTGCATTTTCCACATTTATTCCAGATATGTGCTTTGAGTCTCATTGGGAGTTAAATCTTGATGCAACAGTAAAGAGAACATGATATGCCATGTTGTGTCTAAGCAACATGTCTATAGCACAAATTCAACTGGTCCTGTTTATGATAGTGAGTAAATAGAGAATACACCAGGAGTGATGTCACATAGAGATCTTTTCCATGTAGCCTCCAGCATATGGTTGAAACTAATATCAACCTCTTTGTGGCCACAGTGAGATCCATAGTAAGTTGGGTTGGTGTTGAATTTTTGCTTCACTAAGCCAAAAGACTCATCTTTAGACAGATCTCCACACATATTTTTAATTGTTTTCATAGCCAAAAAAAACCACACTACTGTTCACATTTGTTTAGCCATTCCACCACATGGGTCTGTGATTTTCTGGCTTTTGTCCTGCCAATAGCTCTCTACATTAAAGAGTATTCCCAACAAGTACAGCTATCCCATCCATTTGCAACATTGCGCCTCAAAACAGATATCCTGGCAGAGCCAAAATTAACCCAGTTTTTTCATCTCTTTATACCAAAGTTAATTTACATGTTTATACTGGAATTCATTTATAAATTTCTTTGGTATAAGTTGTGTTACACAAAGAGGAGTTTTTGTTGAACATTTATTGAAAAACTTTAACCATTTTGAAAACAACGAATGGCTTCCTTTGCACTATAAATTGTTTTTAGAATTTAAAATTTCTACTAACATGATTTTGTAAATTAAATCTGTCAAAGACCACTAAAGAAAAGGAAAAACCTAAATTATAAATAAAAATACAATAAAATAATTTCAGTAACTAAATGAATACATACATAAGTCCATTCCAATGAATTCAAAAGTCTAATTGTAAAGTGTTTGAACTTTGACACTAGATTCTTAAAGAATGTTAATTTATATCAGTGTTTTGCATAGTTACCTTACAAAATCAGCAAATAAGATAATTTAGCTAGATTTTCAGCAGTGAAGTACCATGACACTATGCTACTGCTATTGGGTTTCATTTTAAAAAGAAAACGATAAATCAAACCAGGACACAGTTTAGAAATCATCCAGAAGAGATATTTTAAAAATCAATTACAACAAATAAAGTGTGTTTTGAAAATTTTAAACATTAAATATTCAAGGTTTAATTATTTTTCTCATTTTGTTATTGCTAAGTTTTCAAGTTAGTGAGTTTTCTTAATTTAAGAAACCATGCTAAAATGATTTGAAGGATTTAGTGCACATACTAATTTTTGGTAGTTATTAATTTCTTAATTATCAAAAGTAAATTACTTTGAATTATTTCCTTTAAAAATAATATAAGAAAATGTTATATCACTAACTATACTTTATTACAATCCTTGGAAATTTAATATGTTCAAGTGTCTTAATATTAGGTATAAAAAGTTTCTTCTCTATGGAAGACCATGCACACGATGAACTAGAAATATTTTACAAAACTAGATATGTAATATTACTTTTAAGATTTTCATTCAATGTATTATTTAATAAATAAAAAGTATTAGGATGCATATAGCATGTTAGGCAGGTTTTCTATCTTATATACATATTAAAAATATCATGTAACCCTAAAGGTAAAAACTGAATTCAAAAATATAAAATTATTATAATGAAATTAGTCTCATTTTATTAAAATTCCACATTGCTTTCACCTATGACGACTAAAGTAATGAATAAAACAAAAGTAAAAAGTGTGTATTAACTTGCTGACATGGTTTGAACCTTAGGTTGATGCCCTGCTGCATTGTATTCATCACTGCAGGTGAGAAACCTTGTTGTACCGCAATAGGACAGAGAATAGTAGACAGTCAACAGAATAGAATCTCCCAAAAACACATACAAAGTAATTTTGCATGCAGCCATCATCAACAGGTACTGTGATGGCTATATTATTCTGGGATATATAAAACTCTATACCTTTGGAATTTTTAGGAAAGGCATTATTTGTTAAGTGCCAGATATTGTCATTTCTTGAAAGGTATAGCAACACTGAACATCATCAAAAAGCATTGTGATTTGCAATCCAAAGGGATGCTGCTGCAACACAACAATGCCTGTCACTTCAACAAATCCAACAGTTGACACAACTGTGTGTTATCCTGTAGCCAAGATCTTGTACAATCAGACTACCACCACCTGTGTTGTCAACAACAGTTTCTCAACATTTTAGCATGAAGATGATATGAAAATAGCATCTGAATACTGGCTGAAGCAACAACCACATTTATTTATTTGCTGCAGTCATACAAGTTCTTATGAGATGAAGAATTAGTGTACAACTGTTGTCTGTGACTCCATTAAAAAGTGGCACTAATTCAGATTCTCTTTCTTCGTACAGTTTTCATGAAATACAAACTGTTCTATAATTATTGAAGCACCCATGTACAAATCTTGAATACCAAAGTTATTTTATTATCCTCAGAGACAAACATAAAATAACAGCAGCAGTTCTATTCTAGAATGCGTGACATATAATCTCTGCCTCTTCCAAATAAAACAATTAAAAACAGATAAACAAAAAATAAAATAATAATAATAAAAATAACAAGTATTGTGTGGTTGGGAGAATGAACCCCAAAGTTAAAATGAATATTTTTTTTTTTTTTTTAAGTGAACTGTGTAATGTTTTTACTTGTTTAAAAGTAAACTCAATAGTTTCTATATTTTTGGATCATTTAGTCTTTATCTGAAGACAAGATTAAAGGCTGCTTTATTACAACTTTAAACCATCCCAATCTTAAATGTTCAACAATAAATACTTAAAATTTCATTTACATGGAGAAAATTTAAATTCAAGTAACTTCTCCTTTTAGGCAACTGAATTACGTTTTAAAAGATTCAAAATTAGCAAACATTACATTTTTCATTTATCTACAGAACATGTATAATGATATATAATTTGTATTTACAAGCATTATATAATTTAAACATACATATATTAGCAATTTAGAATTTGAAAATATTATCAAATAAAGGCTACTAAGATTGTTAATAATTTTTACACCCATTAAAAACTTTTAAAATTAACATTCTAATCAAAATACATTTCAAAACAATACAAGGATATTGTGTCATAAATTGTACAAATTTTTTGACATTAAAACATGTAGACATTCTTCTATGCATTCAGTGACATCATAATGACAACAAATATTCACTGTCTACATGCCCTAAAGTCCATGACTTCCACTACTGCAATGCACCTGCATCATATACTGTTATCAGAGATATGACTTAGTCTTGTGGAAATGGTTCCACTCTTCTGCCAAGGTTTAATGCAATTCTGGAATAGTCCTAGAGGCATGTGGTTACTGTCCAATGTACATAGAGAGTTTATCCCAGACATGTCCTGGAGTTTATTTAGGTCAAAGAAATGACGATCAAGAATGGCTAATTTTTTTCTTGTAGCTGGTTTATGGCTACTCTGATATGATGGACCCTTGCATTCTTGTCCATGAAAATAAAGTGACATAATAATACAAATAGCATAACAACAAGTCTAATAACCTTAACAAAGTAGTTCTGATCTGTAATAGATCCAAAGTGAATCAAGTCATTTTTTGGTCATGTGACAGCAACTAAAAACAGAATGCCACCACCTCCAAAAAAGTCTCTCTCTAACAAGTTACAGTTAGCATAATGTTGATTTGGTTCCCATCAAACTCACAAACCACCACCAGCCAAGTGAAGATCAAAATTTACTTTCATTAATGATGATGATGACCTGGCATCAGTCTGCCTAAGTCCAGCACAGGAGTGTCTTAGCCAACTCAACTCACTCTACCCTGTGGTGTTGTTGCAGGTGTGTGAAAATACTGGATATCTAGCATGTAAATTAGCAAAATCAAGTCATTGTTGAAGTGTGACAAGTTTCACATGCAATTTTACCAATGTTTTGCAAATATGAAATCATCTGACAGTGGTGAGAGCTGTGGTTATGATTAGGTTAGAATTAACCTTAACCCATCAAGAGACAGAGAGACATGCACCATTGAAGCAATAGAACTTGGGTTGACAGATTTAATTTACTGGATAAACAGCCTAAAGAAAACAATATTTTTGAAAGAAATGAATTCTTAAAAGTTAGTAACATATTTGGAAAAAGGATTCCATCTTGCCATATATTTATTTTGTTGTTTACTCTCAGCACCTTGCAGAATAATCACCTAAATCATGCAGTACCAATGTTTGTTACTGTACTTTAACAGTGGCAAAAACAATTAAATTTCACCAAAAATCTCACATTAACCACTGGGACTTACTAAATGTGGCCAATGGTTCAAACCATGAATTTTTCCACAAGCAATGCCACCTGTCTTAGGACAATTTTACAAGTTATCAATGTTATTAAGATAATCATGTCTAGTAGCTATGAGATACTGCTGTAGTTGGGTCTGGTATTGAGGTCTTACAATTTTTATCTAAATGTATAGTCAACAATATCTAAAATGTAAGTACAGCAGTATATATATATATATATAAATATATCTGAGAGAGGCAATGTAGGTGTTTTTATGTTTGGGAAAGGGACTGTAGGTTTTCTTTCTGTCTCTCATTTAAAGTTAGAAACCAGTTTGCAGTAAGATGATACCAGCGATCTGCAGATAATATTAAATTATGAACAAAAGAAAAGGCGTGAATTAATATTAAAATTGTGGATTATATTTTTTTTAGCTGATAAACTCTTCACTGGTAAATATTTTCTTCACTATCTGCCTGTTTGGGTTTCCTCTGGGCTCATTGGTTTCCTCCCAAATCTAAAAAATCAAGTGTTCTAGTAAAGACTTTCTGCAGTAAACATGTGACTAACCTCTGCTTAGTTTAAGAAACTGAAACCAGGGAGTTGGTGGACAGATGGATGTGTTGATGTTGGCAAGCAGGTTTTAAAAGAAAGTATTTTTAGTTATATAAAAGAATGTTTAAAAATAATTAAGTTACAACAACAACAACAACAACAATAATAATAATAATAATAATAATAATATAATAATAATAATAATATAATAATAATAATAATAATAATAATAATAAAGCAACAAAAAATAACAAATGAACAGAGATAAATCTAGTTGAATTCATTTGCTTCATCAGTTTATTTCACATATTCAAACTTTCATCAGATTTCTTGTTTTAAAATTTTCACAGAACTAATTAAGAGATTAAACTACATAATTAAGAAAAAAACAAACAAACTAGGTTTCAAAATGAAAGCAATGATGAGACTCAATGGATCTGACTATAATCCCAACAGATGTATCTTTCTACATTTTCTTTAAATACAGTAATCTATTCAAACGTTTTGCTTGTTCTTTTGACAGCACAAATTCTAATACAAACTAATTTTTACTGCCTAAGCCAGTCTGCATGCATACATATAAACCTAATGGAATTTGTACAGAATAAAAATGTTTACAAACCATATTCAGGAGCTTATATCTGTGTGGCAGCTTGTAACTTTAATGATTTGAACACCAAGATGCAGTAGTGATCAGCAGCATAGTTAATTAATATTTCTCTTTTTCAATTGTTTGTTCAACCTTATTACTGACTGGACAAAAAATTCTGCTGGTTCCAGATACTGAATCAGGGATTCCTTAACTTATCAGTTTAAATAGAGGAGGTACTACAGCAGTGCTAGTTGGGATTAATACAAAGGCATCAGTCAGTTGTTCCTTTTATTTATTTATTTATTTATTTATTTATTTATTTAATTAGTATATAGTAAAAGATCTAAAATCCACATAAGGATATCACTAACTATAGCCCATTTTAATTTGTAAATAATACACTGGTACAAAACATATTGTATAGAAGTTTTAAAAAAAGAAACTTTCACAGTGTCTGACAAAAATGTTAAGCAAGCAATATTTAAATACATTTTACAGTAAATATGAGTATTTGTATTAAAAACAAAATTTTTTATTAGTATTGTACTTGATGTTGATCTTCCATGGTATCATAGAAGCTTTACATTTTTTAATATTTTTGTTGTCTTTAAAAAAAAAAAAAAGATCTGGAAACAACAAATTTTGGAGTCTACACTATATATATAAAGAAATGTAAATATTATTGGTAAGAATTATTTCAAATTGCAAATAGCATTAACTAAAGCAAATAAACTACACCAATGACTACTTTCCATCCAAAAAAACTAACACAACACAACATACGACTTCATCAAACAAAAATCAGTTAAAACGACCCATATTTTCTAATGGCATTCCTGTATAAACAATAAACACCTAAAACTTATTTCATTTTCAAACTAGAAAGAAAACCATTGCAATACATCTGTCACTTTGTCTGCTGTACAAGATCCAAGACAGTGTTATGTTTGCAGCATCCCAGCAACAGAAAAAATTGTAATTAAGACATTTATGGCTAGTTCCTGGAGAATAAAGAGAACTACATAAGGAAGTAATCAGCCTTGACCTGTGCGATTAGAGCAAGCCATGCATGTTGTAATGTATAGCTCTCACATTATATCAAACAAGCTATGAAAAGCTCCAAAAGATTTGGTTAGTTCAGGCATTTTCAAGCATCACCTAACAGCATCAAATGATTAGAAAGTACCCTTTCCCACAGTGACCAACCAACCATTAAAAAGTAAAATGGCTTCCAAGAAATGTTATCCTTAATTATATAAACACAAATCTAAGTATTTGAGAATATGTTTAGCTGCTGAGAATGAGAGAAGCATTCATAAATTCTCTGTTGGAAATACATCAAGAAAAAAAACTGCATAGATATTTTTTAAACTAACCAACCTGCAATTAACAGGAAGCATGTAATGCAGCCTTTGTCACCATAATGTTAAAAAGAAGTGATCCATAAGTAATCAAACAGTTATACAGTAGATATGACCTACCACTAAAATATTTCATGCATAACTTACTCAAAACAATTTAAAATAAGTTATCAATTAATAAAAACCTTTAAAAAAGTATAAAATGGGAATTATTAATTTTAAAAATATATTACAGACATTAGCAAGTGATTATTAAGCTATTATAGTTCAATCACAAAATCTGAAACTTCTATTACTTCTTTTATTTTAAACTCGAATTATAACTAAAGAAACAAAACATGAACACCTGAGTAGGTCCATAGATGGCACTATACTGATGTCCTTTCTCAGTGTGAGGAGACCAAGGATCTCCATTAGAATGGTATCTTTAATGCACTGATTTAGAGCAGATACATTCAGTAGATTAAATTTCATAAATGTTCATGAGAGATTCTGCTAGCCTGTCTCAGATCAACCCTATGGGATACAGGTTAATCTTAAGGATGAATTGCTACTTACAGTGAGAGTTGAGAACATGTGTGATTTTTGGATAGTTAAATATCATCCCAATGCTCCATCTACTTAGATGATAATTTGGTTATTGATTATATGTAACAGTACAATTGACAACAGGGAGAAAGATCCAAACCCATGTTGGATTACGAAGCCACTCATTGCAATAATAATAATAATAATAAAACAACAAAAAATGTTGTAGATGAACTGTACTTCTTATTGGCAGCAGCTTTTAAATTTATTTATAATTTATCCTGATTTTCAGTTGGGCCAGGCATGCAGCTGATGCCTATTTGAAACCTATAATAACCTTCTGTAGCCTTTTATATAAAATTATACATCATATCTCAGGGTACACACTTTGTCAAGTATCAGGGAACTAAGGCTCCTCAATTAGAACAACTTTTAATCTTTGTATTGGTTTCACATAGCATCCAGTGTCTCTATACATGAGAAAAATAAAAAATTCTAGGATAAAAAGGAAGCATAATGAGCAAAGCATACAAAAGATAAGATATGTTGGTTTGTCCAAGAGAAGGAAATTCTCCTTAAATATACTGAACACAAAAATTTCAGGGGGACAAATTTAGGATATATTTTATCAAAATTACTATGAATGACCAAAAGGCAGATAGTATCAGATATTGTCAACTCACAAGTTTAAAATATAACATTAAAAACATGCGAAAAACACACTAGAGTGGTGTAATGAGATCTTCCAATCTAAAACATAAAATGGCTTAAAACATTACTTTCAAAATACTCTGTGATTTATGAGTAGAAAAGGTTGGTATGAAGCTAACATCATTTGTAGAATAAAATTTGTAAATGTAGTTTACAAGAATGGCATGTGACTAAAGAATCCTTGCAGTAGGTCAGTTGTGAAATGGCCCCATGCAGGTTGTTGGAGTTTCTGCAGAATTCACT
This sequence comes from Nautilus pompilius, assembly GCA_018389105.1. NCBI lineage: Eukaryota > Metazoa > Mollusca > Cephalopoda > Nautilida > Nautilidae > Nautilus > Nautilus pompilius. Next base: position 504,380 of record JACATO010000119.1, read on the forward strand.
GTTTCACAGTCTGCATCAGCCAACTGTGTGCATGCTATATACAGAGAAAGGTATGATCTAAAAAAAGGAGCTTGTGAAACAGAGTAGGTGATAAATGCTTGCTGGCAGTCAAGAAAGCCTATCTAGACAAATCACCAGAAACTAACTAACTTCATGTAGAGTTGTGTGCCAGACATCAGTTTGTTAGTCTTCCTTTGATTAATCAACATAATTACACTCAATCAGCCTAGACAAGGGGATATCATCAGTAGGCTTAGGTCCAACGGCAGCAAATAATGTTTTCAAATAAAAGTATGTTCTATTCAGACTTCCCTGATAACAGATACATATATAGAAATGTTAAGAATAATTCTCTGTTGCTGCCAACATTGTCTTGCACAATCACTATGGTGGCAGAAACATACTGGTGGCCTAAGAGAACTCCTGGTCATGGCTAAAGATTTCCCAATTAGTCATAGGTACCTAAATAAAATTAGTGATTATGTAGTCATAATGTGATTTTTGTCTTCCTGAGATGCCTCTACAAATCTTAATCAATCTGACATTGATATATATTGTAATGAAGTCCATGAGCTAATATGGATATGGAGAAATTTGTTTTCTATAACTTTCAATAGCTTAGTATTTCTACACAAGTGGAATTTAAAATATTATACCAAATTACAATTTTATGTCCAGGATATAATCAGTTAAATAAAAGTATATAGATCCTTAAAGTTTACCCTGGCTCATTTGTGTAAAATATCTCTTAAGCAAATCTCTGATAAGAGAGACTATCAAGACTGAGGACAGTGTGGTTGGTAGATGATCAAGAATTTATTAAAAGTCAATTTCAAGAATACACAGAAAACTCAATGGTCTATAAAGATAAATATTTTATTAAATTATATTGTTATCTTCAGGCCTGGATAATAGCTTCATGCTGAAGTTATCGTATGTCAAGAATATACCAAGAAATTGTTTTCATAACATTTTGCTAAGTAATAAATATATGAAAATGTATGTACCCAATTTAACTTTACCTTCATCATCATAAGATCAATTAAAGAAAGAAATTACCAGCAATACAAAAAATATATAAACAGCTATCCATAATTTGATCGAAAAGAATATGCAAAACAAAAATTGGGTCAGTGTAAGAAAGACTGGTAACATCTAATGATTTCTTGTCTATAATGTATTAGGTAACATTTGAAATATAGATTTTTTCATATATTACATTCACTACAACAATAGGCTAGTTTCTGCCCCTCTACAGTTTAGGGCCAACTTGGTTTAGCGTACCTTCATAAAATGGTGTTGTTTGCTTGCTTTTCCTCACCAGCTGGCCATGTGGGTTTACTATGGCCACTCTCTCCAATCCCTCATCTAAAAATGAAGAGTTCTAATAGGGACTTTCATATTAACCTTTGTTTCCAGTGTCACATTCTCCTTTCCCACCCAGCTAATATTCCAGGTCCCGGCCCACAAAAACCACCAGTTAGACTTTACTGCAGTAGCATAAATATCTGTAAAACTACAAAATAAAAATGGTACAAAAATTAGTTCTACTATGCTTTCTTATTCTGTTAAAAGATACTAGGAACTAACTCCCTTTGATAATCTCATGATAACCCTGAATACTTTTAAATGTATTTAAACAATTTTATATTCATACTGAAAAATACATTCATTTTCAAAAAGTTATCAAATATTTAAAATGAAAAGTAAACAATTATTCTTTATAGTTTTTTCTTTTATCTATGACATGTATTTATTAACTGATTTTATAGTTATCCACGACATAAATGATAGCACGAAAAAGATGGAGACAATGACGAATATTTTGTTTAAGAGGAAATTAAAAGCATTGTTGTTGACAGAGTACTTGTAGTTTTACACAGAGCTTTCAAGCAGATGCCTTACATTGACCAGAACACTCACCCACCCTTCAGCATTACTCAGACTACAAAAAGCATCAGCAAGCAGCCAAATCAACATTTTGTGGAACCTATTTATTTATGCACAACAACATGAAAAGAAATCCTCTGAGAAAGTGACATTCCAAAAAGACCACAAGAAATATAAATGTAGCAAAATATTAAATAGTTATAAGGTGCAGGACATGGACAATTCCACCTTAGAAATCAGCTATGTAAGAACCACGCACTAAACAAAATATTAATGGCATCCACTACCTGTCCCTTCAGAGACAAAATGATTCTCATTCAAAACAAACAATCCAGAGATGATCACAATACGAATGAGCTACATTTGGAAGTATAAACCAATGTTAGAGTTTTCCTACAATAACTATGAAGAGTTCACACTGAACAAATCTGGCAAAAACCCTATGAAAACTGCATCTGATTAACAGGGGTTTTTAAATGACGAGAAACACATTTTATTTAAAGCAAAATCCCTTCAACTTAATTGTTTGACCCTAGGTAATTTTGGGATTGAAAACACAGGGCCCTCCTCTCACCAAAGCCGAATAAATGTTGGCAGTTTTGAACAGGTTCAGTTTTCTCTTCTCTGATATGTGACATAAGAAACTACAGAAATGTACAGAACTACCAGGAAAAAAACTACTCTCTCTGGGTTTTTTTCAATAACTGCCAAATTGTTACATCAAGATTTTTTTTTTTTTTAAAAAAATATTTTTAACTATAACTACACAGAGTCAGCACATTTGCAAGAACTGAAAGAATTCATGCTCCACAAACTATGTTGTTTTGGATTAAATGCCTCGCTGCAATTTCAAAAAAATGAAATAAAACTTCTGTAAATACAAGATGCTACATGACTTAATAAGAAATTTGGTGTTAATAGGAAGAATACAGAATGCAACAACTTTTGTAGTGAATTGCATCAGCACATGATTATTACTGCAGCAAACCTTTACTACATAGCAGTAAGTCTGATCAAAAAGTTCAAAGTCTAAGTTTATTCTTACAAAACTAAAGGACCACACACCCAGTTAATCAAATTTAACCCCTTACAGAGCAGTCTTCTGATTGAACTCAATGATTTCAGCATTCTTACCATTTTTTGAAGCATCACTGATACTCTTCTTTTGAAATGGCTCTCAGTTTCTAGGTCGCATTCTGGATGATGGTTGTCACAAAAATGAAAGGCAGGTAATGAAAGCTATCTAAAAAAAAAAAAAAATGAACCAAAGATGCTTTAAAAAATGGCAGGGCCACTAGAATCACTGTGTTCAATCAGGAGAAGACTACTCTGAAGGGGATAAATTTGACTAGCTGCATTGTCCTTTAGTTTTTGTAAGAATAAATTTAGTTGCAGAACTTTTTGATCAGATCTTGTATGATATGAATGCAAAATGAGACCTTTCCAATTTGATCATGTTAATATTTTTCTTTTTTTGGAGGGTGATCATTGAAGACAACCAGTTTTATTCAAGACGTTTCTTCTCACAGACAAAATACTAACTGAATGTTAATGGTTTTAAACTGTTGTATTGAAATTTTGGAATAGCTTAAAATCCACTTTGGAGTAAAAGATAAATAAGCAGATGCACATTTTTTTTTATAGAACATATGCTACAGAATAGTGTGCTTTCAGTTTGCTTGCTTCTAAATACAAATTAAATTAATTAACAATATCAAATATAATAAAATAAACCTAACATTGTTTATTATATTTACAAGAATAATGTTGGCTAATTAACTAATTACAATAGTGATGAACTTAAAGATTCAGTCAGTAAAACTACAAAATTAAAGTTATACTGTCTAATATTATATCACAATGAGGATTCACACAATAGAAATTTATGTATAAATAAACAGATAAGGTTAAATATATTATTTTTAACATTCTGATAAAACTACAAACAGCAAAAACATTTTAAACACACTTTTTTTTTCTTCAACAGTTGCATGGAGGACAAATTATTTAATAAAGATAACCAATGACTGACTTATGCTTTTATATACTTATTTATTGATTAAACTATTATTAATAAAGAAGCTAACAACTTTATTTAATTTATGTACTAAAGCTGTTAGTTTACACAAACAGGTAAAAATAGTTGCATAAAGCCTATAGATTAGATTAGATTCTGAAATCCTAGATTTTCTCTGTTTTTAAATCTTTCATAAATAACTAAATAAAAAGAAGCTCCATCCCACACCTAAGCTCAATAACAGCTATAGATTATCAAAGAAACATCTTTAAAGCAAGTTTTAATAATCTGCATATCTTTCTAAAAAAAATGGTAATGAAAGTTAGACATATAGTGCTAAAAAATTAACATTTACCAGTATTTTTTTTAAAAAAAAACATCAGAAAGTCAGTAAAAAAGCTAGTCACTAAAGTAGACTAAATATAAAGACAGTTCATTCTTGTTGTTTATCTTTAAATCAACCTTTTTTTGTAGGTCAAAATAAAATAGGATCCCCAATTAAATGTAAAAAGGCATTTAAAACAAACCCCAAAGTTAAACAGGGCACACTATCTGTTCCAAGTTAAATCTGTTTTCAAAAAAAAAAAGAAATCAACCTTCAAAAACGGAAATTAGGGCATACTCTAGATTGAACACTAATACTTGAAAGGTCTTTCTATGCAAAGAATCTGTACTTTACAGATCACTTGATCTATAATTAGCTCATTCGGTGTTAATTTATTAATTTGTAATAATAATAATAATAATCTGCTTATAAGGACTAACTGTCTGTAACAAATCAATCAGTAATAACGTAAACACTGGAACATATGTTCATAATGTCATTTTTTATAGTACTGCCTTTATGCACACGATACCTGTTGACAAACATTTCTGTTCTATGAGTCCCTAAACTCAGGTTCTCCACCACCAGATACACAGTGTATGCAGTGTAATAACAATAAAAGGGTTACTAAAAGTTTCCAGACAAAACAAGAAAAAAAAAATTTTTTTTTTCAATTACTACTAAACATTCTGGTAGCAGGAAGTGAAGCTTATGTGTTTAGTACAAGTTTCAAAGCTCAATCAGCGGACTGATTAGGAAGATGGCAGAGAGGTGATCGGAGAAGCCCCAAGGCTAGGCTGTTCTGCTTTACTTCACAGTAACACTAATCTGTTGGTGAAGTTCCATGCCTAACAACCATGAGGCATTATGCAAAATCAGCCTCCAGAAGTGCAGCTTCCAATCTCCCATCTTGCATTTTATACTCTCTAGATTTCATGTCAAGCAGAGTTGGTGTAGGAAATCAAGCATAAAGTGAGCTTCTTCTGGTTGGCTGCCACCAGAGGACACCACTGCATTACAGTGAGCAAAAGATTTAGTAACAGGTCGATGGCTTCAGTTAATCTTGTTAACTAAGGTGAAAATGACAAACTGCTTCCTGCACTGGTTCTGATTATCTCCAGCATCAACTGACAAAGGATTAGGGAAATGGGTGAAAGAACTCAGCTACAAGAGCACCTTGCATTAAAAACTTTATTTTATGTTTCTGAAGAAAGTCAATTCATATCTCTTAACAAAAATGACATGAGGACATGTTACACCATGTATTACAAAAAACTTGTTTGTTTTCAAATTATTAAAATGACAAAAAAAAATTTGTTTTTATCCCAAATTATTTATGAGAGAGCAACAAAGATGTTCAGTTAAACACTGCAATACATATTTTTATTAATGATACAGTAATTTTAAAATATTTACATCAGAATAATATGTAGCATTTAAATATAACAGCACTGAGTAAGCCTACAAAGTTCTATGTAACGCACTACTAAGAATAATGATGTTTATTTTCGTATAAAATTTCTCTCTCAAACCTTTTTTTGTTGTTGATATTTCTAGCTGTTTTGATGATTTTGTGAACTAAATTTACCTGTAAAAAAAGTAGCTTCATTTTCAAGAATTCAAAAGGTATTATAACTGTTTGTGCACTAAACGTCATTATGCCGTCTTTACACTTTAAAAAACAAATGTGCTTAGAATGTTAGCTGAGCACCTGCAGTCTGCTGTTGGATGTATATATATATATTTTTTTAAAGAGAAAAAAAAATTGTAAACTCCAAAACAAATATATAATGTGACAAACTTAATATACAACATCAAGAATAAATTATGCTATACCATAGCAAGATATTAGGATCTCTTCTGCTTCAGCAATTGCTTGTTTTGTTTTTGTTTTTTTTAATCATATATAAATGACACCCACCAAGACAACTTCAAATGCCAAAGTCGTCAAGGATTTTAAAAGTCATGTAGACCAGCTTATTGATTTATACTGAGAGTTTGAGCATTACTGTGGAAAACAAAGGTAATTAGGTACACTGTGACAGCTGCTAGAAGAAATCTATAGGAACGATTTTATTAGTAATTTAGCAATGCAATATTGCCTAAAATGTAAGCTAATTAGATTCTAAAACAATTTTTTCTTTAGCATTTTAATTTGCAGTTTCAACTACCTCTACTTTGATGTTCTTATTTTTAGTTTATATTACATAATACATTTCTCCATAGGCAGTACACCAGAGATGAAATACCACTGTTTAGTAAAGACACCAAAATTTAAATAATATATTTTTTTAAAAAAGTTAAATTTAGAGATTTATATTCTACAGAAATTCTATTAGTTTCTTTAATTGTCTTTATCATGAGTTTCATCATAAATAATAGTAAATTCATCCTCTTGGTACCTACAGATTTGTTAAGATTTTGAATACAGTAAAAATCAATTTATCTTCTGAATTGCTTGGAACCTAACCAACTTCAGATAATTGGAGAATTTGGATGTCTGGACATGCGAGAACCACCATGCTTTACTTGGTGAATCACATCTACCTTTTGTTGTATATTACAACACACTTATGCTTCTTAGCATTAGTATCTCAAAATTTGCTTTAATTAATAAATGCAAAAATTAAGAGCAGTAATAATTTTGCATCTACATGCACTGGATACAGTGCAAAAAAGTAAATGTGGCAGATGTAAAAAAATTTAAATTTCTGAGCATGGATCCGAAACATTTTGGTACATTTGGATGTTTGGGCTTAGACCTGGTTGGGAGTATATGAGCAAATTTCGATAATTAGGTTTCTCAGATGTTTGGTTTTAGATAAATGGACTTTTATTGCATTTATCTGAGCTGGAGTAAGTTTTAATGTATCTAATTTTGATATTAAGAATATAACTCCAATTGCAGTTCTGATCTTCTGGTCCCCAAAATTTTTCTTTTCTGTCTCCACAACAGAAAGAGACTAACTACTTGCTTAAAAGGTTACCTACCACTTTACTGGTCCAGGTGCAAACCACACTGTATTGTATGTATAGATCTCTGAGACTACAAAACACAATCACAAGGATTGAGAAATCTGAGACCTAACTTATCATAGATTAGCATGCATTTCATTAATAGACATACAAGTTCACACGTCCCTAAACACTGTCAAAAGCCCCGAAATTACCAAGAAGCACACACCTATTTATTTAGCTTCTAATAAGCTCTTATAATTAATAATTAGTTACTCCGATCTCTTATCCTTAATGTTACTTACTTCTATATGCACTTCAATTAGTGGCTCTGGACTAGATCCCTTAACATCATCAGCTATAATCTTTTCAGCTTGGGCTCTGAGATAAGAGATTTGTATCATCAGATCACACCTGATTTAATCTACCCACTAACTATTGAATTTCCTACCACTAAAAACTGTGAGCACTAACCTTCAGATCTGCGTCCTCAAGTTCTTACATAATTTTCACTTACCTTTATAGCTTTGTTTGCTCCATCATCCAATGAATTCTCAAACTTTGACTTACTTCCCTTAGTTTAATTCACTTTTGTTTCTTTCCACCAACCTGACTATTCATTCTAAGTATACACCTTAAACTTTCATTTTAAAAAAATATATTCTTATTTGCCACAATTATCATCATCAGACTTCAAGCCATCCTGCAGAACCAGTAAATGTAAAACACGGCAAAAAATGAAAGGAGGGAGAGAGAGATGAGAAAGGGGAGGGGATCGTAATTTAGTTGACATCTTCCATTCTGATATCACTGAATACAGAAGGATGGCTGATATTATGATGAACATTTTATACTTCATAAGTAATTTTAATACCTATTATGTAAAGCTTAAGTAGAAAAGAAACATTCAAACAAGGCACTAAATTGCCTTGGTTCTTTAAATAATTTGCTTAGCATGCATACTATTATTTCTAACTTTGGAATCTAATTTTAACCACTTACAGTTACCTATTTTTTTTAAGAAAAACTAAGATTCTCTTAAGCAGGTAACAATAACTAAGTTTGTACTTCACAGAGGCACGGATATGCAGTTTTCAGTTTCTGGGGAGAGCATTATTTTGATTTTTTTATGCTGTCCTGTTAGCTACACTAGATGAACCAGCCCATTTTACCTCTCACTTAGACCCTGACTAAACAGTTATCATAAGCCTTCAATCTAATAGAAAAGGTGCTGCTTTGAAAGTTTGACCAGCACCATGGATTAAAAAGGAAAACAGAAATGAAAGAAATATTTAAATAATACATGACAAAGTAAAAATGTAAATATTTCAGATTCCAAAGCTTTAAAAAACCTAGCTCTGCTACAGAGTAGTAGACAGAATCTGATACCATATTTGATTTGACTATGCAAATGTAAAAACAACACACATTTTTTTGCCTTTCTTAATTTTTCATACAAATGTTAGAGGTTTTTTTCCTTCTTCATTTCTAAAAATTCTAATTACCAGACAACACAAAAAACAGTAGTCACTGCCTACCTGTCCCTACTGATGCTCAAACACTTTTCAAGATAAATGATTCTTAAAAAGGGGGAGTAGACAAAATCAAACAGAAAACAATATGTATCCATCATTCGAGTTCTTACAGATGATGTACTGAATTTTAAGTCAGCATTTTGGGTGGCTGTAACCACTGCTGCCTTAGCACATGTACTGTAACAAGTAAGATGATCTTAATGTAGATCACTGACGTTCAAAACAAAACTAAACACAGCACAACATAAATACTTATAATGTTACAACCAGTTTGCTGATTACCTGTTGTCTGATACCTGCCATTTTAGTATGACTGCAGTAATCTCAATAGATTCATGCTCCTTACCAACATATAATGAAATTACCGTGGCAAGCCAAAACATACAAATATTTAATTTATTTCAATTAATAATTTTTAATGTGTTTCCTTCCCTGCTGCAGTTTTTTTTTTACATCACATCATCAAAGTTTCAAAGATTTAACCTGATTACTAACTACATACCATTGTTTTCTTTTTCATTTCTTAATTGGATTTCATGGCAATGCCTGCAGTGTTAGTTCATCACAGGCTGATAGCAGTAAGAGGAGTTGAATTTAATACAAATTTAACTTCAAAGCTAATAGGTAGTGGTTCTGTTTCAGTTTTGGTGGCCCAACCTATTGTTGTTACCACTGCAAGTGAAGAACACCACTTCTGCAAAGAGCTGACTTTAATATTTTGGAATAAAAAAGCATGAAAAAAAAAAAACAAACAAATATTTCTTTCAAGATTATTTATTTGATCAGATACTATAAAATAATTTTGTTATTTAAGTTATAAACAAAACCTTACATTTACTAGTAACTACTATCATCTTCGGATAAGCCATGCTACTAAAACAAAAAATTCTACTACCTAAAATTGTGTATAATCCAGGCTTTAACTCAAGGCTGATAAAAAATTAGCATCTTTATAAAAAAAAAACAATTAAAGCTGCACAGATATCATTTAAAAGTGAATTTCAAATTGAAATATGCAAAATCTTTGGTTATACCTTCCAAATTCAATGCAACAGAGACAATTGCTTAGCATACAAAGCAGGAATATCTGTTTAGTACACTATTATCATCATTACCATAGAAATAACAACACTATCAAATGTATTTCTATTCTGATTTCAATTAAAAATGTAGATTGCAGTATAATATTTTCAATGTCATGCACCTAATTAATATTTAGAAGAAAAAAAGCAATGATGAAAATAAAGCAAATAAGTTAACCTTTTCTTACTTTACTGAATATATCCACATATTCATGACTGACTGAGAAGGTCCTGCTTATAGTGACAGGTTAGGCAGCCTGCCTGAATAGGGTAGGCTTTTTTCACCAATATCCCCAATCACAATTCTGATAACAGAAATGTCAACTGCTTGCTACATGCTGTCTAAATCTTCAATACATTACTTCATCACTTTACAAATGGAGTTAGTTACTTACTGATCACCAAGACTGTGCAGACAGACCAAAGCAACTAAACTAACCTAAGTTTGTATTATGTACAGCATACACTGGGGTTTCGTGGGTTCTTCTACTTAAATGTTTTCGTGGCAGACAGAAATTTAAAGTTATCTAAACTTAAAGAAAAAGTGCAAGTTAAATGATGATTTATTTCAACTAACTAAATTAGCATAAAGACAATAAATGCAATTTCTCCTGAAGAAAATGTCCCTATAATCTCAATTTTAAAATTCTACTTTTTTACAGTTAGAAATAAATGTCATTTACATGTTTAGCTATTCATTCAAGTACATCCCTTGGCGCACAAAAAACAAAAACCAATTATAACGTTAAAAGTTGTTTTTTAATCGATAGTACTTAGATGAAATATATATTTATCACCCATTCTTCTTCCTCAACCAAACCAACTATAATTATAAAATACAGTACTTATGTTATCAAGAATGATTAGTGTGTTGCATATATTAAGACAAGATTCATAAAAAAGTTCTCTTTTATAATAATAGTTATAACTTTTCACTGATTTTGTTCATACCTTGGAAGAAAAACCAGTTGTATTTTTTGATGATGTCATTTTTCTTGCTAATGATTCTACAGAGAAATGAATCAATTGTAGGGGCAATACTTGAACACTCTATATGTACATAAATAATATATTTACTTACAAAAGAAAACAAATAAACTAAGTATGATACTATTAAAGTAAAATAGTCACATAACATTTTGAAAGTTGAAAAAAATGTTTTCTGTAACTCATATATGCAGTTCTGTTTTAAGAACATACAAGAATCTCATTCATTATCCTGAGACAGTCAAATACCTCATTTAAATATTCACAACTGTTTAAATTTCAAAGTTTATGATAAATATTCATAAGTAAATATTTATTTACAATGCAAATAGGGGAAGAAGAAATTAATTTATTTGTAGTAAAACCTGCCACCTGGGTCAGCTCTGAATCAGAAAACAATAAAGCAAATTGTTACCTAAATAACACAGGCTAGATTAAAATAATACATTGTCCATAGTGGAATAATTGCAAATATCTAACAACATGTGTATATGTTCAAAATAATTCAGATTAACAAAATTTTAATTTATTTTAAAAAGGTTATATATACATACAATAGTGTGTTTAGAAATTAGGTACAAACTGTTGTAATATAGCCAGTAAAGTAATAATAATTTAATCAGTAAGAATGTTCTATCCATTGATGATGAGAACAGCTTTCAAACAATGCCATCATCTGAAGGATGTTTTAGAATATTTGTACTGACAAAAAGAAATAGCAAAATTGCTTGGCATCTTACATGGCAAGCACATAATAAATGATTCTATCATTGGTTTATGATGGCACAACCAGTAAATGATGTACTGTTACAATTTTCCTATCATGAGAAAAATCCTGAAGAGGGTAATACACCGAGTAGTATAATAAATCTGATGGAAATAGGAAGTTACAGTTCTAACTAATAATAATAATACGCAGTGGTTTTAATGCATCTCTACTCAGCAACAAAACCCTGCCTTTTGATTACATGTAGGATGAAAGTAACTGGAATAAATTTTCAATTATTCAGAGAGCAAAAATACACATGCACCTCATCAGTCCTCACTAGGTGCGTACACACCCACCCATGCTGACTACTGAGTTAATTCAAAACTTTTAGGAACAATAAAAAAGATTTATTGGATAAAGCAAGCATGTCCAGACAAAATGTTAATCAAAGTATTTTAAAAAAACAACAATCTAGAGAATTAAAATATCAAAAAGCAAGCTATCATTCATTTATCCAGTCAGAAATGCTAAAATCAATCCTAAGAGAGAAGGTTTCAGTATTAAACTTTGCTTTTATTAGATTTTTTTACTCTACCAGTAACTTTTTAAATTTCAATAATATGAATTATATCCTAAAATGATGTCTTGTAAACATGTACTGTAATATTATTAGACAATATCCATCTGATGAATTACTTTCCTCTGCTTCTTCAAAGTTAACAAAGAAATTTATCCTCTTCAAACTTTTAAGTGAAATGGACTTTTCTACAGATACTAATACTTGAGGCTTTCATTAATGCACACAGCAATCAAGAAATAGGTTATAGTAATCAAATGCATGAGGTAAGAGTGTGAATTTGGTCTCCTAAAGGAGTTAATGTTGAAATTTCTTGTCTGCCAGTTAGTAAGTAACCTTTCCCCTTTTTCCCCATGACTTATATGACCAAGCTGAAAAAATATCTTAGTTTGATCCATTATGATGTTCTAGAAAAATGTGTTATAAAAATGCATGTATCTGTGAGTGTGCACGTCTCCCTGCATCTGCTCAATTCCATACTTTATAAATTCAAGATTTCCAACAAAAATACTAAATGATTAAACAATTTTTCTTTATCTTTTAGTGCATTTAATTCTCTAGATCAGCACTGACCAGTCTGTATAGTGGTAACATTGCAAAAGCATTAAAAAGAAAGAAAGAAAAAAAACCTGCTTACTCTAGTAAGTTGGTGTTTGCTATTTTTCTGTATATACAAGTGCACTAAATCCAATTAATATGGGCATTCAGCAGAGTTTTGATGATATGTTAAAATGGCAAGACAAATGGTAAACTATTTCTTTACAATGCTGAACAGATATGAAATTTTGTGAAACAATTTTACTTCGGTAGAACACTGTCCAGGAAGAATCTTGTACCTTAAATCTTCTGAAGACAGCATTTTTCAAGTCTATGTCAGCTGTATGAAGCTACAATCCAGAGGTTCCAACACTCACTAGATCCACAAATATACAATAAGCTTTGAGATATAATGACAACTGTAAAAATGATAAATAATGACAATGAATCCTGATGACCGACTTTGCCATTATTATTTGTAATTTAAACAATACTGGTCCCTCTATGAAAGTCTAGAATTTTGAATGCATCACTCACATGTCTGTAACTAAAAAATGTGTGGCATTAATGTCTGATGACTATAAACCCATTAAGAAAAAATCTAGGCAAACAGTTTACGTAAAGAACCATTATACTGAAAATAAATAAAGTTGGAATTCACTAACAGGTACACTTTTTGGTATGTTTTTTTGTTTGTTTTTTTGTGTATTTCCATAATAATTGCAAGAAAAAAACCACCATCAACAACATTTTTAGTGTCAGCCACTCTGCCAAGCCAGAGTAGTTGCAGCAAACATGGCGATACATCAGCAAATGTTACTTATTTCCCACTCAGGATTAGTGTGCTTGGAACAGCTCTTGTCTCGGTGACTTCAGTAGACAGTAAAACAAAGAAACTTCCTTTAAAGCTTTCATGAAAATAATTGAAACAATATCCAGTTTCAATGTGATAATTCTTTTTTTAATAATTAATTCCTTAAATGTGAAATCATTACCAAATAAACAAATCCAATGTTTGTAATACATTTCAAATGCAAAATGGCACTGTGCATTTGTAATTGTTTCAGGTATCAAATAGGTAATCTTGAAGTAAATTAATCCATGATGTGTTTTACTTTACACCATGAAAAGAATCATTATGTTGCAATAGCTGATGACTTAAATACTTAACACTTAGAATTTTGTTATATGTTCATATTCATGAAATTTAACATTTCATACATCAAGAAAATTTAATGAAACATGTTAATCAAAATCACAATAATTCTGTTGCCAAATGACTCACTGTTTTAATTAGTTATTTTTCTCATTTAGTCTCTGAGCTCAATTACTTTCATGGTTAAGAAAACTATTCCAAATATACAGCAATGGTTTTCTATATGACTACATTAAAAGGGGAGGGGTAGAGGCTCTACAAACTTGCAGTTATTGGGAATGTTGACTAAAAATCAATAACCTTTGACTTGCTCTATAAAAATAGATACATTAGATACTCTTAAATTCAGCAGGTTGATCATTCATGACCACACAGCATCTTGGATACTCAAATATTGGCATCAGCTTTGGATTTCTGCCCTATCATACGCCCAATTGCTCAGTCAGTATGCTTACTATTATATACCAATTCAAAATGGGTAAAAGCAGAAAACACTAACAAGCAAAACAAAACCAATTAAAACTACTACTAGATCTGACAGCATTAAACTATAATAAATTGAATTCTCATTTCTGTTTCATGTGTAGTGTCAGACCTGGTAGAGAAAGAACCTGCCACTGATTAGTAATGGGAGGATACCCCATCACTAACTAGACACCAAAAACATCCTATCCAGCTCACTACTGCTGCCTGTACAATAATAGCGATAGTTCAGTAAAATTAGTCAAACAAATTTATTTATTAAATTATTGAATTTTTAAAATTTATTCCTTTTAGAAAAATTAAAATCCTTTAGTTCCAAATTCCTGCCATTTCATAAGCGGTGCAGTAAATTAACTAATATAAAAAGTTGGAGGCATTTCATTTTTTATTATTCCATCAAAGTGGTACAAAAAGTAAATAAATAAGATCTAAATTATTATAAACATAACTTTGTTTTAAATGTGGCAACTTAGCCAGTTGTTAAAAATTATCCCTTCAACAAAAAAATGAATAAATAATACTTTAAGGGAAGAATAGTAGGGTGTATTCATAATATTCATCAAAGAACATGTTCTCACTAAGGGGAGAAATATCTTTATAAATCACCTACTTGTGCATATTTGCTAAGCTAGAATCCTACAGAGTACGGAACTTTGATCACTGTTAAAATATCTCAGGTATTTTATTTATTTATTTATTTATTTGAGTTAGCTTTAGTTTATATTTGATTTGAAACCTTCAAGTATGGCTAGCTATATCCCATTCAAATTTAAACGATCTTTTAAACATTTTTGGCTGATTTTCTTTAATTAAAATTTATGTAACACTGCAAGTCTATGCTGCCATTTTGCTTCATAGCTCTTAGCAAGATGGTAAAAAAAAAAACAAAAAAACAAACAAACATTTAAAAAATTTGGCAATTTCCTCCTTTTAGATACAAGAAAACAAGAATAAAAAGGCAGATCTAACTAGTTTTTCACGAGTAAAATTATTCTTACAGTATCTTTTTTGGGGGGGTTCTGAAAGCATGTTACTTCAAGCTCTCTGAAATAAAATATATTTGGTTATGATGGTTTTTGTAGCTTTTAATATCAAGAAACAATTATTTAAAATATTTTCTCTTCCAGAGAAGTTGGAAGAACAAAAACACTGAAATCATGAGAAGTTTTTTGAAACTCTTTTTCTCCGACAGTCTAATCATTACCAAAATAAAAAACATTTAATTTTACTTCAGTTTTTATTTCCTTGCATTAAGTTGACTTAATTTTTATTTTATTTTTATCCAACTTCCTAACTTTTTTCAGTTGAAAAGGATAATGTTTATACAGAAAATGTTGAGATGAAACTCGGGGGGAGCATTATTATAGTGATATTATTTCAGCCAGGTTCCATTTGAACATCCCTAGTAAAAAAAAAAAAAAAATATCAAGTGGAATAAATAAAAAAGCTGTAAAACAATATTAACTGTCACTGTGACCTAAAAGTCAATCGTTTCACCACCTTAATTTACAATTCCTCAAACAGCGCCTCTTCATCATGGTGAATTTGTTAGTACGTGAACTATTCTCGAGTTCTGGCTCCAGTTATAAAATAAAACAAATATGCATGAGAACACAATACTATTTAGTAACGAGCTTTCAAATTATACAGGAAAAGCATCCATTAATTCATTAACTTTTTAGAATAAACTGGTATTTGGGGAACGACTTACTTCAGGCACTGGCATGTGATCTTTTTTGAATTCCAACCACTGCTCTAAAGTTATCATTATTTTGTCTTTAGTCCGATCGTTTGGATTAATCACAATCAGAAAAATCAGCTAAAAATGACAGTGTTTCCTTCTATGAAGCTCAGAGCAAAACAAAAAAAAGCAAGGATTTATGCGAACAGCACAAAATTCCCTGATTTTACTGAGACAGTAACACTATTGCTTTTAAATTCAATGCAAACAGGAATGTTTGGTAATCCCCCAAAAAAGGTACCACTAAATAAGACATATCATGTTTGCACTTTCCTTAGCTGTAACATTCACTAACTGTGTAATGCTACTACATTTACAGTTACAGAAGATATTAAATTGATGATATCCCTATAGGACTTTGGAAAAGTGACGTTATTTTACACGTGTGATTGCCATATAGTAAGAAGGAACATTTTGGTAAGAGTATATATCATAAAAGCATAGATATTACAAATTTTTTTTAGTAAATGAATGCAGCTGTGATTGCAGTTGAATAAGTAGCTTTATGATGTCAGTTACTAACGTTTGTTTCTCAGAAAAATCTGATCAGCAATGATTGATGACAAATCAAATTTAGAGTAATGAAATTTCACAGTAAAATCTCATGCGCAATTTTTTTTTTTTTTTTAAACTTTTATCATCATCTGAGAATAATGAACATTGCTCATGGGTTAGACTGGACATGTGTTGGTACATGTACGGATGGAGCAACAGGTATGACAGGAATTAGCAAGAATCAAAGTAGCTGTACCTAACCCAAGAACGATACACTGCTTCATTCGTCATGAAATACTTGCAACAAAAGGATTTTCTTAATGAAACTACAACTCCTCAAAATAAAAAAATACAATAAAAAAGTAATTGCTATAATAATTTTAAGAACAAAAGCAAAAACTAATAATATTGGGTTTACATATTAACCACATTAAGAATAAATTTTATTTCTTAATATATATTATGTCCGTAGGGAAAAATAGATAATGTTTCAAAAAGAAAGAGACTACTAAAAGTGATTCTCAAAAGATTAATGTGTTTACATTTAATAATAATGTATAGCTTCACCTAGCATATACAGTCGACCCCCCGCGAAATCACAGTTCGGCATTCGCAACCCCGGTTATTCGCAGAATTTTCCTTAGAACCTGACTAATAATTGTTCGTGGAAACCCCCGTATATTCACGGAATCGCAAATATCTTCCATGATATTTTAATGGCTTTTTTCGTGGCAATATATATTTTTTCACACTTTATAACGATAAATTATTAATAACAATATAATTTACTAATTTTGTAATATAAATACTAATGTAAATTTAGCAAAATATCAATATAAAATAAACGCTATTGGCTGGAGGTTTGAAAGTAGCCAATCCGAGAGCGTTATTCATTTCTCCTTGCTGCTGATTGGCTGCTTCCCACGAGGCGCTGTCTCAGGCAGATGCAGTCCAGCATCATCCCAGTTTACCGTGTGTAGCTATCCTGAGTGTTTCGCTGAGTGTTTCTCTGAGTGTTGTATTTTTTATTAAATTATTATTATATATTTACTTATATCTTTTTTATTATATGTTACATTATATTTTGATGTTTATAGGCATTTATAGGCATTTTTATGGACCACGTCCAATATTCGCGGTTTTTCACTCTTCGCGGGTGCTCTAGGAACGTAACCCATGCAAATACCGGGGGACAACTGTACATGGGTAACTGATAGTTTAAAATGCATTAGCGGAGTGATGAGTCTTCTTTACTTTCTCGTTTGGAAAATATTTAATTTTCATTACTGAGACAATAGCTCATTCATCTGTTATTTTAACCAGTCATGACAATATTCTCTCTTAAGTAAGGATTCTTTCCGAGTAGGTTGCAAAACAGTAATGATAAGTCCTCATACTCCCTCTATTTTTCTTCCAAACATTTTACAAAAGACAAACAAAAATCAATTCATTGTAAGATAGACTTCATGAATTGAAAACAAATGTTCAAACACTCTTTTCAAAATGAAAACTTTCCTATCATTCCTAACATGCAACTGGTTTTTCAGTTAGAAAAGATCCCCCAAATGACTGTGCGTTAAGTGAGACGTCACATTTTCCTAATGAAGAACACACTAAACAATCAATAAAGCAGCTAAACTGTTCTTGAAGTTTTCTAATGTGTGCTTAGAGAGAAAGTGAGCAGGTTTTCACACTTAATAAATATTCAAAGCAATGCCAAACCATGTCTTTCCAAGTTTGATGAATGATGCTAAACCTACATCTGCTTATTAATTTCTATATTCTTTTTCAAGGTCTTTCCTCTCATAAAATCAATCATTAAAATCATCTAAACCATTAAGGTCCAGAACATTCTTTTGGTCATTTATTCTCTTGTTAGATTATCAAATCCTTGAGAAAACTGTTTGAAAAACCCTTTCCATCTATGAGTTACAACCTTTTCCTTATGTAGTTTCCATAAACTAAATTAAGGTACAGTGCACTGAAGATTTGAATGTTTATTGTTGTTTTTCTTCACATTCTACCATCATCTAAATTCTCTAAGTACCTTTTGGTTTTTCTATATACAACTTTACATAACCAACTAAATTTGATGATAAACAGATTAAACTCAGGTTGCTTCTACATGTAGTTAGTGCACTAATTAAACTAGGAGAAATTTTAAAAAAAAAACAAAAAACAATTAAGCACAAATTCTAAGTCAGATGGCAACCATAATTAGAATTAAAATTTATCAAAATACATGAATTTTCAATATCAAGATGCGATTAAAGAGCAGCCAGCCACAGCCCACCTTGGCCTCGAATCATTTCTGCCAACATATCAGCCAAACCCTGTTTGCAATGATGTGACAGAAGTGATGGCACAGGTAGCATAAGGAGACACTGACAGATAAAGAGATAAATTGATTGACATGAAGCTGGAAACAGCTGTCGGAACTGATTCTGCACTTATCAATATCACCTGTAATGCTAATCTCTGTAATGTGCTTGGGGCATCTTTGATTGCAATCTTAATCAATTCAGATTACTTACTGTAGGCGAAATTTCATAAACATGCAATGTTATTTAACAGCAGAAAAATTAGCTACTTACCAAGATTGAAGGTGGGATAAATTGAAGTATTTTAAAGAAACCTTGCAATTTGATCAAAAAGACATAATTAGAATTACACTGTAGAGGGAGAGAGAAAGACTTCACTTATTTAGTCCATTTGAAATATTTGTCACAAAATTTAACAGCATGAAATGTACTTTGCAAACCATTCAAGATCCAGGTGCAAATACTGTTTTGTGTTGCTGCTTGATATTTTTAAAAATTTTATTTCTTGATTCAGAAAATTTTTAATTTTTTTTTAAAATTTTGTGTCCATGCATCATAAAGTTTCAACATAATAAAAGTAGATAAGGCAGTTGTTAAAAGCTGCTTTCATGTGAGACAGATTTAAAACTTAACTATTAACAATAACATTGTTTTACTTAGGTTAAGTGAAACTTGATTTGTTACAAGAAAAATAAGAAAAACTCAAAAATGTCTTTTGATAAAATTGATGAAGGAATTTTGCAAAGTTTCACAAAATTTTAATCACTGATTAACAGTGTTTCTTGTACCGAACCCCATTTATCTGCCTTATGTTTTTTTGCAGTCTCAGTAATGTGTGGTTCTTTCCAGTGACACTGATTTGAAATAGTGAAAATCACCAGTGCAAGTAAATAGCACGCATGCTAGCCTGTTGAGACAGGAGCTTGAGTTCAACTCCGTTAGGTGAACCTTCAATAGGTATAATTTCTTCTTCTGTACCAGTCAATCAATGTGGGTTCCCTTTGGTTTGGACACTCCAGTTTGTTTCCAAAATTAAAGAGGAGGATTTTAGTAGAAACTCTCTAGAATGTGTACAGGACCCAGCAAGGAGACTTCAAAATATGTTTTTAGAACTAAATATTACCCAGCTTCATTTTCACAGTTTTCCAAGTGTGTAATCCTGATAACCTCCTACATCCAAAAATGAAAAATTCTAGTAGGACCTGGGTTACCTTTCCTTTCTTTGTGAACCTGGTTCCTTTGAATTATATAATATTCTAGCTTGCTAAACATCTGTTATTTAGCATGCCTAGCCAGAGGAGCCAACAACAAGATCTCTTAACTGTTTTGACTAGTCTTTGCAAAGTGATGAGCGGATGGCTACAGTTGGTCAGACCAACTGAAAAATACATTTCTTTACAGTACATGATTTAAAAATGTATTATCTGTAAACTGTTATATATTTCGTTTAATTTTCTTTTTAATTAGTTTAAAATGTATTCATGTTTGTTATTTTTCAGGGTTCATAGCATTTGTTTATGTTCTCATCTTAATTATGTAATTAAATCAATGTAACTATGGTTTAAAACACAATTAAAAACTTTCAGATTAAACCAACAATAATTCCACTTGCTTTTTAGAAATTCTGTCAAAATGAAACTTTTCCTCTACAATCTAATATTGAAAGCTAAAGAAAATAAATAAAATAAACCATCAACATGCTACATTTACTAATCCAAAGCAAATTTCAGTACTGTGGTAGTTTTGAAAAAAAATCTTATCAGCTTTATAGGAAACTCAACTTCTGCCAACCCACTTCTTGACTAGCTCTCCAGAAAAATGCTTACAAAAATGTTTCTGTTATATATCAATCACATGGTCTAGGGTGGCTGGTCTGGTACTTTTATTATTTAAATCAGCATACCTTAACAGATATGGTGATTTCTCAGGAGACTTAAAAAGTGATTTTCTATTTTGAGCCATCTAAACAATGGCAGTGTGAGTCAGTGAACCAGAAAGTAATTACCGGGTGTAGCTGAGCATTAAAGATCAGCTTCACTGCCCTCAACCAGATCCAACATAATAGACATTCTATCATCTCTACCACAACAAATTACATTTTAAATGTCTTTATTACTTTGCTAGGCAATGCCAAGTGAAGCAGTAACTATGCCTGGTACTCCTGGATTGGTGGATTATATAAGTCTACAATTCTCCATCTTTTTTTCAAATATTATTATTTCAAATTATAAATCATAATCTGGAAAAAAACAAAGAAACCAACACCTACAGTAAAGAGACATTACCTACCACCAGTCTGTCTCCTATTACTAGATGCTTCAAAGAATTTCAACCAGGTTAAACTATAAAACCTTTATACATTTCCTTTTGTAAAGTGTAATGATGGAATGGCATCCTAAAATTGTTTAATCCAAGCATATACACATGCACAAAAACACATACATAAAGAAGCTAATTACACAATGCTGTTTCAGAAATGTACAATAGGCAATATGTAAATCACAGGCACTATAGTGCAGTTTCAGCATTTTTCAAAACCATAATCAACAGCATCCATTATTTGACTGGGAATGATGCAGTGTCAGGTGTTGTTTACATCTATTACTTGAATACAATTTAGTCTTCTTGTGTTGGCAGTAGTGCTTTTACACAAGAAGTATGAAGGTTAGTTTGGCTTCTTTTTTTTTTTACATCATTCTATTTATAGTAATAAAACTAACTAATGAACCAGCATTTCACCTCATCAACAGAATACCTCTCTCAGGAGCAAAACCCTGCTGATAACGACAACAGGCCTCCATAGTTCATTACTACTAATATTGTGATGAGAAAACCCTGAAATACCCACCACTAATTTCTGTTATTAAAAGAGAGAGAGAGATGCTCAGAAGTTCTGTAAGGGAACTTAACTTCATTTTCTATATTTTAAGGTTTACAAAGATGCAAATAAATAGCATTTCTAACTGTCCACTAGTTACTAATTAGTCATTATTCTTTCCTCTTTAAATTTTTTTTTAAAATTCAAACCTAATATATTCATAACTGCAAGAGCCTGGTCCTGCATAATTAATTAAAACTTTTATTTTTAAAAAAATGAAAATTTAAAAAATTTTTATTTTAAAACCAAGGATATTAATTTAATAATTACAATATAAGCACGTTTATAATGTCACCTTAAGAAAAAGACAGTGAATGTCAAGATAACAAAATAAAGTAAAAACAACAAAGCACACTGAATTCCCAATTTTATTTAGATGTAGCTACAGTTATATTTTGAATTTAAGAATTTTGCACACATCATGGTTTCTTTCAGGGATTTTGGTGGCGTGGACTGCTGTGATTATTACATCTGTTATTCTGATAAGTTGTGCGCTAGAAATGCATATCAGTTTTTCTGAATTCAGTAGGAGTCCCGAGTTTTAGACATTAAAATCTCCCAAATAATTTTGACAACAAAAATAAATATGGTAATTAGAAGAATAATAAGTTACTGGCCCTTTTTGGGTGCTTGTATTTCTAATGTTACTGCAGCTGTAAGAAACTGCAACAAGGGAAATAACTCTTTAAAAAAAAAACAAAGATGATTTATATTATCATTCAATGAATTTTCATTTCAGTGTGTGCTTTAACACATTTAGCAGAAAAAAAAAACTGAAGAAAATAAAATGTTTAAAATTTTAAAAATAAAATAAAATAAATTTTCAAAAATGAGATTATATAGTTGATGTCCTTTGTGATCAATGTTCCTTCAGCGCAATTCACGCATGAATTATATTATTTCTAATGGTCAGGGCCTGTGTCATACCATGCACACGCACTCCACTTGCCTGTTCTCCTGTGCTCCAGTGGCAGGCATACATTAAAATGAATGGCAGAGGCTAGGATGCAGAAAGACCCTATTAGAATTCTTTGTTTTTAGATGAGGGAGGAAATTACCCCAGAGAGATAAGCCAGACCTAATTGTAATTTTAACTGGAGGCCATCAACCTTAGCAGTCTATCTACCACTGGACCACCATGCCATATACCTATAGATAATACTGAGTAGTGAAAAGTCACAAAGCTCAAATTACATATTCTTCTTTTCTGATTTTTTTCATGCTTCCTTTGTTTTGCCTCATTAAATCTTCCTTCTAAATTTTTCACCACAAAGTTAAAAGTCAGCCGGTACTTTTGTATATACCAAATTTTATCACAGTTAACTTTCCTTTGTACCCTCACACTTAGCAAGAAATCTCTCGGCCATCAGTAATCAGATAAAACTGTGTAAAAATATCACCATTTTCATCAGTCTGGTGATTCTGATACAGCAGAGTTGACACCTATGGAAGTAAAGTTTGGAATGGTTAAAAAAAAAAGGTAGCCCAAAATTTTACCCTGAACACCTGACTTTTACCCAATTCAAAAAATATACAAGTGTTGTATTTTTGCTTTTTTTTTTTAAAAGAAAACAAAAACAAAAAAAAAAAAAATTAAATAAAAAGTGCAATTATTAATTTCAGGTTCTTTCAATAAAATAATCTGAAGAAAAATATATTAGCTTAACTATACAGATTCTTAGAACACATTTATGCATACACACATGCTAACAGTGAAAAATAAATTCAAGTGTTTTGCTTCATATAATTACTACTACTGAAAAATTTTTTTTACAGTATTACCATCTATCCTGGCTCTAAAAAATACCAATACATCATTTGATAAAATTAGGAAAGTTAGAAACTTATATGGTGTACTAAAATTTTATGAAAGAGAAAAAGTAAAAATTAAAAAATATTTTATTCACAAAGGGGAAGAATGAGGGGAGGGAGATGAAGATATTAATTCTTATGGTATCAGTCAGCTTTGCTTCTCTCTTAGAATCAGACCCTACTGATGGAGATAATAATAGCAAACTCCAAAGCCTAATGACGACAAAAGAGAAAGAGGGGGGGGGGCGACAAAAGAATAGACTCAACTCATTGGAAAGTAAACAATTTTAAAAATATTTTAAATAGGTATTAAATATATTTTAAAAAAAAAGAATGTACACTTTACAAGTTAGCAGTTGCTTGCACTCTAATTTTAAATCAACCTACAACATACTTTGGTTTACCAATAATAGCATTTACTAAAAATTTATATTAAAATTCTAGTTGTACTCACCAAAAACAGGAGTGGAAGGCTAAAAGTATAGTTCAGATATTTCAAGTGTAAATTACTCTTTTCTCACTGTTATTTTAAATCAAAGCTTTTATTTATGCTATAATGTTTCTGAAATATTTTGTTTAGATGGATAAATTAATAATAATAATAATAATTTATCATCATTATCATTTTGGTGAGAGAGGAAAATCACAGTTTTTATTAGTTTAAGAATATCTAAGACTTGGCAAAGCAAACATTTAAAATATAGCTTAACAAATATGAGAAAGAGTAGAAATATTGAATTTTTCAAAATTTTCTTCTGAGGTAATTTTTATTTCAGATATATTGTTTTTTTTTTAATTTCTGCTAAGGTAATTTTTTACTGCCACATTGAATTTTTTTTTTTTTTACTGTAAACTTAACAAACCATGAAAAATGAGATTAAGAATTTTGAAAATATTGCAATCCAGTAAGTTGCTTTTCTGCAGCTGATGGCCTGAGAACTGCAGGCCTCCAATGGGAAAAAAGCTTTCTAAACTGACGGCCTGATACATATGTATAACATAGCAGGCAGTATTTTCAACTTGTCTGTCACATCCTATAACAAACATCAACTAATCATATAAAATTTGGAATGACATTTTGTCCCTGGGAATTAATGTTGACAAAATTGCACATGTGTAGCTAACCCAAACATGCCTTAATACAGAAGATGTTACATTTTAAAAAGTATTCACCCTAAAGATATTAACAACAACTTTCAGTCTTTCAGTAGCATGACTTTCTTGACAGCAAAACCTGTAAGTTCAGTCAAGCATGTCTATCGCTAAAGGAAGCAAGCAGTAATTTTGACAACAGTTATCATCATTAGAATCTGTTGCAGATTAACATAGCAAGTTAAAAGATTTCAGAGCCACTGTGAACTCTAGGAGTACAATCATCATCCTGATTGCATCTTCTGGGTTTACCAGAACAACTAACCCTGCCACACCCTTGCAGCAGTGTTTTGGACATGAGAGCATAAGAACTCTTCTTTCTTTGATAGAGAATAAATGTCCTGCAGTAAGACACACACAGATAACTAACTCTCCGAGCATGTAAAAGTTTAATGTTTAAAGAACAAGATGATAATAAATACAAAATAATAATAATAATAATAATAATAACAACAACAACAACATTTTCATTTGTTGTAAGGGGGATAGATAATCACCAACTTTTTAGGTGTGATATTTTTCCTTACATCTTTAAAAACTTCTTTTTAAATGCTATAGTCTCAAGATTTAGTTAGAAATATTAGTAGAAAGATTTGTAACACCAGACTTACCTGGCTGGCTTGGGCTATCTAGCAATGAACCCATTAGACTAGCGCTATAGTCAGGCAACCAATCACACTTTAAATTGTTCTGGAGGCTCCTCGTAAACCTTAATGTAATACACATCATCCGCTATTTACTGATCGACCACAAATTGTCTGCGTTGACAAAATGATCACTTTTTTTAAAAATTCAAGCATACATACAATGTGTGTGGATGGACTGGGTGGTAGAGGTACTGGTCGTGACCAATAGCGATAAAGGAGTTTTTGTTTGTTTTTATTTTTAAAATCATAGTAGTCTGATGTCAGTCCTTACAAATTACTGCACTGGTGGCATCTACTGAGAACTCTAAAGATCATGTCATCATAAATTTGCATTTTTGGTGGCTAAGCCAATTCATTATTTTTCTACAACGTTTCAAAGTTCACTTAAATTTTCTGGTATCGAACGAAAAGAGTCCTTCACTTTCTTCTCCGTGAATATTTCCTAACAATTCACAAAATGTTGCAAGTAATTCTGGCAGCAGAAGCTTCATCTTTACCTGCTACTTGAAATGCCATTTTTTTAACTAGAATATGATTACAGCTAAACCTGTATGTGAACACACAGCTGCCTCGTTCATTTGCTGCTCATTCTCAGGTATCAACATCATACATTTTGCTAAGAACATGACAAAGTTCGCTCGACTTATGGTTTGTTTTTTTTTTTAATATAAAGCTTGAAGAAGAAAAAAACTCAGTCAAATTTAAAACAAGGACTCAATGGATATTTCTTTCTTTTTGTTTGTTTCTGACAATGTCTCACTAAAATCTTCTAGGGATCATTTTTAACCAAGTGTTTGTGGTTTTTCCCCCGTTTACCCACCATTTTGTGCAAAGAAAAGCAATTGATGAATTCTTTCTAGTATGAATACAGTAAAAGTCATTTATAAAAACAGCAAATAGGATAGCACAATTATACCAGGTTAGGCCTAATTTTTTGTTGTTGTTTTTTTTAACTGCACTTAACTGAAAACCACATAAGAATGCTCCTTTTAGTCATCAGTATTAGCGGAAATTTTTTCTATGATCCAAAATCATTCAAGTTTCTATGATCTATGTCGTCAGATAAAAAACAACAACAAACGTTTCACAAATGCATCTAAGCAAATAAAGCATCACAGGTTTTAGATATGGTTGAGTGAACAAAACCATGTCACTAAAAAAAATTGGCTGGGAAAATTAAACATTTCATATTTAGTGTTTTCAAGTTACAAAGCATTCATCATATTGGCCTGGCAGAAACTAATGTAACCTATTCAAAATGGAAATTAAGCCATTAATTCTAATCTTTGAGTTCTTTGACAGTGTCACAAAATCCTGGTGAGAAACACTACTGCGGCTAATTCAGTATGAGGATAATAATTTCTATATGCATTATGATCTTACATCTTGGTCAAAAATGCCACAAGCATAGCTTTCTTTACCTGCTTTCCTTATTTTTCCAGAACATGCCACTCTGCTGGGATGGTCATCAAGTTAATTGTCAACATATCAGAACAGCATTTGTATCAACAATCATGAGAATGTTCAGGTCTTTAACTATGGGGTTGGTCAAGCTGTTTGTTTTCTCTTTTCCCAGTCTGATTCTATCAAGCTAATGACAGTGTATCAATGTCATAAACTAAAGAGCAATCCACAGTGAATATTATTATCCAAACTTTACAAAAGATGCCAATTTTAGATCATTCTGGCATAATCATTCCATTTAATGTACAGCAATAACTTGGTATGCCACCCAGATATTTTAGCATTTCAAAACTACATTATGTCATTTCATATTAAAATCTAAAAATATATTTACTAAATGTATTGTTGAATTCCATTTAATCTTAAAACAAAAAAAAATTTATTTTTTTAAAAAAAGAAGTGTATTTGAGGTATAGAGCACCAGCACAAATGTACAGATCATAGTTATAACATCTTTGTCAAGTAAGAGAAGAAATCTAAACAAAGTTCTTTTTGTCATCTTTTTATTCTTAAATGAATTGTATAATTAACATATCAGTAAAAATGGCCTTATCAGTCAAATTCTGACTTTTATCTATTATGCATCAACTACATTATCTTTCAAAATTGTTAGTAAGCACCTGAATTTTTATTATAAGTACAATATTTTCTACAACTTCCTTTCCATAAATTTCCACTGTTTAGGTATATTACCAAAGAAATCTTCAGATCTTATAAAAAAAAATTCAAACTTTGGAAAAATCTTCATTACACAAACAAAACAGCATCAAGTAAGGATAACCTATACTTTTTTTAAATGAAAACTAAGAATACAAAATTCAAATGAACCTTTTCAGTACTGTAAAATACTAGAAACATCTTTCAAGCTTTGAAAACTAAATTATTATTCTTTAAGTTTAAATGAGTTATGCCTAGAAACTTCACTTGGACTTTAACTATAAAAAATGTATCTACCATTTGTCCACAAAATATTTTAAGTGGAGCTGATAGAATGGTTATTTTGGGGTTATAGAGATCATGTGGCATAAAAATTCCTGTTTCTTGCAATAAGTTATTTTAGCTTTTCATTACCCTTTTTTTTTTTTACTTTTGTCTTTTAATTCCAAGAATGTTTAAAATACGAAACTGTTACTTTGCTGTGTGGTAAGATGGTTGAATTTTTAGATTACCATACTTTTAAGCATATATAATCTAGAAAAATTTGAGTAAATGAAAATGTTACAACTGCATACATTCTTATCACTAATGAGCAGTCCAAGCACAGGCCATTGAAATAGTTTTTTTGTTTTTCATTTTATCGGTTATTATTAATCGTTTAAAACAAAACAAATTTATAGAATCTAACTATTAAAAGATAATCCCCATGTTAAAAAACAATATTTATTTGTAAAAGGTTTTGAATAGGTAAGCTATAAGAAATGAATGATCTGCTTATTTATGGTGATTATTTCTCATTGACACATGAGATATAAACATTTCCTGAATGTGTGATTTTAATGTGAGACACTACAATAGAGAACAGTTGCATAATAGTAATCAGTGTTTATGGTAATTTTTAGAAATGCAATATTCTGTACTCTTAGTTGCAATGCCACAGTAAATCCATGAGTATTGACTTAACATTTAAAAACCATGATTTAACAATGACCAAGACAAAAAAAAATAGAATCGAGATCTAAAATTTTTAATTAATACAAAACACAGGATTCCAGCATAAAAATTTACCAAAAAAGAGAGAGAAAAAGTCTATTATTCCAATGTTGTAAACACAATTTCTTAAGTTCATGCATCATTTTAAGTCATTCTTACTATTTCATCATTAAACACAGCAGGAATATCTGCAATGCAATTGTAGCCTTCAAATTCATACAAACTTCACAAAATATCTCATGGTTCGTTGCAATCATATCATTTGTACTATTTGTCTAGCTAGCAGACCACCTCAATAGCATGAATGCTAGGTCAATCAGCCTACTTACTGTTTAGTAGGTGCTGCTGGATATGGGATAAGTAAAGGGGCCTTCAAATTTCACAGACTTCTCTCACGTAAATAGTATCCAGATCAGTCCAACTTGCTAGTTTTTCTGCTATATATGCTCGCTTGAACATAAATCCTTCAATATTTTCAACAGAAAAAAAAAGTACACTCTCCCAGTGATGTAAAATTCTCACAGTTAAATAATCATAAATTTGGCAGTTTGTATTTAAAAAAAGAAAATGGCTATCACATATTTTAAATTACTAATAGATGTCTGGAAAATGAAGACAAGAACCAGAACATTTTTTGCTTGAATGTGATACTAGTTTTTCAACTTCTGCAACACTGGATTTCCTTTTCTGAACTGGGCACCTTTACACACCACAGTTTCACTCAATCAGATCTGAACTTCTTCCATTGGACGGATTATAAACCCATTTAAATTTAGAAATTGAAGTACAAATAAAAGCAGCTGGCCAATTCATTCAAAATCAGAATATAATAGAAACAAACAAATAAATGCATAGCTGACAAAGAATATATACTGATATAGATTTATGTTTAGCTTTCAAAAAACTCTGCTTAACCTTCAGAACAAAACGTAAATGACAAGGAAAAGAAAAATTGACCAAATAAAAAAGATACATTTGTATATTTAAAAAAATAGCTTCTTAACAACAGAGGAAAAGAAAAGTGTGTTGTTGGGGGAGTATTTCAAAGTTTTATGAATAAAAACAATTTTATTTTTAAATTAAAATATAATATAAAAACAGCCGGAATTTTTTAATGGTTAATATTAAATGTATCATCCCGCTGACCAAGTAAACAAGCCTCCATTCCAGAAAGATGGCTGTGAAAATTTTTCAAATAGACATTGAAGAGTTTTGCCTATATAAGAATGAGAACCTCATTTACATTTAATGAAACAAACCAAAAAAGTAAAGAGTTTATTTAAAGAACTGCAGTAAATGTTAATTTTTATTTCTCTCTCTCACACACACACACACAGAAACACACACACAGAGAGAAAGAGAGACAGTTCTTAACAGAGAAGCCTTTCTATTATTTTGTTTTGTTTCTGTTATGAACATGAAGATGTAGCTCTTCAAAATCTAAATATGTAAGCTTCATTATTTAACAGCTGATTTTATTTCTACTTATATTTATATTCTCACCTTGAAAAAACTATATATAAAATCCCTGTACATAATCACAGATAGCTATGTCACTCATTCTCATCCAATAGAGGATTGAGATTTTTGGTCAGGACTTCGAGGTTAAAAAGAGTTGTGATAATAGTAATGTAATTTAAAGTACATAACCCTCTTTCTTACTGCTATTAATAATAAAAAGAAAAAAATCGGCCAAGTTGGATTTTTTAAGTATTTGAGTGCTATTATGTTAATTAGTTAATCCAGCTTTGTGCAAATCTACATAAACTTCAGAATAAAGACAACTGATAGCACAATTGCAACTTTAATCATATGAACAAAGAATTAATTCATGCCATTCAAACGAGTTCTCCAATTTCATAAAAGAACAATGAAAATTCCAACAATTAATTTGTAAAAGATTCTGCACTAAAGAGAGTCCATCTGTTTTATGACTAAATTAAAAAATAGCTACCAAATGTAGCCTTACATGTGGTAATTACTTTTGCATGTCTACACAATCTGAACATAATTCATTCATTCAGAGAGACTTATAGCTTTTTGCTTAACTTAAAATATGCACGCATAAAGGCAGATTCTATGTGGGCTATCAGCAAAACTCAATAAACAAAACATTTTTTTTTTTAAATTTCACAGCAGGTTTTATACCATACTGTAAAATCATTATTTAAAATTATTTTAACTTTTAAATTATCAGATTGATATTATTATATTATTCTAACTTTTGAAAGCAAACTTAACTACATACATATAATGTAAGCTTTAAATTTTGTTCAGCAAACATGCTCTATGCTTATCAGTCACATTTTGGGAAGAAAAAAAAAAGACAAGACAAGAGATAGACATTAAACAATATTTCAGCTTTGGCCATAAAAATAAAGAACTAAGAAAATAAACAAACATTTCTCATCCCATGATATTTTGATGTATGAAGTCAAAGTTGATGATCTGCCCATTTAAATATCAAGACCTACAAGTCACAAATCACTACATGAACAATTGGAAATTATTTCCAAGCTGCCAGAACCAGGTGATCTCTCATTGTTCTATGACCGAGAGCCAGATAAAAGAGGATTTTAAAGAGATAGGTAACAGGAAATAACTAAAAAAGTCAAATATTTTCAAAAAATGACTACCTAATAACTAACTTCAAATTGAAAAATACACAGGAGCAAATATACAATTTCTTCATATAATATTTTATAACTAAGTTAAACTTTTAGAGAAAATATTTTTCTAATAAATATGATTATCAAAGGCTCAAGGTTGATAACATTGCAATATTTTAGAATAGAAAGATTATAGATTATATTCTGTAGCTGCAGCTTTAGAAAACCAATATTATCTCCTTTTAATCAGCTACAAGTTTAGAAAATTTAGACATAAAGCAGTCTCAGATTTACTTTTACTAAAGAAATTAGAAAATAAAACTGAAAAGGCTAACTGCTTATGGTTGTTGATGCAGAATACTTGTTATACTACCAGTCATCAAAAAACGACGAATCAACCAAGATTTCTTTCTATAGCACCAAATTCCCTGGCCATTTGATAAACAAATGGCCACAAATAAATTGTCCATTCTCTCAATATCACTAGCTAAAGGTAAAATAAAAAACAACAATTTATGTCACTTGACAGTAAGTTCATTGTTTTGTTGTTTGTGTTGCTAAATTCATTGTAATGGAATTATACATAAACTGATAGCTTTTCAGGAAGTCCTCATGAAAAAAAACAACTATGTGGATGTTTGTTTTTTTCCTTTATAATTAAATGAATGTCACACACTTGAATAAGCCAATTTGAGCTTTAAGTTCACTCTGTCAACATTAGGAATGCTTCAGATTCTATTACTACTTGTTGCTTAAGCGTATCCCAAGCCACTGAATCATGAAACAAAGCTTACCATTTTAAGAATAGCCAGTGTTAAAAGTTATTGTTGTCATTGTCGTTTTTACTTACGTTAATAAACCTTTGAGGACATCCTTCTCCAGAAAAATAGAGAGCTAGGTGCCCATTTTTTTTCTTTTGTAGCTTATAAAAGCTTCCTGGTAAGAAAATCAAGATAAAATAGCTATAAAAAAATTACTTCAGCTCAGACTATTGGTCTTATCTTCTATCTGATGCAACAATTTTATTACAGCAATGAAATACATCCAGTAATGTTTGTTAATTATATGATATCAAATAATGCACAGTGCTTCTAAAGAATTTAGAATATGGGCTCATGAAAAACCAAAATTATTATGTAATATTTTTTTTAAAATTTCATTATGAAACAGTTTAAAATTTAATACTAAATTTCCCAAAATTCAAATATTAATTAGTTGTGACTCAACCATATACACCAGTTTAAAAAACATTTCATTTTGTTGCAGTTCTACTTTTAGTAGGTTGAATACTGCCATACAAGCAAGGGCAATCCTGACACATGTGGCATTGCTCACTACTATTGTGGTTGAAAACTACTGATAGAGAATGCTTTTAATGTTTCTATGACCAGCTATATCTTGTGACCACATAACATATTAATGAAATGTTTCATACTATTTCATTTGCTTAGCAGTAATACTAGTGAGCAATGGTAAAACTATGCTCTTACCTAATAGTTGATTCTTTTTGACAGGGAGAATTTGCCCTGTTTATGAGAACTGCTAAGACACGCTGAAGTTCAATTACCCATAATACCATGAATACTTTGCATGGATCAATTATGTCTGCCTGGCTGAAATGTTTGAATAAATGCTTATTCTGAAGGTGACTTAAAAATATTATGAGCTGTTCAGACAATGCAATATCAATTTCATAGCCCAAAGAATTTTATTATATCAAGCCGATACATCTCCAACAGCAAAGATACAAAATATAATGACTAAATGTTTGGTTGTCCTCAAGGCATGTTTGAGTAATAAATTTTAAAAATCATGTTGGTTTTACTGAAATGTGGGAGAAAAACAAATGTAAGGCATTACTTTAGAAAACACAAGTTTCAAAAATGTTTTGCTCTACCATCAAGGCAAACTTGGCTCCTGATTGCAAATGTTCAAAATTATTGCAGAAAAGTTTTGCTATTAGTCTATAAATTGTTTCAGCATCCCCATGTGCACACAGGTATACCAAAACCATACTGTATAGAAAATATGTAAACCATCAAAATACTAAATCTCAAAATTTGTAAAAAATTTACATATAAAACATATCATCTATCTTATTTTTTGATCGTAAGTCACCTTATCTTTCCTGAATCTGCTAAATTTGAGTTTTTATGTGCAATATACATAAGGCAAGTTTTCTATTAAAACTAGATGAAAACTAAACAAATGCAAAGTACTCAATTCAAATAGTTAATGTGTGTCCACTAAAAGTAATATGGAAGTATTTGCACATACAATATCTGAACAGTTATGATGGTTCCTGTTTAGAATGTTATGTATTTAAGTACAATATACAGTGAATAATTTCCAATACCTTGCTTCAACTTATTTAATATAAATGTACTTTTTTTTAAAGAAAATGCTATTTCAATAAAAATATATTAATTCTAACAGAGCATTAATTTGAAAGAATAATGTGCTAGTAAGAAAAGAGAAGCAAATTAAATATTTCAACTCATCAAAACAGCACTATAACTATTAATAAATGTAGTAATTATTTTAACTGTTTTTTTTTAAAAAGAAATTAAGGGGATTTTGTATTAGCAGTAAACAAACCAACTAATAGCACTCAAAATAATCAAACTAGCATAAAAGCCTACTTCTACTAATTTTGTCCTTTTTTATTTTCTTGTTTCCATTATAATCACTTATTATTATCTCCCTTTCCTATCTGTCTAGCTACTTCAAATGCCACAAATCATTTTTTAGTGTATCCTGTCTTGGTTCAGCATCGATGGTAAAACAGTTTCCATCTTTGTTTCCCAAAGCAACACCTTATGTTCCAATATCCAGAGCCAAAACTCTTCAGTGTTTGAAGAATATTCACTCACATTTTCTTTGCTTCAGTGCTCTGCTATGACCTGCTGACAAGTCAATAGTCTTGAGGAGAACATTAAGAACAAATAAACCAAATGCTACTCGTTCTTCAAATGAGGTACATTCTATACAGTGGACACAATTATCTTACTGGCCAGATGCAAACATGAGACAGTTAAGACCTGATAGAGTATATATAATTAAAAGTTACAACACAGCATGGAGTCTGGTTGGCATACAGCATTTACTCCTCTTCTATAGGTTGTACCTTGTACTGATCTTTTTTTTTTTTTTTTAAGATACAGAGGTCAAAAAACAACAAATACTTTTTTCTTTTTCTTTAAGCATACTTTAGTTAAAAGTGTCTAATAAACATCATGACGACTTGCTATTCTAAATTTTTACAATTTTGTAATGAAAATAGACCAGTATGAAATGAGTTAATTATTTCCTGGCAGTTCAGAGATGTTAAAGAAAACAACGGATGTGAGAATTTGGGTTACATTTCCCTTTTTTAACAACCTTTCTAACAATAACTGACATGAATAAACTTTAATTTCTTTTTTCCAAAACAGATTAAATATTAGACTAAAATGTATTTTCGTTTCTTTGCTTTATGTGCATATCTCTCAGAATATTTGTATTTTAACGAAATAACAATGTGAGAATTATTCCCACGCTCGAATATTAGCATCATTCTGTCTGTTGAAATATTTTTACATACAAACATAGAAGAAAAAAGTACCAATGCCATTTTTCTTTAATGCCTTTCAACAAATCCACTGTGTTGGGTCAGTGCTTCTGTGCCAACCAAACTAATACTACACACCACCAGGAAGCTACCAACTTCTTGCAGTGTTCAGGAATTAACAAAAAATTATATTAGTTAGTACTGTAAGAAACTATGGTTATAAAGAAAACAAGTTTCTGTCAAGTCAACATTTGAGTGAAACATATATCAATATTTAATTGCTGCTTCTTGCTCAGATCCAAATTTGTGGGAGCTTGTAGCCATTTATCTTAAAGTGCTTCAAGTTGGCCAAACATCACACAGGAGGGTGCTTCTGTCTCACTCTGAGCCCAAGGTAGTCACACACATACTTCAATGCTGTCACCGTTCAAAAATTTCTAAATTTTCGCTGTTCAGTAGGATCTGGCATTTGTCATCCATAAAAATTGGTGCATAGTGAGAGAGTACTTTCAAAATGAGAAATGTTTTGTAACATCTAATATCAGAACAGCAGCAGGAACCAACTTTCATCAGGTCAGTTTACCTACCGTCTTCTACACTCTCAAGTTTCATCTAGTGAATGCATTGGCCCAAAGACACTGATATTGTGGTGTTCGATTATTAACAAAAACTTTAAAATTTTAAATGTGGATATCCTCCATTTAGTCTTGGACTTGGTTTATCATAGTTGCAGATTTATTCTGGTTACCAGATTAGAGATTGTGTGCTTACATAATGATGCATAACAACTTCTCAGCATGAGATCACGGGCAAAAGTCCCCTTTAGAACTCTTAATTTTCAGATGTGAAAGGAAACTGGAGTGCCCAAAACCCACAAAACTTTCCTTTATATAGTTAAAAATTATTAGTACAAGTCTTCACTGTTTAGTAGCTCAAAATATTGGCTTTAAAATTCTGCTGTCTTAACTTATTTAACAATTCAGCATTAGAAATGTTCCATAGTTACTGCATATCACTGGATGGACAACTGTGATCAGGCTGGGAGTAAACAATGAGTCAAACCCTACAGATAAATAACTTTAAAACCTTGTACAAAATAGTTATTTGATATTAATATTAAGGGCTGTGTAAGTAAACTTCTAAAATTTTGAGAACAGCAAACCTTCTAAATAAAATAAATCTTTTTTAAAATAAAAAAACTCACTTTTCATTTAATAACTCAATCTTCCAATGTCCACAATACAAACTGCTAAAACAATAAGCAACAACCGTCACTGAATATTTTTCTTAAAATTTGCAGTAGTTTACTTCCATTGATTACACAAGTTTTATCTCTATAATATAGTTGTAGACCCAATGGCTACTTCCTCTTTATTGGGCACATTTTCTCCAAATAAATTTAGTTTGGGGGAGAGAAACAACATTCAGCATTGGAAATAATTATGGAAACAAATGTAGGTTATACACAAATAACAAGTAATTGCAACTGAGAAATGTATATAATACATACACAATGCACTATTACAGAAAATACACAGAAACTAAATGGATATGTTCTCATTAGTATTTGGTATGTTGGCTCTATGCTTTATACAGAGTATCACATCCTGTTTTCATACACCCATACAGGTTATTAATGGATGACTGGAATGTTGTTCAAAACATTCTGTTGCAATTTCCACAATTCATCCAAGGTGTTTGATTGCAGCTTGACTTTCTCAGTAGCCATATAATTCCATACAGCCTCAATCACATTTATATCAGGACTTTGTGTAGGCCAAGACATCTTTGTGAATGTTATATCAGCCTCTTTATGTTCCAGATAGTTTTTCACTACATTGGCTGTATGCCTGGGGGTCACTGTCATATTGGAAGATGAATCCTCACCAAATTAAAATTCTTCTGGAAGGAAAGAAGGCATGTCGGATGAGAACCTGCCTGTATTTGTCAGCAGACACAACAGCTTCAATTTTATGCAAATACCCAATCCTTGCTGATATGCAGCACCACACTTGTATTGAACCATTACCATGCTTCAATGTAGCTGTTGTACACTTAACTATCTATACTTGCAGCCAGGTCATTCACAAGATCTTTACTGGTTCATCATCTATCATGTCAAGAACATACACTGAGATACTTAACTGGGCTTTCTTCCTTGACTACATCTACTGTCAATAGTACTAGTTTTGCATATCCTTTGTAGGGTCTTGCATGTAGCTCTCCTGAAATATGAAGTCAAGCAGCAACTGCTACATGAAGTAGCTTTTACTAGCTAAAACTTTGATACC
Source organism: Nautilus pompilius (assembly GCA_018389105.1). Lineage (NCBI taxonomy): Eukaryota > Metazoa > Mollusca > Cephalopoda > Nautilida > Nautilidae > Nautilus > Nautilus pompilius. The sequence goes on from JACATO010000119.1 coordinate 541,243, forward strand.
CAAATCCTTGTCATGTGATATTTCCCTACAGTGAGTCATAATAATATTCACTACACTACATATACCTTTATAGTCCTTCTGCAAGTGTAGCATTTTCTAATTTCTTGCATGACAACCAATCACTATAAACTATATCAACATATGACTGCACTATGAAATATTTCGTTTTTACATGAGATGTGATTCTATCATGTTATTTGCATTTTATACCCAATTTTTCCTTTGTTTCCATAATTATTTCTAATACTATGTTATAAGTAAACAAAATTGTTCAGACAAAACTCTTCTTTACATCCATCTATAACTGCTGGGTCATTTTTCTAGATAGATGACTAATTCAAATTGTTACTGCATTCATCAACACAAAAGTTCTTTTAAAGCAAATGTTTCAGTCAATAAAGATAAATGAGTGCATGTCTATCATAAAGCAAAGAATTGTCATTTTTTTATTTTCTTCAGTCCATTTAGCATGTATTATTTCTCTCTGGTAACCAAACCCAGATTTAACATTGGTTAATAGTTACTTGAGCATGCACTGCCATTACAAATCACCATTAGACATTAATGATACAGTATACATTAATTCCTCACTGTTCACTATGCACTCATAAAGGTATGCTTTATGTTACACAAAAAATTTCAATGCTGGTCTCAAAATTGTATGCTATATATTATTTCTCTAACTATACCAATCCTAAATAAGTCCAATTCTCCTGACCATAGGATGTAGGAAAAAACAACACAACTATGAAGAATCCTAAAAAGCACAGCAACAGTGATTTGACTTGGAAAAAAATCTCCAGAGTAGCCCAGTATACTTAAACTTCAATAATTGCAGATCTTCTTAGCTAGAAATACAGTATAAATGGTAGAATAAGCTCTAATTCCTATATATTTTTTGCAAATATTTACTTAAATAAAACAGCTAAAACAAAGTTAGTCACAGAATTCTTTTTGCCATTTGGAATATTTAAACCCTTTTATAATGCTTCAACATTTCAGCAACTTCCTACTAAAGAAAAAAAGCTAAGAATTAATCTGTACTTATAAAATACAAGCCTGTGATATTTTATTTAAAGTTTTTGTGATGCAAAGACTTTTTCACTCCATTACACTCAAATTTTAGTATATTATAACAATGCTAACACTCCTGATGTCCAAATGCCTAAAAGATGGGTTAAGAAATTAGGTTGCATATTAATACGGATTTATCACTACTCTAGTTAAGATGTCACTCTCTCATTATAAATATATATCTATCCATCTAATTAAAGTTTTGTAAGAGACATGGTGTACTCTTTGCAGAATTTTAAAAGAACATTTTCAAAATGTATGCCAAAAATAAAAAATTATGCTCAAAAAGTATGCACACATGTACATGATATATATATATTAATTTTTTTTAAAATATAGGTTGAAAAAAATAATGTCACTAATACAGTACTTTATTGTTTTTATATTCTGAAATGTAAAACCACTGCTGAAAGTCTGAAAAACAAAAACCATAATGGCAAGCACCAGCTGACTTCAGATAGAATCTAAAATTACCCATGTCCACTCCTTTCTTTTATAGAGGCCTGGGGCATTCTTACATAAAATGATAGCTACTGCTTGGGTTGTAGCCAATGAATATATTCAAACCACATTCTAAAATGTCAAAGAAAAATGCAATACTTTGTGTTCAATAATAATTTTTTAAAAAATTATTAACCTGCAAGTAAGCAGGGATACAAAAATCCCATCCTACTTCTGATGTCATTTGGGAGGTCAATTTACAGAAACTAAACGCTATTGAGCAACTTTGGGAAAAGTAGGATGTCACCAGGTCCTCAGATCACAGCACCACCCTAACACTTGACCAGCTGACACAAATGCTCCTTTAGATATAGAACAATCTCTCTCAAGATCATTTCCAAAAGTTCTTGCAGTAAAAATAAACACTGAGAGTCTGGTTTTTTTTTTTTTTTTTTTTAAGGAGTCCTCTAGATGCTGACCAGACTTGTGTGTTTTCTAGAAAAGCAATACCTGTTCACTTTTCAATACCAAATTTAGTGGTCTTCTACATGAAATTAATACATCCCTAATGTATGATGAAACATTTCAGAAATCACAGTTAAAAGATATGGTTTGTAGGATTTGCTGTATGGCAGTTATATGAGTTCTGATGGCACTACTTTCTCTACTCTTTCTTCAAAAGAGTTGAAAAATCCAAGATGGTGGACCCTTTAAAGTATCAGTATCATATTAGTAATTCTATAATTTACACCAAATCATAACTAGTACTAGTACTAAATTAAAATTATGAAGGAAGATATCAGTGTTTCTTCCAAATAGCAGGTGAAGTCAGTTAAGGAAGGAAGAAATATGGAATATTAATTTAAGGAAAATAAGAATACATTTCTGCATTTTGATATTTTGAAATGATCATCATAAACATTTTATTTAGAAATTAAAAAGATGTTTTAATTCCAATTTTGATCTTAGAATTCACCCACAATTTATCAACTATCAGACAATAGTGATCTGTTATAGTAGAAATAAACTTTTGTTTTTACAGCGTGTAATTTTAAACAAATAGCGAAAATAAACCCTTAAAACCATATATATTAGAGAAATTATTTTTATTTAAGTAAAATAATAGGAATTTAACAGAAATGTCTTCTGATAAAAAAACAAGTATAATAAAAAAATAAGTCAGTAGAATCTCAATGAACACCACAATCTTAGACACAGTTCTTTAGATATATAGTATAACTTGTATGTTAGAGCTCTTTAAGTCTCAGACCTAATATTCTAAAGCATCTTAACAATGTAACCAGAAATGTATTTCAGTAATGGGCAAGTTAAAATTTTCAAGTATATATATATATATTCTTTTAGAAAACATTAGTTGTTGTTGTTTCGTGACTTTTTTGCCGCATTCTATATTTCACTTTATTAAAAAATAAATTTAATGATTCACTGAATTCTTAAAATAATTCATTCAGTCTTGACTTGTATCCCAATTAGACATCTAAAAAATACCTACTTGTCCCACATCCATCCATGCTGAAGGATCTTAATAAATGCTTTTGACCAAATTTCAAAGAGAGCACAAACATCTCTTATCAAGGCAGCTACAGCAGCACTTCTATGGTCAGTATAAATAAGCTCTATTTAGAAAAAATCATCATTTAGCCTTGAGAGAGAAATCTGTTTGTAACATGGTCAACTTTTGACATTTGTTTTTATATATTTTTTTTTTACAAATTTAGCCTTATCTCTTTGTACTCATGTCTCTTTTAAAAAAAAAACTTCTCAGAAACAACTATTCTGATAATCTGAGCTGCCATTCTAACTATGCTATTTATGAGTGCATATCACCTTACATTTTTCTTCATATTTGAAAAATACCTGTTTGTAATCAACATTTATATTTAAATCGATTATATTTTAAACATGAAAAAAGTATGATTGCATACAAGACCATTTTGCTACTCAAAAAAACATACTGGGCATTCTGAATAATATATTTAATTAATTTTTCATGATAGATTGGCTGCAATTTTGACTGTCCTTTTGCTAAATACTATCTAGTGTGTAGTAATGTTAAACAAGTCTAATTTTATCAAAATATTGCTTTATAATTTGCACTATTATTATTACAGTAGAAAAAAATATGTATTTAACAATATAATGTCTTTGTAAAATCCAAACTAGTTTTTTTATAAATTATAATATTTTTGTTGAATATGTTGTCTAAGAAGTTTTTATATACACAAAATCTATCTTCCATCACTAGTTTCCTTTCTCACAAGTTCACCAAACTTGTATAACGAAAGTATCTTTTAAAAAAATCCTATCCCATCCAAATGAAATGCAAAATTTTTACTAGAACCAAATCAATTTTTCTACCAGCTCCAGCTCATCATATCACTTGAAGTTATCAAATTTCTCTCGTCCACCATTCATACTTGTTACCTCACACTAGTTTAGCCCCAAGGTAAATCTCTTGAAGGAGGTAAATTTAGTCAGTTGGATTATGCCAAGTTTTCCTTACGGCAACCCCAAGATAATTTACTTCCTTTCCTGTGGAGAACTCACCTGATGGCACTGGATGCCCAAGGCAATTCATAGCAAAATGAATAGTGAAGTGAATAAACCAGATAGAAATATTCCAATGATAATGTAATGCTGCCCAGTGTGCCGACAGCCACATGATAAAATGTGCAGGAAATCAGTGGATATTTTACTGTTAAGAAAAACAGTTTTCTTAGTTCAAGTACTAGCTAATACAAGATGAAGAGATCTATACTAATATCACTAAAATACAAGATGCTTACCGCGTGGTGTTAAAATTTGCATCGTGCAAATAAAAACGCTCACATAATATTAAGCATTTAGTTTACAGGAATTCGGAGTTTTAAGCCTAAGGGCTAGTAAATGGTAAAAAGGTTTTAAATTGTTCAGTATTAATTTAAAAGTTTTATTATAGAGCAAAAGCATAATATTTTAAAAGTTAGAAAACAAACTGAAAAAAAAAATTAAACAGATACATTCCTAATGTTGTTGCTGAGTAGCTAAATTGCTTCTGCAAACTAGCTACGATTCTGACAACAAATTATGAATACACCATTAGAAAGTAATGTGGTGTGGGGGGGTGTTCAGGGAGGGGTAGCACATCTGGTGGGGGGCCGCGCCCACCTTTGATTCCCCACCTGATACCCAGCTCTCACTTGCTGGCTCCAAGAAGCTGTAGCATACACAGCAGCCACACCCTGGTAAACCGCTTGAGCAGGCAGGCTAAAGCAGATGAGGGTAGCCCTGGAGTCTGAAACCCTCTGTAAGTTAGGGGATGTCTACCCAAAGCATGCGAAGACTGGTCTTGGGGGACTGGGCGGAAGAGACCAACAGAGGATGCAGCAGCCATGAAGGCGACTCCAGCAGGCCCCACAGGAGTCTGAGAATATGGCGAGACAAGACTTGATGATCTGCAATGGATGGAAAGGACTTGATAGTTATGGCAAGCCACCCTTCTAGGAGGGTAGACCAAGCTCTTTACAACCAAGCCCTAGCAGGCAATTGGTCTAGTGGAGGGACCCCTGATAAATGTCCAATAGCTGAAGACAGAGATGCAGGAGCCATGTGGTGCCGTAAACCTCTGCATCACACTTTTTTTGTTTCATGAACATTTGTCAAAGAAAGAAAGTAGTGTCTATAATGAAACAAGTATAAAAAATCATTATCAAAAAAGAACAACAGTGCATGTGACACGTGTAGTCTAACAGAATTCATGTTTAAAAGTAAACTATATAAAATACTGGAAAATTAGTAAGAACATTTTTTCTCTTAAGTTAGGATTATGTAGAAAAGCTGTACAAGCCTGGTTGGAGGGGTGTGAAAGCTAAAAACTGTTGGAATACAATTTTACATTTAAAAGTTGAAAAAAGCAAAAAGTTATAAACAAACTTATTATTTCAATATGACAATTAAAAAGCTAATTTTAGACTTAAAATCTAAGCCAGTAATCCAGTGGAGTAAGAATAGTTCATTTTTAACAAATATGAAGCCATCCAAGAGTGAAATGTACATCTGTGTTCAAGATCTAGGATTTATGTAGATGCATTTTTAAGTAGCACAGGAGAGATAAATATTATATCTTGCAAAGACAACAACAAAACCACAAATATGTAAGCTCATTTAGATTGTAGCCATACACCATTTAAATAAACTTTTAAAATTATTAAATTGCAACATTCTATTCAAGATAATGTTAGAAGATTCACAATATAACAACATTTGTATAACATAAATGAACTATAATGCATAACTGTATTATATTTGATCTTAAGGATACATAAAGATGTGGTTGAGAAGTTCCCTACTTACCTGTTACCAAAAGTGGATATCTGCTCTTGTAAAAAGAGATAATGTGACTTTTGATGAAATACAAAATCATAAAAAACTATCACATAAGTGAAAACATGTACAATGTGTATGCAATTCTTCTTCTTCATACACATCCCTGGTTATGGAGGTTTGACTATAAGGTTATTGAATGCATGATTTTATAATGAAGAAGTTGCAAAAACTATTTCTCAGCATGAGACCACAAGCAAAAGATCCTACTAGAACTCTTCATTTCAGATGTGAGAGGAAATCAGAGTGCCCAGAGGAAACTCAGATGGCTGCCTGGTTACAATCAAGAAGAAACCATACCAAGGAGGTATGCCAAAACTTGACAGTTTCAACCAGGATTTGAAATTTGCCTCTTCATTTTATTAATCTAGTAGTGTAACCAACCAACACTGCATCACTGTATGAAATTAGTTTAAAATTAATTTTATTGCATAAACAACTGAGTTAAATACTTATAAGTTTCAGCTACCTTTTCATTTATTCAGTAGGTAACCTAGTAAATCCAAGATCACTGTAAACAAAAAACAAAACATTTACAAAACAAAAATGCAATATTATTTACCGTTTAGTCATTTTTTCTTATTTCAAGATTCAAAACTATTTTAAAAATGGAATAAATACATTTTGTTGTTGTTGTTGTCATGATGCATTAATACTAGCAGGTATTCTTTCAAATCATGCTAGTGAATTTTAAAAATTTTGTCTCAAATAATTGAATGTGAAAACCTACTAGGATACCCAAAATATCAACATTTCAGTGCACATTTACACTCATTTAATCAACTTCTAAAGCAAAACCAAATATTGGCAAGTGGTTTTAGTTTGATTTTTGTGCTATAAAGTATGAATTTTATTTGAAGCCACTATTAAGCAGACAGACCTCCCTCCAATGGACACAAACAAATCTTTCCTTTATGCGATAAGTTTTTAAACAGTTTGACTTATTTGTGCACTTTTTTGAGAGCCATTTTATATATTTTTTCACATTTTTCTCTCTTTCAACAAAACATAAACAGTGGTGACCATAATTAAAAAGTGAAAATAAATAAAGAATGATAAAATATTTATATTTTATAGATGGTCCTACTCCTGTATCAGGCCAAATTTTTCAAGTTTTTATCACCTGATAATGATCTTTTATCAATGTTTCACCAGGTCAGTCCAGACTGGTGGCTAATATTTATAAGCTCAAGATTTTTTGATGAAAAGAGTACAATAAAGTCAGTAGTTTGAAATATTTTCAAGTTGTGTGTAAGATGTTATTATTTTTTTTTTTCAAAAAGGCTAAAAGGAAATTTAAGGTTTAATTTTAGTTAACAAAATCAATGTTTAAAATTAAACTACATAAAATACTGGAAAATAATACAATTTTTTTAAAATTTTACTTCAACAGTAACTTAGTTTTTAGCTCCCATACCCCTCCATTTCTACATAATCTTACCTTTGCATTCTGAATGTATCCTAGTAATGAGTAAGGGAAAGAATGCTATCACTGATATTTTACATCATCATTCTTGTCTAGGTTATCAATGTTCCAAATATTCTGCAACACTTACCACAATTTATCCAAGATGTTTGCTTGCCATCTATCTTTCTCAGTAGTCATATAATTTTATATGCCCTCAATGTTTATAATATCAGGACTTTGTGAGTGATCCATCAGCCTCTTTACAATGTAGATAGTTTTTTTCATTTCATTAGCTGCATGCTTGGAGTCACTGTCTTGTTAAAAGATGAATCCTCATCTATCACCACTGAGGAGAAATAGCATGATGGATGAGAACCTGCCAGTACCTGTTGGCAGTCAGTATACCTTTGATTTTATGCAAATCTCCAACAACCTTGGCAAATACATAAGCCCACACTTATACTGATCCACCCCCTTGCTTCACTGTAGCTGTTGTACACTGATTATTATACCATTTTTTGGTCCACCTTTGAACAAACTGTCATTGATTGCCAAAAGAAAAAAGTTCAAACTTAGATTTCATCTGTAAAGAGCACCTTCATTCAGGTTTGATGCTCCCACTGTTTCATTTCTCCTGCCCATTCCAGTCTAGCTGTTTGGTTTCCTCTCCTCTGCAAAGTTTTTTGGGCAACTACACATCCAATGAAGCCACTTTGCACTAATGTGTATCTTACTTGTCACGAAGAAACATTAATAAGCAAACTTACAGCTAGGTCATTTTGTTTATTAAGTGGAGAACACGAAATGAGATACTTAGCATTTAGCATCACTTTTGGAGAGTCAAGGCTTCCTTGACCATGTCTACTCTCAACAATACCAGCTCTGTATATCCTCCTCGGAGTCTTGCATGGAGCTTCTTCTGAAAAATGAAGTCAGCCTATAATCTGCTGCATGGAGTAGCCTTCACTAGCTACAACTTTGATTTCTATATGTTTTTCATGTGATATTTCTGTCCCAGAAGCTATAGTATTCACCAAACTAAAATGATCTCTCTGACTATACTTTTATGGTCCTCCTTCAAGTGTGGCACTTTCTGATTGGATGCATGACAGCCAATCACAGTGCAGCATATCAACGCATGACTGTACTTTGAAGCCTTTCATTTTTTTACATGCGATGCAATTCTATCATGTCATTTGCATTATATACAAGAGTTTTATCTCTGTTTCCAAATTTATTTCCAGTACTGCACATCAGTAATAAAAGATCATTTTCAGGTGGTAATAAAATCATGAACAACTACATCCTATCAGAATGATGTGCAAACTTAAAATAGTATTAACAGAGAGAACTGAATATTGCTAAATTTTGTTGTTTTTAATTTTAACAAAATTTACTCAGTAAACAAAATTAGCCAATTAATATGGCAATAATGGTACTATACTATGCTTGTCATACAATGAAGAATTCCATAATAAATTACTTTAAAGCATAGGCCAGGATTTCCACTTTAGCTAGAAGAAACTTGCTTGGGAAAATGATTTTAAGATGAGTCAAGAAACGAGTATATATGACATCTATAAATTAGATCCCTTGTGTACAGCACTGACAGTAAATTATACAGACTGGTTGGCTGTCGGCCACTCTGCAATAGAAATTTAATCTCATGAAGAAAATTAATTTTTCATGGTATCGAAAATTAATATACTGCCACTAGTAAATATTTCTTCACATACAACCATAAAGAATCATCAACAGATTGTAAAGTTTTTTTCTTTTTGAATAAAATTAATTTTTTAAAACTACTAAAATGAGAATAAATTTTGTATACATAGAAAACTAAAATAAAAGCCATAATATTAAATTTATACAAAGCTGACAACAATATATATATATATACTTGATACAAAGGTGGATATAAATAAATATTAAGTTTTTCAATTATGAAGAACAGGATTCCCCTGAAGTTGACCAGAATAAAGATTTTTAATAATCAAAAAGGTGTATTATTTTAAAATCCCAAAATTTTAACATAATCCTATAATAATTTTTCTTTTAATTTTAAATAAAATGATTTTTATAATGTTGGTATAAATTTTAAAATTATCAAAAATTTTTAAATAAGACGACTTTCTTTCCAGACATCTCTGTACAAAATTTGTTGACAACAAATCACAAAAAAAAAAAATCTAACTCTTTCTGATAAGAATTGGCACCCATTTTAAAATGTACCAAATCAAAGACAGATAAAATATATACAAAAAGGTTTCTAACAATATACTGGTATATTTAACTTTTAAATATACTCAAGATGCATCTGATAGACCCCCCAGCTATATGCTGTTCAGTCCTCCACTTTCCATCATCTTAGCTAGATGTTCTCCACTCCAAGTAACAGCCACCTTGCTGCCTTTTTCATTACTCTCACTCAAACATTTTGTTGCTGCTTTGCACTATCTAGATGAGAAACCAAAGGTTTTCAGTGTTTTTCCTACAAATCTTCCCAGTAGTCCACTGGTACCTACTTCTACTGGGAAAAATTCACAATTTACATTCTTTCACCTTGATTTTTTTGTCACATCTTCATACTTTACCCTTTCTTTCATTTCTCTCTCCTATTCTGTTACCCCAAATCTGCCAGTACTGTCTAGTTATTAACTGATATTAGGACACCCTTTTTACTTTGGTCCTTCAGCTTTCTTGGGTACTTACCAGTCTTTTACAAGTCTTATTAATGAGGCGATCTTCTTAACTGATTCACATGCTTTCATCTTTTCCTATTTTTTCCACCAGAATCTCCAATGGCAACTACCTGTACCTTCTGTGTTAATGTTACCATTCAACTTGATAATATATGTTCAAGTGTTGCTCTCTTCTTACAAAGGAGTTATCCACTATTCCTCCCACTTCAAATTAGCAGATTACTTGGTGTAGATAACAAGGTGTAAATCCCTTCTTTCCTCCCCATTTGTTTTACAATAGATTTACCTAGTTTGAAGTATAGTCCTCACCTGCTTGTGTTGTCTATAATAACCATGTTGTATAGCATGAGCCTTTGTTCTGCACTATACAATGTTTTTTTTGTGCTGACCATTTCCTACATCTTTATTTCTAAATTTGCTTTCCATATCTTCATATCTATTGAATTCTGTATTATACTTACAACTCCTTGCTTTCTCCAACTAAAGTTCTTCCCTGCTTCTAACCATTTGAAAACAAAATAATATCTTGAATGTAAAGTTCCAAAATCGTGCTAGATCTAGCATCTACAGATTTATTGGACTAATATTTCATAGAATACATGGGTAATCTTCATCAAAACAACAGTTCAAGAACTAACAAGTTTACTATAAATACAAATCTTTAAAAAAAAATACCCTATACAAAGTATAGTTTGTGAATGCTGTTAACAAAAAAGAGTAAAAATCTGATTAGTTGTACAGTATTTTGGTGTTATCTGAATTAACCAATGAGCAGCAATCTTCTTTTTCCTGCATTCTTTTAAACTATGAAAATTGGGTGCTGGTTTCACTCTCAGACATTCCTCAAATGAAATGGCTCTTTTTTTTTTTTTTTTTTTTTACAGTACTGGAATTCTCTCTAGATCTTTCATAAGCATAAGCTAAAAGAAAATGCTCTCTCTGTTTGTCACTCAAATTCTTCAAGAAAATCTCTTTGGTTCATACTTTAAACACATCTGGAGGTAACCAAGATGATGATGACATAAATGTGCAACAAGCATTTCATTTACTTCTTCAAAGGGGCTATACCCCGCAACAAAGCAGTCCTCATACAATGAAATTTTTTTATTTAATGGGAATCTTTCAAACAAGCTGATAACCTTTAATGTTACCATGGTGACTTTTTCTCCTTTTCAGAAACTAATGACAGAAACTGTCTGGCAGTAAATCCTACTATTTTTGCTAAGATTCTTGACAAATGCTTTAAATAACTGAAATTCTTTATCATACTTAATTATTGCCAATAAAAATATCCAGGTCAAAACTTGTTTAACTTCATTTTAAAAAATAATAATAATAATACACAGATAAATTGAACAAATATGGCTTTCCTATGACTTCCATAGAAAACTTAAGCAGTCCAAATAATCTATTTGCAAAATCAGCAAAAGAAAACAAAACCAAAAGTATCAAATAAGTAAAAATGGAAGTTGCTAAAAGTAAATAATAAATTCATGTTTGCTATAGCACATAAAACTATGCTTACTAGAAGGGTTGACTAGCAGACTCAATTTTTTTTTTGTGATTAAATTTAAAGTACACATCTTTACTGATATATTCCAATTAATCTGTGTAGATATTACTCAAGATTAGCTGCTAAAAAATTCAATTGAAGAAACACTGACCGTGAAAAGCAACAAAATTTTGCTAAAACAAACAATTGCATCATGCCTGAACATTGTTATCGTGAAAACTTAAGTGCCAAATCACTGATAAATATAGAAATCTTCCTTGACTATGTACTGATTAACCACAAGGCTCTAAAGTCTTTGCCAAAAGAAGTAACCTTCTAAATTGTACTCATAAATTCAAAATGTGGACAAATGGATTATATTGGAAATGCATATTTTACTTAGTTAAATGTATCGTTATAAAAGGTATGCAGATTCTGATTTCCATTTATCTCATTACTAAATACTGAGTTACTATTTATTCAAGAAATGAATCAGCTATTGCCTGAATAGTAAATCTGTTATTTCTACAATGTACTCTCTAATTTCCTTATTCGCTTAATCATCAGCAAATAATACATTCAGCAAGGATTACTTTATTCAGTATATTTAATTCAAAAGAGATTTAATAATCTTTATATGTAAGAATGCTGACATGCAAAGGTAGGTGGAACCAAAAGATGTAAACAAGTGAATGACACACATTCTAATATTTTGATATTTTCCAGCAGTTACTAGGTTCTAAAAGTTTCCCCCTGAGGCCCTGGGTTTTTTAAATGTCATTCTGTAAAGTTAAAATTTCATCTTCAACTGTTGTTGTTGTCCAAGAGGAACAATGATTCAATTTTCAAGGCCATCCCATCAAGATCAGTTTTTGCACTAAACAGAAAGCACATAAACGTTGCCACAGGTTCTAGTAAAGTCTTGGAACCATCTGTTAAATTATGATATAACATTTTGCACCTGTTCAATGTATCAACTATTTTCAAGTTGTGCACATTTTTTATCCTGAAGTTCAAGCTTTGAAATGGTGTTTTCATAAAGTCTGCAATTCATATTGCTGTAGTTGTAAAGGTAGCAGTTGGGAGTTTTTGCCTAAATGCATTCACAGAGCTGATCATGCAAACAACATTTTACTCTTTACCTTTCAACTTTAACTTTAGTTCATTCAAAATGGCTGTGGAGTCAGTTAAAAAAGCTACATCTAAAAGCCATTGTTTGTCTGTAAGTTGAGTGTATTCCTCATTTTTAGTGACCAAAAAACTCCTTAATTTCAGGTAAAAGATCCCTAAATCTTTGCAGAAATTTTCCTCTGCTCAGTCATCTAATATCATTATGCAATAAAAGGTCTGTGTTCTGCTTAGTTTTCTTCTAATTAAGAATGAAAGACACACCTCTGTAAACTTCTGGCCTGAACTGAACACAATCTTAAGTGAAATATCCATGATATCTTTCATATTCAACATTTTAGCACACAGAGCTCGTTGATGAATTATGCAGTGATAATGAAGAAAACAGGAAAATGTTGTCACCTTTGCATAAGGCAATGAACCCATTGGCTGAGACAGCCATATCAGGTGCTTTGGCTATAGTAATAGACATGAGTTTGTGAATTGGGAACTCTGTTGTTAATGAATTCCTTGAAAATAATTACCCCTCAAGTGTTCTTTTAATGGTAAGATTTTAAGAAGCTCCTCTTTAGAAATCATGTCTTCAAACACCATTCTAATAAAAATACATAACAGTGATGTGCCAATCATATCTGTAGACTCATCAAATTGATGCAAAAAGAATACATGCCTATTAAAGTCTTTTTTCAGTTTGTTCCTCCAAATCTTTAGTCATTCCTTCAGTACTTCATCACAGTATTTCTAGATAGCTGAAGTCCCTTAATAGCAGACACTATTTCTGTTTTATTTTTAAAATCCTGAAACAAAGTCTGCTGTCTCTTAAAAGGCCTCTTTGAATATTGTTCAATCTTGAAAAGGTTTCATGTGTTTTATAAGTATGCCACTTACTCAGAGTGATGCCATTTTTGCTGAACTCTCACACAGGTCTTGTAAAAAAAAAAATTGCTTTCCAGTAAGCTGAGACTTCAGTTCCTCCACTCTATTCTTTCAAAGTTTACTTTTAGCTGGAAAATCGCTTTCATAGCTCTTTGAACAGTTTTAAAATGCCTTTCAACATTTCCTTTTTTGATGAAAGTTATGTGTGCAGGGCAGATAAGACAAGCACATTTTGAATTAGTCATCATAAAAAAATATTCTTCCTACCACTAAGTATAAAAACGAGAAGTCTTTGGTTTCTTACCATTCATTCTAGAGGTTAAATTTTAATTTTGATTTTTAAAAAAAAATTAATGTATTTGTGGTCTGATAATGACTTAGTATCCAAGATCTTTTTCTCTGTAGGAGCAGTATTTTCCTTTCGAAATGATTAACCAGTATGCTTGCTGATTAGGTATCACCAACTAACCGTTGAATTTTTCAAATCTATGCATGCCAATCAAGGTTTCAACTTCAAGAAGAGTGACAAGAAAATGGAGACAATCTGAGCATTATCAATTACTAGCATAAAAACTACAGTCAATGGTAGAGAAACCCTTGATTGTAATTCAATGAGTATACTCCCTTGAATTTCACAGACATAATATTTTTCTTGAAAGCTCATGCAATCTACTAAAGATCACAATCGCCCTCTTGGCCACCCCATGATCTATACACAGAGACTAAGCATACTATGCAGGGAATGGCACTATTTGCTGCAGCCAGTTCGCCACAAAGACAATTCATCATGAACCAGTTCGCTGGAGTTTGTTTGACCAGGATGTGATGGTGTGTGAATTTAGAACAAGAGACAGTGAACAATGGGGAGTAAATTAAGCATGAGAGAGAGTAAGGAGGCAATAAATTAGCCAGTTTATAAGAGTATCTTTTACAATGGAGGACACTAAGATTTTTGGCCATTAATGTCCATTATCATCAGAAAATTCTAATTGATTGAAATTCAGGTTTTTTTTTTATTTTGCATTAACATATTTGATTAGCAAAAAATTCTCAACAATATTTCCCATGTTTCCTACTATGTTACTGTCTCTAACACATCTGACTTATCACGTGAAGCAAAGATGAGGTGTACATTGCTTACACCATTACTGTTCAGACATCCATATGCACTTTTGTGGGTTTTTTTTTTAGCAAGACAGTGAAAAGAACATCAAGGTGTTAACACTCAACTTATTTTTTGTGTCATGAACTGCGGGGTGGTATAGTTGAAAATTTTTTGATGGCTGACTATGGCCCTAGGCCCTTGTCAACACATGATACTACTTTTTGTCAATCAACGGAATCAAAAACCTGGTGTGACAACAGAACATCTTGATCTGTACCACTATTATTTTTGCAGCTATACTTGCAAAAAGATTGAATAATGTTCATCCAGTATTTTATGTTTTGCTACCTAACAAGCAAAGCAATACATATGAAAGACTCTTCCAATTTAACAGTTTCCCGAGAATCTTGTTTCATGTGATTTTGAAAATACAGCATTCACTGCAATAAAAATACCTTTCCTAATGTGCATCTCAATGGATGCTTTTTTCATCTTCTAAAAATATGAAAAAACATTTATGTGAATTGCAGCTGTCCCAGAGGTATAACAACGATGATTACTTTGCTCACATTTGTATCTATTGCAGAGTTGGATGAGGCCATAGACAGATTGACAGAACTTCCAGATGAACTGCAGCCATTGCTTGCTCAGTTCGAAGATTATTATGTAGGCCACCCAGCTTGCCAAGGAAATGGAAGACATCCAGCAATGTTTCTCCTAGAAATGTGATCATTGCAAAACAGGGTCCTCAACAAAGACAAGAGGACCAACAACCACACAGAGGCTGTACTTTGAAGGATACAGGCTGAATTGGGAATGATACATTCAACAAAATGGAAAGTTATAGATGGCCTCCATAAAGTGCATCATGGGTTCAATATATATTACAAACAATTAATGGCAGGTCACAACCCACCAAAAATATTGAAAAAAATATTGTAAACACAGATGAGTGTATATTCAAAATTACCACAGATTATAATAGTAGGGACATTATGACATATCTTAGATGATTAGCAATTATAGTTTGGAGTAATATATGCAGCTTAAATTTACTAATATTAAATTATTGTAAAATTAATTTTAAAATAAAATAAATTCTGTCACTTTGAAATTCAAACTTATTTCCACTGTTTTTAAGTGATTCCAGAAGTGTCAGTAGGCACTGACACACTACATGTATTGTGCATAGTAACTCTTGTGACAAACTGGCTCATGGCTAAACAACTCACAGCAAATTGCCATCGTGGTAAACCAGCTTTGGTGAATAATCCTAGATCCTATTATACATGAAGTTAGATTCTTCAGAAAAGATAATTTTTAATGTGTATTTGCAGACAGGTAACATAAGTTATTTAACAAGAGAACAGGATATCAGGAAACTCCATTTGGAACATAAAAAAATGAAACACAGAAGGAAGGAAGGAAAATTAATAATATACTATATAGTTTTTCTCAACGTACACTATCAATTGCAAGTATATTAAAAATATGTTTTGTTTGTTTGTCTCATTATCTAATAGGATTCTCAGTTATTTTGGTTCTCACTGTGGTCACTATTATGATATAAAATAAACTGAAATTACTTTAAATAGAAAGCAATTAAAGTAAAGAGCTAAATCTTCTTATGCACTTTTAACAAGTTTGCAACATTTATGAGAGACTTATCTGTATTAAATGAACACTAAATGTCCTATTATAATCATTCAACAGTATAATCTCTTCTCAACTATAGTTTCATCACATTAGCCTCAAGATAACACCAGCTCTTTACAAACTTCTGAAGAATAATATAGTTGAACCCTTCTTCATACACTGATTTTTATAGCTACAAGAACCAAAGATGGTTGATGCACCCTAACACTGTGGTCCACAGTAAAAGTGTACTTGTGGCCAAGTTTATTACTTAGTAAAGCATTTAAAGTCTGATAAATTAGTGAGAAAAACAAATGCATTTCTCATTATTAATTATAAAGAATATGAAAGACCATCATGAATTTTTAAATACAAAGGTAATAACCAAAAGCTGCTTTTTCAACAGTTCATATTTATTGTTATTCTTTTATTTTTGGTACATCTGCTGTTGTTTTTTTTAAATATATTACTATATCCAGAGATACATTTGGGTGGTAGTTCCAGCAATGCCTAGAGAGGGTGGATAGTTGGGGAAATTACTCCAGAGCCCAGAAATATTTGAAGCACAGTGGTAATTTTGCAACTGAGTTGATTGAAGAAATGTGCCATCTTGATAATACATGTTGCTAGTTTTGGAGCACTTCACTCTCTTTCAATATTGGGCATAAGTAGAAATGAGTGAAAAATAACTAGAAATTACAGAAAAATATAACAATGTAGCACAGCATATCTAGATCTCTCTATTTAACACATGCATAATACTATGGATATTGTAACACTTTTAGCTCAATGCATCTTCTGAACAAAATTGTATGCTTCAAGTTGGAAATCTTCAAAGTTTGTACAATACTTCGAAAATTTTGTATACTGCCAGTCATTTGCATCAGCTAGACAACAATTTAGCAAACTCATCAAAAAACTTCTTGCACAGCACATTAACTCAAGATAGACTAAATTATCTCGCTTTCTTGAGTATCGAAAGTAAACTGGCAGGACACAATATAACCACTTAGGCCAAACTTTTATAAATTATAAATAATCCAAAGTGCAGGTTAACAAAATACAATAATAATAATAATAATAATAATAATAATAATAATATAATAATAATAATAATAAATCACTGCCTCATATGATTTTGCAGATATGTCATTGAATTTTTTTAGGACAAATCAAAACAAAAAAATATTTTACAACCCTTTATTTACTAAACAAAGAAAAGAATCTACATGATAAGGAAATATTAATAAATATACTTATCTAGCTTTGTAATGTAGTATTTCCAGCACAACCTATGTTTTCCTCCATAAAGAATAAACTACATGTACCTAAGATCCCTGCTCATCCTATAACATTTCTCAAAAACGTGGTAAAATTAAGCTATACTTTCTTATATATTATACCTTTAAAACAGTAACTCAATTCACTATAAAAAATTAAGAAATTAATAAATGCACTACATTAACATGCCAAAAGGTATTTTATAGACTACATTTTCAATCACATACTTAGCACTTTTCTTAATTAAAAAACAAAATTGGCAATAATAAAACAAGAATTTTTTGCATATTAAAATGGTTAGAATCTACTAATAAAAACAATGTGTAATTTATTTGTTTCTAAAGTTTTTGATAATTAAATAATTAGTGTTCTTTTTTTAAATAGCTAAGTTAATTTGCATTTTGTCATTAAATATTTACTTTTTAGTTAATGAAAATTAATTAACAGATTCTAAAAGATTTAATTTAAAAATTTTCACACAAAATGATTAAATTGTAATTATTTTTTTGTTTGTATACATCTTTTTAATACATTTCAATAAATTGTATTGTTTTTTTTTATCTCTCTTAGATCATTTCCAAATTACATTATGGAAAACCTTAGCAGTAGCTATCGGTACTAATTAATAACCTATTATAATGAAATTATGTCATGAAACTAGCTGGCTGAATGGATGCATAGTAAATTATTTTATTATTAGTTATATGAAATTAAGCAATGGTATATATAAATTAAGATGAATTACAAGAATGCTTATCAACTCCAAACATTTCATTTTTCAGACAAATTCATCTCAATGGACATCATTACTTACTAAATCATTTAGGCAACAAAATTATAATTCCTTCATTTAAATTATTTTTGTGGTGTTTGACAGATTTAATATATAAAATTATATTACTTTATAATTTCAAATTCTGAGAACAATTTATTACGCTATTTAGTTTTTGTTGGCATACACTGACATCTACAAAGTAGACAGACAACCCTGGTGAAGAAACAGGACCCCAACACTCCTAACTTCAGCAGGGAAATAGTTACCTACTAAAGATCTTATTTTTAGATGTGGGTAGAAACCCATGCAGCCTGCTGTGGAAAAAGCAAATGAATAAACCTTGCCAGAAAGATGTTATTTAGTGAGATTATTACCACTTATGTACTAGAAAATGGCTTGAAATAATAATAATAATAATAATAATAATAATAATAATAATAATAATAATAATAATAATAATAATAAATTAAATGCATAGATTGTAATGCAAATTACAGTGGCTCAATGATTTGCCAAATGTGAAGAGGAAAAAGATACAAAACTGTCACATCTAGTATGTTGTAGAGTTTTGTAGACAGTAGATTTACCAACTTCTGCCATTGTTGCCATCTATGCATAAATTTACTCTTTTGACTCATATTCCAGAGTTTAGAAGCATCCTCAAAGCAATACATTTTGCCACATTTTAATTCCACATATATTCTTTCTACACAAAATCACTTCTATTAAGCTCACCATGAAGTGGATGGAGAATTAGTATAGCATTACCATCTATTATGTTTAACTTGGCAACATGATCTGATAGTTTCACTTATTGAAGTGATTATTTGGATAATAAGGAAATAAGATGACATGAATACAGAAGTATTTTCACAATGTGAAAGTTCTTTTAATCTTTCTAAAAAAAATTTTTTAATGTTATGCAAGAAAAAATTTTACTTTTTGCATTACTATTTTAATACAGTGAGCATTCTACTTAACTAAAATAATTGGTGTGCACCCCTTACACTCAATGAATATTTCTGGTTAATAGAAACTAAAATTTTATTAGAAAGTTAGGTACATTTTCCTAAAGCTTTTTGGAACTTAAGGAAAGGGTTTACTGTATAGATAAATAATAAATAAATCAGATCAATAATTTCAAATTTGGGATTATCAGAAAAAAAAAACATTAAGAATATTAAATATGATATAAAGCCTTAATAAATTTTTAAAAAAAATATTTATTCTGCTACTACATAAAATCTCAATAGCACAACCTATGTATAACTTTATTTGCTTATATACATTGCTTATGTTCATTTTTGTTTGTAATAAAATATGACCAATCTTCCCACAGTTGCATTGCTTTTATATTGTGTGATACATGTAAACATATCGCAAGTCACAAAAAACTGTTTTATTAGGTACAATTTTTTCAGGAATCAAATCAGCCAAACAACATTTTTGATAAACTGGTTCTATCACCAGAAAATTGCTGGGATTTTTTTGTTTTTTTTTTTTTTCAGGCCCTGAAATATGTCAATTGCCAGAATTTTTTTTTAAGAGAAGATTCACTATTTTGTTTTGATCCATGAATAGGCTGATTTTTTGTTATTAGCTATGCTGTTGAAAAGCCATTACAACACTTTTGAACTCTTCAAGAATTTTTTAAAAATGTGTGCATGCGTGCACACGTGTATTAAAGGTCTGCAGCATTATGTCACATTCTGTCCTGAAACTGTTCCTTTATTGTTAGAAGTCTGGGCCGTGAAGACTTAAAGTAACATTTTCAATGAGATCTGTCATTACTGACCCCTCATAACCCCTGCCTTTGAGGGATTTCATGGCCCTTTTTCATGACCAAAAGGTGATTTCTAGCAGCTTATAGCAATCATTTTCTGGCAGTTCCTAGTTGCCATATAGCGTATCAATGGTCATGCAATTACAAAACTAGCTAAACTTCTTAGATGCTGCTATCCTTATGTCAGCACCAACCTCTGTTTATCAGTCTCTATATTTTGCTACTGGCTTTTTTCAATTTTAAGTATTTTCTTTTCAAACTTCCTGATGTTTCTTCTTTTATGCTGTGCACCTTCAACCATCATTAGATCTGACAACTCTATTAGTATAACTGATCACAATCATACTTTGTCTACCTACCATGTCATCAGGTACCTTTCAGCAAAACAATTTTCAAAATCTTACAAGAATCTCTGTTTTCTCCACAGCAGGATATCTCCATCAGATGCTACAGTTGTGATACTTAGATATCACACTCTTTCTCTTTACAGTGCCTGCTGCTCTTCACTTTTAGATATTTCTGATCTTTTTCACATAAATTAACAAAAGTTCTTTAGAAACATAAACCAAACTTTGCTGTCGACTTCTGACTGCCAGAATGCAGCCTTGAAAACTTTTGTTCCCACAAATACTAGATTTTCTGTTGGGGCCACCAGTTTACTTTATGTACAGTAGCCTTGTTTCAAGAGTCAATCATCCACTGGAGTTTTGCTTACACATGCTACATTGATGCCATCAGAACTAGAAAAGTTCTTTCAGTATCTAGGTACACTTTCTACAGAACTATTCCATTTACACTCCATGAATGTAATGATAGTCACTTTCTCCAGGTACAAACTTAAACTTTCACCAACCTTATCCCTTTCTTTCTGCTTTAAAAACACCAGCACTAGTTGGTAACAACAGAAAAAAGTGCAAATGCTCTCAATTCATCTAAATCAAGCATAATTACTACTTAACTGCAGACTAACTTCATCAAGTAGACCAGAAACATTGCTGCAAGTCAGTGGAGTTAAAAACAGCATTTTGACAAGCCAAAGGAGGATTAGCAGAGGCTATAAATCAGATTACAAACTTATAACAAACAGAACTAGTGGTGAGCTCTGCATAAAATCTACTACTAATAATTGTAGTGAATAAACATTTGCCTACTACACAAATGTAAATTATTTTTGCATACACAACACAAATTTGAAACAAAACAATAGATAAAATACATATTTACTTACTGTATTTATATTATAAATCCCTCAGATTTTAAATTAATATCCTTTCTCTTCTTGGATTTCAGCTTCAACCTTTATCCTATTAACTGAAACAATCAGTTCTGAAATTATAAACAGAGTTCCAAACATGAATATTTCAGCAGTGATCTCACAAACCTATATTACAAGTAGCCAAACAAATTATTTTTATACATATTTTTTTCAGAAATTAAGATGTGCTTTTCCTCATTATAACTAATTTAGGCAAATAAAATAATGGTAACTGACAACTGATTAATACTATGCAACATTCTTAAAAGCCAACTGTATTTTTTTTTAGATATTCTTTGCATGCACTTATAGTACTACTAAATTGAATCCTTAAACATGAAGTCAGATTTGCATGGGGCTAAAGAAACCTGAGTGTGTATTACAGAAGCATCAACTGAAGAAATTTTTAAGATGACAACTGAAACTAAACAAATAACAATGGAAAATTCATCTTCATCTTCTATTTCTGTGATCTTTAGTTAGCCTATCCTTCTTACCAATTTAATTGATTAATCAGTCACTTTCAAATAGATTCATAGAAAAGTTATGATCAAATGAAAGTATTTTAGCCTTGCTGTAGGAAAGAAAAAATTGACTATTCCATTAGACTCCTGTTTTCATTCCACAAGTCTCTCTCTCACACGCATAACCTGTTTTCATATTAATTTTCCTCAGTTGTTTTTTTGCATTAAGCTGATTAATTAGCCAAATTCTTTCCCTTAGAAGATTAGCTTTTGTTTGAAATATCAAACTTTTTCAGCTTCCAAAACATTTCCCAATGCTATGTAACATACCTTTTACTACATACTTACTACTACCACCTATTCGTCTGCTAATCTTCATGTTTCCCAAAAATTTAAAAAAAAAAGACCCCTATGATTATGCTGAAGCTGCCAGCTATTAAGTGATAGGGACATGAATTATGATAGTGAAGAACAAGAGTAAAAGGTACTTGAAAGTGAAACCTATTGAAAAATTTATAGAAAATTTCTACTTAATCCCTGCTACAATGTCCTTTATTTTATTCAATTAGACCTTTTCATTACAAAAATAGAATTTCAACAGATAAACCTAAATGTTTAGTTTTAAACAAAAAAGTTACAGCAATACACTTAAAGATTTTTAAAAGTTCATATTTGGCAGAAAAAAAATTAAATCTCACAATCAGAAGTTTAACATAACAAGTAAGAAATCAACTATTAATAAAATTTTTAAAAACAGAACTATCTTAGAGGAAAAGGGAAAAGAATACATTTGCATCCTATCATATTCACTTTGTTTACTTAACAAATAAGAGAAATTATACTAATCTTTAGCATGTGAAAATTTCTAAAATAATTTCCAATCATTTGTTATATTATGATTTCCTATCAAAAAGACTTCATTTTTCCTTTGCATCATACCTTAATTAAACCAATGCACTGAGAAAATTCAGCATCTTTTCTTCAGTAAGCACTATTTTCAGCCTCACACTCAAATAAACCCAACAACAAAGACAAAAAGAACCTTTCAGTTTCCACAGCAGCAAATTAGAATTTTCAAATATGACCCTTTTTAAAAAATTAAGAAAAAGAAATTTATTATGATAAAAAAGTAATTTTTGAAACAAACATCTTCCACCAGATATTCAAAAATTAATTCTTTAGTATAATATAACAACATTTTAATATTTACACAAATATTTAATGATTCAGTTTTGTCTTAGTGTAAAAAATCTATCTCCAACAGTTAGAATTTCACATTGTATTACTATTATGTACACTACAGTTTTAACTATTATGAAAGTATGTGCTAAACTACTTTTTTATTTATTATATTTTTGTAAATTTCCACTTTAAAAACAGTTTAGTTATAACAGTTATCTCAATGTACTTGATGAGAAAAGCTAGAGAACAAGCATTCCAAACTTTGGTTCAGATAACAATTGGGTCCCTGGTAAGCAGAAAAATGATATAAACACATTTTAAAAACATAACAAATTTTAATCTATATTTTCATAAATGTATCTATGATATATGTCCTTTATCAAAAAGGATTATGTACAGATAATTTTACTGATCATTAAAAAAAAAAAAACAAAAAAAATGTTCATGTATATTCTGCCTAAGTGAAAATATATTCAAAATCTGAATGAAACTGAAGACTTCATGCAGAAAAAATTTAAATAATAATAATAATAATAGAAAATAACTGGGTCATCACCAATGCTAAATTCATTCTCTGTCATGATAACTATCAACAATAAAATCCCATTCTGTAAGGAAAAAGCTCCTCGATAATCAAGTTAGCAAAAAGACTTGTGTCAAAAAGAATCATGAGTTGTTTAAAATGGGTACATTATAATAATAGAAATTAACAGATTAAAAACCTTCTCGATCTCATACCTATTCAGTCCAGATCATCAAAAGGACACGTTCCCACCAATATAAATTAATTACTTTAGAGCATAAAGAAAGAGGCCCTTTATTGTCATCACTGACAACTTCAAAAAGGCTGCAATAAACACAAGTTGGACAGTGAAGTGTGCACAAGGAAAATGCCAGAGATCACTGACAAAATATGTGGCAAATATTCTTTAACGGTTATCCACTTCACGCTTATGCAGCTAAGAACACTGGGTTTATCTTTCAACCTTTCCTGTGTTTTGCAATAACTCTATAAGGCAATGCAAGCTGTTACCAACTTAGGAAGGACATCATGGCATGCTAAAGTATGGTTTTAAATCTGATGGCGAAAAATCAAATAAGTGGCTCTTAAGAACTGGCACAAAATGAGACTAAAGCACAAAATTAAGTTCCACTCTTGCCAAGGAATGATTGACATGCAAAGAAATTACAGCATGGTGAGTCAATAAGTTTTATAAAATTATACCTTTTTTTAATGGTAATGAAATGCAAGTTAACTGGATATATGTACAAAATTTAATTAGCAAAATGAGGGTTTAAACTTCAACAATGACATTGATTTCTTTGTTAATATACTAACCAAAAATTAAGCCCTAAGTGTCTTTTCTGGCAACTGAATAAGGGTCCCCTAACATTGGCAGAACAAGTTCAAAGACAGTCCAAAAATTATAAATACTTTTAGCTAAGATGATTAGCCATGAAAACTATTGGCAGTAAAACAAAAGAATGATTTAATAAATGCATGCAAAAGAGGTTTATGCTAAGATAAAACAAGCATAACTAGTGTAAGTATCAAGAACCCACTTTTAGGCTAAAAAGATTCCAGGTGACCTGAATTGCTAAAATGATTCCAGAATGTCTCTAAAACAAAATTAATATATTTTGAAGATGGTGAATGAATAAAGCTAAAGTAATCAAGTTAAGAAGAAGCCACTTACTATCATTAAGTTTAAAAAACAATAACAAAAACTGATTGCTCAGAATTTGGCTAACCTCATAACAGATAAAATGAAAGTAAAACAAAGTGATTAGAATGATTTCATTGACACATAACATTAAGAAAGCCAAAATAAAACCAAACAAAATAATTTCACTATTAACTTGGGAAGAACAGAAGTACAACTTCAACCCACACCAAAGCTAACATACCATGAAAGTTTGGATAAAAAATAGTACCAGAGATTTAAATGGAAAAATGGCAGGACACCATTATGGCATTGCTATTTCAGCCAGACTTCATCTGAACACCTTAGTATTTAACTAGTGAAGTGAAATAAGTGACTATAATAACAAAAAATGCAAAGCTTAATACAATAATACAATTAGCAAGCCAGCCCTTTAGAGAAAAGATGAAATTAATCTTTTAAAATTTGTGTTACAATTAGTTTGGTGGTATTGTTTATCAAAATATGATTCTTTTATAAGGACGTGAGAAAGAAAGCTTGAAATGTCCATGCCATGCATCAGTCACTGAGACGCAAGAGAAAAGCAAAGAGTTTTGTTAGCCAGTATGCAAGAAAAAATATCAATCTCAATGGCTCTCAAAACAAAACTTCACCAAAAAATTAAGTCAATACAAGCATGAAACAAAATTCAAATTATATTATGTGAATAAAATGGCACTCAGCTATTTTAAACAGCCTCTCTCAAACATCCCAAAATATACTTTCTCCAAAAGATAGCAACAAAAAATTCTCCCTATTTATTTAACCAAGACATTTGCAGCTTTCTCATCACCAGAAATAGAATTTTAACTTCTTCTCATTATACCTTATGGTAAAGATGACAAACAAGACATGTAATTCACAAGTAAAATTGGCAATTTTATAGCATGAGAGTAAATTCTAATGTCATTATAGACAAGAAAAAATCTGAATGCATTAGACAATACAATACCCACAATAATTTCTTCAAAGAATAAACCTGCCTGACATTCCACAACTAAATTCTAAATTTATTTTACAAAATCTCTTAATACGAGGTGTAGTCAAAAAGTATCCGACCTTTGGCCAAAAAAACAAGTAATATTAAAACACTCACCATTTTGATTTAGTTTCCTTCAAAGTATTCACCTTGGGAGTCTACACACTTCTGCCAGCGTTCCTGCCACTGCTGGAAACATTTCTGGAAATCACTTTTTGGGATGCTGTAGAGCTGTGCTGTCGAATTTTGCTTAATGTCCTCTGTTGACTCAAATCTTCTCCCTTTGAGTGTTTTTTTGAGCTTTGGGAATAGCCAAAAGTCACACGGAGCCAAGTCTGGGGAGTAGGAAGCCTGACGAACAAGTGGTGTGTTATGCTTGGCGAGGAATGCTTGGACGATGTGGGTAGAATGAGCGGGTGTGTTGCAACTTTGGTACAAATTTGGCCGACACCCTCCTCATGCACAAATCTTGTTATAATTGACTGAACTGACCCATGGCTGATTCCAATTTTGGCAACAATCTCCTCAATAGGCACACAATGGTCTTCATAGACTATTCCTCGAACCTTTGCAATCATTTCATCGTTTCTGCTAGTCGATGGTCTGCCACAACGTGGCTCACTGTCCACTGAGGTGCGGTCATCTTTGAACCGGTTGTACCACTCCTTTATCTGTGTTTTTCCCATAGCATCATCTCCAAAGGCCTTCTGAATCTTCTCGATAGTCTGAGCTGAGCTTGCGTATCACCAAGTTTTTGGCAGAATTTGATACAGTATCTTTGCTCAATGTGCTCGGTCATCTTGACTCAAAAAGAAAAATCGCACAGCACACTCTTCATGTCTGTACTCAATGCGTCACTGCGGGTGACTGGCGCAACCTACAGACACGAAAATGTTTGCGCATGCTCAGGAAGGACGCGGCCACCTAACAACCATGCAGATTTTGCTCACGCATTATTATTTTGTTCAAACAAATTCAAGGTCGGATACTTTTTGACTACACCTCGTATGTAGGCATGTTTCCTTAAAGCTACTTTCTATAGTTATGATGTTCTATGTTACATTGTTTTTGAAATTTTTAAGAGACTACTCACCAAAATGTTCCAAGCAACTTACTAAAAATTTAATTTTAATCCTGTTTGCTAGAATGTAACAATATTAACTACAATGGGCTAAATTAGGTTCATTCTTTCCAAACAAATTATAAGCAAATCAAGAATCTCTCTCTTGTCTAATACATCTTAGTTAAACAATTAATCCTGCATTTAAAGAAGTATTTCTAGGATCTCCTCTATCTGAATAAATAAATAAAACTGTTTATTTCATAAACAAAAGAATAAGTAATTCATTACATAACTAAATAAATAACAATTTCAATGACAAGAAAACAAAATTATCAAATTTAAGTTCATAAACAGTTTCTAAGTCCTGCTGAACTTAGAGAAAAACTTAAGTAGCAAATTCTTCTGTTCATGAAATTCCATTCTTTTCTTGGAATTTCTCAGCTGGTGGTATAATTGTTGGAAGGTAGCTCTCCAATATTTAATGTTCATCAGAAATTCAACAAGATTCTTGAAATCTGCAGGAAACAGGCAAGATATTTGGGGGCTGGAATATCCTATTTCAGGCAATGAATGGTTTTATAACAAAATTGCAAAAAATTAATAGTCATCTATCTATATTGTTACCCACTGTTAAGCAGTTATATTCTTTCAGCATAATTTTAATCTGCCTACCAGATAGAGCATAAGTCAGTCAAGTTATTTTTTTTTCCAAAAACTTCCTGGAAAACTCTGCAACAGTTTTCACCTTGGTCTCAGAAAACCAAATAGAAAGTATTACTAGAAAGATTTTGTTTTCTTTTCTATAATGGCAGTTAAATATTTAGCAACAAGTCTTAGGCATAAGACCTAATGACCAATGTCTGTCTCTCTTGTATTTACATACATACAATAGATTCTCAATAACTCAACATCAGATAACTCTAATATACTGTTTAACTCAAAGTGATACGCAGGTCCTCGCAAAATGCCTCCCTCTCTTCCATTACAAAAACTATGGATAACTCAAAGTTGCTTTAAGTCAAAAAGTCAGATGTCAAAGCATTTTTTAGTCACTTGAAGTGCAGTTACATGTTAATTTCTCTTTATAATTCAAAGTTTGTCAGCTGATATTGGATGATTGACTTTGATTGCAATTTTCCACGTCTGTTAACAAACGAGGAATTTCTTTTTATAAGTCACTGACAATCACTTTACTAATTTATTATCAGATAGTGAAAAGGTGTTTAAAGTGCTGACCGTTTGATACATGAATAAAGAAACGAAATCACATAACAATAAAAAGATACACAACTCCCTCCTTTTGTCA
Organism: Nautilus pompilius; assembly: GCA_018389105.1. Taxonomy (NCBI): domain Eukaryota; kingdom Metazoa; phylum Mollusca; class Cephalopoda; order Nautilida; family Nautilidae; genus Nautilus; species Nautilus pompilius. The sequence goes on from JACATO010000119.1 coordinate 569,278, forward strand.
CTTGTCTTTTGACATGTCACTGCAGCAACAACTCGCATTAATATGGCATCACAAAAAAAGGAAAGAAAGTAAACTGCCAACTCACAATGTTATGACAAAGTATCAGGCAGGGAGATTGAAAAGTAAAACAGAAATAGCAAAACAGTTCAACATTACTCCAATACTCTTTCCACATAGCTTAAAAATGCCACTAAGTCCAAAGTTGCTTACCTGAACAACAAAAATGCAAGAAATAGAAACCAGTAACTTAGATTATAAATTCAACTTGGTTCTACAGCTTTGAGTTATCAAGTGTGTATAGCTAAGCCATTCTTTAAACGAGATCTACCGTATATAAAATCACCAATCCAAGCTGCATTGGGATAATAAAAAGACCTTATGGTATTTCTATAAGTCATCTAAAGGAAACACTTAAAATAAATGAAAATATATCAGGTGAAGCTACCATATTCAGATGTATTTTCTAGAATTATGTCATACAGATAAACACAGCTAAAAGACTTTGTTACCTTGGATTTATGAACAAAGCCAAAAAAAAAAAAAAGTAAGTAGCAGATATAAGAAAGAAGTTGTTCCATTTGTGTAAATCTCAGATAACTGGAAATGTTTCTCAGAGACAATAAGTCTTGTGTTTTTCTTTCTTCTCAATAGATGTTATTAATATTTAATCAAATATAGAATTAATGTAAATTGTAAACATTCACATTTAAGATTTAAGAAAAAAATCTGACATGTTACATGAGTGACCTATGCTGCAATTTGACGATTTTAAAGTATAAAAGCAAATGAGACTGATGCTATATTGCTTTGGCCTTTACAAAACTATGGATAGCAACTGCAGTTGGCAGCAGTAGCTTTAGATAATCAGCTCTCCATATCTCAACACATTTTGATCCACTAAACCAAAAGGTAATAATAGTAGCTTTTGGTTGAATTTTATGGTTTTAAGCATGTTACTCTTATGCACAGAGAGGCCTAAATCTTTGATACCATTTAATATCATAACATGTGCAATCAAAGTTTATAAGAACAGTGATCCATCCATCCTTGACCTGTGAAAAATAAAAGCTTAAAATAACCAATGTTTCAAATGATATTCTGATGGAGAATTCAAAATAGGTTTACTTAAATGCTTTATGTACAATAACTATTTCATTACCAAACAACACTACAAATGTTTAAAGAATATCAGTGATATGCATATCTTACTAGTCAATCTCTACTAGATTAGCTTTTATTTCCATAAACAAATAATACTGCTAGTTAAAATGGCAAGTGTAAAACAAGACTTGCCTAAGATAATTTTTTACATCTAAATAGTTCTTTCCTTTGCTTAAATAGAATTATTTCTAATAATGTACATGATATATATATATATATATATATATATAAAAATGCAATTTTGTTTTGTAGATAGTGTCAGAAATTTTTATTTTAAATTATTCTGCTATCATGCAAATGCCATTGTAGATGATCCCAAATTATACTAAGAGTGAACAAATTAATATATTATAACTTGCTTAGATATTCTGAAATATGTAATTGCCAAATTGTTAATTATTTTAATTTTTCACAATTAAAATTTGCTGTATTTATTATTATACTCATCGTCATCATCATCATATAAATTCTTCTTTAACTATTTTTAGTAAGTCAGCACAGATTTGATAGTGGATTAAGAAAGTCCACTTTGTATTGACATTTGTAAAGCACACATTCTTTCAACCTATACAATACACACAGTGAAGAAGTTTTTCTGGAGCAAACAGAACAGTATTCCATTCATTGCATAACCATTTCTAAACCATGTAGTCATTCATAATGTACAGGATGGTGGGAATTAGATTTTGCACAATTATTTACAAACTGTTAAGCAAGCTATGCCAAAGGCATCTCTGTTTAATGGTAATGATGCAAATGTTTGTAGGTCAATCCAAATAAAACACATTTTGCTTCATTAACTTCACCTATTGGTATGGGCCACAAACATTTGTCATACTTATATACCTTTAAATTTCAGTGCTACCTGTTGATTTATAACACAGCCATGCTATTGTGACACTTGAATGATTATACTGAATAATTTTAGCTTGGATTATGATTTTTCACAGTACCTCATAACAGAATAGTTCTTATTAAAAAAACTATTATTTGTTGACTTAGCAATAAGAAACATGTAAAAATGGCAAAGACAACTAGTGTCACAGTCATGGTTGTGCCTATATTAAACAACAATACTGCATGTGCTTTTCTTTATTATTGGTATGACTTTTGTCTAATTCTTGATATAAACCACACAAGGCTTAACTGCTAATTATAAGCAAGATGGCCACTTATGACATTTCATTCTCCTCCCTTCCACAACTCAAATAGCTCAACTTTATTATTTTCTTATCAAGTAAAACAGAATTCTAACTCGCCCCTAGTAGGTTGGTAATTTAGTGGAATTTTGGGAGTTGTACAGTTAGAAAAGAAAAATTATATTTACATTATTCAGATAAGTTTTTAAATAGTGGCTCACCTTTATTTGCCAATCTTGTCATCCCAAAATATCACCTGGAAGATTATTCAAATAAATATTGTCTATGTACCCTGACTGACCTATAAAAACATTCACCACAAACTGCATGTAGGAGTATGGAATGACCTACTGGAAATGGTTATCACTCATCAAATGTTATCCATATGGATGTATGTACAAGGAAGTTCTCAGAATGTGCCACTTCGTGATAAAGAGCAAAAACTAAAATATCTTTTTAATTTATTATAAACTAGTCAGTACTTTAATGGAACAATATATTTCAGATTCCAATAGAGAAATCAGCAAAAACAGTACTATGCTTGGTTTTTTGTATTTTAATTATTTTGTCTAGCTTTAACAGAAAGTTTTAGAAAAAGCAAGCATAAATATTTTCTCTATGGCATTACCATTAAAACTGTTAATTATGCTGCATAATAAAAAAAATAAGTGAACAAAATACAGAAGAAAATCTCTTCTTTCTGTATTAAAGTCTGTAGATTGTAACTGAAGTGATCCGAGCACGTAATGTTTTACTTTTCTGGTTGGTGGTTTAATGAAAGCATTATTAATCTGACAAGGTCAACCCCTTAGCAACATTCTTTTCAGAAACTAAAACAATGATTGTCAATACTAGTTTGAAATAATATTAGTTAAAAAAAATAGTTAATTTGATTTCGTAAAACATTATTTAAAGCAAAATTTTAATAACTGCTTTAAAGTGCTGATTTCTTTAAAATTGTATAATAAAGATAGACTACCCAATCTGTTTGTTGTTACCTATGATGTCATGGTTCTGCTATATGTGGTTGCATGTTCTATTCAACAAAATGGCAATATGAAAAAATATTAATCATTTTCTAGCAAGAGTTTAGCTAGAAAACGAAAAATATGAATTTTTGTGCCATTTTTATAATCTTAAGAAATCAATCAGCAAACACATTTAGTGTAGTACAAACTTGTCACCACAAATTTTTTTTTCCCCGAGAATTCCTGTACTGTTCACAGACAAACGAATCAAAGACATGGACACATTTTAAATATATTATTTTTCAACATAATCCCTATTTCTTTCAACACATTTGTTTAAGTGTTTAATAAATACTTGTATGTCATTATTGCAAAATTACTAGTCAATGTCATATAGCCATTTTCTAATTATATTCATTATGTCATTTTCTTCTTCAAAATACTGTTCACAAAATCTCTTCTATAGAAAGTGAAACAGATGAAAGACTTAGGGTGCCTGCCTGGTCTGGAGTATAAAAAGATTGCAGAAGCAAAGTCCATCCAAACAAAGTGATTGCCTTGGAAATCAAGTCAGTGAATTTTCTGGCATTGCTATGACGCTAAAGTACATCTGTCATGTTTAGATTGGATCAAATTCCCCTTATGCATGCTTTGAGCTGCTGAAACAACTCATTATACTTCTCTTAATTTATTGTTGTACACCTAGGTATAAAGAATGACACTCTAGATTCCTGAGAACACTGTCATCATGACTTTGCCAGCAGATGGTTGAGTCTTACAATTCTTCTGGGCAAAGTCTTTATATTGCCACTCCATAAATTGCCACTTAGTTTCTGAGACAGAGTGGTGAAACCAAGTGTCATCCTCTATGATGATGCATCCTTATAAAGGTGAGGATATGTCTAAGTAGCCTTTCTGATTTATTTCTGAAATGTAGACAACATTCAAAGCACCCACCAGTAATGAACCTTAGAGTAGCTAAGTCTCATAATGATTGGCTCTACAGCATGTCTGACATCAAGAGTTTCACTCAATTCATATTGCATAATGCTGCTATGCCAATCATTGTGGATAATTTCTTCCAGTTTCCACATGTTCTGGTCTGTCACAGGAATCAAAGCCACCACAGTTCAAAGTTTATCTTCCACATTATCTTATTATGTTCACATCTGTAGACAACTTCCACACATTCATGAATCTGTATCAATCATAGACCTTTACCTCTAAGACAACTGACGACTGTTCTTAGGTTAGCCCAATCATTGCTTGTAGCCACCATTTCAGACTCAATCCTCTCCCTTGCTCATAACATAGCAAAAATGACACAGTGCTGGTAGGAAATATAAAAGCTTCATGATTGCTTTTCACTGCTCTACCATAAACAATTCCAATTTTTTTTTTCTCTTTTAATGAAGGCACTACATTTGAAATAACCCTCATAGTTATTCAAGAGTAACTAACTTTTCAGATAAAATAAATTCTAACTGCATTGCTAAGAGATGTGACTCTCAAATATAATTTTAATGAGAGAATAAATCATTTCCAACAAATAAATAAATATAAATAGTATATGTAATGTTTAATTATTCAAAATGTATGATATTTATATACTTAGACAAAGAAATTACTTTTGTCACTGGTGTTTTTAAAAATATTTTAGATGAAATCTTATTTATGTCAAAGTGAAAATGAAGAACAAACTTGAAATTTTCCTAATTACATTACTTTTGAATGGTTGTGTTGATACATAAAATAAAAAAGATAGTAATGAATTTTAAAAAATTATTTCACATTATCACTACAGAGTAGAAAACTGTTATGATTTTTTTTTAAAATCCAGATTCATATTTGGAAGAAAGATTAAAAACAGCAAGCAGATATGGATGAGTTAGTTTCGTTGTGCATTATACTGAAAGTTCACAGTAACTAGATGAAAACTGAAAAACAACAAAAATCTTTTACATATACAATTTTTGAGAAAAGATACAATAAACAAAGTTCATTTTCAGTATTAACAAAATTTGTTTTAACTGGTGATTAGAATATTTACTAATAAAATAATCATTTAACTAGGTGAATTCATGATAATAAAATTTTCTTGCATCTGCACAAACAAATTCCTAAACATAAAAAGAATAAATTAAATCTCTTTCAACTGATCACTAGAACAAGCAGCCCAAATGAATATGGAACTAAAGGGGTTAATGGTTACTAGCAGACCTTCGTATTATCTGTAGTCTGTCAGACTGCCAGATCCATCAATGGCCAAATACAAAGAAGCTGAAATCACTCTTTCAATGCTTCTCCATTTCATCAGCTTATGGGGAAAAATAGGAAAAATACATTCTATTCTTACTACCACATGCCAATAATATAAACCAATGTGCGTGTTATAATTTGCTAATTTCATAGACATTCGGGGGGAGGGGAAATCACAAGTGCAAACAAAAAAAAAAAAATTTTTTTTCAGTACAAATATTTCCACCAGGAAAATTAGCATAAATTTTCAAATGATGTTCCAGGATTTAGTGGTAATATAATGAATTGTAGATTGGCAGAGTCAGTGAGGCAGTCAATTTTTATATCAAGAAAGAAAACTTATATTATCTTCAAACAGCTAACAACTGTATCACATGCATCTTGTAAAAACAACAAAAGAATACATTTAATAAAATGATTAAAGTTGTCTAACCAATTACAACTTTAAAGAGATTGTTATAGTAAAAATATATATTTATAAACACTTTTAAAGGAGATTTCTGATTTTAAAAAAAGCATATAATGCAAATTCTAAATCAGTTTAAACAACTAAATAATGTAAGCATCAGAAAAAAAGGAAAAAATAAGATGACACTCCAACAGCGTGCATAACACACGTGACGGGATGTAAAAAGGCCAGCAGGGGTACGGCCATTCTGTGTGCATGAGTGACTAACCCATGTGGAGTTATTCCACAACCTAGCGTGCCATCATAACCGAGCGATCCTAAATCATTGGGAAGCTGAAGTAATTTTCCTAGCCATTGAACTGTGTGCACACGACAGGAAAAAAAGGTGAAATGTAGCATACAAAGATGAGGAAGACCCTAAAAGGCATAACAACAACCCTGAGCATAATGGATGACAGCACTAACAAGCCAGCAGTCCTGCACTGCGATATTTCATGTCCATCTTCCTTCCCAGATCAATAACGTGCCATCTCGCACTTTTCTTGTTCACTGTTTTTATCTACAGATTATGAGTCCTCATCAGGGAGAACAATTCATCACCAGAGACTAGAGTAGATTTATATGTTAGACATAAACAGGACTACAAGAGCATTTCACTCAACAACGAAATAATCTATATATCATGGTGCACTATATTGAATGGTTCCTTGCACAAAACATCTTCGAACCTATCCACTCAAGCAAGGTATTTCAGTTTCTGGCTAAACTCTTTGGTTATCATCAAAGCTCAAAATAAACAAGGATAACAGCATAAAATGAGCATCAACAAAACATCATCAAATCTCTACTTGATTAATATTTACTACCATCACCATCTATTCCATTGCCTTAGAGAATCTCATTATTTGCTATCATTAAAGATCCTCAATAACAGTTTAGAGAAAATTTTTTTTTTAATCTTCAAAATTGTCTTATTTTCAAGGTATCTATTAGTCTGAAAACAGATTAATATATTTTGTAACATTGAACACAGACAGGTTAAACAAACCCAGATTGCATTTCTTATTTATAGGCTACGTCTTTCAAATATGGACAGATTAGGGCCAGCAACTGAAGCCCAATTAGCTAATTGTACATCATGAATGAAAACCTAACATTTTCAGAAGGTTGCTAAGATATTTTCAAAGATTTAAAAATCCATCAATCTTAGTTTCTGGATCACTGAGATTTAGTAAAATCTGATACTGTTCAGTACTTTTCTTTGTTGGTTAATTTGTTACAAGAGATGCATTAAATGTGTCATTGGATGCAAGGTAAAATGTCTAAAAAACTAAAATGAATTACCTGTGATGAATGGCAAAGACGAAGACATGGAGTATTTTAAATAATGTAGAAAATACCCAACAAATATTTATTTCAGAAGATGCAAAAGAACAACTAAAAAACTTAATTGCTACAAAATGATTAGCAAAAAGTAACTGTTTTTTTTTTCCATAGTCAGCCATGACTGACTTATTGCAGATTGGTATAAAGTAAAATTTCGATAGACAAAAATATTTGATTGAATCTTTAAAATTTCCAGAAGTTTATCTTTATATGTTTGAAGTTGTCAATAAATTTTATTAAAAAAGATAAAAGCTACAACGTTTCTCCCAGTAAATTCAAAGTGGCAGACTATCACCAACATTAGAACAAAAAAACTACAGATCTTTGCTGTTTCTTTAATTTAAAAGTTGGTGTTTCCAAAATTAATCCCATTGGTTTTAATGACGACCTCCTTAATGCAAGAAAAAATTACTGTTTTCTATAAAGAAAATTTTAGTCAAATTTATAATTAAAAGAAGTTGGGTGCTGTTTTCTCTCTTCCCAAACATCCAAAGATGCACATATGCCTGATGGCTGAGTAAAAATTGGCTACAGTGGGAGCGAAAAGAAGTCAAATAGAGAGTGGACACAAGACTGTTTGTGGAAAAAAGCTCATCAGAAAGACCACCACTACAATGGTCCAATGTTGCCTGGAGAAGCCATTTGGAAAGTTACCAAGACAGAGGTCAAAATCATGAAGAACTCATCTTCATTAGTACTGCCCCTATAAATGTTGTACCATAACTACAAGTCCACACAGAAAGATGTATTTTTATTTAAGATGGATCAAAACAACCCTTTGTTTTAAATAGTAATGTACTCTTTAAAAATAAATATTTTCTAAAAAATAATTGCCTCCAAAAGCACATCTACCAAGCTGTTTCAATAATGAAGTACATCATCCTGAACACCTCTCGTTTTGTCGTCGTCATTGTTTTCCACAGTTTTTTTTATAAATAAGTGATGCAGAATAGTAATGAAATCATTTCCTTCGCATCAGAAACAAACTTGAAGCAAATTCTGTTAAATGTTTGTTTGGACAAAAATGAACTATTTAGCTAAAATAATCATGCAACAGAAGTGTCGGAAAATGTACATAAAGCAAACAAGAATTTTTAACTAGAACACATTTACAATGTTTTACATATTTACAGCAAAACAAGAACAATGGTGAGGCTGCACAAATTTCTAGGTGTTAAAGCAAAATTTGTACTACAGTTTGAAACATTTCTCTTTATTGTATATACTGGTTTTTAGAACTTCTGAACAAGGCAACTGCAATGAGAATGTATTAACAAACCATGCCTGAAAGCAATACAAAGCAGACAAGATTTTAAACATCTTCTGATTGTTAAGACTCGAGTCTGGTGAAAACAGAGAACTTTTAAAAATCCCTCTGTGAAAATCACCGAGTATGCATTCTTCTTGAAAGAAAACAAATTTCAAGAGCTCCTTTCTTTCACACAGGTAAAACACACTCACCGACTCCAAACCTTCAATTAATTTCCAACTTCATAAATCCTGATTTATGATTTATAAACAAAAAAGTTAACAGGATAAATTTCAACATCCTGATCAACGACGTTTTTGCATTAATCTGCCGGTAATTCTGCTAAGGTGGATCATTTTCACAGAACAAATTTAGCAGACATGAAAGTGAACTTCTCTTTGCAAAGTAGATGTCTCAGTCCACAACCATTCTGAATGGAGGCAGTTATTAAAATTAGAAAAGCTTGATATTTAACTGATCAATAAGAAATTGTTTTTTTAAAAATATATATATATATATAATATAAAATTCAGCAATGATTATTTGCTTGGTTTATTTTGTTAACATAACTTTTTAGGATGACTGATTTTATTTATAATTAAGTACAACCCTAAATATTAGTCATTACAAACGTTTTGTTGGTTGTTTTACTGCAACAATGAGACTTCATGTCGTTGCTGAAAGTGAAGTTTATTAATCAAAGTATGTTCCATTACAATCAATACACTTCTGCCAATGAGTTACAAGTGCATTTATACCATTTTGAAAAAAATCTGGATTTCTGGAGTGAATAAACTGTTGGAAGGAAGTTTCAATTGCTGCTTGGTTGGAGAAGGATTTCATATGGAGGAAGTTGTCAAGATGTTTGAAAAGATGGTATCTGTGGGAGAAAGGTCGAATGAATGGGCTGGGTGAGGGAGAACTTCATACCCCAGCCGTGTTCAGCTTCTGAAGAATCATTTTTGCAATGCGAGGATGAGCATTATCGTGGAGCAGGATTGGGCCTCTTCGATTCATTAATGCCAGCTGTCATTTGGAGGATTTCTGATGAACAATGTTTAATTCATAACAGTACCTTTTTCATCTGTGGTTTTGCCAGGTTGCAAGAAGTTATACTGGATGACACCAGTTGCAGTCCACTAGAGTGACCATGACCTTCTTTGGGTGGAGGCTGGATTTTAGAATGTGGTTAGGTGCATTGTCTCTGTCAAGCCACTGTGCTGATCATTTGCAACTGTCGTAAAGGATCCAATTTTCATCATACGTAATGATTCGGTCAAGAAATGGGTCATTTTTATCTCTTATGACAAACAAAGAGCAGAGATCCAATCGATGATTTTGTTGTTGTTCATTCAACTTGTGAGGCATCCACTTGTCAAGTCTCTTCACCTTGCTGACTGCATCAAGCTGCCAGGAAACAGTTGCAGTGCTTACGTCAAGCTCTACAGCAATTTCTCAGTTTTTCTTGGATTGGCTTCAAATGAGGCTTTCAGACAGTCATCATTACAGCTGGAAGGACGTCCGCTATGTTCCTTATCTTCGAGGCTCACATCTCCTGACCAAAACTTTGCAAACTATTGTTTTACTGTCCGTTCATTTGCTGTGTCCTCACCCCATGCTTGCTTAAGGTTACAAGTTGCCTCACTTGCTTTGTGGCCTGGTTTGAACTTGTGAAGAAAAACAGCACAAAAAACTTTTCTATCCAGGCTTCACTCAACCCACTACAAAACAATGTATAACTTATCTACATACATCTTCACAAGCATGCAAAAAATGAACTCTAAATTAACATAATATAAAAACCAACAAAACTTTTGCAATGACCTAATACTATCTGCTTGCATATTTTTAAAAAATGGATCAAAGGGAATATTTTAAGTAAAATTTTTTGAAATGACAGCAAACTTTGCAGTGCTTTGACTTTTCGTTTAGGACAGTGCAGTTCTATCATTTTTATAAAATACCCAGTTGTAAATCAATGTCTTCAAAAGGTTGTCGCCAAAGAAAATAGATCTTACAAACACTGTACATAAAGCTGTATCATGTTCAACTCTTAAAACAAAAGAAATTAATGGATCTTTCATCAATTAAAAATTATATTTAATGTATTTTTTCACTATTGTCTAATAAACTGTTTTTAAAAAGCCCCAAATTTTTTCACATTCGGAATTAAAAAACTTTTATATTTCATTAAATTTCTAAGTAGCTTACAAAAATGGTCAATTCACAATAAAAACTACATAGAAGAAAATTGCACACACAGATATACGCATACACAACATATACTTATATCTCAAGTCAGTCGGTATTCAATCTCAAATTAAAACAATCAAAATGCTTTTCTTTTTTTCCTTATAATAAACTCAATGAAACTATGGAACATTCTGCACTTTCCATATTCTGTTAAAATGTTGTCTGTACTATTCTTATTACATTTGGAAACAATCTATTAATTTTTTTTTCATTTTGCCTGCGGTTTCTACAATCACAATTTATAAAAGCAAGTTTAATCCATGCTCTTCTAAGCCAAACAATGTGCTTCATGCTGCCAATTACTATGTAGCTTTGTACATTCACTTCTTTGGATTGTTCCACCACCCTTGTGCAGCATTAAAACTCTATGAGCTATCTTGAGTTATCGTAAAATATCCTTAATACAAACATTTGGCTTCTTTCAAAGCAATTTAAAAACTCATCATTGAGTTATGACACTGCTTATCAAGATCATCCCCTGATGAATTGGCAATACAAACAGTGCTATTAGGAACAATGCTGCTGATTGGCTGCTGGCCATAATGGACATTTTAACACATGATTGATTGGTTGGCGCCATTAAAACCTATGCTGCAGCACATCCTGGTTTTATGTTTCAAAATGATTTATTTCATTGTACCAAGCACTGTGGAAGTGATTTGTTTCTCAGCAGCCCTAACCTCTACCCTCCTCTTCATTGAGGAAGCAACCTCATCCCTTATTTGTGACAGACAATAAATATCGTAGCCTGACGGGCTCTCAACTGGAAATAATTGACGGAAAAATCAGGCCGATACATGGTAGGATCAATATACAATAATGTACAGTGTGTACTGTTCAGTCTAAATGTGGTAACGTTTGAATTCTTGCAAACCAGTGTCAGGAAAAAATGCCATTTCTATAAGGCTGAGAATGATTGTTGGAACAAACAGAATCTATTATTGTTTTTCTTTTATAATTATCTGTGCTGCGAGGACAGAGAATTGTGGGCCATCTCTAGCTAGCATAGACCTGTCAAGCAGCTAAATGGCACTGGAAGTACTATTTTGAAAAGTATCTAATTAAGAATGCATCTTTTTTTTTTTTTCAAATTCATGTATCATTTCTTGTTTTTAAAAAAAATCAATTTATTATATTCACTTGTGTTTATTTTTAGTTAAAAAATGAAGCATATTCAAATGTTTTTGGGGGTTTTATTCTTGTAAATTTTTACTTTGTTTTTTATCCTGACTGCTGCCTTGTCTTTTTTTTTTTTTTTTCTGTTCTAAGTTTAAAATTTGTTTAGCCATCTTCTTAGTCTGAATATTTAAGAAAAACAGCAAACCCAGTTAAAGGAGATTTAACCATAAAACCAGTGTGCAGATGATTAATGGCTTGCACTTTGAAAAATGATTAAAATCTGTTCAATAGTACAAATTTCAAGTCCTATTTTTCAGCAATATGGTGCACACCTCAAATCTCTACACAACACAATACTCACTTTTCCCATGTTCTTATTACACACATCTTATATTAGATTTTTAGTTCTAGGAAGCCACATACAAACTCATCTTTCAGTAAGCAAACTGTATGAAACCACAAAAATGCAATATAAATTATAATTGTTGTGATTAAAAATACCAACTTGGTTAGCAACTGTTGAGAATCAATAATATCCATGTTTCAAATAAGACAACTCACTCATCTTCAGGTAGTAGTATGTAGGATGTCCATCATTGTGATTAGTTAGTATGCAAATGATATCATTCTCATACTACAGATGATAAGTTTTTTATCTGAAAAATACCTTCTCTAAAGAGAACAAGGAAATTTAAGTTTTTCCCCCCTTATATTCTTTGCACATATATTTACAATTTTTTTTTTTAATTTTTGCTAATGAAATATCTATGACTGTTGGCTTTTAAAACTTATTTCACCCCCTGTCTTTTAGTTTATATTGCTTCTCAAAAGATAAAACCTGTTAAAATATTTAATTCAAGGAAAAGGGAGGAAATGTGAAATGAATTAAAATAGTTACCTAAAAATTTGACATCAATATACATGCACCATAAATTTCAAAAATTACAGCCACTAAGATTGCTCCCCTTGTAGCTATATCATGTAGTACTTAAACAAAAAATCAATTTCTAATAATAGTTAAGTTTTAAATTTTAATCATTGTCAGGATTTTCTAGATATTAATTCTAAAAGTATGGCCTGAGTTACTCGGATTAAATTAATGAAAACATTTATTAAACAATTCATCATTAAATATAGCAATAATTATAAACTTCCATCTGGTTTTCAGAGATTTCTGGAACCAAATCTGAAAGAAAGTTGAATAAAAATCCACATATCTTAGTAATGCTTGAAAATAAAACAAAAATACACTACAAATATAAGCACAGGTAGTTACTGATAATGCATTACCACTGAAAAAAAGATTAGAGATTCTAAATCCTTTCGCTTATCAAAATAGTTTAAATTTCTCATTTGCTGATGTTGTATTATTGGTTACAATGTTTCATACTGATGGATTTTACCAGCCTTTTTACCCAATGCCAATCACAGATCCAATAGGTTACCCCAATTAAAGTACATTTCCAGGTTATCTAAAACTTCATATCAGTTAAGATGTACTTCAAAACACTTTTTAAGCAGTGCAAATCCTACTAATCTTTTATGATTTTGGTGTGGACCACACACATACACACTTGGTAGATAATGAATGGGTCTGGTTTGATATCAGAATGCTGATTTACTAACTATTCAATTCATTTGATAGTACTTTTATCAATGACTCTGATGCAAAAGTCCTCATCATGGTTTGCTAGATGAAAGGAATTACAATCTTGAGTTTCTCCACATTTGCCATTCTTGGACTATCTCTGACAGCTGCTGCTACATAACAATTCTTCAGAAAATCATATCAAATGTTTATTTTCTAGACTGGTCTCTGTATCATTATATATTCCCTTCCTTGATGAAAGTCATTTAACTTTTCACCATTCAGTGATGATGAGAACTGCTTAATGTAAATTTTTCTATAAACTAGTAGTTAGTATAAACGTCCATAAAAGGTTTTCATCCAGTCTGAATAATCAACATCAGCAATCCTCTGTAATTGATAGAGTACTGTGAGCAATAGGGCTCAGCACTCAAGATTGGATCACAAATGAACTGTAGAAAACAAATGGACAAACAAAACTTATATATACTTTTATGTATCAAAATACTATGTTGCTTTTGATATTTTATCATCTGAGTTGCAGCATTTCGACATCTGCTCTAATGTGAAGAAAATTATATTACCATTTAACACTAAATGGGAAATAAAATATAAAGAGAAAATTATTTACATTGATAACATACAATCATTCTTTCCTTCTTTTAGTAAAACCTATTTAAAAACGCAAATTACCCAATGCATATTTAAAAAATCAATCTGTGTCACATTTTGGACATGCACTTTCTCACAACTATAAAATGGCAGATAATCTAAATACTTTTGTTTATCATATATTTTATTATTAGTTGGATGTTTCTTCACTACAAAATTGCAGGCATCATGTTTAAAGTGTACTCAGTTTGTAAGTGGCTTTAAATCTTAGTATTTCATATATACAATGTCATTTAAATACAAATCAACATCAGCCCATCAAATAGATGAAGCTGCAAGACTTGTGATGTATTGTTTCAAACAGAAATACAACTAGGAGACTAGTGTATGCTTAATGAAAAACTTGTTATAATTCCTTCCAAAGCTATTGTTTCAACCACAGCACAATCCTGCATAGATGTGGGCAATAAATAGTCAAGAGTATAAAGGCTCATAAAAATAAACAAAAAAGCAGCATGTGAACATCAGTAGTCAGACAAAAAAAGGTAATCTTATACACTGCTTAGATCTGTGTGAAATATTTTCTCCACAAGGGTGCAGAATGATGCAGTCCTCAAAGTAGTGCTGGCCACTGAAAGGTGGGTTTAGCACAAAAAAAAACAAACATTAATTCAAAACTATAAGATTTATGGTTCAAAATATTTTGATTATATTTCATCAGAAATGTTAAATTATTTTCTAAGAATAATACATTTTAAAAATTTAATTAACAAATAAAAAAATACCTTATATGATCATATTCATGCACCTATGGTAACAATACTGCCAGATTTTTCTTAGGACACAAGGCAGATGTAATAACTGGTCTAAGGATAACTGAAAGGCATCATGGAATCCACAGTCAAATAGTCTTTCTTAAAGTAATCATTGCTTTAGCAGTCTCACATAAATTTATAGGTGGATGTGCCACTAGTGACACCTCATGTGAAAATTAAAAGAATGGGAAATAACTGACGAAATTGCTTACATAGAAAAGCAAGCAAAATTTAACTAGGTTCCTACTAATTAATAAAAATGAAGCAAACCATTTCTGAAATCTCCATAACTTATGTTTTTAGGAACATCTCTCTCCCTCTCAAAAAAATTTTATTAATACAGTCCAATGAATTCCCCACTAATTTTAGATGCCAACACTCAACCACCAGACAGCAAAATGTATCAAATAAAAGCAAACACCTATTTTCTGACTTTCCAAATGAAATGAAACTAACAATGACCCAGAAGCTGGCTGGGCCGCAGAACTTAAATGCTCATTTTACGTCAATCAATCACAAACTGTGTTCTACTATATTCCACCAAGAAAGATGAAATATTTATAACAGGCACATGCTGCTGTCCCTCACTAACTTCTCGTTTGTTTTGCCATAACCTCAAAGGCCTGGCTTAGTTGTTCACCAGACAGAGTTCACAGCTCCAGCTCCAGACACCAGCAGAGAATGAGTGTTTTCCATTAGCCCCTATGAGAGCACAAACCTCTTAGCTGCTGGAGGCTGGTGTTTGGTGTAGTAAGCTATCATAAATCATTCCCTAGTTAGCAGACTCCATTACAAAACAGCAACCAGAGAATTTATAGTACATGGCCAAGCTGCAGAGCCAGCCACTTGCAAGACCCACCTCCTTTTTTCATTCTAACCTGATCTGGAATAAACTCAGCCTTTCCAGCAACAATAATTTACTTAATGTTTACAACACAATCTCTACCATGTAACTAACAGCAGCAACAAAATTATGCAATATTCACTTTTTCTTTCTTTTCCAATCTAAAAATAAAGGTTAAAACCTTACATTAAATTTCTTAAATGTAAACATACCACATAAAAATATTTTTAAAAAAAATCTTTAAATAACCATGATGTGCGTGTGTGTTTGTGTGTGTGTGTGTGTGATGAATGAGAGAGAATTGGAAGTTACTAAGATAAGAGCAAGGTGCAATACACTAGCGCAGAGCATGAGAAATTACATGGAAATATAAACAGTAGAACCTATACAAGGTTGAACTAGAAAATAAAGAGCATACTGAGAAGAACAATAATATAAGAGCCAAAAAACTACATCCACATTTGTTCAGCAAACAGTAGCCACCTGCTTCAGCAAGTAACAGCATATCTTATATTATGTGTGTGTGTGTGTAGGGATTTACATACAAAATTAATATATGCTTAAATCCCAGGCCATCATCAAACCAAGATTTAAAAAATAAAAACTACTTTAGAAAATTTATATAGCTTAGCAACACAGCTGTTGTCATGCACATATATTTCCATATTTAATAATAAAGCTGCTATGTACATTTGGGACATTCAAAAGAAATCTGGCTGAAATAGCATCACAGTATTGGAATCTGGATGAGTTTTATTTGAATGAACCTAGTATAAACAAAATTAAATGATGATATTGTAAAGGAGAAAAATTCTAGGAGCTTGGAGCATATTTCTGAAAGTTCCTTTACACTAGTGATGGATTTCAAAATCAAGGGAGAGGATTGTGTGTTGGTTCACCTATCAAAAAAAGAAAAACTGTACTATAAATTATTTGTTGTTTCTTAGTCAGAAAAGTAAATATACTTTATTCATTTTATGTATTATTAAAAACTGCTTAATGTAGCAACTATTAGTAGTCAATATCAAATGGCAAACGGGCTATACAAGTTCCAGTCAACCCTGTAAATTTAGCAGTTGTTGATTGCAGCTGTCACTATACAGAGTAGCAACACTACATACAGTGTAGGTAATGAATTATACAGATACGCATCTTGAGCAAACATCTTCCCAACTCAATAACCTACCAATTTATTTTCTTGTTCTGTCAAAACTAAATGAAAACAAAAACTTTTATATCTACTCATGGCGCCAGTATTCCAAAGAGCATAAGAAAAAAAACAGGCAAATCTAATATTATTTCAGTAAACAAGATCCAAAAGCACAATAGATAAATTACAAACACATTAGATCCCCAACACAGACAAGTTGAGCAATGCCAGAAACTGGTCAGCAAGATAATGCCTGATGTTCAGCACTACAGTGAACCAAATGACCTAACTGAAAAATATACCAGAGATGACTATAGATGAAAGGTAATCAAAACATTTAAACAAACAAGGTGGTATAGTAGAGCAAGATGGTCTCATTCATTCGCCAGTCATAGAACCTGCTTAAATTACAGTTTCAAACCCCAGTGCTAACTCACCTCCAATAAGACTATGCATACAACTGATTAATAAGGATCAAAAGCTGGAGGGGGTTAATTATGTAATCTTAGTAATAATTATGAAGGTGTGCTTTGAAATTTTACAAGTTTTTTTAATACATAGACATCCAACTGCTGAGTGTGTCTGTTGTTAATAGAGGTAGATAGCTAGTTGTTGGAATAAGTACACAACGAAGTACAAAACTTCAAATGATCTGAAGTTAAGAAATCAAACTAGAATCATAATTCAATTGTGTAATCTCTATAATCAGTGTTTAACTATGTCAATGTGCACTACTATAGATTATCTGGAGAGAAACCAGAAAAACTGTTTTAACAAAATGGTATTTAAAGACAAAAACTCTGCAACAACAAAATCATTAAACAAACTGGCATGACATTAGAAAGTTCAATGTTAAATAACTTGGGGACAATAACATGCTTTTCAAAGTATTACCAGACACTGATAATAACAAAAAATACCACAGAAACTGAACTGTATTAAGCAAACTTATAGAGTGTGGAGAATACACATCATGGCTTACACTCGACCATCATCAGTCACAGATCTCTTCTACTCAGCCTGTTCTGTTGCATATAAATCAATATTTCATTAAGATTTATTTTTGTTAATGAACTAATAATACCAGAGAAAAGAAATTTAATTCAACCTGACAACAGATCAAGAGTAAAATTCAAATTAATAAAAATAAACAAAAGTTTCCTGGCACTTTATTTAAAAAATATAAAAATTATTTGCTTCTTTAAAACAAAATTTTATATGACTGAATCTCATTGCCATAATATGATTTCACTTTATCCAAGGATTTTTCCCATGAGTAATTCATTTTCAAAAATATGTTAACCACCGAGATGAAAGATTATATTACAACTGGGTTGCACATGAACAATGTTTTAGTTTTATCTGCACCAGTTACATTTAAACAGGTGTTGAGGTTTTTTTTAAAAGTAGCACAAGTATTGTGTTGCCTTGCTATTTCATTATTGCAAGATTTGGGATTATTACTAGTTGATTATCACATGCAACAAAAATAGTAGTAGTAGCTGTTAGCAGACTGGACAGCAAGTTATTGCATGAGATGCAATGCCCTAAACTTGTCAGGCTATGTGATCATTGGCCTGTTTCTTTCCCCCGTAATCAGAAGAGCTCTGGTAGGTGTTAAGATTGAATGCACTGCTTTTCTCCAGTCAGTGACTGACCAGTAACCAACCATTCAACATTGGCACTCATTAAAATATTAAGCAATTCAGAATAGAAAATAGAATAAAATTTTGAATCAAGGGCATTCCCATCTTCCAACGTTTTCCTCCTCTATAAAAGAAAACTATTGGAGAAAATGCATGCACACAAAAAGAGAGAAAAAAACCACATGGTGTTGTTCAAAAGCAATGCATCTATTTTACAAAGGACACAGCTTGCACTAAAATTCTAAGATATATTATAAACCTTCAGTTACTTCTCACCTGTTTAGAACCTAGATTATATCCAAGATGAAGATTTTTCCTTTTTTTTTCAGGTGGCAACAAGTCTCCACAGATTTTGTCCACTAAAAGAAAAAAATTCTTAAACAACTGCTAAGACTGAATACATGTCCATTTAATTTAAATATTTTACATACACAATGAAAGTATGCAATTACAATTATGTTAGTACAAACATATATCAGAACATCTAGTTTCTTTCCACTCTATTACCATATTTTCTTAGAATTTCGCTAAGCCCTTAATAATTAGAAAATAGTTCATATCAAATCATTACAATCAACAGCACGCCAAATTTTGTTAGCTTGATCAGCATACTTCTCATTTTTCTCTCTCTATATAAACATTTTACACTATTTTACAAAACTTAGATACTGTACATAAATAAATTACACAGTTATTATGCAGGCAAGTTAAACAGTGTATGTAATGTGAGAGTCAGCCCATGACTATTCTCATTAGCACACAGCACATTATTTATGAAGGACACTGTCATAGTTAACAATAGACACCAAGGAAGGATGTGTCAAGTATTTCTAATATTTGTGCATGTCATACAAGGAAATGTATTAATTCAGAGAGTATATCATGGAAACACAAGACCACATTTTTAAGAGTCCCTGCCCATGTCTGTCAAAGGACTACACTATATCCAGTGCAGTCAGTGCAAGAATTCATCAGCCAACTCCTCCTCAGATTATTACAGCGCACTAGATTAATTCCACTTTGATTAGTCAACTCATGCATAAGTTCTGAAGATAAGCAAAAAAGAAATAAGGATCAATTTACTGATGTTGCTCACAACTATTAGAGAAAGGGTCAATATTTCATGGCATTCACTTTCTGTTCTTCATTACTTAATTAACATTTAGAGCGAGCAAAGATAAATAAGTAAACAAGAAGAGTTTTTACTTTTATATTCTAATATCCTTTTGGTCCTTTATGATGATTTTTTTTTTTAAAAATCTCTCTCATGCACAATAATAGTTATCATTAAATTTAATAATATGAATAATGATACAGAATTTAGAAAACTGATGTCAGGGTCTTAAAATGTTGCACAACCACTGACTAACACAGATGTAGATAAGATTAAATTGGAAGCTGTCATATGACAACTCAACTTTTGTATCTTGAACTAAGTGTTAGCAAAACTGACTGGCTGCAGTTTTTGGCAACAAGGCACCTTGCTAATATCCTTGAATGTTTGATAGTCATTGAAAAAACACTTGTGGAGAGTCTCCACCTACCAAAAACTGACCATGTCTAAAAACTGGTGAGGTATAGTACACCAGTCTAAAATAACCAATATTTTCACAAAGTGTAATATATAAAGTACAGATAAACACAAGTCATTCCTAAAGTCCTGAACCAATGAAAATAAAATAGCATAATCTACTGTATTTTACTCATATTTTATTATAAAAAATTATTAAAAGATAAACGTACATTATGATAACTATTACCATTGTGAAAAAGTAATAATAACAATGATGAGAAATGTGTTCACCTTCCAAACATGAAAAAAAATTTTTTTTTAATTTTTAAAACCTATTTATAAAGATCTTATATGCAAAAAGTTTTTAAGTTCTGAATATGTTTTACTACATTAAAATCATTTTAGTATTTTCACTGTAGCAAAACCAAGGTCACAGTTACTGGTAATAGACTGATGAAGCAACAAACGTTTTTCTTACGTTGTTTTAATCATGTTCATGGTTATTATTTCAGTCTTTATACCTAAGAGTATTAATTAACACTGTGCTGTAAATCATTCAATAATTAATTCAGAGTAACCACACTGAGGCAAATTTAATAAGTCTCTTGCCACATGTACCTTTGCTTTGTGGACATAGAAAGGTCGTCCTAGCTATAAAACCCACCAGAAAACCATTAATCGACATACATAAGGTTGTATTCCTTAACATCTTTTAAGCACATTACTCACTCATTGTATGCAGAGCCAAAAAGCATTATATATATTCCATTCTTTTTTCATTAATTTCCAAACCAACTAACTAAAACAGTGAGTAAATATCTAAAAAACAGAGGCTAGACATATTTTTTT
This sequence comes from Nautilus pompilius, assembly GCA_018389105.1. Taxonomy (NCBI): domain Eukaryota; kingdom Metazoa; phylum Mollusca; class Cephalopoda; order Nautilida; family Nautilidae; genus Nautilus; species Nautilus pompilius. The sequence goes on from JACATO010000119.1 coordinate 590,238, forward strand.
TTTTTTTGCAAAAGGCAGGTCACATAATAAATAGTTAAAACTTTCTGCCCCTTTGACTTTCTACATTTTTAACAAATGCTTTATCATTTTGAATGCATCAAGCAAGTATTCTCTCCACATCTTACTGTACACTAAAATGTCTTTCTCTGAAACTAAGGTATATATACAGACTTTTATATTTAGATACGCACAGCTCATTTTTATATTGTAAAAAGTTATTTTTTAAACTAAAACCAAAAAATGCTCTGGCAGTTAGTCCCATTGATCCACTGATTAAGACATAGCCTACAACTTGCTCCATGCTGTCATTAAGTTATTAGTCTCGAGTACTAAAAGTATAATTTAGTACTCTCCACATTAAATACATACGAATATATCATAATTAACATTTCTAAGAACAAATTGGGTTATGTTTACAATATTAGTCAAAATAATTTATTTTAAAAACTTTGTTCTAATAATAATAATACTACATAAGAAAAATGTTGATGTTCCTTTAAAAAAATGTACTTCTCAGCAGGCAACACTGGACAATTTTTCCTGTCTTTGCTGGCTCGTTCTCGTCTTCTCTGCCTATTACTGCTCAGATGGCAAATTATCCATTCAATCTGGTGTATCCCCTTAAGTTACCAACCCTGAGATGAAAATCTGCAATTCTTACAAACATTTCAAATTCTTCTTCTTTTTTTTTTCTTCCAAACTTGAGAATAAATTTTAAATTACGAAAAGAGCATTTCACCAGCTGGTAGCAGACCATCCACCAGCCGACCGACCGACGGCAGCAGCGAGACGCCACCACCAGAGAGATGTGAACAACACAGATAAAGAATTTTTTTTATATTATCCTTTTATCGTAGAATACATGCCAGGGATTCATCTCTTTCTTTCTGTTTTTTTCTTCCATTGTACTGAGTATTTATCAGGTATGTATAAAATATTTAGATGGCAATCATCATTTTCACAGAATTATGACTTTAATATAACCAGTTTTCTTGGGTAACAAACATTTTTTCTCCCCCCCCCCCCCACACCCAAATGAACCACCAGAATTTCATAGTAGAAGGGAGATAACTGCAATGGCGCAAATTAAAAGCTACAAAAATGTCTTGATTGGATTATTCTCATAATACATTGATTTGTGATTAATAACTCTAATTATACTTACACCGAACACCAAGCTTTCTGGAGTAAAAATTCTACATTAGTATTTCAAGTAAAAGCTTTATTTTAAAAATTCCCATCACAATTACTGTTTTTAATTAAACTTATTATTATTATTATTATTATTATTATGCCAATACTTGCAAAAGAATATAAACTTAAAAAGAAAAAAGAAAAAAAAATATTACTTATACTTTCAGAATGAACATAATCATTATCTAGAGGAAAACAAAATACTGAAAATATTAAAGGGTTTGGCAGTGACTACACCAATGACACCTGTCCCAAGATATACCTATGTATAAACCATTTTCCACACACACACTGGAAACAATGCTTATCCTTAATCAAATTCTATGATCGTCAGACTTCTTAACCTTTGCACAACCAAATGTGACTCGCAAACGGATTTTCATTTCTTTTACCAACTATGAGTGACATGTTTAAGTAAATTAAACTACATGACTAATTTTCAGATTTTCATCTCTTAAATTTAGGATCAAAAAAAAATTTTTTTTTTAATTTTAATTCATAAAGGTGGGGGACTAGAGAATAACATCAGAAAAAGTTTGTAGTTACATCAGTTAAAAATGCATAACTTATATTGTAGTTGTGCCATGATAGTTTAGCCTAAGAACATTTATCAGATTATCTATCAAAGTAGTGAAAGGAAAGCAAAAAAAATTAATTTTCCAATGCCACAGAAACTAAATGAAAATTGTGTATCAATCTTGTCTTTTTATTTATAATGTAGAAAGTAATGACAATGTACATTTATTATTTTAAAGAATTTGCATGCTTCAACCGAGTGCATGATGCTTATGTATATATAAACTGCAAATATTGAGAAATAATGCATATTAGAGAATAACTTTCTCCTGTTCATAAAATATTTATGAACTGAAAACCTATTTTTCATTCCTTCAATAAATGATGAGCACTAAATGTCTTAACCATCCTGCACCATGAATAGGAAAGTAAAGCTCAATTAAATCCCCATTGTGCATTAGTTTCTAGTTCTACTAGCCCATTATAAGTCCAGCTGACTTTGCTACCTACACAAGCCTAATAAATTTTGCTTATCAAGAAAAATTAAAGCTGTTGATGTGAACAGGCATCTAATATAAACTCCCCTTTTCAATTTATGGAGCTCAAGTCCAGAATTATTTATACTGTAGTTCACCTAAACAAACCAGTAGCTCTCAATACATTTTATTTTAGATAATCACTACTTATTTAACTTTTTCAATACCAGCTATCATTGGTTCCATTCACCTGATTTCAGTGTCAACAAAAGAGAAGTTACTGAGGTATTAAAAATTAATACTGTAAAGAAAAGAAAGGTAGAAATATAAAGAATAAACCTTGAGGCTGGTGCTCAAGTGTCTAAATGGCAAACTGTTATGACTGACTAGACAATACGAAAAACTGCATCCTTCTACTCTGAATAAGACAAACCAGTTGCTAGAATGAAGAAACCGTTAGAATAAAAATAAAATAAATAAGCAATATGGATAGTCCAAAATAAAAACAATGATCAATTTTGATAATAAAACAAAACTACTAGTTGTTGCATAACTATGTATACACAACAACTTTGAATGTAGACAGAATTATCAAAAACTATATAAATCCAATAGTAATTTTATCTATAGTTATTACAGAAGATAGTATTTTAAACCCCACCAAACTGATGTAGAATCTGTGAAACAGATCTGTGCCATTGTTATAACAAGTCAACAATTAAATTTTACACATGCTACTTAATTTATGTTGTTTACGGTTAACCAAAAACTCTTAAAAATGAGAAAGCAAAAATAGTTAGATTTTTTATATTACATAGTTTCAGAATATACAATTTCATTATTTTCTGAAATAATATTTTCATTATTTGATTATTTTAATGTTAATCTATTCATGAAAAAAATTACTTTTACTATTCTAAAGTATAATAGTATTTGGTACATTTATATTAGAACTAATAATGATAAGTGTCTAATATTTAGACTTAAAGATTGTTTTAGTGATATTTCTAACAACTAAAAAAAAAAAAAAAAGATTCATTAGCATTATCTGCCAAAGACCCTGTTAATTTGGAATACTTTATTAGGTCACCTCTAAAGCATATACAAATTAGATTTATGATGCCCAAACTTTTAAATTCAAATCTCTCTGGTTTGATGTCTCAGTCCAATATTAAGAAATTGAACTTAAACTACTACATAAATTACATTTCACTATTTACAAATCTGGGACTTCACTGAAAAACACTAAAACAAAAAAATGCTGGTGAATTTTAGTAAGCTAGTTATTTTAAAATTATAGAAGATGTTATGCCAAGGAAAGAACTTTTAAAGCAAGTTTAACAAAAATAATCAACAGCTACCTGCAATTAAGAAGCTATCATATGTTATGAAAGTACAAGACTAACACTGCTCTGATAATAAAAGGACAATGGCAAAAAAAAGATTAAAACTCTTGAAATAATTAGTATGTTGGCTGAGAATAACAAAAGTGCTGAAAAGAAGAAACTTTTTTCAATAAAAATTACTTCAATCAGTCTAAAACAGTCCCAACCAAGACAGCAACCAACCATATCATAAAAAGTAATTGTAGCAGACAGAATACTTGTATCACAAATCTAGCTGGAAATTATTTCTCTTGATGCAAGACAGCAAAATAGCAGCTTTCTATATGCAATCTCTGGACTCATTTTTGCTATTTTTTTATTATTGGCATTTCTAATATGATTACAAATTATGTTACCACACCACTGTTCCACTTGTGTATATATATATATATATATATAATTTGAATAACCATAAATTATTTAATTATTTAGTGTAGTATTACAAAACTCTACTGATCACTCAAATTTTGCCTTTTTTGTTATTTTATCATGAATTCTGTGAATAATCTTTCATTTGATGACAAATGTCATTTAAAAAAAGGTTATCTCAAATGCATAGAAGACAAGTTGCAACATCTGTGAACAGGAAATGAAAGTTTGTATAAATCTGTATATCATTTATTCATACGAAAGTCCACAAAAGTAATAAGCATTTGACAAACATTCATGTGACATCTCAGACATCTTCATCTCACTAATTTTCCATGGAATTTAGCCAGTTTCACAAAACTGATTAGTCTAAAAAATGAGATTTATCACCTTGGTGCTTTTGCAATGCTTTTATATTAGGATCATTTTATAAATAATTTATTAAATTTCATGTTTATTGCTTAAAAATATTAAATAATAAATCAATTTTGTAAAGAGTTTCTTAAAAAGATTTGAAAAATGGCAGCAGAGTATTAGTCATGTTGAACTTCAAAAGTAACTAATCTTAATAGACCATAATTTAATTAGTATAATAAAAAATTACTATAAAATTCATCATGTAAATAAGCCAGTCTGAACTGTTACTTGACACATCTTTATAATATGTAATCTTAGTAAAGTCTTGAAATGATCATAAGAAATAAGAGAGAGCTTTTACTAACAATCTTAATATAAAGTGCAGAAAAGACAATATGGAACACGAGTTTGTTGTTACTAAAGGCTGGAGTGATTTAAATTGGCAACATCATGCATTTTACACAAGAAGCCAAAAGACTAGTCTACATGTTCTGGTTATTACAGGCACCTTTCCCACAAGAGCAGTAACAATTTAGCTGCAGCCATTCAGATCAGATCTTTGTACAATGAGAAAACAGCTTACAGAAAATAATAAAATGTTCACACAAGCAAGTAATAGTTAATGGTTTTCTTTTTTTTTTTTTAACTTTGGGCTGATGAAATAAAGAAAAAAGTAAAATCCCCTACGTTAGGCTTCTCTGCTACAAATCAGTGTTAGAAGGATTAAATAACTGGAAATGTTTTAAAGGTTACAATGAAAAGGTAAAGCACTACTGCAGAATCCATTCCTTTTCATCTGCTCAAAATTAAAGCATCATTTACCTACACAAGCCTATGAAGCGTGAACTAACACTTTATTGAAATCAAGAACAAGAGAGCTATAAAAGAGGTTGGGGTGGTGGTGGAGGTAGCAGCAGGTGGGTGCTGTTTCCCTGACTTCTAAATCTACTTAATACTTAAGATTACATCAGCTGAGTCTACACCGTCATGTATAAACACCAAAAAGACATGCAAGCAATTTTACAAACGATACTGAATATTATCTCCTGCTTGGTTTATCATTATCAATTATTTTTTGTTGTTGTTTATTTCTGTACTTCTCAAATGACCGAACATTTTCAGCATCGAAATGATATTGTAGTTTTTTTTCCTGATTTATTTTAATTTTTTTGAAAAATGCCATGGCATTTTCATTTCCCAAATTTCATTTAATTAACCTACAAAGATCTATTTTAATATTCAACTAGCTTGAAGAACATTTAAAATAAAAATAATAATAATAATATTGAGTTGGGGGGGAGGGGAGGAAAAACAGCTAGCCGGGTGGTGTAATGTAAACAAAGGTTTTGTAGCTAACCGGAATATATTCACAATTAACGGTGAACACCGGGGCAGCAGCGCTTCTGCTGGCCGAGGGATCTGTCATTACTTCTGCTGGCCAGTAACGGGGCTGACCGTGTCGTGCGCGCGCTTGTTCTCTCTCACACCCGACCCCACCCCGACCCCCGGGTCACTTCAGTTCGTTTCTCCCGTCAAATAGACAACAAAAAAAAAAAAAAACATTATTTTAAATCAAAAGGTGAAAAGAATCTCAGAGTGAAAACGGTGGACTTACTTTCGCAGTCTGACTCTGTTAGAGGTGACAGACGATTAAGGGAGGGAGGGAACCAATACTCGGTCAACCTGGTCGCGTGCACGCTGGTGAGACCCCGGAGATCACCTAATCGGCGTATGCCACACATATGGCATCGCCGCGAATACTTTCACCGCTAAGGAACCCGAAGAAACACTCGGCCCCCCCCCCCACATCAAGCCTATTTCTTGAAGACACCGTATAAAAAGGAAAAAAAAATCCGCTGCAAAGGTTTACGGGTGTGAGGGTGACAGATACCAGCAGGAACGCTGGGGGAGAGGGGAAGGGAGCTGAAGTTAGTTCCGTCTCCCCGACCCAACGCGAGGATGGAGAGGGTTGGGGAGAGCAGCTCCTTCACCCAGTCCTGCCACCAGCCAACAACGCTACTAACACTGATAATAGAAGAAACACCGGGGGGTCTACCTGGATTAACGGGCCGATTTCGGACTCCACTGCGGTATTATAAAATAATAATAATAATTATTATTATTATTTTTTTTTTTGGTGGTGGTGGTTGTTGTTGTTGTTGCTGCTGCTGCTTGTTCCGTCCGCTTCACACGACGACTGCGACAACAACGGTAGCCGAAAGTTGGGCAGACTTTCCCCTTCCCAGTCCGTTATGGTGGAGCGGCTGCTGTTTTCGTCTCGCGGGTAATGCTGGTGCCGGTGGCGTTATTGATAACCTATCCTGGTTCATCGTGTTCACCTTACCGACCATTTCACGGTTGACCGACTTCGAGTTCCCACGAAGCCATTGCGTACCGCCGACCAGTTCATAACAAAAGTTCAAGAGCACGCCATATTGTTTAGTGTCTGCGCAACATGATCCGCGCACGGTGACGTCACGGTGTCACAATGTGACAGGCTGACCCGAACGAAAGACCGGACCGGACCGGACCGGACCTGACCGGACCGGTGTTCTGGTGTCGCCGCACCTTCCTCCCATGTAATACTTGATTCAATGACCTAATTGATTTAATTTTGCCATCTGTGTTTCCCTACAGCCCATAGAAACTGGAGAAATCGATATCCTTTGCTCGTCCGTCGTCAGTACAGTAGACTTCCTATCTTTTTCATCGTTAGGACAATATATATATATATATATGTGTGTGTGTGTGTGTATATATATACATATACATGTACATATACACAGAGATGGAGAGATGGAGAGAGAAGAAGAAAAATCCTATAGATTGTTCCTCCGGCGACTGTTGTTCATTAGATTTCAAAAACGTATTTTCTTATTCTATGTTCTGTTGTACAAACTAAAGGGGGAAAGAAAAGAAAAAAAAAAAAAATATATATATATATATATATATGTGTGTGTGTGTGTGTATATATATATACTTTTTAATTATTGTGTGTGTACGTGCATTACAGTTAAGAAAGCGACCACCTGCCTGTCCTGGTGAGGTGAAAGCTTTGATTATCTTATCTGGTATCATCTGTGATTGTAAACTGTGTAATATAATTTATTATTCAGGATCCTGCCTGCCTTGGTTGACAGAGTGATGGCCATGAATCTTCTTCCATACTGGACTCTTTCAAAGCTAACCATACGTATATCTTGATTCTCAAAATACAGGGCAGAAGAAAAGCTGTAAGGTGACTAGGATTGAATGAAAAAGGGGTGAGGGGGGGGGGCTTCTCTGACCTGAGTGTGCCGCAGAGAAACAACTATGGGCGGGCATAGGTCTGTGGAGTGAGAGAAGAAAGTCAATGTTTGCAAATTATACAGTGTGAAAGATGCCTTTTGCATAATTACTACCTGTCATGTTCTTATGTTCTTTAGTGTGTGTGTATATATGTGTGTGTGTGGGTGTGTTCAAATGACTGCATATAATATATTTCATTACTGTGCCTGATTGTAGTAGGGTGGCAGCAGTAGTTCAGAGCTATATAGGGGTACTTTTTTTAATGAGAGGTTTCCTTTATGGACTGAACTGAGATATCAATAGCTTAGGTCATCTATCTGGGTTAAAATGATTCTCTCACCTTTATGCATCTTTTCTAGCTAAGTTTAACTAAAGGAGAAATTTAAATTGCATCAGTGAAGAAGGTTATTGCAAAATAAATTTGTTTAAAAGAAAATAATTTCTAGAATTTGAAGCCACCTTTTCACTACTACAGCCAACAACATCCTCTACTTCACATGCAGAATACAAGCTTTATTTTTTTACTAATTTCAGAAATTCTCATCAGATTTATGTCTGATATTTTCTCATATGATGTAAAATGACTTTTACTCCAAATTTTTCATTTTTGGTTAGGAAAATTCCAAAATATTATATTAACTTAACTGTTTCCGTTCTGTGTTTTACATATATGGCTCAAAAGATGGCAGCATCATTAATACACAGGTATCTGGTTTTCAACTCCATCAGAAAATTTTGATAGCAAATTGTTTTGGAATTCTTGACAGTGTGGTGCTGTTGGTTTTTACAGGCAAACACAGTAACAGCAGACAATTGTTATTTTTGGCCCAGGAATATCAGACGTGTCTGTGGCGGCCACAGCACAGTAGTGTCTTGTTATTTCACGTTCAATTGTCTCGAAAGTCCGCAGAGAGAAGAGCTCTGCGTGTTGCACATTTTAAACCCGAGTCTTCACGGAAAGGATGACAACATTTACAAAGTTTAAAAGAATTCCTTTGTGGAGATGTGTCTCAAAATGTAATAGCTGAAGGATGTCTTTGGTCAACTGCTGCTGAGAAATTTAAACCTGGATGAACCAGGAAACTGCAACAGTTTTGGATGGGGAGCCATTTGCTGCATTCAAAAGAAGTTTCTCAACCTAAGGTGAAACTAACTAACTAACTAACCACCCCACCCATCCACCCCCCCCCTCTCTCTCTCTCTCTCTCTCATGCATAGGACTGAAGTTGATTAACCTAAACATGCTTAAATGTACTTACTGGCATTATTACTATTTCTGTTTAAAGTGTTAAACTGTTGCAGGGTATTTTGATGCTTCATGATGAATACTAGGATTAAATATTCATGTATGCTTGCTGATAATCCCATGTTTTTATGGTCTTTTTAACAAGTTTCTTATGAATATTCATGAATAATTACAAGCTGTACTCTCTGAACTCTTTTGTTAACTGTAATGGAAATATTTCATTGATGCAAATGTATATAAACTGGGCATCATTAATTAAAGACTTCTAAAAAGTATCTTTCCTGGGATGGCTATGATCTAATCACATAAAGAGTGAATTGAATTTTTGAAGTAGGTAAACATAGATCGTTGGCTTTACTCTCTTAGTGTACATGATGACAGCCAACCATCCGACCACACAGGCAGCAGCAGACAGACTGCTCGCTGTCAGTTCAGCTCTACTCAAGCGAATTCGTTTTGCCATAGTATAAGTAAATAGACTCTGGTTGATGGAACTTAAACATGTCACGCCAGCAGAAACCTAAAACAGCCTGATAGTGGTCGAGTAAGATTCACTTTCCTTGAAACACACCTGCAAGTTTGTTTAGGGAGTAGCTTTACAGCAGAGGTGTAAATTGACTCGAGTCCACTGCAAACCTTGAGAATAATCGGTCAGGAAGAAGTGTCCTCAGAGATGGGCTTAGCATCGAATTAGAGTCATCTGTTTTCCGGAAAAAAAAAAGGAAAAAAACATTTTCAACATTAGCATCAATCATTTTACAGAAAAAGAGCATACTTTATATGAGAAAGTGTATACATTATTACTTGTCACTTCTCTCTCTCTCTCTCTCTCTCTGTCAAATGTATATATGGGTCAATCTACAGTAATGAATTCCATTTTGTTATATAGTAACCAAAGGTAAATATAACTAAATCACAATAATTTTCTACATGCCATTGGCCTTGGTCTCAATGAACACTCAAAAATATTTGGAGATAAATATTTATTGTCTGAAGCTTTGTTTTTAAAATCATTGAAATTTCTTCAGTTGGCATAATAATAGATAAAGGTTGATTGTCATCACATTTGAACACTTAATTTTCTTTCCTTGGAACAATTGTAAAGGCAGATAAGGAATAGAAATCATCCTACCATTAAACATTTAGGTACAGAATATAGAATTATTGGACTGTTGGTTTTTCTTGTCCTCCATTCTAGCATTACAGATGCAGCTTGTTGCAGCAAAACAGTGAATTAATGTTAAAAGTAGACATTAATACAAGATGGACAGTTTGAGATTTTTTCCATTGTATGCTTAATTATTGTTGCTGAACAGTTTTGTTATTAAAACCAAACATTTACAACACTTATCTCCCCGTTCATGTCATAAAATGGCATCAATGTAATTACATTCTTGGACTCAAAAGTATGAACAAAAGAGGTGAAGCATTCTACTGCATAAAGATATTACACGGAAAATAGTAATTAAAAGTAATTATTAATTAACTTTTTTTTTCTTGTATTAGTCATTATGCCTTTAATGGATCAACTAGTATTTATTTTTCAATGAATATTATTGAACAGTTTAATAATGTTTTCTAGTACCACAGCATGTGCAATTTAGCTGCAAGGTAATTGACTTTCCTGCTATACTTTCACAATAATTTAACAGTTGATTAGTCACCATTTGTGTGTTTAAAAAAAAAAATACTTGCCTTTTCCAAATTATCTGTTGCAAGCTGTTATCTTTGCGGGCTTGTTATGCATTCTATACTTTTATTAAGGGAACTGTCACCTTATATGCCATAGTCATTTGTGTATTTATAAAGAGGATTGGTAACTCTGATCACCCACTACATTTGAATCTGTGTGCTTGAACACTGCAAATAAAAGAAATCGATATTAAAAGAGTTAAAAATGGAAGAGTTTTTTTTTTTGATTTTTAAGATTTTATGAAAGAAAAAGTAATCAATACACTTAGAAAATAAATAACTGATCTCTTTTTTTTTTCACTATAGCTCTTGACATTTCTGAAGTTTATTTTTCAGTACTTTACAAGACATTTACCATTTCAAAGAAAGCAAATGCACGTATACAATGGTGAAATGACTAGTTAGCCAAAAGGCTTTCTGCATTTATATCAATTGTATAGTTTTTTTACTGATGTATTGCCATTGTTTTGATGTTAATGGACATCACAACTTTACAGTTAGCCATTTTGTTATCGTCTCACTGCAGAGATGATGATAGCAGTTGTAGACAAACAGCAACTGGCTGACTTTTACAAACATTCTGTGGATTCATCTGATTATAATTTCAAAACTTGGGAATTTCATGATTTTTTTTTCATTAAGAACGATAACACAGTTCTGTTTATCCAAAGTAATATGCAAATGAAATCCTTTTCTCCATCTCCCTGTGCCAGAAGTGGCATCTAAGGCAAAAAGGTGTGTTTCAGTAACCAGTTGCCATATTTATAAGGTAGGTGATCAGCTTGGCATTCAACCTCGCCCAGTTAGTCATCACTAGAGCTCTTAACTGTTGGATGTGGAAGGAAATTGGAGTGTCTAGGAAAACCCACAAAGCTGGCAAGAGTGGGAGAAGAAGGGCAAAAAGAAACCCTGATGGGAGATTTGCTAAACCAAGCTGTTCTTTGCAGAAATCAAACTTAGCAGCCCCAACCACTGCTCAGATTAAGTTATTACCCCCAAGTCATAGGAGCAGATGGAAGTATGTGCTGTACTTATGGATACTTGTAGTTGTGTCTTTTCAGTTTGATAAACACCTTGTGAAGATTCACTGATTACAACTAGAAAATTTCTAAAGATGCCATCAAGTTTTCACTTGTGCATTCAGTTAGAATTTTACAAAAGGTCATTTAATGGTTAACGAAACAAAGAATCTTGGTGAAGATTTATAATTGTTACATAACTTTTAATATTATATGGCTGACATTATTTAGAAAATGTAGTTTCAGAAAAGGATCCAGAGGTTATTGTCTACACAAATTTTAAATTTAAATAACAATATATTCCATATTCTAGGACTAGTTAACTAAATTATCAGTAATTTAGATCTACTCTAGTTTGGGTATTAAATATTTAAGGGGGAAGATGGCAAAATAGTTAAGATATTTAAATGTGTGGAAAGTCCGACATTCTTTTAGCTGTCTAGATAAAAGTATTATGGGCCACAACTATAAATTAACTAAACTAAAAGCATTGCTTGATATTAGCAATAAGATTTTTAATGAATGGATTAAATTATTTATCTATGATGGTTACTGATAATGATAGTATAAATCAGTTTAAAAATCAAATTGATAGGCTTTTTTTAAGGGAGACATTGTGTAAGTCTATTAATACAAGCTTCCATCTTCCTCAGCAACTAAATGAAATTAAATTTTTTATTGTCTCAGAAGAAAGACTTAGGTTTGTACAGGAGGAGATATTATGTTGATGTTGTTTTCTTGTTGGAAGGATACACCTGGTAGAAACAGAATGCTTAGTTTGATATTATGGCTTAAGCACTTTCAGCATAGAAGAAATACTTATCTGTGCAGGTTCTGAACCAGAATTTATTTATCTATCTTTCTCTTTTTCTACTAACACAACTTCCAAGACTTACAGATGTTTAAAGTACTACAAGGTGTGGAGTTGTATTGCTGCTGTCTTTCAAATTGTGTTGAAGAAATAGAATAATTGTCGGGATTAGTTACTGCAGTGGTAAAAAAAATAGAGTTTTATATGCATATATATGTTCTTAATTGTTGTTAATGTTTTGTTTCTCACTGTAATATACCATAATGCAAACATACCATTAAATGTATTCTTTGGTGTTTTATTTTCCATAGTAAATAAATAAACTACATGGTTCATTGAAAGCCTATTACTGGGCTCAAACTCCAGGGGAAGAGTGCTGTGAGTCCAGTTTCCACCAACAATACCCCCAGACACGTGGCTATTCAAAAACACCATATAGTTGTCAGTGTGCAAATGAATTCTGGCCATAAAATGGGGCAGTTCATGGATTTACTTAAAAGTCCGCATTAGTTTTGCTTCGTCGCCTGTTAACAAAGAGCACGGTGGTGAGCTAGCAGCAAGCATCTTCACACACACACACACAGTGCTGCTGAAGAATAGACAGCTCTAGGGATGGAAATCTTGGGCAGCTGTGATGCTCTGTCTTTCTGTCATTGTATACTTCTTTGATAATGTATTACACGGGTGTATAATTAATCAGAAAACTAGTTTAGTAGGTTAAATGCACCAAAAAGATCTATTTTCCCAAGGTCTCTTGATGGCAGTACCTGAGTTCATGTCGACTTCGAACTCAACTGCCCAGTGCATACTTGCCAACTTTCCAAAATTTTCATGGTGGAGACTTTGACAATCTGAGTCATGAAGCGCTTGAAAATGTAAACAAAGATCAAAGAAAACGCAAACACTTGTGATTGCTTTCAGAAAATAACCTCATACAGATGTATGGAAGTTTTGTACAAAATTATGGTTTCGTGATTTAATTTTAACAAACTGCGAAGTTTTAGTTAACGACACTTGCAAACAAATGCACTGGGAAATTCATGTACTAGATCTGGAACATGCATTTTCGAGTGAAAGTTAACTTAACTCCACAGCATATGTAAAATAAAAAATTGTTACAATACAACAATGTACATACAATACAGTGCTTGGCATTCCGACCACAAATAAAACATCTATGATTTATTAATACACGATAAGTATCTTTGACAAATGACTTGTCAGTTTACAAACAAACACAAGTGAAAATAGTGACAGAAAATATGTTGGAATACCAGCATCAAAAATATATATGTAAGCGACATTTCAAAATAAAAAGTTTCTCTCTTACCTTGCAAAATGCACTTGTCTGGGATGTTGAGCATTTTCTAACCCAAGGAAAATCTTCCTCCCATGCTGACTGGTATTTTGTTTCATATTTTTGGTGTTTAAGGTTTGTTTTGGGTAGAGTATGTACTATCTTCATGACTGGTCTACAAAATATGGCAGATTGTTGGCACCCAAGTTCGCCTAAAGTCGAGCTTGCTAGTGTGTATCCAGCTGAAGTCACTGTCCAGTCCTTGTAGTGGGCTCTGCCCCAGCCAATGTGGTCCAGTCTTTTTACTGCTGGCCCCAATAGTAGTGTGGCTTGATTGCATCAGTCCTACTGTGCTAACAGGTCAACTGGGAGTGCCTGCCATGGGAGACAAGCCTGTGGAGTGGCAGGTGGCTATAGGGTCAAATGGTGGACAAGGATAGTGTGAGCCATGCACAACAGGTTTGCTGATTTCTGATTGGTCAAAATATGAAACTCACGAAATATCGACTATGGGTGACGAAAAATCGGGTTGTTTTCACATTTTATAAGGAGGGTAAAAAATCGGGAGAAATGGATCTTTTTTACGAAAAAAGCTGGAAGGCGGGAGATTGATTAAAAATTGGGAGACTCCCGCAAAAATCAGGAGAGTTGGAAAGTATGCCAGTGAAGAAACACCATTTTGTCAACTTTGATTTAAGAACATTTTCATTAAGTTTTCAAAATGTTTCTGAAACAACTATGGATAATCAAAGGCCATTCATAAATATTGATCTCTGTAAAACAATCAATCAGTGCTTATGAGCATTTTTAAATACCTCATTAACATCGTAGGTTATTTTTTGTCTTCAGCTGCAGGACATCTTTAACATTTGTTTCCATTCTTTCTGTTTTGCTTTTTTTTTTCTTTTAATATTTTAATACAAAAACTATATTCTGCACAGAATTATTATTCTTGTACAATACTTGGTAAAATGGCCTGATTCTATTTAAAGTACAAAAGGAATGACAACTGATGGTCAACAAAGAGCTACTGAAATACAGTGGCTTTAAAAAATGAATATCCTGGAAATATATAGTGCAACTTTTTTGCTGTTGAACACTGAATCTCACTGCATTTAATGAAAGAGAGTGAAGTAAATAATCAACCAATAATGTGGTTTTGAAAACTAGTTATTTATGTATTTATTTAAAAAATCCCTAAAGTGCTTGGTTTGGATGCTAGACAAATTAGATAACAGTGAGCTCCCTTCCTGTACAAATTGTTACATAATGGCAGACAATCCAACTGACAACAAAGTTTTTTGACAATGTTAAATAATGCTAAAAGAAAAATTTACTTAAAACCTTTGTCAGTTATTTATTTTAAATAACTTCATAATTTATCATTTGTCAATAATACCTTTCTTTATCATCAATAATTGTTTCTTAGTCTGATGTCCTTGTGACCTTATTATGGTGTTTATTAAGCATGACAGTTTTTCTTGACAAAAAAGTTTATTTAACCAGATTATTTCCTTACTCACCACATAGAGCTGCACATACAAGAGAAGAGTTATCTATAGTAATGCTCTCTGCCAGCTACCACCACCTGCTTTAAATCAATTTTCTATTCATCTTAATAATTCAGTGCTACAGACTCGGAACAGTTTATTGCAGACTCATCGTACAGACCTACTCTCTCTCCCTCTCATACACCCACTCTAATTATTCTGCTCCTCATCACTCATTCACTGCTTCTCATTTTTTTTTATTCTTCTCTTCCTCTTTCCCTTTTTTCCTCTTATTCATTCATTCTTCTTCCACCACCTTTTCTTTCTTTTCTTTTTTCTCATTCTTGTTTTCCTTTTCTTCATTTCTCCATCTTTCTCATTCACTTTTCATTCCTCTAATTCTCTCTCTTCCATCTCTCCCCTGTCTCTCTCTTTCTCTCCTCTCTCCCCATCTCTCTCTTCTCTCTCTCTCTCCCCATCTCTCTCCCCATCTCTCCCCATCTCTCTCTTTCTCTCCCTCTCTCTCTCCTCTCTCCCCATCTCTCTCTCTCTCTCTCCTCTCTCCCCATCTCTCTCCCTCTCTCCCACTCCCACTCATTTTCTTATTTTCTCTCTCTCACGGTGAAGCTGCTACCTCAAATAAAAAACACTCTTAAAATTATGAATTATTTAAATATCAGTGCTGGTTCATATGTTTCTACAATAACTTTACATGTAGACTGAACAGACTTGCAGACTGTGGTCTCACCTGGTTTTTGTTTGACACATTTACAAACATGTGTAACAAGATATATTGTTCGCTGCTGAAACTGTACCAGTCTACCTATTGTGTGCTTGTCATGGAAATTATGACATACTGACAGCAATCACTATAGCTGACCTTTTTCCAAATCTTTGATTCATCAAAATACTGTATGAGAGACAACCAAAAGTATTTGTTAGGGATAATAAGGGGTACATTGATTGGCCCCAGGTATGAAGGGAGTGCATTTAAAAAGTGGCTTGGTGAGAATTAAAGCTAGGTTCATTCTTTTGTGACATTTAACACTGAAAAATAGTCAAAGATTTCTGAATTATTATGAATGTTTTAGAAATATGAGAAAATTATCAGTTTCAAATAATATAAACATAGGCCTAGGTATTTAGAATGCAAAAAGACTCTTCTACAAATTCGAGTACACTTGTTTTTTTCCAAAATTTTTTTCTTTTTATGAACTATATTTTGAACAAATTAACAGTTTAAGGTATGAATAATTTTAAAATATTTATGGAAAGTTCTCAATCGTTATATCACAGCTACATATAATGAAAACTTCATATTTTTCACATCTAAAGTTCACAAAATGATGAATATGAGTTTGAAGGACAGTTTTCATTACTTTTAAAATATTAAGATATTCATAAAATTCCATTTATCTATATGTAAAAGCTTCTATATGAGATCAGGTACTCTATGAACTCTGTCTGGACACAGTCACAAAAGTCTGTAACCGGTGGGCATCTGTTCTAGATCATTTCTCCATTGTAAATCAATGGAAGGGGTAATGTAGAAATATTAAGATCAGGTACAGACACAAAATTGTGATTGAGGCTGCTGCACTGGCTGACCTAATCTGGTTTAAAGGCAAAATCTATTTAACAAAACGTTTTCTTGACATCTGAACTATTTAAAACCACACAAGTGTTTTTTTTTTTTATTCTACTGTTCTTTGAAGATATGACTTTCAAAATGGCTGTCATTTTTATAATTATGGAAAATATGAGACTATTATATCTCTGAAATTTTAAAGTTTAATCCCAATAGGGAAGTGGCAAGATTTTTAAACACTTGGCATTTTAAAATATATACCAATGCAAATTCAGAAGTCCTCTAACAATTAGGAAGATACTGATTTTTCAATATTTTGGTGTTCACCTCCATGTAATAAAGTAGTTTTCACATCAGGGATCTCTGACCATAAAACAATTTGAACAAGGTAGATGTTTTTTTTAGATACTTTAATTTTACAGTGGGCATCAGTCTTTAGAAATGAAGTTAAAGACCAGGTTCTTTAGCAGATGTGGAGTATAGAAGTAAAATAACGGGAAACAACAGTTCCGTGTTGCAATGAAAGCAGAACTTCCCAAGTCATTGGTTGAATGTGTTCTTGTCTTTGGTCTGTATCACAGGTAAAAATAGTGTTTGTTGCAATGCATTGCATCATATATACTAACTAATAATAAATAAATAGTGCATTTTAATTGTCCATATTTTGGAAGCAAATAAAATTGTATAAAATAGTTTTCCATTGTTATGTAAAGATTCAAACATCTTAGTTACTACATGAAATACCTTTATGTATGTAGATAGATACATGAGTTAATAAATCACTCCCATTATTTTCACTTTTTTACATAATTAAAGAAACTATTATAACTATAGGATATTTGTTTTTCACTCAAGTTCTTAGGTAGTGCCATACCTCATAATTAGTTATACTCTAGAATTGATGAAGTGCATAGATTGTCTAGTTATGTGATCTAGTGGTTATTTAAACATCATAAGGTGAGATATATCACATGATGAGCTGTTTGCTTGTTTAAAATAACGACACACACAAGTTGCTTTTTGTTTTTACATAATGTAACTATTCTGTCTGTGCATCTGTTAAATGTAAATGTTAATGACTTATTTAGACCAACTACAGTCTGAGAGACTTACAGATGGCATCATTGAATTGTTAATTAGTTCCTCTTGCAAACTGCATCAGTATTTGTGCTGTAATTTCAACCTTATACAAAATATTCAGTTACTAAATCTCAATTAGGAAGGTTGGCTGACATCCCAAGCACACAATGAAGTTAATATAATTGTGATATTTTAGCATCTTACAGTAATAGAACAGGTAAATAAAAAATGATGGTTGTACAGTATGTTTAATTTGAGAATGTTTACAAGAACATGAAATTTCTTAATTATTTAATTTTCATAAATCATCTACTACCTTTGGCTAATATTTGGATACAAAATAGCACCGCTGTAAATCTGTTCAATTATAAACCAGTGTAACCACGCACCCAAACAACGATATAAGTACAAACAGTCAGTGTTGTGTTTGCATGGTATTTGTTTAGGCTATGATTTACTGTATCTTGATTAGACTACACTCACCTAAAAGAACAAGTTATTAAATGAAAGTTTTTTGAAAAGCTCTCAGAGGAGTTTGTGTAATGTCTAAGGAATGAAATACTCATATTGTACATCTTCACATATTATGCTAATAAACCAAGTCAGATACAGTATTTTCTATCTTCTTTTTTTCATCTATTTTCATATCTTCATTAGAAGATGATGTTCTGTATGAAAATATGCATGTCTATTGTTTGTTGTTTCTTTTTTTAAAATTTTAATCCCTGTAGCCGGGTACATAATAAACGTAATTTACTGGAGTTAACAGCAAATTCTGAAGATGTCCACTGTTGAAATCTAATGTATATGTAATTAGAGCAGGCCATAGCATCAGCAGCAGAACATGATACATGTGTTGTTTATGAAGAAACTTTTGGACCAGTTAATAGATGGCTGGTGCTGATAAGAAAACAAGAATTTATCAGTGAGTCACCATAAACTACTGAACTTCAAACAGACATGATTGATGAAGCACACACCATGTTCACACATATTTATACAACCTCATTTCTGAGCCTGACACTTTGCTAAATCATAGGACCTATTTTGATTACTTTTATACATTAAAAAAACTTCCCCCTTTTTTGTAAGAGTTTTTCCTTATTTACAATACGATGTTGACACGAGGGAAAAACCTTTCGCTTTCATTTTCGCGTTTTCTTTGAGGGAATCTTTATGCAATAAAGCACACGAAAGGGGCTTTTCAGAAAAACCCTTTGTACTGAATTCATAAAAACTAACTTTACATCCAAATGTGAAGCATAGATGGCAATATCTGAACTTGATTTACTTCTCTGCCACACACATTGGCTGATGTGGCAGAGTTAGTGTTCTGAATGTAACAAAAGGGTTAATAGCCAGGTTTTGCTCGATAATTTAAATGTCCACGAACTTTATAAAATGTTTGAGTTAACCAAACATTCCTGGTTTAAGTATTTATTACTACTTCATATCAATTCACCAAGCAGTTGATAAACTTTAATGAGCAATTTGCAGACTTGTCTGAAGCTGTAATTATTGCTACCGAAACTGCATAAATTCATTTTACATCCTAAATGTAAATAATTCAGGAATGTTCTTGGTGATCAGCTTAGCATTAACAGAGGCTGAGCTTTTTATCCTCCATGAGTATTATTCTGCTAGAAATAAATACATTGTGTCCAGGTATACAGTAAAACTTCATCATTCATCAGTATCATTATAAATTATAAGAACTAAGAGTTATCTGGGTTGATCTATTTGCAGAGAGTTTCCTTCAGAGTGTCCCTATCAGCTTACTAGTATACTAAACCTATGTTTCAGACATTTTTTTTCTTTTGCCATTATCAGAATTGATTAAAGTGGTCTGAATTAGTCTCAAACCCACAACCAGTTGGTTGCTACATTTTTTCATCAACATTTTAGTCTGCTTCCTGTTGGTGATAATTGAACCTTCTCTTCAGTTAACAGGGTACCTGAGATACAGCTGACCCCAACACTAGCGTACTTTGCTGGGTTCCAGATTCGTGTGGATAGTTTTCACTTTCCTTTTACAGCCATGCTGCCCAAGATCTGTGATGGAGAACTCTTTGCACCCACTTGGCAATCACACAGCCCTGCATGATCTGCTGATGACGACTTTACAAGCTGACCAAGTGCAGCAGACACTCCACACTGGTTTACTCTGGTTTTGGGCAGACTTGTTTCACTGACATATTTCCTGCCACAGCCACAGTAAAGCATTCTGGGTATGTGGGATGGACACTATAAGACTTTATGAGTGTATCTAAGAAACTAAGGCTAAAAATACTGCCTAGTTGTACTCATTCACAATGCAAGTTACAGATCTGATCCATAGTCAGAGACAAACATGTTCCAGAGGGCTGAGTACCTGGTGTAAAAAAAAAAAAAAAACAACAACAAGAAATGAGAAATATATGTTACCTGACTGACCATATTACCTACTACCCTGCTGTGAAAGAGGGCAGACCTTAATTTGGCTCCTGCTGGAGACCACCTTGGTTTGGCGAGCTTCCCAGGAGCACACTTTCTTCTTCTCGTTCTTCTGTTCCATTTTGGACACTGGTTTCCTCCATAGCTGAAAAATAAAGTTCTGGTAGGGACTTTCCATTTTTTTTGTTGAAGATAAGTGCCAGGCCACATAAGGCGATGCTACTTTATAGTCACCATAGCACTCATCAGCCATGGTTACAATTGTAGACCATGATCTTTTTTGGAAAAAGGAAAATGAAACTGATTTTCTTTTCAAAGCTGGTGTCTTTTTTTTTTATATCTGGCATTGGAAAGACTGACTAACTTTAACCAAAAAATTGTCAGTATTAAACATTCTGTGCATAATATATATATGCAGTCACATTACACATTATGTGCTCTTTGTAATAATACTTAGATTTACACAGGTATACAGTATTTATTTATCTAGCCACTCCATGACTAAGCACTTCAGGTGCGTCTACTTACTCAACAGTACTCATTATCAAGCATCTCATATACTGATTAGCAGATATAGTATCACTCACCATCACAAAGATGTATTAATTCACTTATTACTGATACTCTGTCGAACTCTGAACCAGTCTGGATATGTTACCATTATTACTTTTACAGTTCCTATCACAGGGTAACAATGTACATTTATAGCAACACCTAATTTGATGCTTTTCACTTAATTATGTAAAAAAAAAATATATTTTTAAAAAAGTAGAATATATTGCTTGTAATTTAAAGATGAAAAAAAATAGGTAATATTCAAATGTCTGAAAGGACATAACATATACTGTGTAGGATCAAGGCTCAAAAGTTTTTTATGCTGAGGTCCCATGGGTAAAATCTTATGTATGGGTGTGGTCCTCAGTACCCTACATTCCAAGGGTTTTTTGTATGTTGAATCCAGCTAGATGAAAGAAACAAGATTAAAAATTAAACTAGGACAATTATAGCATGTTTCTTAAGTTGCTTTTAAAACAGTTTAGGTTGACAGACAGTTGTAAGTAACTGTAATGTTGACATAAAGTCATGAAGTGATCAGACAGATTAATTTATTCTAATGATCAATAAAGGGAAATTTTGTATTATATTATCCTCCATTATTGTTTGTATTCACTGAGCTAACAATGGCATACATAGGATGTTTTCTGTTGGCTGCATTATGATGTTCCAATCATTGTTTCACCAATCAATAGCTTCATTTCACTGGCTTCTCATTGCCTTGCCAACAAATGGATGCTTCTCTATTCTGATGTGTAGTTGTATTTCGAAGTTTATGCAAATGTAATTTTTGCAATGAATGTGCATGGATCCTTGCCAATATAGCCACATTCATATATTTAATTTACACTCACATCCTCCACCTCTTTCATCATTAAATCTTGCCTCCACTTCATCCCAAACACATTTTCCCAAGACACTATCAACAGCCATTCCTAATGTGTTTATCTAATTGATAGAAAGGTCACAACATGGAAAGAAAAAGAGATGAATATGGCTAGAATTTGGCAGAGATTAGTTTTCAACTGTATCCATATTTCTGGAAGCCAATGATCACAAAAATTGTGAGACTGTCTTTTAGCATCATCAATTTTTAGTGAAAAGGCTTTCATTTCCATCAACACATTTGAGCTTACTGAGTGTCCTTTGAATTTCTTGTGAATTAATAACATAACTGCACTTGAGTGATGCAGTATCTATCTGCTGCCATTTTGCTGAAAGTTTCAACATCACATGATATATCTTTACATTTCCCATGATTCCATGTTCAAAATTCAGCTGAAGCCCAGTTGTTGATCATGTGACTTGACATCCACAGGAGGCTAAAATGCAACTTCAGCTAATGAATTATACATAACCAGGAGCAGAGAGAACTTGATATATAGTAATAAACATAACCACTCTAAAATACTCAAAAAATTAAACAAATAAATAGTGATAATAGTTCAACTAATTTAATGACCAGACTGCAAGTCAATAGACCATCACCATTAAGAAATTTTAGTAGACTGAGGATATCATTGTATGTCTGCAAACAATAACGACAATTATATATTTTTGTACAGTGACAAAACAAACAAAAAATGTGCTGAAAATATACACTGATGGATCAACAAATGATTAGAATGCTCATCACCAGAAATCATTAAACCAGCAGAAATCTGTTTCAGAAGCCACTGCTTTGAATGCTGTCCACCCAGACAAAAACAATGAGTAGAATTCACAACATATTTAATGAGGTTGAGTGTAAAAAATCACAAGACCATCCCACCAGTAGGGCAACACCCTGGATAAATATGTCTCAAAAAAGAGAAGAATGCATCCATTTGAAATGTGGATACTTTGATAAGAATTAAATTAACCTTGTGCTCATATAGTCAATGGGTGAATTTTGATTTGAAAAGCAATAGCTTGTTTTTGACACAAGCAAACACACACACACTCTCTGCTTTGCACTGACAACTATAATGGTAAAGTTAAGAAAATCAATAAACAATATTCCTTTATGAGAATATCTGTAATGCCACAGATTTCTAAATAAAAGGAAATTTATTTCTCAACTCAAACTATGCCAAAGATAAAAAAAGAATAGAAATTCAAATTCCCTGATTTCACACATGTTTACAGAGTAGCTTCCCCCTGACACTGCGCTGTGACAATGACCATCAGTTTATTCAATTTTTATTACTACTAATAATTATGTTTAACTTTTATTAACATAATCTAGATTTAACATATTTTATATTTGTAAAGATAATTTTCATTAAATTTTTTTCCATATTCTAAAAATGTATTTCTCATTTAAATCTCTTTCTTTTTGGCTGTTTTTAATTGTTAATATTTTATTACTTAAAAATTAATTAATTTTATGAAAAGTATAATTGTATTGCAAAGCTTTCTATTTTAATTTCTACTCTTTTGTTGCTCATTGTGTATGATAGTTAGGCATTAAAATAAAACTTTTATTGTAATGTTAGGAGTTTTGCTTTATTATTTTTCATTACTGAAAATCTTCCTGGCAATGCTTCTATGAGGTTCATGTCATGTGTATTGAGGATATCGCTGGGAAGAAATATAAATGGAAAGTTACCATTCAGGGTCTTTGGTTCACAGACTGAATCTTACACTAAAGTCTCTTACAAAGTTACAGAGACATTTTTAACCCTTACACAACTGGACAGTAACAAACAAACAATATATGGCTATCAAACAGCAGACAGAGAGAGAACAGGCCCTTTCAAACTTCTCATTTTTTTAGTTCCTCCTGATGAACACAATAAAAATATCAGAATTCTATTGCACTTCTGTTTAGATAGAGAATTAACTAAATTTAATACCACAAAAATTGGCCAGGAAGCATATATTTCAAAACTTAATATCAGTTTTCCCTGTATAAATTTAAGGCACTTTTTGTACCTTGAAATGGTTAAAGGAAGAGACAGACAATTTTTTATAACTGTTTGAAATATCATTTTTGCTGGTAAAATAGGATTAGTAAGCTAATAGTATTTTAAAGAAATTACTATCATCAGCGTGTGGTGATTAATTCATCGTGATTCCGAATTGAAGCATCCAACACACTTTATATGTATAGAGACCTTCAAATTTCTAGAGAAAGAATTATTTCATTATGTATAAAATTTAGAATTCACGGTCATTAGCGTTACACTTTGATAATTTACAAGGGAAGTAATTCAAGGACAATTCTTTACTGCTTGTTTTTCGCAAAACAAACAAGCACAGTACGGTCGATTTCTATCTTTATTAATAATAATAATAATAATAATAATAATAATAATAATGTATCAATGATGTGACCAAAATAAGTTTTATATCGTCTGTTTGGTATGTGAACTCACTTTGCTAGGCTAAATGAGCAGTTAGTCATGTGACGTCAAGAGTTGCTTCCCTTAATATTTTCCAAGTAAATGAATTGACCGATCGTAGAGACAATTAGGGGGGGGGTAACAAACAACTTTTTGTCGGTTTTCTGGAGAAAAATATTCCAAGCAACTAAACGTGTTTTTGTGTGTGTGTGTGTGTGTGTGTATTATAGGTGGACAGTGTGCAACAAACTGCCCTACTTAAAAAAAATCTTCTATCAGTGCTTGACATAACTCATTTTTATATCTGTAATTATTTATTTGATACCCAATATAAAAGCAATTTCTCATCATCTACTTTCACATTCTAATTAATGCTTCGAAGAAATACCTGGTGAGTGTGCAGCAAAACTAGAACACTGGTCCTAAAAATAAAACTATGTTTTAGACATAGAAAAAAAAACAAATCTATCATTTCTTTTAAGTCTACAGAGACGATATAGCAATTCTCAAATATCAGTATTTTCAGAAAATAATTTTCAAAAATTAAAATCGAGAATAATTCGCTCAAGTTTGGGTTGAGCAAAGTATCCAACTGAATGTTTCCATCACAAAATTGAATTGTGTGTCTTGCTGAATTATAGGAAAACTCTATTTGAGGGAGGTAATTTGTATAATATTAAAATATTCTTTTGTCCCTTAGACTATAATCCTACCCCAATTATTAACTCGAACAATATGAATAAATAAATAAATTATAAATAGCAGTTAAATATTTGAAAATATGTTATAAAGGTACGATAATAAACTAGATACCTAAAAAGTTTACTTTTTGATTGAAATTATTTCACAAGAAACAAATAAGATGGGTTGCGTTTGTATCGACAGTAGGTTGGTTTTTTTTTTTTCTTTTTAAAATCTAAGTTTTCTCCCTTTAAATTTTTGTAGCAGTTGAAATAAACTAAATAAAAATTACAATACAAATAAGCAAGAAACAAAGAAAATAGTAGTTTCGAATTATGAAACGAGGAAGTTTACAAACAAAAGTTGTTAAAAAAGAAAAGAGAACTTAAAAGCAAAATTAGTATTTAAAATAAAACGAGTAATATGATAATGAAATTCCTCCAAGGCAGTACGTGTATTCCATTTAATTTGAATAGAGGAACAGGGCGCTGAATTCATACTTACTTTGCGTTGGTCGTACAGTGATCATGTAGGCTGTCGGCCCGGTGCGAGGCTTGCCCATTGCACTCCGGGGTAGGTTGACCTCCGCGATCACTCCTAGTGTGGGTGAGTCGAGCGCGCAATTTTTAAGTGTGGGGGTACAGCGTTCGCGCGTCCCCTGGCTAAAGGCTACACTAGGCCCCCTCCAAAAAAAAAAACAATAGAGGTTGTTTTGCTCTACTGCCAGCCAGCCACTCAGTCCATCGCTCGTTCCTGAACACCTCCATTTACAGCAGCTGGAAAATTCCCACCTTTTTAAAATATCAGCTTCTATGTTATTTCCCTGGTTTGGCCCCTAGAAGTCAATTTTCGAATTTACCTACAACTGAGTATTTGTAAACGTTTTCGCTTCTTTCCTATTATTATTATTATTATTATTATTATTATTACACTTTCTTATCGTTGTAGCGATTGCCCAGCGTGATGCCGGTGCACAGATTTCAGCCGTTAGTCGGCTCCAGTCACAATCAACGACTAAGAAATCTGATCTAAATGCAGTTCACGCGCACCTGGTAGCTTCAGCATTTTTCAAATTTTTTTTCTCCTCATGACCCCGAGAAGACGACCCCCAAAAAAGGTGCATCCACTGCCTAGACTTTTCAAAAAACCACTATAGAGGGCGATACGTGCTGGATTTAACCAGTTCACTTACATTTAAAATACATAGAGAGAGAGAGAGAGAGATGATGTCATCACACACACACACACACACACAGAGATGATGTCATTACACACGGAGAGAGAGATGATGTCATCACACACACACACAGAGATGATGTCATTACACACGGAGAGAGAGATGATGTCATTACACAGAGAGAGAGAGATGATGTCATTACACACAGAGAGAGAGATGATGTCATTACACAGAGAGAGATATGTCATTACACACAGAGAGAGATGATGTCATTACACAGAGAGATATATGTCATTACACAGAGAGAGAGATGATGTCATCACACAGAGAGAGAGAGATGATGTCATTACACAGAGAGAGAGATGATGTCATCACACAGAGAGAGAGATGACGTCATTACACAGAGAGATGACGTAATTACACAGAGAGAGAGAGCTGCTGCCGCCTGTTGTTCTCGATCACAGGATCTGGTTCGCTGTCGAGTCGGCTCCCTTCTCTTGCTCGTGACGTCGTCAGGGTCGAAGGACAGCGAACGGTGGATATGTTCTCCGAAAAACGCTGATCGAGACGACGACTCGCGGCCTGTTTTCGGGCTGCTCCGGTCCCAGCAGTTCGCATTCTTGCTCGGCTTTATTGGTGATTCAAGATTTAAAGACAAGTTTTTTTCGTCACAAGTTCGAACCGGTCTGCAGGGAAGCAGCGACTGGAATAGTCAGACTCCCGTTCACTTCCTCTCTATTGACGCCGCTCTCCTCGACGGCTGCAGCTCGGCCGCAGTCCCAACGATATTTGGAAAGCTCGTAAAAGCTGTCAATGTCGAACCAAATCATTAGAGAAATCATTACATGCTGCATTTGCGAGCGACCCAGTGATTAATATTCTGTGACCCGTACTTTAGAAACTGATGGCCTAGATAACCTATCACGTGGCAAGTCGACTGGGCGGGGAATCTGCATATGCAAAACAAGCGGAACCAACTGGACTTTTATAAATTAGGATTTTATTCCTTTAGTCTTCATATTTTTCCATGATTTCTAAAGAGCTAATTAAAGTATAAATGGGGCATCTAAATACGGATTATATATACAGAGTATCTCAAAAAGATGTATACACTTTTTTCTATAGCCTAGTTATAGATAGAATTATTGCTTTATACATCAGATGCCCCAAACTTTATACACTACACTACACTAGGTGTTCAAAGATCTCTGCCTCCGGTATCCACCCAGGAACAGCGACACGCAGTAGCACGTACTTTCGCAGGAATAACTGTTGGTGGTACA